>JAMXBC010000002.1:47077785-47777785 GCA_024138005.1 Lumnitzera racemosa
TTTGCCTTTTTTTAAAGCATTTTTATGATGTTACAATAAATGTATTTGGCTCCCTTTATGTCACATGTAACAAATTTTTTTGAGGAAATATTAGGGGTTCATTGTCAGATTAAAGGAAAATGACAAAGTAGTGACATATCCTTAAATGTGATGGCTTGTAAGATGAAGAAAAAACATTATAAATAATAAGGTAATGTCAATAACATGAATGAATGCTTATTTGTTGCTCTTATGATGGATCTTCATAAAAAATTAACTTATGTTAAGTAGATGGTTAATAGATTTATGATGATGATAAAGCAAATGAATTGATGGGAAAGATTAGTTATGTACTTTATGACATGCTTACTCACTATGAGTCTATTAGTGGGTTAAAAAGAAAGAAGTCCAATCCATGCTTAAAAGTTGTAAGATGATTACTTCAAGAAAAGATAATGATGGTAAACCTACATTATATAGAGCTATTTTTATGCGAGAAATGGGAGGAGAAGTCATATAAGAGAAAAATAAATTGGAGAGATACCTAAGGGAAGAGTGTAAAACTTTTGTAGACATTTGATATATTAGATTAGTTGAAGAAAAATTCCTCTAGGCATCCTATCTTGGCTTTGATGACAAAAAATGTCCTAGTTATTTGAATATCAACTATTGCTTCAAAGAGTAGTTTCAGTACAAGAGGATTAGCGCTTGCTGCTTGCTACTTTTCGAAGTTCTTTGACTCTAACCATTATAAAGGCTCCCATATACGAGTAAGATTGGCTTAAAGCAATTCAAATTTTGAATAACTATGAAGAATGTTTTGAAGGACTTTAAGAGATTAAAATCAAGTTAATAATCTTTTTTAATGTTTTATTTTTATTAGTTTTTTTGTTATATTTTTCTTCTAATGAGTTTATTTTTGCATCTTTGTAGAAGAGGACTTTACTGCTATGGATGCTATTACTTATTTGGATTTAATACTTACTGCTCTTAGTCTTGATGATTGATTAAAGGTATGTAATTTCTTATTTCGATTAGGATCAAACTATATAGATAGAATTTATGCTCCTACATTAAAAAGCCCATTTGATGTGAAACTAATTTTTGTTTTTTTAGAAAAGTACATTTAGGAAAATTTGATGAAGTAGCTAGTTTTTTTATTTATGTTCAATTACCAATAGAGAAGAAGCAAAAGCAAAAGTATCTCTTGCATTGCTGTTGGTTAAGGAGATAGATTTAGTTAACCATTATTATTTTATTAACTTTTTCTAAAGTCTATAGACAAGGTTTATTTTGTTATGGTTCCTAGTAGTAGTTACTTTGCTACACTTTTGACTCTGTGGATCTTGTTTATTTTATTAGTAGATGATTAAATGGACCATGGTATGGACTAACGACTAGAGTTTATGAACTATGAATTGAATGTGATGAGTGATGAACTATGGCAAGATTATTGATTGGTTTTTCTATTTTTTTACGAGACATTAAACACATTACACTTGCCTTTTCATAGGTGACAAAATGTGGTTAGTTGAATATAAGCACAATACCATCAGTAAATACTAAGAGGGAAATTTCACAATGTTTCCATCACATATTAGAGCATGTTTTACTTTTTCACTCTAATGGTCAAGGATACTTGAATTTTTAGTTTGCAAAGATCTAGAAGATAGAAATTCAGCCAATTAGTTACTGCTATTACTAAGTTTTAGAATATTTTAGTGATGAATATGATGGCTTATATCATTTTTGCAAACTAAAAATTCAAGTGTCAAAGTTGGTTATGAAGGAAAAAACTCATGGTAAGAGTAGGCAATGTGGTATTAAATCATTTAGGTGATAAGTTATTAATTTTGGGTTAATTGATAATCTGTACCAAATTAAACCATTATTTGATGGTTTGAAAATTTTGCTAATCCAAACCGTATGGTCTGGTTTAGAATGGGAAAAAATAAAAATAAAAATCGAACCGCAAATTGTGGTTTAGTTTGATTTTTAGTTAGACAACCCATTAGGCTCTTTCCATTAAGCCCCCATTGGCTATAATTTGGAGCTTACGATAGTTTTTCCATAGCACATGTGTATAATCAAATCCAACGACATCTTTATCATGTCTTTAAATCTAAGTCTTCACCCATTTTGAGTTTCTCCATGCTTTGCTCGAATTCCCACATCCCAATCCTTTCAATAATGATAACATTTCCCAATAGCTCTTCTCTGCTTACTGGTGAAACTTGTCCATACCATCTACCCTACTTTATTTTTCTTAAGAGGAACTTTTCCTTACTCTTACAATTCCTTTGTTCTTGAGCCCCATCTAGTATTTTTGGAGACTTCCTCTAAAGTTTCCCAACAAAAGACAAACCTTCCTCTTCACCACATACTACCATCGTCATATCCCTCTTTTTTTTATTTTCATTTTTACTTTGGACATTATACTTAACTTATCTTTATAGACATTATCACAATATATTGGGACTTCTTATCAAACAAGTAAACATAGTTGGATTAAGAAAAAAAAGTAGCACTGATCCTATCCAAAAAGTTTACATTGATGACAAACTCAAAACCATTTACAGAGATTGTTGATAAGCAATTTTGCAAAGGGTCCCTTAAGCCCATTTTGACTTAATGAGGTCATGGGCTAACTTATTCTAGCCTATAGCCAACGTATTCCTACCTTAACGAACCTCTCTCAACTTATAGCTTTAAGGTGCAGCAAACTGAATACTATCCTAAACCCAAGCCCTTTCCCTTAGAGGTCATCTACTTTACTACCAAAAACTAGAAAGGTACAGCTGACTTCCCTTAGAGTATTCATTTTAGGCTAAGGACAAAAGACCAAGAGTACACAAAGGTCAATAGTAAATAAGGCTCCTTCACTCAATCAACCGCATGATCCTTGGATTCTTATGTCATGACTCCTTCCAAATGCCCACCCTCTATGCTTTATAAGAGCATCACCTTTACATCATGGGATTTTGACTCCTAAATTCTCTCCACCTCACCATTATGAATAAAGGCATCTCACCAATAGTAAACCACCTTTGTACACTCATACTCACTCTTGAGCTCTCTTGTACTCTTACTCTCTAGCACCCTTATTCTCTCCTCATACACCTAATAACTTAAGCATTAGAGTGGCCACATTAGATAATACCCCAGAATTCTAGAAATGACATAGACTATTGATAAACTATCCCTCCCACACCAATTGCTATTGCTAAGTTCCACATTTTTTAACAACCCTTGACATCAAGACCTCCATGGAAGGAATTGTTATGAGTTAGGCTTTGCACCTCTCAACCCTGATTTTAGGATTGTCACTCGCCTTTTTTGAAATAAATAAATTTGAAGCTCTAGTATCTACCATTGTATTCATCTTATTACCTACCACCTTAACTTCAACATGCATGTTGATCCTATTTATCAATTAAGAAGGTGTAAATTGATTGCTATTTTAAAAGTTAAAACATTTTCAAAATCCCTTTAAAATGCTTATTAATAGTGCAAAGTGTATAAGAATATAACAATCAAAATATAAAAACAAGAAATAAGAAGATAAGATTTAGAGAAGATCGAGGGAGGAAAATTTTATAGTGTTTTTGCCTTGTATGTTAATTTACTCTTTCAACTCTACTATTGGGAATTCGATCATCTATACTAGTTATTTTAGTATATCAAATTAATATAACTTAAGAGTATAAAAATTTACTAATACATAGCTTCAGTTACTTACTATTGTGCCTATCTAGCTTCTATAAAAACTAACAAACTACACTAAAATATAACTCTCAATGAAACTCATCATATCTCAAAGAAAAAGAAGGAAAGAAGGAATAAAATCCTATATAAGTTTTTTAATGCTTCAATTTGTCTTTCTTTTCTTGAGAGTGCTTTCTTTTCTTTCTTCTTATAATACTAACTTGAAACCTTGACAATATATTAAAGTGAGAGGAAAAATAAGTTTATTTGTTCATTTAGGGCAAATTATTTTCTAAAAAAGAGTCACACTGAAAATAATTTGTGAAATATGGTTGCTAAGTCGCATTTATGTTGATGTGGTATGTTTTTCAAAATAAATTGTCTTTTGGTGTTGCAACTTAGAAAATCACATTATAGAAATGCGATTCACTTATTCCCACCCCCGTTAACCACCTCTTTCCCTTACCCTCCACCCCCTCCCCCCTCTTCAATTTAACGAAATATAGCGTTTTGGCACATAAATCGTACCATTAAGATGTGATTTAATCAAGGTCAAATCATTCTTGAAACCTTTCTTCCTCACACTTGCGAGCAACTCTCTCTCTCTCTAAAATAAAAATACTTTACATTCACTCTCTTTTAACTTTTATCACTTACTATTTTGAAGCAGTTCTTGCATCAAAATTTATATATCATGTATTAAACTCACGCTTCTAGTAAAATTTGTAAAGTAAGTTTCATCTTGTACTTAGATTTGCAAAGTAAATTACCTTCCTATTCTACAAACCTTAGTCACTTTCTCTCTTTAAATAGTCTTCAAATTATGCATATTTGTTGGTAATAGTAGAATTGATTAGGAGTCTTGCTTTTATTTCAATGTATCAAAAGAGACAATTGCTTAGATTTGTAATATCGTATTAAATTTGCATATGTAGAGAATGGAGGATCACATGAGGTTCTCAATTTATACCCATCAAAATATGGTCAATAGTATAGATGGGGTTTATTATGATAGGCCAACAATAAAAGAAATTAAGGTAAGGGTAGATGTGAGTTATGTGGAGTTGTTATAGAAAATTTGCACAACCATTGGAGTCAATCCTAGTATACATATGGTTGAGTTCTTTCATAATCAACTAGCTATTACCCAAAGTAGTTCCATGTGACTACATTATTCTCTATGCCTTATCAATGATGATGATGATGTGGAAGGGCTTATTGAATATGCTAAAGAAGCAGGTTGTCTATTCATTTAGCAACTATTTATCAAACTAGAAGGTAGCACTGCATCGACACATCAGGGGTTACCAAAGCATGAGCCTCTACTCCTTACTGATTTAGCCCAGCTAACATTAGATGTCATATCATTCCATTGATCCAGCTAATGCTCTTATGGTTACTCTTGGTGCTCCTTACTTCAAGAGGCATTCAGTATGCTTTAATGTAGGCTAAGGTGTCATATAGGAAGACTTATGTCAAATTTCATAATAGGAAGAACTATGCCAATCTTCCTATGCTATAGAGACTTCAATGTAATATAGGAGAGCCTATTATAGGAGGAAGCATTGCACTAAGGGATAGAGATATTGTATGTTTACTTGATTAGATAAAACCAAGTTGTACAAAACTGAAGACTATGATAAAACTCTTGAATTGTACCAATGATATTTTCATTTACGTGCTATTACATATTCCTTTTCTTTAAGCAACGTCAATTTTACTTTGGTTGTCAAATTTGTTTTGTTATTTCAAGATTAATGTTCTTCCATTGATATTTTCAAAGTTTGCTTGAAGTTTATAGTGGATTGTAAGGAGTTGATGGAGATTTCATGTGTTTAGGGTGTATTTATAATATTATGTATGGATAGGGTTTACATTTGGGTTTAAGTTTCGAGTAGGAGTTGGAGTTTGCTCTTTGGAGGGTAAAGTTAGGGTTTAGGTCTACCTTTAGAGTTATGGATTGAAGTTGTAGTTTGGAGGTAAAGTTTGAGTTTTCTAGTATGGAGTAAAAGTTAGAGTTTTGGTTTAAGTTTGGGTTACGGTTTAGAGCTCGAGTTAGAGTTTGGGTTTAGGATTTGAGATAGAGTCAGTGATTGGGAGTTTAGGTTTCAATTTGACTTTATAGTTCAGTTTTGGATGTTTACAATGATCATTTGTGTTTCTTGAAGTTTTAGCTGCTACTGTGTTGTTTTCTTTGCAAGAGAGAGGGTTCTACTAATGTGATTTTACAAGAGTGGTGCTACTACAAAAATTCTTCAATATTTACTTGCCCCTTTGTACCATGTGGCTATGTAGAGGCAAAAAGTTAAACAACATCTTTAAACTGCAATTTACCAATCGTATTTTGTAAATTATTTTCACCGCCACATTTTTTAAGAAATAGTTTTCCCTAAAGAGGTAATATTTCTCAAAGTGAGAGCAACAGCTACTTGGAGAGAAATCTAAAAGAAAAAAGTTGAAGATAGAGGTATATGTCTTGGACGTTAGACCTCTTTGACTTGAAATTGAATCCAATTGAATTCAGAGTAAATTTTGAACAATTGGATGGGATTGTTGTTGATAAGCTTTGATTTAAAATGTTATTGCTTCCCTTCTAAAAATATCTACACATGAACATATCTATAAATATTATAAGTCAAATCAATCCAATACTTTGAAAATTCTAAATTATACCTTATAATTGATGAATAGTTCATATTTACAAGATAATTTGGAAAAAAAATCTATTTACTTTTCTTGAAAATTTAAATAAACGGTTGAATAATATCTTGATAAGCTTCACAGTGAAGTTCAACTAAGAATCTTCAACATAATCAGACATATATATCTCTATGAAATTTGGTTATATTGTTATGAGCTAACATTTGAAATATCTCAAAGTTTCTCTGCTCGTTATCTTTTAATTGCAAAATAAGTCATAGATAAGGATGTATGAGTAGATAAGGATCTTACATAATAATAGCAATAGGTTTTTATTTAAATTCAAAGTTTAAATCCAGAGGAGATTTTATGTGAAGTAAGATCAAAATAGTAAGAGATTCTATGACACATATGTAAGTGATTGACAAGAAATTATTAGAAGTATCAATTTCAAAATTCAAAATTCAAAATAAGGGCTCTTAAAGATTTACTCCAAGATTTTAGCAATAAGTGTATTAGTTTTATTAAATCTCGATAAAAAGTATTATTAATAGTGGATTTTCATCTCTATAGCTAGGTGTTCAACATATTGCAAACCTGTACTAAATTAGGAGTTACATCAAGTGTAATAATTACTCTCCTAATTAAGCCTTGTAGTGGCTCTCCTTTAATCGACACATCTTCTACTGACTGTCACATCCCGAAGCAGCAAAGTCGTAACAGTCCCGCCGTGTAAATCATCCTAAGATAGAAGTTGGCCTTACAATCGTATCTTAGACCTGATCTACACAAGGCATCCACGACTAACCCGCTTTGAAGTAAACAGTTTGTAATTTAAATAAATCATTTACCTAAGAAGGTGAGGAAATTTATATACATTCACTATAATTCAGTTATTACATTATTCAGAAATGAAATGTAATAACATATGTGTTGATTCTTCAATGTTTTTCCTCACTCCCCAGGATCCAGCAGTTGCTAGCTTTAGAGTAGTTGTTTGCCGCTTTTTAGCCAACACCTACAAGACGTCTGTAGGGATGTGAGCAACCACAGCTCAGTAAGTTAGGATGGAGGACTTAAAACTATACCACAAACACAATAGGGTTTTTAATCAACTTATTAGGTGCAATGTATGTGCAAGCAAATGTCATCGCACGACGTTGTCCGGCCTGTCATGAGATTAGAGAAATTGCGCCCGCTCTAATCCGGGGTAAGGAGTTGCCATTAATGCAATAGCTCATAACCAAACCCAGGCTTGTGCAATGAAGACCTCGCTCCTCCCGCGACTACCTTCGAACCACTGACTTCACCCTCGCCGCGACCTCCTCTCCTGTCACTTAGTTCGACTAAGGATGAAGAAGGGACCATTATGCAATCCTGCGCTATCCCTTTCGAAGGGGTCAGCATTTAACTAGAGAGTCTAAGTTCCCCTAATGGGTTGCCATGCATGTTCGATTATGATTACTGGTCATATATTTGATTAAGTCTAGTTTAGGGTGATCAATTATTTCATACAAATCATACAATATATGCCAAAGAAACAAACAAAATCATAGTATCACCCATAATCAAGCGCATGCACACATTCAACTATCTAGCAAGCATAAATAAGCATAATCTTAAGCCTCCAAAATACAGTATTGTATTAATCCCAACTTACCTCGACTTCTCGCTCACTCACTCAAGGTCTGACTTGCTCAAGCCATCGCCAATCATCCCTATAACACAAACGTGGTTTCAATTTTTCATATAACTGTTATAGGTTCGTTTTATCCTATAACGCATATTGTTATGTGTTATTTAGGGTTTAATATACCTAATTATCTAGGTCTTAAGTCATTTACAATTATTCTAGGTTTGGGGTTAGGTTCGGGTTCGGTTTTCACATCGATTTCTAAATTAGGTTTTAGTTCGATTTCTAAGTAGTGTTTTATACTCCAACTTTAGAAATTTGTTTCAACCCATAATATGAAATTAATCACATTACTTCCCGATCTCCTAAATATCATCATTTCCCCTAATTAGTATTTATTTTACCGGTATACTTAAATTCGTATTAGTGTACCAAATTCACTCCTAATGTGAGAAATTTTTACATTTTTCATATAAGTATATAAATTCAAGTTTCGTATCAGATTTACTGTACATTTTTATTATTATCAAAATATCAATTTTTATTATAATATTTTCTATTTATTATATTCTAATAATTACATATTATGCAATATTACCTTTTCTGTATATCATACACTTTTAATGTTTCTATCACTCTAATTATCGTCTCTAAATACCAATTATCATTTCAAAATGTATAAATTCATCTTAAATTAGATTTTACTCCTAATTACCCTAATTTCCAAAATTAACTTAAAATTTACTATTTTTTTCTATTACTCATTTAATACATAATTAACCTAATAATTACATCTAACACCCTAAATGCTACAGGTATCATACTCCATTAGATTTCAACATCCTAAAACATGTACTTATTCATAAATCAGTAATTAACCATCTAATTACTTTATTAACCCTAAATTACCCATTTTATGCCTTATTTTAAGGCCTAAAAATTATCTAAAAATTTAGAAAATCAATTTTTGAAAACGGGCTTCATAGCACTATTCTATATCATCTAAGTGGTTTACACAAAAATTTTGGGCTCAAAACTACACTCCTAACGTCATTTATTTCTAAACCGAAACATGTTTGGTTTTGCACGATTTCTTAAGGACCCTATATCACGAGACATATTTTCATCAAAATACTATTTTTCATAAAAACTAAATACAAAAATATTCTAGAATAACAAAATTCATAATTTTATAATAATATTTACTATTTTTACAAAATTACACAAAATTGGGCTAGAAATCGAACTCACCGATTTGAGTGGCTCTGGCCACCGTCGGTGGCCATGGGTGTATCGGCCTACCTGGGCGTTGCTACCACCGTGTGGTGGTGGTGGCTGTCTACTCCCAGCTGCCCATCGGATCTGGGTTCTCCTTTGTGGCCCTAACTGCACAATTTTCCTTTTTTTTTTCTTTGGTTTTTCTCTCAATTTTTGACTCTCCCTAATTTTCTTTGATTTCTAACTGTCCAAATGAGCTTCAAAATTTTTCTTGCTATTTATAGAGTTTTATTGTAATTATTGTGTATTAAATTGGATACGACAATTGCCTTATCCCTTAATTTTTGGCTTATGTGTTGTCTTAATTTAATTGGCCGATTTTTTTTTATTTTTCCCAGCTGCCATGACCTATATCTGGATCATTCCTTATTTTACTTGATTTTTATTTATTTTTCCTTAATTAATTATGAATTTTCTTCAATTATTTAGTATGATTTTAGCACATTACGTGTATTTTAAGTAATTACGCGTATTTCTACATACATGTAAATTCATATATAGTACAAATAAATATTCCTAAATATTATTGAGGTTATTTTATGATTTTTAGTATACATATAATTTATCTCGAGTGATTTGTTAATTATCGGAATGCATTTTATGCATTTTCGATAAATAACGAGTTATATACTTAAAATTTGGAATTTTTATATTCTTTTATTTTATTACTTATTTTCTTAAATTTAAACTTATGGGATCATTTCCTAATATTTTTAGCTTTACTTTATAATTTAGGATCGATCGGGTTTTTCAACCGATCGAAACCTCAAATTGCTAGTTTTGGGGCTTACACTGACCTTTTGTTAAAGCTTCTACAACTCGCTATAATTCTTCTAACCAACACTTTTTAGGGTCAAATCACTAAGGCCTGGCCTATCAAGATTTAAATATTCAAATATCAAAATATGAGCGCAAATAATTTGATGGCTATCTAGATAATAACTACTTAATTGCCCACTTCTTCCAGTGATTTACATACAACTGAATTTAGGAGATACCACATGTCATTAGCAATTTAACCACCATCCATACAATTACCAAACAAAATTCTATAAATACAAAGAACAACTTCTATAAGGACTCTCTCTTCACACTCTCTTTACTTACTTGCCTTCGTACTTACTATTTTACGCTTAAATACATATCTAACTTAGGCATCGAAGTAGCTACATTAAACTAGCCCCATTACCCCCAAAGCCTAGCTTTTTTTCCTTTTGTAGACTACAAACATCAACCTAAGAATGACAACAACATTTTGTCACTGTTGGTTTTCAAAGCCTATCCATGTTAGCCAAGATACTATTGACAAAAAGTGCTTGTAATGCTACTATTGATACTGATCAGAGTATACAACAAACATGAATCCTTAAATTGGTATTCAAGCTCAGTGGTCTATAGTTAGGAAATGAGCAAATGAAGGGGTTTGAATGTGAATGTAGATGGATCTCACACATTAAAGCATAAACATAAAAAGGGTTGAGCTAGAAATAGGGTTTTCTGTGACTTACGAACACTAAATCGCACTTGGGGTTCAAATAAGGGTTAGATGCAACTTACCAACTCGTTCAAATGAAAGGTTCACCACACTCTTATGTAGGAAGATTGATAAGAACTAGGGATTATAGAGGAATAATAATACTCAGTAATTGGTTTTAGAGTAAGTAAGCAAACATACTCACAAATGGTCAAATATCTAAGTATATTCTTAATTTTTTTAATTGTTTAACTATGTTGGCTGCTAATTACAAATGTTGTTATTAATAGTAAGTCCCAAAACCCTAATAGCTAAGTTGCAAATAATTATAAGGCCTTAAACCTTAAAGATTAGGCCCATGACTATGATAAAGAAAATATTTATAAGTTTACAAAACTGTGTATTTTAACAAGAAGGTTGACATGTAAGTCATCCAAGCTATCTTGGATGAGTAAGATCCAAACTAGTTGAGGTCAACAGTTAGATGTCCTGGTTCAAGTCAAAGTTATTGAAGTCTTGCAATGCTTAATTGAGCTACCCGGTAAGATCGACCTATAGTTACTGCATTCTAGGATTGGTCAGCATTAGATCCTTTGTACCATGTTGAGCTAGTCTTTGGGATTGGGACCTTAGTTGTTTAGTCCCTAATCTTCTCGATAGCTATCAAAGTTGTGCCAACCTATCTTTCTTTCCCTTCTTGGCCTTACGTTGTGCCAGTAGGCCTCAGCTTGAAACAAGTTAGCAGTAGCTTGAGGATGGTCATAGACCTATTCCTATCATCACTACAAGGTTAAAAAAAAGTTATCCTCAACTTTAAGCAATGAGCACAGGCTTAGATACCAAACAAACTCCTATTCTCTATTCTTTTCACCATAGGTACCAAGTTACTCTAAATCTCCTCAACACTCATAAGGGTCAAGTAGTAGCTAGTATTAAGGAAGCAATCATGTATCACTCTCTAGTCATACTCCCAATAGCTAAGAATTATGTTAGTGGCATTTATAGGTACTATGTCGAGGTTGATCTCATCCTCGTACTATCCTGCCTTGTATGCTATCTGAGCATTCTTATACACATGGACCATACCCTTATCGTTTAATCACTTCAATCGATAAGGTTAAGAATGTAAGTAGGTTGGCAATTTCATCCTTATGATTAATTTGGCAAAAACAATGTTGATGCAACTACCTCTATCAATAACCAAGGAACAGGTTTTCCCATTCACTAAACATCGGATCTGGAATAAGTTCTCCCTCTGACCTAAGCCTTCTTTCAGGTCAGCTTATCATGGGTAAGATCTCGTCTATATTTGGACAGACGTTCACCTTTTCCATCTCAATTCCTAAGATCTTATCACTCTGACTCTCTACTAGAGCATTAGGTCCTTCACCCTTCAAGATCATGACCCTCTTGTTTAGACATTAGAAAGCAATATTCCAGTATACCAAACACTTAAAGCACTTAACTTTTCGAGCCTTGGTGCCGGGTGCTCTCTCTTTCTCTACTTTCATTGTCTTAACCTAGTTAGGTCAACTAAACTTTCCTTTCTCCATCTTCTTCTTTAACCTTTACTTTTCATCATACCTCTTAGGCTTAGGGCTACCTTATTGAGGTCGCCTGGTCAGTCTCTAGTATCTTCTTCTCCTATGACGTTCTACTCGTAATGCCAAATTGATAAGCTCATCCAATGAATTGAACGACTAGAGCTCCACGACGTTAGCAATGTCATCTCTTAAGCTACTTAGGAACCTAGCAATAGTGTTGTATTGTAGCTCGACAATCTTACATCTAGTCATCAAGGTCTCAAACTTGTGCAAGTATTCCTCGATAGGGTTTTGACCTTACCTTACGTGCTGAAAGTAGATCAGCACAAATCACTAATTCATCATACATTTATAAGCCTCTATGTTTTGATCGGCTCTTCTCCTTCAACATCTCACTTCGCAATTGACTTATCCTACCAAAGACTTGCATACTTGGTAGGGTACAATGAGGCTAAATTTACCTTAGTCCAATCATCGCATTTATAACACTCAAACAACTATTTTACTGGGGGAACTCAGTCAACGAACTCTTCAGGTCAACTACTTCTACTGAAGGTCGGTAGCTTAAGCTTGATGTTTTTAGGTCTACGGTTATGTATTCAGGGCTCATCCCATCCATTTCGAGCTGGCCAGTTCACCTTAGATCTACCATTTTTATAATAGCTCTGCTTGCCCAAATCTGTCCTCGGTTCTTACTTTCTTCTTCGAGCTCTTTGGTTCACCTCGAAATCAATACTGTTATCGTTGTTTAATGTATCTAGGAGCTCAATTACTAAGGCTTACCGTAAGAGGTGAGAAACGAATAGGTCCTTTGAAATATCAAAGAAAATAAAGTGAGTAGGTTAATGAATGGAATAAAGTAGATGACGTGAAGCTACTCAAAGGATATAACCCACCAATGAACACAACAGAACTTGATACTTTACTTAATATGACACATAAGTTAATGTCAAAATCCACCGATCACTAATCTTGAGCAACTCGATAAAATTAGATAAGAGCATAAGAAAATAGACTTAGAGAGGTTTGTCTTGCAATAACAAGTATATTCAATGTCTGTAAGGAATGTAAGATAATTCCAACTATAAGGAGAATGGACTATTTATAGTAAGTCCTAAGGGTAACATTACAACTAAAGAAAATTATAAAAAGGTGTACATGAAAAGGGGATTCTTAGTACATTTAAAAAAGGGTAAATAAGACAAATGATAAAAAGGGAAAAAGAAAAAGAAAAAGAACAGGTAGTAACTCGTTAATGGTCTCGAACTAAGAAATCATTGGGTACGGTAAATGAGTTGCCAAGACGAGTAAGGAATGCCGTAAGTATTAGTGGTAGGCTAAAAAGAAGTACTCAACCAATAGGAGCCTAAGTCTTAGCTCTCAATAGGAAACTCTCAGTAACTGAAGGTCTAAGTAGGACTTGGTGTGCAGGGCCCAGGTCCTCATCGCTTAGCAAAAAGTTCTTGGCAAAGGAGAAGTTGGTATCGGCATAAGGGTCAAAGCAAAGTAGGGTAAACTTACCCGGACCTCTCAAGGAGTTCAACTAACATTTTGCTATGTACTATTTCTCATCCTCGACAGGTTAACGAGAGAGAATTCTTCAAGTGAGTGACTAAAGGCCTTGGAGGTACGTGCGGGTGAGGGACCAATGGTCAGCAGTCCATTAGATCCCTGAGGTTGTTGAAGATTTTCCCTTAAATCTTAGCTTTCTTTTTCACCAAGTACATAGTGTGCCAAGTCACTACCTTAAAAGTAGCAGATACACCATATCTATCTGGCAACTCAAGTTCATATGAATTGTCATTGATATGCTTAAGGATCTTAGAAGGTTCCCCTAATCTAGAGGAAATATAGACACCTAATTTTTACCCCCTTTTTCAAATTAAGTTATAGGGTCCTAAATTAGAAAAAGTTCAGAAAATAGAAAATTAAAGAAAGCCTAAGAAAATGAAGAAATTTAGAAAAATAGGAATTATAGAAAAACATAAGAAAATAGGAAAATAGAAAAAAAAAGCAAAAAGAAAAAAGAAATTTAGAAAATACAAAAAAAAATAATAAATTTAGAAAAAAATTACAAAAAATAATAATAAATAAATAATTAAAAGATTTTAGAAGATAACATTTTGTTAGATTAAATTTAGGTTTAGAAGTTAGGCCATTGAACCTAGCCTTAAATTTAAATACGGCTCAGACTGACCGAGTCCATATGTGCAATTTAATTACACATATGGAGAAAGTATAAGCCAACGGCTTGATGGTTAAGTATATGGATATAACACTAACAATAAGCATAAAGTCTTGGGTTTGAAACTTAGTAAAGGCAGAGAGGCCTTTTTCTCATTTTTTTTTATCTTCAATCACATCAAGGATTGCTACGTATTAAGGTTTAATTGCATCACGTATCCTGACACGTGGCATCATTAGATTTGTTGGCCCGCTGATGTAGCACTACGTAGCATCTACGGGTATGCCACGTCAACTGCCACGTATCACGAAATGACATGTATCATGCCAGGGTTGGTCGGTACGGCTGACATGGTGCCACGTTAAACCACTTTTCTTCCCCTTTCCTTCCTTTTCCCTTCTTTTTCCTCTCTTTCCTCTCTTTCCCTCTCTTTCCTTCGACTTTCTCCAAGTTTCCAGTACTTTCCACTTTAGACCACCTACTTTAGCATGATTTGTGGACCCTTTCTCGTTGCAATTTCACCAAATCAATGGTGAAATTGCAAAATAGACAAAACCTATAGTGAATCGGTACAAGAAACATGTCTAAATACATTTAAAGGAGCATTCAATTTGAGCTCCAAAATTGGAAAAAAGTTGTTTTCCTAGGCATTCTTCATTAATCTGATTCCAACTTTCCTTTGTTTTTAGGTTAGATTTATGTATAAATTGATAATCATGGGACATAGACGAACACACACAATGAGCAAAATCATTCCCTACACTCTCTCTATCCATTCCCGATCACTTTCTCTCTCAAACTCACTCTCTCTCTCTTCACTATGACCCGAGCTAAGCTACTACTCTAGGAAGACTACCTGCAGCTCAAGCTTCCTAACCCAGCTGCTTTCAACCTCTGCCATGACCCCTAACCGCGCCACCAAGCAACCACCATCAAACCCTTACCACCTTCTCTCTTCAAACCACCATCCCAGCCACCCTCAAGCAAAACTAAGCCTACAACCAAACTCTCTATACTTTGAGAAACCTATCCCAACCAACCAATCATACCCAACAACCCCCATACGGTCAAACCACTACCGTCGCCCATGGCTAACTTTTGAAAATGACCCAAATGGCTCCAAAACACTAATGCACTGAACACCCCCCCCCCTCCCCCCTCTTATCCCCAATCCAATACTTATAAAAAGATCGTAACTCGCTCATTTTGGTGGACGAAATAAGTTGAATCATGCCCTACTATTGCTGGAGAAGAAGAAGCCCAAGATCTGACCCGACCCAAGTCCGACCCATGCATCCAAATCCGTTCGAAGTTTTTATTTATTTATTTATTTTTAATTCTTTTTTTTTTCTCTATTTTATTTTATTTGTTGTTTTATTTTGTTTATTTGTTTTGTGTAAATGTAATAGAAAATACTAATAAGAAAAAAGAAAAAGAAGAAAAACAAAAAGAGAGAAAAAAGGAAGTAGTCTATTTATTTATTTTAATAGAAATAGATAAAATAAGCACAAAATAAATAAGATAATATAATAAAAATTAAAATAAATAAATAGGTTAGTAAACAAAAATCATTTTCACACTTAGAAAAATTAAGCTTTCTAAAAATAAATGAAAATAAATAAACCTTTTTTCCAAACTAGGACTATTTTAGAGTTTTCAAAAATAAAACATTAATTAGGACCCTTTAAAAGAATTTTCTTGAATAAATTGAACTGGGTAAAAATGTAAATGCGACCCTTTTCAAAAATTAAAATCAAACCACCCACTAAAGTTTTTTTATAAACGAACTACGGAAGTTTGATCCCGAATAACAAGTACGTAGGCACCCGTACGTAAGTATAGGGCGACTTAAAATATAGAAATTTTTATTTTTTCCATTTTAGATATTTATGTAAATTAATCAATTTAGTCATATATATCATAATTAGATTTTTTTAGAAATTAAAAGGTATATTTGAAAAGTGAAGTTAAATTCAGAAAGTTAAAAAGTAGTACCCGTTTAGGGTTTAATAAATTAACCCCCAAATCCAGATCTCTAGTTTTCAAAAAACCATATTTATAACATGGTGATAACTCGGATTTTAAACATATTTCATAGGGTGATTTTATAGTATTTTCCTCACATTTTTTGTTTTCTTTAAAGAAATTGATAATTAATTGAGTAAAATTTTGATTTCTAGTTTTTAACGCGTTCTAGGATCGAAAATGAAGAAAAGGAATCAAGATGAAGAAGTTATGAAGTTGTGCAGAAATTTTTTCCTTTGTGCAGAAAGTTACACGACCTGGGGATACGGCCATGTCCCAGGTCGTGTCTGGTGACGAAAACAGAATCCTTGTAATATACATATAAAAGGATATCTTAGGGTTTAAAAGAAGGGGAGACATTACAGAAACGGGGAGACACAAGAGAAGAGAAAGAGACTTAAGGAGAACATCAAGAAAGAGGCGAAAACAACATCAACTTCAAGATTAGAGAGATTGTTCATCAATCAAGAGGGGTTTTCCATGTTTTATTCAATGTTTTTGATGAAACTCATTTTTAGATTCAGTATGATAGCGTAGAATTTGAGTATTTAGGATTATGGAACCTAGGGTTTCATATGATTCTTGGATTGATTTAGAAATTTCAATAAAGTTTCTATTTTTACTTGATTTGATTTTGTTGTTTAATTATTGATTGATATTTCTAGAATATCAATATATGATATTATGCATGTTGATTGAGAAATTGCATGTGTAATTAGATCTTTACATTATTGAAGAGGATTACATGTATACTTAGAGATAAGATACATGTTTCTTCCGGATTGTTAGGATTAGGGTTAGGGAATTCATTATACATTAATGCAATTCTAAATTATATTACTAAGTGAAGAGATTCCAGTAAATAATTTAGGATTAGGGTTAATATGCTTGAGAAAGGTATTAACTTTAGTTGTGAATCCCTCCGGTCAAGAATAATAGAAACCGGATTGAATATATTTTAAACGATCACATGTTAAACTCTAGGGGAAATAATTCCTAAATATGTTATTACTTTCTTAAAGTCGTTCTTAATTTTATCATTTTTTTCAATTGCTTAATCAAGTCTTATAATTAAGTTAGTTTGTTAATTTTAGTATTTTTAATTAATTCAAACTTTCATAATTTTCCGGTTAGATAATAAAGCTAAGGTTAATTTAGTACTCGAAGTCTCTGAGGGATCGACTCGGACTCACATCCGCTATATTAAAACTGATAGGTGCACTTGCCTGATATCACTTGGTTTTTTAAATCAATAAACCGATAGCTGAGTTATAATCAATCCACCTAATTGGTTATAACTTAACCCCTTTTCCTGACTTCAGTCGAGTGGCGACTCCAAATCTTGTCAAGTTAAAAAAAATGGTCTTCTTTAAACCGTAGTCAAGGATCAATATTAAACAAGTAGGGTTTAGTACTGATCGGTTTAAAAAAGACCTAATTTTATAAAAATAACTGGGAGGGTGAAATACTAGGCTCGATAGGAAAGCTTGTTCATTCTCTTCCCAAGTAAACATTCCTTACTAAGGTAGACCTAAATAAGGTCTCTAAGCTTGTAAACCACTTGTCTCCTTCTTTAGCTTCATTGTTCCTTCCGTCGGGCTATAGTCTATACTAGTTGTTCGACAACCTTTTGATGCAACTTTTGGAATTCCTCAATGCATTGTAGGCTAGATTAACTTTCCCATTGAATGACCAAGTTGATAGCCATATCCAGGGATAAGTTTAGGTTAAGTCTATAGATGACCTCAAAAGGTGACCTTCCTATCAAGTTGTGAACGAATCAGTTGTAAGCAAACTCAATGACAGATAAACATAGGTCTCAAACATATAAGTTCTTCCCAACAACTACTTATAAGAAGGTTACAAACTGTCCAATTTACTACCTTAGTCTAGCCGTCTCTTTGAGGGTAGCAAGAAGTACTATACATAAGCTTAATGCCGAATTTCTTCCATAGAGTTTTCTAGAAGAAACTCATGAACTTTGAGTTACGAACGAACACAATACTTCTTAGTAGTCCATGAAACCACATAATTTCCTTTAAAAAGAGGTTAATGAGAAATAAAGCATCATTAGTTCTATAGTAGGGAATGAAGTGGATTATCTTACTGAACTAATCAATCACAACCATATTTGAGTCATGTCTTCTTAGTGTTCAGGGAAAGTCGAGCATGAAATCTATACTTAGGTCAGTTCATGGGCATTCAAGTATTGGCAAAGGTGTGTACTCTCCATACGGCTCTCTCCTCCCTTTAACATGTTTACACATCTCGTACCTCTTAAGATTTTAGTACACATCATTCATTATCCCAGGCCAGTAGAAATGTTCTTTCAATATTTTAGCTACCTTCTTTGCTCTAAAATGACCGATTAAGCCTCCAACATGGGCTTCCTAGACGAGTAGCTTTCTAGTCGAGCCACTCGGCACATAAACTTGCTTACCCTTCATCAGAAACACATGGCTCAAATAGAACCCATCTATAATTCCAACATTACACTAGGCCACTAAGAACCCAAAATATAGATCACATTCATATTGATGGGGCAGTGTGCCAAATCTAAGTACCTTAGCCTACATAGTTGTAATAAGGGTATGACGACAAGAAAAAGTGTCAACC
Organism: Lumnitzera racemosa; assembly: GCA_024138005.1. Lineage (NCBI taxonomy): Eukaryota > Viridiplantae > Streptophyta > Magnoliopsida > Myrtales > Combretaceae > Lumnitzera > Lumnitzera racemosa. The sequence continues at coordinate 47,096,865 of JAMXBC010000002.1, forward strand.
ATTGTATTAATGCTTCGCTTCTTGTATTGGATGACGTAGCAAAAAGACTTCAAGAACTCAACCTATTTGACATGATGCTAAGAAAGTTTTGTTGCCTACGGAGGTATTTAAGAGATTCATGATCTGAGTAGATGATCAATTCTCTCAACAACAAGTAATGCTGCCAGCTCTATAATGTTTGGACAAGGGCGTAGTACTCCTTGTCATATGCCAAGTAATTCAAGGCAAGTCCTCTTAGTTTCTTACCAAAATAGGCAATGGGTCAACATTTTTGCATAAGGATAGCACCAATGCGAACTCCAGACGTGTCACATTCTACCTTAAATACTTTCTCAAAGTCCGTTAAGATAAGTACTAGAGCTAATGTCAACTTGGATTTTATGTCTTCAAAGCTCTTCTCAACTTTCTCTAACCAATTAAACTCACAGTTCTTCCTGGTTAATTCAATTAATGGTGTAGTTATGGAACTAAAGTTTCGAATGAATCTCCAATAGAATGAAGCTAGACCATGGAAACTCCTAACTTATGCAGCATTAGTTAGTGTAGGCCACTCAAGTATAGCTTTAATTTTCTCATCATCTTCTTGGACTCCTCCCTCTAAAACAACATATCCGAGGAATACGACTTCACTCTAGTAGAACACACATTTCTTCAAATTGCCAAATAACCTCTTAGCATAAAGAATGTCGAATACTATTCTTAAATGCTCCATATGGGAGGCAAAGTTGTCACTGTATAATAGAATGTTGTCAAAATAGACTACAATGCATTTGCCTATCAGTGTCCTCAGCATATGTTTCATGAGCCGCATAAAAGTACTCGATGCATTTGTTAAACCAAACTGCATCACCAATCACTTGAACAGACCATCCTTTGTTTTCAAAGCAATTTTCCATTCGTCGTCAGGCTGCATTTATATTTGATGAAAGCTACTTTTCAAGTTAATCTTTGAAAAGATATGAGAACCATGTAATTCATGAAGCATGTCATAAAGTCGTAGGATCGGGTATTGGTATTTAATAGTAATCTTGTTAATGATTCAATTGTCAATGAAAATTCTCTATGATCTATCCTTTTTCAACACTAACATGGCTAGTATGGCATAGGGGCTCATGCTCTTACGAACATATCTTCGATCCACTTGCTTCTTCAACTTGGCCGCCTACTTAGGATTGAGCCTTTAGGCAGGTCAGTTCTGCAACATAGCTCCTGGCTAAAGGTCAATGCAATGTTCAATGCCTCTTAAAGGTGATAAGCCCTTCAGCCTCTCGGCGAGAACTAGGTCGGCATACTCCTATAGTAATATCTACACTTCAGTAGGTAAGTTTTTAGTTTCTCTCAACTCCAAAAGTTTCTTGACTAAAAGGAGTATACACTTCTCGACCTTGACTTCATAGGCAAATTAAGCACAGGAAATCACTAAAGACTTTCGCTATAGTGATCTGGCAACCTTTGCTTGTGCTTCCTGCACTTCCTTAGGACTCATAGGGGTTAGTATATCCTTCTTCCATCCTTTTGGAACATGTAAATGTTCCTATACCCATCATGTAATACTCTTAAGCCAGACAACTAGGTTAGCTGGGCAAGATGTATGAGGCACACATAGGAAGGATATCACATAACACTTTATTCTAACACCTATCACTAATGGTAATCGGTACTCTAACCTACTCTACAATGGGTAAACCTCTCTTCTCATTCAACTAATGAACTTTATATAGTTTCAGGTGCGAAAGGGTTGGCAACTTCTTGGCCTTAAATACTCATTACACTATAACATTGGTATAGCTTCCCCCATCAATGATCAAGGTGCATAACTTGTCATTCACTCGGCAATTCATATGGAAGAGATTCTCCCTTTGTGCATTCTCATTTGCCACAAAAGTGCTGCGAGATCGGCGCACAATAAAGCAGTATTTGATACCTCCCTCAAGTAGTGTCTTAACATCAAGGTCTTCCTAAAACTAGGGCTCTTTGAACTAGGGCTTGTCTCCCTTGATCATCATGAAACTCTCTACTTCGAACTAAGGCTTATCTCCTTTAATTGTCATCACAGTCGTCACACATCGGTTTAGACAATGACTAGCTACATGTCCATAACCAAGACATTTAAAGCATTTGATCTCTTGGGGCTTCCTTCCTGAGGTCTGGCCATAGCTTCCTCAAACCATTAGTTCCTCAACCTTACCCTTACCTTAGCCTTCTTTAAGTCAGTTCGGCACTTGTCCTCGACATTCTACCTCAAAACCGTTCAATGGTCAACTATGATTTTATTAGCTCGACATGCTACTTTGACTTAGCAATCTAAGACAGCTAATCTGGCTCCACCTATGCCTCTCAACCCTCTGTGCTACTCAGATGGCCTCAACTAGACTCCTAAGTATCTGCAACTTTATAATATGACCAACCTCAGTCTTGAGCCCAGAAATGAATTGATCTATAGTCCAAGTTTCGGGTTTGTCAACATGACATCGAATATTTAGTAATTGGAATTTCCGTATATACTCATCTACTAACTTGCCACCTTTTTCAAATCTTGGAGGCATCAAAAGGTGTCTTGTTCATAGTACTTTAGAATAAACTGGTTTCTCAAAACTCTTTTCATCTCATTCGATGTTTGGACTTCTTATTTAGCTCTCAAGCGAACATTCTACAACTTCTTCCACTACATTGCTATATATCTAGAAAATTCCAATGTAGCCACTAGAATATGAACATCTTTATAGTCATAAAAGTTAATGATCTTTTCAATCTTCTCTTCCTAGTTTAAGTAGTCATCGGTACTACCAGACCCCTTAAAGATCAAAATCTATACTTTAAGATGCTTAGCTCCTTTAGGAGCTCTAAGCTCACATTCTTCTATCCCAACAAATTGGTCCTCCTCCTTATACTCATCGACTTCATCCAATTGGAGTCTCCTCCTCGCAACTCTATTAGCATGATGAGGTGGTGCTTCGTTCATAGGAATGGGTTCGAGACCTTACTGCTCATTCATCTATCATCTCGACTTATCTCCCATTTCTCAACTCTATTCAATGACAACTATCTCTCACAGCCCAGTCTTTAAGACCTTTTGTACCGAGACAACTAGATTGGCCACAATAGCGGTAAGGTCCTATATTTGCTCATTAGTAATACATAGTGTTTGTTGGTTAACATGACCGTGACTATGAGCATTACTTTCAACATCGTTAATCTCTCTCTAAACACTAAGATTCGATATTCTCAAAACAAAGCTTTAGAAAATACTCTTCACGTAAGAAACTCTTACGCCTACAGAAAATGCCATATGAACGGTGAACTACGAACTAGCTCTACTCTTTTAAATGAAAACAGAGTATATCAAACAACAAACTAGTAGGAACTATCACAACACAACTCTAAGTCACAATCTCAAGCTCTGATACCAAGATTATATGATGTGCTTAAGAGCTCAGTTATCACTACAACTTATCACAGGAGGTGAGAAACTAATGAGTCCTTTGAAATATCGAAGAAAATAGAGTGAGCAGGTTAACAAATGGCATATAGTAAGTAACGTGAAGTTGCCCAGAGGATATAACCCACCAATAAACACAACGCAACTTAACACTTCACTTGATATAACACATAAGTTAATGTTAAGGTCTACTTGCAACTAATGTTGAGCTACTCGGCAAGATTAGATAAGAGTATAAGAAAATAGACTTAGAGAAGGTTATCTAGCAAGAACAAGTATATTCAATATCTATAAGGAATATAAAATGATTCTGACTACAAGGAGAAGGGACTGTTATAATAAGTCCCTACAGCAACATTATAAATAAAGAAAATTACAAAAAGGCATACATAAAAGGAGGATTCCTAGTACATACGAAAAAGGGTAAATACGAAAAATGACAAAAAGGGGAAAAAGGATAGGTGGCAACTTATTAATGGTCCCTTATTAAGGAATCTTTAGGTACAATAGCTCAGCTAGATCATAATGTGGCGACACCAAGTTGTTGAGATGAGTAAGGAATGTCGTAAGTATTAGTAGTAGGTCGAAAGAGAAGTACTTAACCAGTAAGAGCCTAAGTTTCGATACTTGGTAGGAAACTCTTGACAACTAAAGGTTTGAGTAAGACTTGGTGTACAGGGCTTAGGTCCTCATCACTTGGCAAAAAGTTCTTAGCAAGGGAGAAGTCTACATCAGCATAAAGGTCAAAGTAAAGTAGGGTGTACCCACCCAAAGCTTTCAAGGAGTTCAGCCACCATTCTATTATGTACTATTTCTTGTCTTCAGCAGGTTGACGAGAGAGAATTCCCCGAGCAAGTTATTAAAGGCCTTAGAGGTACGCTCAAGTGAGAGGACCAATGGTCAGCAATCCATCATTGTTCTACCATAGCTTTAGTCATTCTTCTCTTTTGCATGGCTCAGTAACTCATCTAGGTTATTGCTAATCATTCTCAAGCTCATTAGAGTCACTTTCACTGGTCAGTATTCGATCTCTTCTTTCACTTCAACTAATACATTGGCGGCCACTAACTAACCCAATCGGCTCCTAAATTGATTTTGTAAGGTTTTGAATATGATATTCAAGATTATCAACACATTGCCTCAAACTTCTATGAGGACTATCACTACTTATATTCATACTATCTTCCAACATTGTTATTCCATCCAACAACTTTTAATGAAGAATTTCAACAAACATGTGATAAACTCAACATTTCTATGACCTCAAAAACATCACAATCTGAAGCTAGTAGTCACCAACAATTGAAGAACACCATAAAACCATTCCTAAAACACTATTGCTAATCAAAATACAACTAACAGCAATCTAGAAACTACTACTACTCTATTTCTATAGCTACTCATAACTGACAAGCACTACTGCAACTACTACAGCATTACTAAAATAAATTACAACAAAAAATGACTACTAAAATTACTGTGATATAACTCAACAACCCAGTACAAACAACACAATACCACGACCACTACGAACACAAGCAACAAACTATACTATAAAATAATAATTAATAGAAATGTTCAAGCTATGAGTCAAACTTTGAAGAACACTAACACGTATGTCTCCCCAAAGCTTTGATACTAAGATAATATGGATTGGAGTATGCAACAAACATGAATCCTCATATGGGTACTCTAGCTTGATGGTCCGTAGCCAGGAAATGAGTAAAGAAAGGGGGTTTTAATGTAAATGTAGATGGATCTCACACACAAAGCACAAACACAAATAAGGTTAAGCTGGAAATAGGGTTCAATGTGACTTACAAATACTAAATCGCACTCGGGGTTCAAATAAAGGTTAGATGCAACTCACCATCTCATTCAAATGAAAGGTTCACCGCAATCTTATATAGGAAGATTGATAAGAACTAGGGATTAGAGAGGAATAATAACACTCAATAAACTAGGTTCGAAACAAGCAAGCAAGCACACACAAATAGGGGAAGACTCAAGTATATTCTTAATTTTCTTAATTGTCTAACTATGTTAGCTACTAATTACAAATATTGCTATTTATAGTAAATCCTAAAACCTTAATGGCAAAATTGTAAATAACTAAAAGGCCTTAAACCCTAAAGATTAATCCCATAACTAAAATAAAGAAAATATTTACAATTGTACAAAACTGTACATTTTAACAAGAAGGTCGACATGCGGGTCATCTAAGTTGTCCTAGAATGAGTAAGATTTAAACTAGTTGAGGTTAACAGCTGGATGTCCTAATTTAGGTCTGAGTTGATGAAGTGATGCAATGCTTAGTTAAGCTGCTTGTGATGTTAGCCCATAGTTGCTAAGTTCTAGGATTAGTCGACACTAGATCCTTTATGCCATGTTAAGCTAGTCTTTAGGATTAGAACCTTGGTTGCATGGTCCCTCATCTTCTTGGCAGTTGACAGAGCAATTGTCGAGCTATCTTTCTTTCACTCCTCAGCCTTTTGGTATCATCTTAGCCTTGCATGAGGCAAGTTAGCCTTGGCTTAAAATAAGTTAGCTGTAGCTTAGAGATAGTCGTAGGCTGATTCCTATCAACTACTTCCTACTAACTTTTGAAGGAGAATGGGCAACACCATTCAAGTGATGATCGATTGGCTAAGTTGGAATAACTATGTGCTAACTTAATGAAGGAAATCAAGAGCTAGCAAGGAAAAATGATGAGATCCTAATGTGTCTCTAAGGTCATACACATGGAGGTTACACAACAATGAATGAAAACGAAATAAAGAAACTAGTACATCCATGATGGCTTATGGATATGACTCTCTACAAGCTCACACAGCCTAACTTTACACTTAATATTACACATGAATGTAGAAATTAAGGTCACTCACCACTAACTCTTGCTAAAGGAACTAGATAAGAGCTAGGCATGATAGAGAACATAAAGGTTACTTTAAAAGAAAAGTTTCTATATTCAATAGTAGAAGAAGTTGGTTTATACATTACAAGAAAATGAAGCTTTTGTATGGCCTTCGTTGGGTTACATACAGAAAGGAAAGAAAAAAAATGACAATTGAATAATAAAGATTCATAAAACATACAAAAAGGGAAAAAATGACAAAATATTACAAGGTATGGAAATGGTATAATCCTTTTGGAATGTTGTGTCAAAGGACATGTGTTAAATTATGGTTGGCAAGCCTCGAATCACAAATGTTGACTATTCCTGGGAGATCTCAAATAGCTCAACAACTATTGATGTCAATTCAGAATGGCTAATTTAGCTAACCTGATCTAGGTCATGTAGGAGCTTAGACATTGGCATTGTTTGATGTCTTATTTGGTTGGTAACTTGACTACTCAACTCGGGTAGGCATCTAGTGCTCGTCATCTCGAGAACTATTCCTATCATGATTAAAGCTCGGCATTTAGGTCAAATGAAGTGTAACATACCCTAATCAATGTCAGAATCCTTGTCCTTGAAGAGTCCTTGAGCTAGTATACATCGGGCAAATCCTTATATTCCTCATGCTCAACTTTTGGTGATAGGTTCACAGAGTTGATTCCTATCATCTCCTGAAGGTCGGAGAAATATGGCCTCAAATCTATGGGGTCTTCTCTAGTTGGCTCATCCTCTATTCGTGCTTCGACTTTAATTAGATGGTAAGGAATTAAGTCAAATACTTTGAAAGTAAAAGACAACATAGTCCTTAGGTAGCACAATCTGAGAGGTATTGCAATTGATCTCTTCAATACCATGAAAAGACCATCACCTTTAGGTGATAGCTTACTCTTCCTGAGGTGTGGAAACATCTTTCAGCTAAGGTGGATCCATATAAGGTCGCCTAGTTGAAAGACATAGCTCAATAGTTGTGACTACTAATCTCTTGCTACTATTCGCTGAACTTAGTGATTTTCTTGGCTACATGCTTATGTAATTCTTGTAGTCCTTGAGTTCAGTAAACTCAGGTTTGGCTTTCTTTAAGGGTTATAAGGGTACTAATCGTGTTAAGTTTGATGGTTTGGATGAGGCCATAGACGACCTTAAAGTGGGTTTTGCCAATATTACTGTCGACAGTTTAGTTGTAGGCAAACTCTACAATAGGTAAACACGAGTCCCAATCTTTTAAGTTCTTTCCCACAATAGCTAGAAGTAAGGCATCTAACATCCTATTCACCACCTTAGTCTAGCCATCTATCTCTAAGTAGCTACTCGCACTAAATATAAGCTTAGTGTCAAGTCTCCTCCATAAGGTTTTCTAAAAGTAACTCAAGAACTTGATATCCCGATCTACAATAAACCTTGGAGCTCTATGTAAACAAACGATTTCCTGTAAAAACAAATTAGCAATATATAAAGTATCATTAGTTTGGTAACACGAATGAAGTGTACCATTTTACTAAATCAATCCACAACTACAATGATTAAATCCTTTCCTCTAGATATCCGAGGCAATCCTAGGATAAAATCTATGCTGAGGTCAAGCAAGTTACGATTGTTATGGGTAGGGGCATGTATTTCCCATATGGTTCTTTCCTTCCCTTTACCCTCATGCATAGTCACAACTTTCAAGAACCTTATGGACATCCTTAACCAAACTAGGCCAATAGAATTTCTCTCTCAATAGGTCAGCAGTTTTGGTCTTACCAAAATGCCTAGATAAGTTACCACTATGAGCTTCCCTAACCAATAGCTAATGCGTAGAACAATTCAGTATGCATAACCTCTTTTCATGAAATAAGTATCCATCTTCTAAGTAGTATCCTCCAATTACAATTCTATCTCGACATTTTTCAATGATAAGACTAAAGTGCAAATCTTGAGCATATTTCTCCACAATAAAGGAAAATCCCAACAGCTTAGTCTGTAAGGCAGTCAACAAGACATACTAACATGAAAGAGCATTAGCGACCACATTAGCACTACCTTTCTTATATTTGATCACATAAGAGAAACCTTCAATAAACTCTAACCACTTGGCTTATCTCTTCGAAAGTTTATTCTAGCTTCTTAGGTGCTTCAAGGACTTATGGTCCATGTAGATCACAAACTCACAAGGTAATAAGTAATGCTACTATACAATAAGAGCTCAAAGAAGAGAGTATAGCTCCTTTTCATACATAAAGTAATTTAAGGTAACACTACTAAGCTTCTCACTATGGCAAGCAATAAGGTGACGCTCTTGTATCAATACTAAGCTAATGCCAATACTTGAAGTATTATACTCTAGCTTAAAATGTTTATCAAAATTAAGTAAAGCTAAGATAAGTGCTTTGGTAAGTTTCTCCTCGATTTCCCTAAAGCTTTTCTCAACTTAGTTAGCCTACCGAAATCCTTCACTCATTTTTTTCCAATTGAGTCAATGGGGCTGAAATAATACTAAAGTTCTTAATAAACATTTTGTAGAAAGAAGCACAACTATGGAAACTACGTACATCAATGACATTCTTTGGTGTAGGCCACTCCAAGATAGCTCAAACCTTTTTCTCATTAGCTCGAATTCCTTCTCCAAACACTATACACCTAAGAAAGACAACTTCTTGTTGGCAAAATGTACACTTCTTGAGATTTTCAAACAGTTTCTCGGCACTGAGTATGATGCGGAACCATAACCAAGCATAGATAAAGCCAGTTGCTGGGATGAGTCCAAGCTTGTCAAAAGCTCAAAATGAGTGATGGAATGCATGTAAGCAAACAAAAAAAAATTAAGCAAACCTATGAACAACTCTAATGGATGTGACACATCAATAGAACTTTCAAGGACTTACGACACAGTTTGATATGACGCATGAGTTGGTCCAGCGAAGGTACTCGCCACCTAACCTTGCTTAAGGGTTAGGATAAGAGTATAAAGTACGCAAACAAGTTCCAAGAGCAATGTTCACAAAAGCGGTAAATTCAATATATTAATGATGATGAGATGATGTGTGGCTACATGTACAAAGGGTATTTATACCCACAAAACTAGGGTAACCTACCTAAAATGGAAAAGGCCAAAAAGGTTATTGTCTAAAAGGAGTAAGATATAAGGAATAATGAAGAATATATTGGAAAATATAAAGTAAGAATTCTATATGGGAAATTCTATCACATGGCTATTCGAATACGTAACTCACTATAGGTGGACAACTTTCTGGCAAAAAAGATAATTCTACACAATCAGCTTGATTTCTATCAAGTCAAGGTGACGAACAGGGGTGCCAAGCCGAGGTAGACTCATCTGATAAGGAATGGAGGTGGATATGTACTAAATCTCTCTACTTCTCAACACTAATTTTGTCAATCTGAGGGTTGGCTCGGCTATGGCAGAGCAAGTGTGTAAGAAGGACCAGGCTATTAGCAAAGCATTCAACATGTCATCATATGACTTTCGAGAGACATGGGTTACTTGGCTCGTCATTAGAAATTGGTCGACAGTAAGGATCAGCTCGGCCTCGGCAAGAGTCGGCTAGAGCAAGAGAATTTGCATTATTAGTCCTTCAAGGCCTCAAACTCGGCTGCGGGTTAAAGATCCAGTAGCCTAATTCTTGTCATTCCCTCTTGGTTGATTTAGATTTGAGATCAAATCTAGTTGGTCCTCATCCAATGCTCCTTCAAGGTGATAGGGACTGAGGTTAGCAATGTTGAAAGTATCTAAGACCCCATAATCTTCCAATAGTTCTAATCTATAAGCATTATCAATGATCTTTTGAAAGATTTTGAAAAGGTCTTCAACTCAGGTAGATAGCTTGTTCTTCCTCTTACTTAAGAACCTCTTGCTTAGGAACCTCTCCTTGCTCAAGTACGGCCATAATAGGTCTCCAAGCTAAAACTATACTAAGTTCCTTCCCTTAGCCTTTTCTCACATTTTTCTAGAAGCTTGATCGATTTTTCAAGTAACCTTATCATAGATGTATTGTAAGGACTATGCTTGGGCTTTTACATTAGGGTCTTCTTACTCAAATATAGGTATAAGGGTGTGATTAAGGGGTAACTTGAGATTAAAGCCATAGACAACTTTGAAGGGGGCTTACTTAGTGGTATCATATATTATATGGTTGTAAGAAAATTCTACTATGGGCAAACAAACGTACCAATCAGCTAAGTTCTTACCCATTATAGCTCGAAGCAATGATCCAAAAGTACCATTTACCACCTCTATTTAACCATCAATTTGGAGGTGACAAGAAGTGTTGTATAGTAGTTTAGTCCCCATTCAACGCCATAAAGTTCTCCATAAATGGCTTAGGAACTTTGGATGTCTGTCTGAGACTACATTCTCAATACACCATGTATCCAAACAATTTCTACAGAAAGAGAGAAATAAAGCATCGTTAGTCTTTGAGTAGGGCACAAAGTGTGCCATCTTACTGAATCTATCTACGATGACCATTACGGAATCTTTACCTCAGGCAATTCTTAGTAATCCAAGGACAAAGTCTATGCTCAACTTAGTCCAGAGTCTAGCTAGGACAAGCAAAGGCATTGCTTTCCCATGCTTAGCTTAGCATTTGGCCTTCTTGCACATTACATAACCTTTAACAATTTGATTTATGTCTCGCCTCATTCTTAACCAAAAGAATCATCCACTCAGCAGCTCATATGTTCTCCTCTCCCCAAAAAGTCTAAAGAGTCCTTCACTATAGGCTTCCCTAATAAGCAACTCCCTTACTAAACAAGTTAGCACACACAACTTTCCACTTTGGAACAAGTAACCATCCTCCACATAATAATCATCTACTATTCTTACAATGATACAATGCCTAAGTATATGTCCAAAGTGTACGTCTTTAGGTTACTATTCTTTGATGCTTTTAAACCCCATCGTCTAGTCTACAGCTCAATTAGGAGCACATATCTTCTTGATAGGGCATCAATAACAATGTTGTTCTTTCCTTGTTTATACTTTATCACAAAGTTAAATCCTCTAAGGAATTCAACCCACCTCACCTACCGCTTCGACAGCTTAGTCTAACTTCTAAGGTACCTTAAAGACTCATAGTCAGTATAGATGACATACTCTTTTGGCAATAGATAATGCTGCTACACTTGGAGCGCTCAAATAAGGGCTAAGAGTTCTATGACATATACGAAGTAATTTAATTGAGGTCCTCTAAGTTTCTCACTTTAATAGGCAATTGGTTGGCCTTCTTACATCAAGACAGCGCTTATGCCAAAGCTTAATGCATCACATTCTAACTAAAAAATCATTTCAAAGTCAAGTAAGAATAATACAGGCATAGAAGTCAACCTTGCTTTCACTTCATTAAAACTTCTTTCCTATCTCTTTTCCCACTTAAATTCAACATTCTTCTTTGTCAACTCAGTTAGGGGTACAACAATGGTATTGAAGTTTCTAATGAACCTTTAATAAAAGGATGCCAATCCGTGAAAACTTCTTACCTTGGCACAAGTGGTTGAAGTCAGTTACTCAACAATAGCTTGGGTCTTTTTTTTCATCTACTTGTAAGCCTTCACCTACTACATAACCTAAAAATACCACTTTTTGTTGGCAGAAACAGCACTCATTCAAATTGTCGAATAATCTCTCGAGTTAAAGCACATCTAATACCGCAAGGAGATGTTCATGGTTACTCAGCATGTCAGCACTATATATTAGGATGTCGTCAAAGTACTCCACGACTCACTTCTTAATTAGGTTTCTCAACACATGGTTCAATAGTCGTGTGAATGTTCTCAAGGCATTCGACATGCCAAAAGGTATTACCATCCACTCGTAAAGTCCATGTTGAGTTTTAAATGCAGTTTTCTACTCATCTCTCGGCCTCATTCAAATCTGATGGCAGCCAGACTTTAGATCAATCTTCTTAAAGACCTTAGCTTTACTCAGTTCATCCAACATGTCATCTAACCTAAGGATAGGATACCGGTACTTAATCATGATCTTATTTACGACTCGACTATTAACACACATTTGCTAGGTACCATCCTTCTTTAGTACTAGGAGTGCCAATATAACACAAGGGCTAAGACTCTCCCTTACATAGCCCTTCTCTAGAAGTTCATTAACTTGTCTTTAGAGCTCAAAAGCCTACTCGAGATCCATCCGGTAGGCTAGGTTGTTCAATAGGGCAACGTTGGGTATCAAGTTAATGTAATGTTCAATGCCTCGGAGAGGTGGTAGCCCCTTTAGCAATTGCTCAGGAAACAAATCGACATATTCACTCAACAGTTCCTTAGCTTCCAAAGGTAGTTCACCCCACTCCTTCAACTCTAGTAATCTCTTGATCAACATATAAGATGGCATATCGGCCTTTGTAGCTTCTTTGAACTCGACTCTACTTAGTATTAATGCCTTCTTGGATCCTCAAGCAAGTTTAACTTATAATCTGCTAATTTGACTCGAAATCATCGGGTTCAAAGTAACCTTCTATCCATCTTTCTCAAAAACATAGGTATTTTGAAATCTATCATGCATAACCCTTTGGTCAAAAAGCCATGGTCGGCCTAATAGTACATGTGATGCACGCAGAGGCAATACATCACAAAGGATCTCATTGAAATAATTCCTAATAAAAATTGGTAGCAATACTTGCTAAGTGACATGTAGTACCCTTCTCTTGCTCAACCAATGTAACTTGTACGACTTTGGATGTGCTATAATTGGCAACTTTAGTTTTTTGATCAAATCAACATGTGCCATATTGGTGCAACTCCCACTATCCACTATTAGTACATATACCTGATCATTTACTTTATAAGTGATATGGAGTAAATTCTCCCTCTGCTCCTCCTCAAGTGAGGGTTTTAAACTCATTGTATGTCAAACAACTAGAATTAATTTATCTAAGTCCTCCGCAAACACATCCTCCTCAATCAGATCAGTATTTACATCAACCTCATCTTTTACTTCTTTCTCCTCAAGTTCCTCACTCATACTATCTACTTCGACCTCTAAGGCATCTCCTCTAATAATCACAGTCTTTCAGTTTAAGCATTGAGCGACTATATGTCTAAACCCCTAGCACTTGAAACATTTGATCTAGCTTGTCTTCTTTCCAGATCCTTTCCCCTTCTCATATGTCCAAGTTGACACATCACCATTAGGTCAACCCTTCTATTTAGCCTTAACGTTGGTTCGTCTAGTTAGCTCAATACTTATCTAAGTTTAAGAACTTCCCTAAATAAGTTGGCTCGATTAGCTTAGTTGGCTCATGTGGGGTTAGATCGGCTTTCTGCTTCCTTTCTACCTTTCCACTTATCGGGCTATTTGTACAGCTTCGTCGATTGTAGTAAATTACAAAAGTCCAGTGAGAAATCTGGACATTGTTCAGGCTAATGGCTCTTCTATTTCATAGCGAATTATAAGCATTTGGAATTTTTTAACATACTTATCAACAGTTCAACCTCTTTGTCTCAATTCTTGAAGCTAAGAAAAAGTATCTTGTAAATAGGTTTCCAACACAAACTTGTTTCTAAGTATTCTCTTCATCTCTGGCCAAGTATTAATCTCTTTATATCCTCCTCATCTTCTCATGACCTAAAAGTTCTTTCATCACATAACGGCATATCTAAAAAACTTAATAGCAACAGTTCTCACTTTCTCTTAGTATTCATATGGGTAATAATAAAAAATACGCTTTACCTTTTCCTTCTAATGCAAACAATCATCTGTACTTCTAAACTTATTAAAGTTCAGGATCCAAAGCTTTACATGGTCAATAGCTCGTGGTGCTCGAGCTTAATCTTCTTCCTCATTATATTCTTCCTCTTCATTATCACCTAGATCTCCCAAGTCAATCCTTCTTCTTGCTCATCCGCTTACTCCTCCACCCCGAACTTGTCGAGTGGATTTTGACCTCTATAAGGACAACCAACTTGTAGGGTATTGTACATTGCCTTAGTTAGTCAATAGGCTAATATGTAGATAGCTCTGGTTAAATCAATACGGTGATTGGCCAACTCACCAAGTCTCTCATCTGTACTTCTAGAAGTACCCAAGACTGTTGACCATGGTAGACAAGACTACTGTTGTCATCCCTAATACTAGCATTAATACTCGAGTTTGCCATTTCTTTAACAAATTTGAATATCAAACTTTTTTATTCTACGATGTTCTTAATTCTATTTCTTCTAACTAAACAACACGCATACTAGTCAAACCAGAAACTTAATAACCCGTAAATACAATAGTTACACTAATGGACAAGTCACAACATAAAAACTTACTTTATTTTCAAACATCTAAAAGAAGGCAAAATAAGGTACTCAAGAATAAGTTACTACACCCTATTGTTGGCTCAGAATACTTCACTAATCCTCTCCACAACTTCGCCATACTATGACAACAAACACTACTTTGTAAATCCTAAATACAACTTACCTAAAACAAATCCTCCGCTTTGATATCAAGATGATATGGAACTGTTACCAAGGATAGATAAGGGCAGTCATTAGGATGGGTTAGAGTTTGCTGAAAGCTCAAAATTAGTGATGGGACACGTGCAAGTGAACAGAGAGAAAAAAAAGAGAATTAAGTAAACCTACGAACAATTCCAAAGGATGTAACGAATCAATGGAACTTTCGAAAACTCATGGAATAGCTCGATATGATGCATGAGTTGGTTTGGTGAGGGTACTCATTACCTAGCCTTGCTTAACAGTTAGGATAAGAGTGTAAAGTAAGCAAACAAGCTCCGAAAGCAACGTTCATAAAAGGAGTAAATTCAATATATTAATGATGATGAGATGATGTGTGACTATATGTACAAAGGGTATTTATGCTTGCAAAACTAGGGCAACTTACCTAAAATGGAAAAGACCAAAAAAGGCAGTGTCTAAAAAGAGTAAGATATAAGGAATAATAAAAGGT
This sequence comes from Lumnitzera racemosa, assembly GCA_024138005.1. Classification (NCBI taxonomy): domain Eukaryota; kingdom Viridiplantae; phylum Streptophyta; class Magnoliopsida; order Myrtales; family Combretaceae; genus Lumnitzera; species Lumnitzera racemosa. The sequence goes on from JAMXBC010000002.1 coordinate 47,112,111, forward strand.
ATATTGAAAAATACAACAAAAGTAAGTATTCTTTATAGGAAATTCTATCACATGGCTACTCGAACATATAGCTCACTATAAGTGAACGACCTTCTGGCAAAAAAGACAACTCTACACGATCATCTTGATTTCTATTGAGTCAAGGTGACAAGCAAGGGTGTTAATCTAAGGTAGACTCATTCGATAAGGATTGGCAGTGAATATGTATTGGAGCTCTCGGCTTCTCGACAGCAATGTTGTCGATCTAGAGGTCAACTTAGCTATGGCCGAGCAAGTGTATAAGAGGGGCTAAGCTGTGAGCAAAGCATTCGACATGCCATTACACGACTTTTGAGAGACATGATGTTACTCAGCTCATCATTAGGGATTGGCCAACAATAAGGATCAACTCAGGCTCGACAAGAGTCAACTGGAGTAAAAGAATTTTCCTTGTTAGTCCTTAAGGCCTCAAGCTCGACTATAGGTTAGAGGTCCAATAGCATGATTCCTATCACAATATGTCAAAAGCAGCTTAAAGATGCTGTAGGTGATTGGTTAAGTTGACATTGTACACTAGTATGTCGTTAAAGTATTCGACTGCACATCTTCTAATCAAGAGGTGCATTATATGGTTCATAAGCCTCATGAAGGTGGTCATTACATTGGTAAGGCTGAGTAGAATAACCAACCATTCATAGTGACCATGCTTAGTCTTAAATGCAATCTTCCACTCATCAATAAGCCTCATGTATAATGACTCGACCAAAAATCCTCCCATTGAGGTATTATCCACTTTAGCGTGGAACACCGTACAATTTTGTCCTTTAGTGCAGTAGTTTCCTAGGAGGTCACCCATCTTGGGATTGCTCCAGCCCAAGCATACTTAACTTTGGAGTTTCAATGTACTCCAAACCATTACACTAAAAGGTACTTCAATGCTTTAGAATTCTGTTACCTAGCATATAAGGGTATTACAATCTACTCTCTATACAAAATTGATGTACTCGTCGGTTTTGTTACATAGGTCTAAGACCACTACTAGGAAAGGACTTACCCTTTTAATTGGTAAAGTACTTTAATACCACCTATAATAACCTAACCGAATCTCCTCCTACCGAAGTATTGTCTGCTTTAGCATGAAATGCTACATGGTTTTATCCCTTGGTATAGAACCTTCTTAGGAAGTCACCCATCTTAGGATTACTCTAGCCCAAATATGCTTAACTTTAGAGTTTCAACGTACTCCGAGCCCACTAAAAGGCTCCTCAATGATTTAGAATTCTATCACCTATCATATAAGGGATATTACATCATGCGAATCTGATGGTAACCACTTCAAAAACACTTGAGTGTCATGAAGCTTATCTAATATATCATCGAGCCTCAATATAGGATATCTATACTTAATAGTAATTTGATTGATAGCTCAGCTATTAATGAATATGCACCAAGAAAAATCTTTCTTTAAGACGAGCAAGGCTGGCATAGCATAAGGGCTCATGCTCTCCCTCACATATCTTCACTCCACCAACTTATCCACTTATCTCTTCAGCTTGGCAAATTACTCAGTATTCATTCCATAAGTAGTTCTATTCAATAAAGCTATGCTTGGTTGCAAGTCAATGCAGTGCTTAATACCTTAGACTAGTGGTAGTCCTTTAGGTAATTCTTCTAGAAATAGGTCAAAGAACTCATCTATTAACTTTTGAACCTCTTCTAGTACATCATCCAAGTTTCTTAATTCCAACAATCTTCTTATCAACAAGAACATTGGCTCATTAGCCTCCTTAACAACTTAAAGTTCTCATTCTCTCAACTCTAAGGCCTTCTTCATACCAACTCGAGTGAGTTGTTATGAGTTTCATTTACTTGGCTTGAGGTCATGGGTTATAGCACTATCCTTTTACTATCCTTAGTAAAAGTATAGGTATTCTTATACCCATCATGTTTGATACATTGATCGAACAACTAAAGTCTCCTTAATAATAAATGTGAAGCTCCCATAGGGATAACATCACAAATTACTTCATCTTTGTAGACATTCCCAACATAGAACGGCATAACTACTTATTCGATCATGTACAGAGTCCCCTTATCATGTAGTTAATGTAGCTTATAAGGTCAGGGATGCTTAAAGGTCAGCAAACCTAAGAGGAATCAATCCCCTGGACTGATCATACGTAGCTGACCTAGAGGACTCCAAGGACTCACTTAAAGGATACTAACTTTAGGCCATGGTTGAGAGGGGGATTCCTATCCCGAGATGGTCTCTTGCTGACCAGACTATCAAATCCTTACTTATATCAAATCCATCCCTATTCAGTGGAGATGCTTTATCCCAAAAGAAAACCCAAGAATAACAGAGGTAAGCTCCCAATTAGACCACAAGCATCCAACCCCGAATCAAGATGACGTCTCTTTAGAAAAACTAATTAGTCCCTAGCCTGGTCCAAATTAAGCCTGCCCCTAACTGCTAGCACTTTCTATTTCATCTGCTTTGTATCATAATCCTAACTCCCATCCACCACATGATACATAACTTGTAGCACAATCTTTCTAGAATGATTTTTCACTTTTTTGTATTGAATATTCTTTGTCTCTTTTACCCCCTTTTAGTGAGTCTCATTTAACCTAACTATAGAATACCCTTTTTGTCTTTTCATACATGTAAAGTAACCTTAGTAGATAAATATATAAACTCCCACTTTCTTGTATGTATACAATCAACTGATCAATACAAAATTATTCACTTGAGTAACCTTAGTGTTCTTGTTATCATTCAACTCTTATATATTCCCTTTAATAAGGAGTAGTAGCGAATGACCTTTCAGCTCGAACCAGTATATCATATCTAGTGGATTATAGGCCGAATAAGATCAAGTGGTGTGTCATATCTATTCAATAGCTCCTCAGACTTTGCTTACTTTTTCCTGTTTGTTTTTTGTTTGCTTTGTTGTAGTGCTTCTCCATATGTCCTATCCTAGAGACATATCAACTTCGCTAGTATTAGAGCACAAATCCGAGAAGAAGTGTGTAAAGCTGTGGTGAAGTTTTTGGTTTGTACTATTAGTAGCTGTTGTGTTCCTTCCGTAGCTACTGTAGTGTGTTTGTGTGATAACAAGTGTAGTTTCATTGTTACTCTATTTTTCATTGTGAAAATAGAGTAAGTTTATTCCTATTCTATTTAAGTGACTATTAGGTATTAAAGTTGTTAGTAAATTGTCAATCTATACAAGAAGTATTGTATTACGTCAAATTCAAGTGTTCAAGTTGTTATTGGTGATCGGAGTAGTGGTACTCAACCTGGTCGTAGTCATAATGGTAGTAACACCCCAAGTTCCGTTGACGACAAACTCGATAGGCTCACAAACCTTATTAAGAGTCTAATCATAGTAATGCAAGTAAATAAGTAACAACCCTAGGGTATGCCGCTATAAAATCTACCTGAAAATATTCAAGAGAGGGGTTATGGCTAAGTTGGTTGAGCCCATCGCCTAAATCGACCCCCTCGAGCTGGAAGAGCTACTAAATGAAGACTATAGTTAGAAGAGATTGAGGAAGATGATGAAGAGTTGGAGGTTGAAAAGTTTAGGGAAGAAGAAGAAGAAGCTGACTATTATCAAGCATAAGGATGAAGATGCCGAGCTCCTTGAGGACTAAATAATGTCAAGGTTTAAATTCTACCCCTCAGTAGAAGTAGAGATGCTGATGAATACTTAAAGTAGGAAGAGAAGGTCAAGAAGGTGTTTGACTATTATAGGTATACAAATGTTGTCAAAGTTCAACTTGCTACATTGGAGTTTACTAGGTATGCCACGATGTGGTAGAAAAATCTGAACGTAACCAGAGCAAGGGATGGAAGACTTAGTGTTAGAACCTGAGATGAGATGAAAAGGTTATTAAGAGACAGATATGTGCTCGAGGCGTACCTATAAGATATGTTTATAAAGTTATAGGAGCTTCACCAAGGAAGCTAGTCTATTGATGACTATGTCAGAGAACTCCAATTGCTTACGATGTAAGCCAACGTGGAAGAACTAGAAGCCCATATCGTATCAAGTTATATTTCTAGACTCAGATTTAAGATTTGCAACATTATGGAAGTGCAAAGGTTTTATACCTTAGAAGAGGCAATCAAGATAGCATAAAGAGTCAAAAAGTAGAGTAATTTTTTAAGCCAACCTAGGCCAACATACTCCTAAGCCCCTGTACTACGTCGACCTATTCAAGCCGAGCCAAAGAGACTATACCAAGCCAAGGAGACCATACTGAGTCAAGAAAAGAAATGACAAACCTGACGAAAGCTAAGTAAGTCAGCATGGCTAAGTAAGACAATCAAGCCAAATTGAGCTTAGGTCGATCCCAAGGATAAATGAGAAAGGGCAGACCTCCAGATGGAAGACCAGTAAGGTGAAATGTTTTAAATGCATGGGTTTCGGACATATAGCTATTGAGTGACCAAACCAATGAGTCATGGTGCTCTAAGGAGATGTAATGGATAGCACCGATGAGAGTGAGCTCAAGAGAGAAGATGTTGGAAAACCCAACGCTAAAGAGGAAGAGGAGACCTGTATCTATGCTGACCAAGGAGAAATGATGACCCTAGTCCTGAGATAAGTACTAAGTTCCTTACCGAACTCTGAGGAGGACTAGAGGGAGAATCTGTTCCATACTAAGTGAACCATCAAAGGTCAATTGTGCACGATTATTGTAGATAAGGGAAGTTATACTAATGTCATTAGATAGTCCTTTATGCAAAGGTTGGGTCTTCCAACCTCAAAGTACCCCTAATCTTATTAGCTGCATTAGCTTCATGATAAGAGTGTTTTACACATGACTGAATAAGTGACCGTACCATTTAGTATCGAAAATGTATATAGAGATGAAGTAATGTACAATGTCATTCCCATGAGACCTTCACATCTACTACTTAGATAACCTTGGTTATTCGACCAACATGTTACTCACAACGGGTATAAGAACACTAATGCCTTTGTTAAGGATCGAAAGAAGATTATGTTGCAACCCTTAACCTTGTCCCAAGTAAATGAAACCTACAATTAGCTTCCCCAAGCTAGTAAAAAGAAGACCTTAGTTATGAGCCGAAGAGAGCTCCGAGTTGCTAAAAAGGCTGAAGAACCCATGTTCCTGTTGGTTAAGAGATTATTGGAGATGAGGGAATTACAGAAAATTCCAAAAAAGATACGAAGCCTGCTACATGAGTTTTCTAACATATTTCCTGAAGAACTGCCTAGAAGACTGCCTCTAGTCTAAGGCATAGAGCATTGTATTGATCTGCAGTCAGGTATCACCTTATTGAGCCAACCTACATACAAAATCAAATATGAGCAAGCAGCTAAGCTGAAGAGGCAGGTAGATGAGCTCATAGAACAAAGATATGTAAAGGAGAGCATAGGCCCTTACGTGATACCGGCTCTGCTCGTTTCGAAGAAAGATGGCTCGTGGCACATGTATATCAATAGTTGAGCAATTAACCAAATTACTATCAAGTGTAGATATCCAATACCAAGGCTAGATGATATACTAGATGAGCTTCATGGTGCCAAGATATTTTCAAAGATTGATCTACAAAGTGGCTACCACCAGATTCATATGAGACCAAGAGATTAGTGGAAGACTATGTTCAAAACTATGTACAGACTTTACAAATGGTTGGTTATGCTGTTTAAACTTACTAATGCACCGAAAAAGTTCATGAGGTTAATGAACCATATGATGTACCCTCCTAATCGAAAGGTATGTGGTCATGTATTTTGATGACATACTAGTATATAGTACCAACCTAAATAGCCATGTTTAACATCTCTATGAAATATTTAACGTTTTGTAAATAGAGAACTTGTATGGGAATATGAATAAGTGTATGTTCTGCTAGAATGAGATGATTTTCCTATGGTTTATAGTGTCAGGGGAAGAGATCTGAGCAAATGAGGAAAAGAGAATGGCCAACGCTGAAGATTGCTACTAAGGTTTGAAATTTTCATAGCCTACCTTCATTCTACAAGCGATTTATTAAGGACTTCAGCACAATAGATTTCCCATTGACTGAGTTGACAAAGAAGAGTAAAGGATTCAGGTGGAACGATTGAGCTGAACAAAGCTTTAGAGAGATCAAGGAAAAACTTACCCCGACACCTATCTTGTCACTGCCAAATTTTGACAAGCCCTTCGAATTAGAATGTGATGCATCAAGAGTTGGAATTGGTGCTGTCCTAATGCAAGAGTGATGACCCATCACCTACCATAGTAAGAAATTTAGTAGTCCTACCCTGAACTATTCTGTATATAAGGAGTTATACTCCCTTTTCCAAGCCCCTACTATTTAGCAACACTATCTACTACCATGAGAGTTCATTATTTACACTAACTATGAATCATTGAAGCATCTTGGGAATCAGAACAAACTATCAAAGTGATAAGCTAAGTGGTTGGAATTTATGGAAGGGTTCTCACATGTCATTCGGCATGAGAAGGGAAGTGCAAATGTCGTCATCAATGCTCTGTCATGATGGCAAAATTTGCTGACCACTTTGTAAACAAAATTATTGGGATTCTCACTTATCACTAAAAAGTATGCTAATGACCCTCACTTTGGTCCCGTTGTCGAACACTACCGAGAAGGACTAGTTATTGGAGAATATTACCTTAAATACAGCTATCTATTTAAGGACTATAGGCTATGTATTCCAAACTACTCTACACGTGAGCTATTGATTAGTTAAGCTGATAGTAGAGAATTATTTGGTCACTTCAGAGAGACTAAGATAGCCAATCTATTAAGGGAAGCCAAGTTTGTCCAAGGATATCCATAAGATAATTAGTAGTTATAAAGCATGCAAGCAAGTTAAGGGGAAGAGAGAACCCCATGGAGAATACATGCTACAACCAACACCAACCTTACCTTGGGCTAACCTCAACATAGATTTTATCCTAGGGTTGCCCAAGGATTATATCTTTGTAGTAGTAGACCACTTTAGCAAGATGGCATACTTCATTTCATACCATCGAACTAACGATGTTTTATATATTGCTGATTTATTTTTGTAGGAGATTATTTGACTACATGGGGTACTAAAGACTATTATCTCAAATCAGGACACAAAATTTTTTAGCTATTTTTGGAAGACTCTTTGGAGAAGACTTAGAACTAAACTTGTATTCAACTCCAATAACGACCCTCAGACTGATGGCTAGACTAAAGTGGTAAATAGGACGCTAGGCAATTTGCTCAAAGCCATTGTAGGAAAGAATTTTAGGGATTGGGATCTATGCTTACCAGTTATAGAGCTTACATACAATTAAACTATCCATAGCACTACTGGGAAGACCACATTCGAGGTCATCTATGGCCTTAACTCTACTATTCCACTAGATATGATTAGCACCCCAGTAGCTACTGAGGAGAGTCAATCCGGAGTTAATTAAGCCTAAGAATTGTATAAGCTATACTAGTTTGTAGCTAAGAAGATCGCCAAATTCAATTAGAAACAGTACCAAATTGGTAGCTGAGGCCGTCAAACTGTTTCCTTCCATACAAGAGACTTAGTATAGATGCACCTGAGAGCAATTCCTATACTTGAGACAGAGCAAACTATCACCTTGAGCTGATGTCCTATTCAAGGTCTTGAAGAAGATCAACTGTAACGCTTACTAGATCGAGTTGCTTGATGACTATGGTATTTCCTCCACCTTCAACGTATTTAATCTAATTCCTCACCAACCAACAGAAGAAGACCCTACAAGTGCCCTAGAAGAAAGAGCAAAGATCACTTCAGATTTGAGGATAAATCTTTCCAACCCCTAAGTAAATGATAAGAATCTATCCCTTGGACCGATCATGCATAGCCAAGCTAAAGGACTTGAAGGACTCGTTCAGAGGATATTAACTCTAAGCCATAGCTGAGAAGAGGATTCCTATCCTAAGCTGGTCTCTTACCAAACTAACTATCAAATCCTCACTTGTGTCAGATCCACTACTATTCAATGGCCATGCTTTATCCTAGAAGGTGGCTTAAGAATAGCCAAAGTGAGCTCCCAATCAGACCATAGCATCCAACCTCAAATTGAGTTGACTTCTCCTCAGAAGAACTAATTAGTCCTTGGCTTGGTCCAAATCAGGCCAACCCCTAACTGCCAATACTTTCTATTTCATCTACTTTATATCATAGTCCTAACTCCCATCTACCACATGATACTTGTCTTTTGGCATGATCTTTCCAAAAGGATTCTTCACTTTTTCACACTAAATATTCTTTGTCTCTTTTACCCCCTTTTAATAAGTCTCATGTAACCTAACTGTAAAATACCTTTTTATCTTTTCATACATGTAAATTAACCATAATGGATAGGTATATAAACCCCCACTTTCTTATACATGGATAATTAACTAATTAATACAGAATTATTCACTTTGAGCAACCTTAATGTTCTCATTATCATTCAACCATTATCTATTCCCTTTAGCAAGAAGTAGTGGCAAGTGGCCCTTCAATTCAAATTGATGCGTCATATCCAGTGGATTATAGGTCAAGTAGAATCAAGTGGTGCATCATATCCATTTGACAGCTGCCTAGACTTTTGCTAACTTTTTCCTATTTATTTTTTGTTTGCTTCATTGTGGTGCTTCTCCATGTATCTTACCCCAGAAACGTATCAAAACCCAATCTCTACACAAGGGTTTGGGCAATAATATTGGTTTAACTCTCTCCATTTTAATATAATCACGCATAATTGACCCTTGATGACACACTTTGTATGGAACAAGTTCTCTTTCTATTCTTCCTCAAAGCTCGACATTAAGCTCAGCACTTACCTCAACACTAGTGTAATTACTTCACTCTAGTTGGCATAGACACAAGTCTCTTCCTCCTCCACTACTTTAATTCTTTCAACTTCTCTTTCTTCCTTCTTAGGTTTACTCTCATTGGTACTATTTACTTCACCACCTCTAAGGACCATAACTCATTGGAAGCCATGTGTTTGTAACACAAGCACTTAAAGAATTTCACTTCAATTATCTTATATACTGAGGTTTATTCTTTCTCAAATGTCTTTAGAGTGGCTCTATCATCAGCTCTATTCTTTAGGCTAGTTTGCCATCATTAGATCAATCATTCTTCTTTTTTAGTCGACTTAGTCTTCTTAGTTTAAGGTGGCCAATTCAGCATGGAATAGTAGTACAAAAGGAGTTAGGTTAAAGTCAGATAAGGGCATTCCTCCTTTGCTTCTCAACTCTTTGAGCTATCTTAATGGCTTCTTCTAGAGTATAAAACCTCTTGACTTCTACAATGTTACAAACTCATACCTGAGTCCAGAGATGAATCTCGATATAGCGCGAGCTTCGAGCTCATCTCATCGACTTGGATAATTAACATCTAAAATTCCCTAATATAATCATCCATAGTTCGGCTTCCTTGATGTAGCAATTGCAATTTGGCAAATGTGCATTTTAAATATGTTTTGAGTACAAATCTTTCCCTTAACAACGACATATTTTATCTTCCCAAGTTCGTACACCTTGTCTACCATCTCTCTCCCTAGCCGCATTTAAGTTTTTTGGTTGCATTATGACATATCCTAAAAACTTAAGGGCAGTAAGTTAGACCTTCACTCCCTTAGTATACCCCTAATAATCAAACATTTTCTCAACCTTCTCCTCCCACTCTAGGTATTCATCAACATTTCTACTACATGTAAAGGTTAGAATCTAGACTTTGTCATTATCAAGTTTTCAAGAAGTTTAGCATTTTTGCTCCTCTACTTCATAGTGTTCTTTTGCCCCTCCATCAAGCTCTTCTTCTACTTCCTTAACTTCTTCCATCTCTAACCTCCTCTAAGCAAGGTGACCTACTACTCTTCCAAAAAGATGAGGCCGAGCTTGGTGATTAGCCTGACCTACATAGCCATATCTTAGCTCTTGCTCATAATAAACTTGGCTATAATTAAGTGCACCTTACAGCGACTGTTTAATGCCTTGCATAGCTATAAGTAGACTCTCAACAAGGATGATGAGTCTATTAGGCTCATTATCAACCGACCTTGATATGTAACTACATTGTTAACCACAACCATTATGAACGCCACCATCTTGAATACCAATAATGCCTTGTACACTTAAATCTAACATTATGCTCTACTTATAATCTCTACCTTCTTCAATAAGGACAACTACAAGAGCATACAAAGCTAAAAACCCTATGGATGAATAATACTATAAAACCACTACTTGCATACAATCGGTCGCTACTCATTACCTAACATCACTCTATCACACTCCTATCACTTCGACTCCCAATAAACTCAACATAATACAAAAATCAAACTTACTCCATTTTTCGCAGTTAGAAACAAAGTGAAATAGAGCAATACAAGTCATTACACCTTCTTTTAGCAACTCGATGTTGTTTAGTGTGACAACTTTCAAACCTACTTCAAACATTTTAGTACAATTATACGAATCACCCATAAACCGTTGCAGCAACTGTAGGTAGACAAACCAACCACTATCAATAAATACAAACTAAACTTCACTACAACCTAACATACTTCCTCTCAAAACCATACTTTGATACCAACAAAGCTAATGCTTGTCCAAGGTCATACATACGGAGGCTACACCATAACAGATGAAAGGGAAACAAAGAAACTAGCAAGTCCATGAGCAACTTATGGATATGACGCACCATAAGCTCATATGGCCTAACTCTACACTTGATATTACATACGAATGTAGAAATTAAGGTCTCTTGCCACTAACTCTTGTTAAAGGAGCTAAATAAGAGCTGGGTATGATAGAGAACACAAGGGTTACTCTGAAAGAAAAGTTTTTGTATTCAATAGTAAAGGAAGTTGATTTCTGCTTTACAAGAGAATAAGGCTTTATATGGCCTTCATAATGTTACATATAAAAAGGAAAAGACAAAAATGGTAGTTGAATAATAAAATTCCCTAAAACATGCTAAAAGGGAAAAAATGACATAATAGTACCAGGCACAAAAATAGTAAAATCCTTCTTGAATGTTATGTCAAATGATACATATCAAATTATGGTTAGTGAGCGTGAAATCAAGAGTATTGATTATTCTTGTAAGATCTCAAGTAGCTAGGCAACTTTGGTATTAGCTCAATAAAGTCAACTCAATAGAGATCCGAAGAGGAATGGGTGATTTGGCCAACCTGATCTAAATTAGATCAAAGCTCGAACACTAACACTGTTTGATGTCTTGTTTAGTTAGCGACTTAACTACTCAACTTAAGTAGGCATCTAGTGCTCATCAGCTTGGGAACTATTCCTATCATGATCAAAGCTTGGCACTCAAGTTAAATGAAATGTAACATATCTTGATCAATGTTGGAATCCTTGTTCTTAAAGAGTCTTCAAGCTAGTATATGTTGGGCAAGTTAGCTCAACTTCTGGTAATAGGTCCGCGAAGCTGATTCCTATCAGATGCTCAATTTGGCATGTACAAATATGTTGCCAAACCAAAATGATGAGTAAAATCGAAACAGTGCAGAGAACTTAGATGATTTGGTTCATTCACTTAAGCAACAAGTTAAGCAAGCTAGAGTTGCTTAGGAAACACATGCTACTGCTCTTTAGAGAACTAATAAAGGGAAAGTCCCACAGCAAGCACACTATGTAAATCTCTCACATGTTAGTGTTCTTACTTCAACAAGTTAACAATTTATCTTAAAGAAGAGCCCCTTCATCCTAAAGATTTTAGAGAAAGTTATTCCTCGGCACATTAAGCTTCCATAATTTGAAACATATAATGGGAGTAAGGAACCAAAAGATCAGTTGATGTGCTACCATACCTTGGCCAAACTACACAACCCAAGTGATGCAGTTGTTTATCAAGTCTTCCCATCAACTTTACTGAATGTTGTTAGCACCTAGTTCAAGCATTTAAAGCCCAATACCATTACATGTTTTGATAATTTAGCAAAGGTGTTTTCATAGCACTTCCTTCTTAGTAAACTTTTGGTCAATAACTCATTTGTCCCTAATACAATCAACCAAAAGCCTAATGAGACAATAAGGGAATATTTAACTTTGTTTCATGGCCAAGATGCTATAGATCCTTGAGTCGACATGAGCGATGCTCTTAATACAGTTAGAAGTGAAGTCATATGAAAATTTTTGTAAGTCCTTAGGTAAGAACAAGCCAAAGACATTTGCTGAGTTCAAGACAAAAGCAACATCATACATTAGGTAGGAAGACAATATCAAAGCTCAATAACAAGCCAACTTAAATAGATCTAACCTTAAAAGTGACAAGAATTGCCTAAGCATGAAAGATCGACTTGGAAGTCATAATGATTGTTTTTTAAGAAGAAGTGGCAGGCCTTCTAAACTAGGTTGATCTTGCTCTTCAATCTCGACTAACGCCTTTGGTCATGTTTGCAATTTATAAGGTAAAAAGTTAAAAGTTGACAATTTGATCTCTTTTTTTTAAAGAGATTATGAGGGTGGTCTAGAAGCCCTATGATGATTCACTAGTCATAAGTGCAAGGATCGTGAACTTTGAAGTCAAAAAGGTTTTGTTTAATACAAGGCGTACAATAGATATAATTTTTCAACATGTGTATGATCAGATGAAGCCTAAGGTCAAGCACACCTGAGGTCTTATGATTATGACTTGTATGCCTTCAATAATTAACTAACACACATTTGTAAGGTAACTTCTCTCCATAAAGATGATAGTAATATTGTCGAGAATAAAGTAAATCTTCTTGTAGTCAAGTGTTTGTCCCCTTATAATATTATCATGAGCTGGCTTAGCTAGAATTTTTTTAGTATGGTCCCCTCAACTATACATCTTAAAGCTAAGTTTCCTACTCCCATTAGAGTTAGAATATGCTAAGGAGATCAACAACTTACAAAGTCTTTATATTTAAAAGCGCTCAAGTAGGAGGAAGTTTCTACATTGAAGCTAAACCAAACTAGAATACTTGCGACGTGGAGAAACCTAAGGAAGGAACTGAAGAAATACAACTCAAAGAAGATTTAGTGAAAACTACAAAGATCATAAAATCTTTATCTCTATGGCTATGTAAGGAGTTGGTGCGATTCCTTAGAAAGAATGCTGACCTGTTCACTTGGTCTCCTTCAAACATACCTAACATACCTAAAGAGTTCAAGACACATAAGTTGAAAATAGATCCCAATTTCAAAGTTATACAGTAGAAGACGATACACTTTTCCCTTAAGTAGCAAGTCTCAATAGAAGAAGAAGTATATAAGCTTTCAAAGGTAAAGTTAATAAGGGAAGAGCCTTATCCAACCTGGTTAACCAACTATGTGTTAGTTAAGAAGTCAAATAACAAGAGGAGCATGTACATTGGCTTTATAGATTTAAATAAGGCATACCTAAAGGATTGCTTCCCCTTGTTAAGAATCGATCAGATGGTAGATTCAACTACCGAACATGCTTTACTCAACTTCATAGATGCCTTCTCTAACTATAATCAAATCAAGATGGAGGAAGAGGATGAAGTGCAAACTTTATTCATCACTAACTTTGGTACTTATTGCTACATGGTAATGCCTTTTGGTTTGAAAAATGATGAGGTGACTTATTAGAGGCTAGTAACAAAAATGTTTAAGCCTTAAATTCATCTCAATGTCTAAGTATATGTTGATGATATGATCATTAAGAGTATTGAGAAAGATTGGCACCTTATCAACCTACAAGAAACCTTCGATAACCTGAGGAGGTACTGTATGAAGTTGAATTCATATAAATGTGTTTTTGGGGCTTGATAGGTATCTACCAACTAGACCCCTCACCCGATTAAGAGCGAAAGGCCTGATTAATATAGCCTACAAGATTATCAATAGCAAACCGGTATCACAAGTTCTAACCTCATTAGAGCTAACCTGTTTCACCTATCAAATTCCTAAGTTAATTAGTATACCACCACAACAGAACTAAACCAATCCAAGTTAACTATAACTCAAGGATCGGAATCTACAATTTGCTCTAAAGGATACCTTCAAGTTCTAGGCCTTAACTTTTGAACTTCTAATTTTGAGCATATAAGACAAGTTTATCATGCCAACCTTATCCACAACTTACAGAAACCATTATTTACAGGACTGTCAACCTTTCCTCCTTCAACACGTGTCCTACCTTTTGCGAACTCACTTCCTAACATGTGAATCTTCTCTTTCTAAAGGGATTATATATTTGTCCTTCTAGTTTTGTAGTTTTATCTATATAGGAATATATAGAAATATATATTTTTAGTAAATACCAAGTAATGTAACCCTAATATAAATATCTTCTTATAACATTTACTATCATCAAATTTTTACCTATCATTTAATGAAAATTTATGAGTTCTTCCTCTATTGTTGATAGTTTATCCTTTAAAGCTTAATCAACCCTTATGCAATGTTGTGCAATGGGTGACCTTATAATTCGAATCAGTGAGTCACATCCAATGAGTTATAGCCCATTAAAAGCTTGAGTAGTGCATCATATCCACGAGTAGCTCACGGATTTGCTTACTTTTGTTTGCTTTTTAATGTTTCCTTCCAATCCAAAAACCTATACTCATTGTTTCTCTAATAGCTATCTCCGAAGGACCCATCTATACTACAGAAAACCTTCTTCTGAGGTACATGTTCATATTCATATTAGGGTTAACTTAGGAAAGTTTTTTGGCTATGTGGTTACTCAGCGGGGAATTGAAGCTAATCCAAAGAAGACTAAAACTGTAAAAAATTTGAAGTCCCTAAGTTCCATAAAGGATGTGTAAGATGCTTGAATAGATTCATTTCGAACAGTACTGATAAATGTGCTAAGTTCTTCAAAGTTTTGAAGAACCCTAAGGAGTTCAAGTGGATGAATGAGTATGAAGCTACATTCCAAGAGTTAAAGGAGATTTTGTCATCTCTACCTATATTTTCAAAGCTCGTTTCTAAGGAAGAATTATATCCTTATTTTTCTGCTAGTAGCCAAGCTCTTTCCTTTATGTTAGTTCATGTTGAGGGAAAAGGAGCATAGACCAATCTATAATGTAAGTTATGTTTTGTAAGGATCAAAGTTAAGGTATACAAGAATGAAGAAGTTGTTCTTATTGTAGTGATTGTAACGAGGAAGTTGATGCCTTATTTTAAGGCTTTATAAGTGGTAGTTCTTACAAATCAACCACTATGGAAAGTTTTGCATAAACCTAATTCTTTAGGTAAAATGATGAAATATGCACTACAATTGACTACACATTGGTATTCAATACCAATCAAGAACGACTTCAAAGGTACAAGTACTAGCAGATTTTTTCGTAGAATTCATAGGCGAAGAAGACAGTGTCGAGTTACTTAAAAAGCCTTGGTAGAATTTATATGTAGATGGCTCCTTAACCCAAGAACGAAGAAAAACAGATCTCATGCTACAAGAGAGAAATAATTTAAGGGTTTGGTATGCACTTAGATTTGGATTGTCAATTAGTAACAAAGAAAGCTGAGTACAAAGCACTACTTGTTAGACTTAGGCTAGCCAAAAATGTTGGAGCTGAAAGATTAGAAGTTTTTTTTTTATTATCCTCAACTGATGACTCATCAAGTAAAGGGAAACTATTTAGCAAAGATGAAGTAATGAGCAAGTACTTGGTTATAGTACAAATGCTTATTGAAGAATTCTCATCCTTTGCAATTACCAAGGTACTAAGGGTATAGAATATAGCTGCCGATAAATTATCCTAGTTGTCTCCATATCACTTCCAAATTTGAACGACCAACTCTTTATCAAATATTTGCCAGACAAAAGGCTTAAGACATTTGAGCAATATCTTTAAGTATAACCCACGCCAAAGGAAATGTCTTGGATGGATCCAATTATTGATTTTTTGAAAGATGGAAGGTTACCTACCAATAGGAAAGAAGCCCGGAGGCTCATCTAGTAAGTCTCTAACTATGCAATGATTGATACCATTTTATACAAGCATGGCTTTTATCAACCTTACCATCATTGTATAGTACCAAAAAAGGAGTGATGAGTTCTTTTCAAGCGTCACATGAGGGTATGTAGCAATCATGTGATGTACCAAACATCGTACATTTAGGCATTAAGGCTTGGCTATTAATGGTCAATTATGAGAGAAGATGGAAGGGACTTGATACAATATTGCCTGCAATGCTAGAGGCATGATGCAATAGGTCATGCCCCCTTAAGTGAATTGTAACATTTGACTAGTCTTTGGCCTTTTGCTTTGTAGGGCTTGGATATTCCAAGACCTTTCCCAAAGGCCACATAATAACAATAGTATTGTAGTTGATTATTTCACCAAGTCTTTGAAGGCCGGAGCAGTAGCAAAGATTACCAAATAAAAGGTAAAATCCTTTGTGTTCAATCTTATTCTATTAAGGTTTGTTGTTCCTTATATGATTACCACCAACAATAGTCTACAATTTGACAATGATAGGTTTTGAGTTTTTTATGACAAGTACGGCATTCGATTGAACTATACTTCAATTTCACATCCTTAGACTAATAGACAAGTGGAAGCAATGAATAAAACTATATTATATAGTCTGAAGTGAAGAGTGGACCAAGCAAAAGGAAAGTAAGCTAATGAGCTCCCAAACATCTCATAAGGAATAAGACAACCCATAAGACTTCAACAAGTAAAACCCCTTTCTAGTTAGCAATATGGTTAGAGGTTGTCCTCCATATTAAACTAGAGCTTCTAACTTTATGCACATAAAGTTTTGATGCTATAGCCAATGAGGTTGGCCTCATGGCCAATTCAAACGTGATATAAGAAATAAGAGACATAGTAAAGGCTATGATTGCAGTGTATCAACATAAAGCGATACAATATTATAACAAAAAGTGAAACATAAGGTTTTTCAACCTAATAACTTAGTATGTTGCTAAATGGAAGCAACAGGAACATTAATGACACTTATTTAACATATATATTATAGGGAGAATTTATATAGATTTTATTCATTATTTGTGTTATTTATAGATAATTTGAATCTTATTAGTTAATTATTTTATTTGTAGGCATTTAAAGAGCTTTTGACGAATTATTAAAGAATTTAACGAAGATTTAGAGCTTTGATGGATGATGCATTGACTAAGCTATTCAAGTACAGGAGTTTCATATGAGAAATTAAGCCTAAAGGAGATCACATATGGAAACCACAACTGTACTTTTGGTTGTGATCCTTTCATCTAAGAATTTCACAAGTTTCAAGAAGAATCAAGTGCAAAGGAGAATCATGCCTAAAGATCACAATCGTAATCCGAAGGTGTGATCAAGCTATTGATGAGAAAATTTCTTTTTCTTTTTCTTTTTTTTGGAAGTTCCCTTATAACCCTAGGTTAAAGTTTTATAAATAGGAGGTTAGACTTATTTATCATAGGAGAGGCCCCTAAGAAGAGTTGTTTAGGGTAAAATAGTAGCAAGGGTTTCTGTCTTTATCTTCTCTTTTACGGGTTTTTTCATGTTTCAATTTAATTGTTCTTAGTCGATCTTTAGTAAACCCTAATATTCTATGTGACATTTGTTTTCTTATTCAATCTATGACATTACCTTTGAGATCTAATTTCAATGCATTATTTGTCTTTAATTTAATATTACCTACCATTGAATTAATGCACGAGTCTGTTGTAGAGTTTGTAAGATCCTATAGTAGATGGACTGAAAATTATAAGTAATGAAATTGACTAAAAGGTTAGTTATTTAGTTTCTCCAAATTAGGGCAACCTAATAGTGGAATTTAAGACCTCAATGTTATTTTGAGATATTTTATTATAGAAGCTATTAAGATAAAGTATAACTAAGATTAGGAGTTAGCTAAAAGACTAGATTCCAGTTAATTCATGTTAGGAATTCCCACAGTCCAATGAGTAATTAAGATTTGAAAGTTGCATAGAATTATGTAGTAAATAATAGATCTACTAAGGATTATGTCTTTTTTAATTTAGTTAATTTGTTTGTTTATTTTATTATTTTTTCTTTCTTATATTTGTTCTTATTCGTTGTTTACCTCTTAATTAAGGTTTTATTCTATTTATCAGTTCTCGATTGCTAAGTTAGATAATTGGAAATTTAGGGAAGAGTACTAATAATCTAGAGTTTCCTCAATTTCATGGTTCCCTATAAGATCGACAACTCAGACTCATAATCCATTTTATACTATAACCTAATTAGGTACACTTACCTATATAACCATACCAAGCACAAGGGAAGCTCACAGTAAATTGGGAAGATCCAATTCCAATTTGAGAGGTTATAGAAAATGGTGCATATAGATTAGAGAGGTTAGATGGACGAGTCATTCTCAAAGCATGGAGCACTGAGAATTTGAAGTTATATTTTAAATGATTCCTCTTTTAAGACAAGTTCAAAATGTAACCTTATGGTTAGTTATTGAAAGTAATTTGTTTTAACGATCTGTTTTAAATCATTGTTGTTTGTTCATGCTTAACGTGGTAAGTTTAAGTTGTAATGAAGTACTATTTTATCAAATTTTTACATGCTATTGTAACTTTATCTTATTGTGTTCCGACCTAGTTATGGTTAACAAATTAACGAATTTTCACCTAAAATGGTTAACAAACATAGCCAATTCAACAAATGAACTAACCTAATGGTTCCAACTTATCACGGTTAACAAAATCATTTCTATACCTATACCCCAAGGGGTTAACGAGCAAGCACTTTGTATCCTAATCTAATCTAAGGAAGATGGATACTAAATATTTAGTCTTTTTAGACAAGTTAGTCACATTTAAGCCAACCCCTTAAACGTGCATAACAAAAATATGCCAACCAATAAAATATGCATAAAGAAAACACATACAAGAATAATTGGCAACGAGAATATATTAACATGGTAAAAGGAAAATAGGTTCAATTGTATGGCAACAAACATCGGCATTTTGATCTAAATAAATAAATAATAAGAACTTAAATTCAAATTGAAGGCTATTTGGCTGCTTTATCTTAAGCTATATGTTTCGTAGCTAAATCCTTCTCGATTGGAAGAGCTTCTACCATAGCAGTAGCCTCCACAAGTGCTAAGGCATCAATTGTAATAGGGTTCTCTTACATTTTCCCTTAACTTAAATCTTCATCGTCTACATTTACAAAGTCGAAGTAGGAGAGAACGTAGTTAAGATGCACCTTTAACACCTATTACCTAGCCTATTGGATACCTTGGAGAAGTTTCTTACAAAGAAGCTTCCCATAACGTTTGCTTGGCATCACAATGTAGAGAGCCTCCTCAATAGAAATCTCAAGCTTAGCAGCTTACTCCAACTTAGCAATCTGAGCTTGTTGACAAGCGAAGTTGTCCTTCAACTACTTGATTTCCTCCTTAACCACAAACTCCTTCTTACTTAAGGAACTATAAGAATCACTCAAGGATTGATACTTCTTCTTTTGCTCCTGAAGTTGGTACTTAAGGTCCTTCACCTCCTTATTAAGCTCATAATGTCAATCTTTTAAGGTAAGAAGCTCCTCAGCAACCTCCTTGTGTGTGTTTTTCTTGATTGTTAAGAGTTTTGAAACCTTTCGGCTTCCATTTTGACCTTGATCTTGGCAACAGCAACAGTCTACATCTTTAATGCATTGTAAGCTTCCTCAACCTTTTGTACACATGAATACATGTGAGATGTATGATAGGATGCACATGTTAATATTAAGAAGATCAACGCTTACCCTCCACATCTTAGCCTCAGCTTCTTCTATGGTCGTCAAGATATGTCCATTCATCTACAATAGTAGAAATCATAGTTGTCAAAATCGTAATTCTACCTATACGATTATACGAGTTTACAATTTTATGAGACTCTTCCGAGTTAATTTATATATAAAATCATTTTCCTATAGAAACTTTCATTTTTAACTAAGTTTATATGTAAGTTTGGTATAAACTTACGTTTCTTATCGAGTTTACTGATCTTACATATCTAAGTTGAATGGACTAAAAAATAAAAAATTACAAGTTTTTTTAAGTCAACAACTATTAGGGCATTACAATATCTTCCCTATCCTATTTTAATTTTTTGTTTGTTTTTTCTCTCTCTCTCTCTTAATCCCATATTTTATATTCAGAGCCTTCATACATTTTTCAACTTCACTAACAAAGATTACAAAGAAAATTACATACTTCACTTTATACCATCAATACTTTAAAATGAATTAAAATATTTGATTCTTATTAATTCATTGCTTTTTTAAAAAAATAATAGAAAAAGTTTAGTTTAACTCTATTTGTCCTTCTTCTATATATGTTAAATTATATACTATTAAGAATTTTTTATAAAGAAATAATTTATTTTCTTCATTTCTTTATTTTAATCATGTATTTCAAGTTTTGACTAATTACTATAAGCATATCCATATTTTTTTAAAGTGATTTTACATAGGTTATAGAAACTTATGTTTCAACATTTCAATTTCACATTCTGATTCTACTAGCCCTTTAATGATTTTAGGCAAAATCACAAGTTTGACAACCTTAGTAAAAATCACTCAGTAATTATGCATATAGTTTGGCATATATAAACAATTTAGTGAAGGATAAGAACATACATCATAGAGCTTGGTGGCAATCATTTTGGTTACACTACCTCTAGCCCTTCTTACATCCCTTTACAAGATCCTTTGGTTTGAAAGAAGGATGATGCCCTTCATTAGAGTTAAGGACTTACATCTATCCCTAAGAGCAAAAACAAAGGTAAGAATTCTTTTGGCCTACGAGGGGATTAAATCACAAACATCCTCGTCTTGATATGAAATTCGTAGAGGGAATTCCAAAAGCTCTGTCCTGTTGAACTTTGGTGGGCACTAGTGGATGAGCAAAGCTGTCATCAATGTTTAGGGCATCATTGGAAGAACCTAAGTTTTTTTACTTCTTGGCATTAAAGGGTTCTTCGGCTTGCTTACCCTAACTTTTCTCACCCCTTAAAGGGGCTACTAAGAGCAAAGTAAAAGCTTAGTTAAAGGATTCAACCTTAAGGCCACAACGTGTAAACCTTAAGTAGTCACCTTTGGTACTAGTTGAGTGACTTTCCTTCTAGGAATTGGCTTAAGCTTACTCAGTGCTACCCTCTTCTTTTCAATCTACTTGGGAGGGGCCTCCTACTTAGTTGCAACCTTAACAACCTGCAAGTCTAACTTCTTCTTCTTCTTAGCCATTACTTAGGCTAGAAGCTTCTTAGGGTTGACATCTCTAGGCCCCATATCTACAACTAAAAGGAGATCATAAGCAAAGTACGAAACAAAGTATATTTATAAACTATCAAGCAAGAAATTCAATTTTCCTTTTTCCTAATCTAATATATACTAAGCCTAGCCTACCTAATATAAGTTCCTCGATTGAATTAGGAAAAAAACTTAAATTTAAAATATATATGTTTTTAAATAAAATAGAGTCACCACCTAATCGAGTCAGGAAAAGAGCGAAATCAAAGCTCATGGGTGGATAGGCTTTAATTTTGACTATTAGTCCACAATTTTTATTAAAAAAAATTAGAAAATAAGAAACTAGAGAAAACAGGATCGAGGCTTAACCTATTAAAACCAATAAGGTTGTCATCAAAAATCCATAATTAAGTAAAGGGGCCTTTGATATTTAAAATTATTTTCAAAATGAAGAAAAGGGCTTCAAAGGGAGGAAATAATTTTTTGGTATTTTTTAGGATTGCTCGAAGTGCCTATATACCAACTAGCCCAAATCGAGCTTATGTAAATCTAAAGATTGTTTTTTATAAGAACTTTAGTAGGTTAGTCAATTTTATGTATGAAATATTTTACTTTAAGTATTTACATGTTAATTAATTTGAAAAAAAAATTATTGAACTTTGGAAAAGCTAAGAAATTCCTAATTTTCAATATACATTGATTAAATTTTTTTATTTATCAAAAACATTTTTCTAAGGTGAAAAAATGCTTTTTTTATGAAAGCCCCCTTTTTATTTTGAAAAGAGACTTATCAAATGATAAACAAGTATACATATTATACAACTAAATTATATTACAACCAAATAAATCATGAAACATATTATCTAAGAAATAATTTACAAAACATACAGCAAAGCAAATTTCAAACATTGTACAACTAGTCTTATATTATATAATTGCCAAAATTATCTATGAAAAACAACTTTGTTATTTTTTTCTAAAGAAACTTAAGGATCAAACCATCACACAAATCACATTTGAAAAAATTTAATCCAAGATTCAACATCTGTAGATAAACACTTGCTTTTATATATTCATCACATAAGCATCAAACCACATATCACACAAACATGAATTACAACAAATATGTTACAATTTATTTATCAAGTCACTCCTTTCTTTTTCTTTTTCTTTTTCTTTTTATTTTTCTCTTTTTCTTTTTTCCTTTCTTTTCCTTCTTTTCTTACTGCAAATATTAATTCTTTCCTTCTTATTTTTTTTTCAAAAGCACTCTCTAATGAAACACAATTAATTCCCTAACTTCCAAAATTAAATTTCTCTCTTTAATCTGATGTGATATCTAATAAATATGTGTTCAAAATAATTTTAGAATTTATCCAATTTGACCAAATATGGATCATGTTTTTCTACCAATGTTCAACTTTTATTAAAAACTTTAAATTTCTATAAAATACTCATTCTAACTCTAATCGAGACATGGTTTGAGGCATAGTCTCCTAAAAATATATACCTTCATAATATTTCAAAAATGAGATAGCTGAACTAAAGTAAGGAAAAAAAATTTTCAATAAATGCTTATTTATTTTAGAATTCCTAATTTAGTCAAATTGCATATGATTATTTTAACTCCAAAAGTTATTTTGGATCCTAAAAATTTTTTTTTATCCCAATTCGACTCAAATGGACCACTATATAACATCTTTTTTTATTTTTTTAATTTTTAATTATTTTGGATCTTTCTATTTTTTTTTTTTTTTTCAATTTTTTAGGGGTTTTATCTTAATCATTGAATTTTTTATGTTTTCCAATTTTTTTCAAATTTTATTTTATTTTCCCTTTTTTAATTTTATTTTTTGGCCTTTTTTCCTAAAATTAGAGTTTTGAAATATAGATAAACTTACTGCGGGCAACAATAGTGTCTATAACTGCTCCTTTTTGTAGCTAAGTTTAGTGGAAACTTTGCCACAAAAGTAAAAAAGACTACCCATTGTTGCCCTTGATGAATTGAGATTTCACAATTCTAAAGATACCAACTATTGACAAGTCTGGGCTTGATTATAAAATTGCTAGCTACTAATGAGACTAGGCTTGACATGGTACTAGCTTACTAATGGGTTTGGGCTTAAGAGGGTATCAGCCTACTAACAAGTATGGCCTTAAGAGGGTTTGAATATCCTACTAGCTTTATTTTAGTAGTCATAAGATATCATCATCAGGCTATTCGGATATTTTAAATAGGAGGAATAGCACTCTAAGAGTAAGCCACTTCACGGAAGATAACGCCCCAATGAGTATGCCATCTCAAAGAAGGTAACACCCTATAAGCAGGCCATCCGGGTTTTCTTTTAAAAGGGGGCAATGCTCTAATGAGCAAAGTACTGAGGAAGATAACGCCTAAATGAGCAAGCCAACTAGAAGAGAATAGCGTCCTATGAGCAAGCCTTCTGGGGAAGATATCACTCTAAAAGCAAGCCATCTAGGATTTCTTTTAAGTGGGATAGTGCCCTATGAGTAAGTTACCTAGGTTTTCTATCAAGAGGGATAGCATCTTATGAGTAGGCCATTTGGGATTTCTCAATGGTCCTAGAATTCTCAAAAGGTAGACAATACTCGATTGAGCTAACAGTCCAATAACTCTTCAAAGGACAAAGCTTTACTTTACAAATGATAGACAATGCTCTATTGAGCCAACAATCTTGAATTTCTAAAATTGGTCAACGCTCTAATTGAGTGGGTGGTCCTAAATTTTTTCAAAAGGTAAATAGCACTTTACTTGAGCCAGCGGTCCTAAAATATTTCAAAAGGTAGACAAAAACCTATTGAGTCGGTGGTCTTGAATTTCTCAAAAGGATGATTTTAACAAGTCTAGAAAACGAAAGTAGGATTAACTTTTGTAAAGATGTTAGGATAAGTGATTGAACCTAGAGTAAAGCCCAAATGATTTTTTTTTTTTAATTCTTTTAGAAGAAAAGACCTCAAATGAAGTTGCTTTCTCAATTTTCTTTTGTCTACAAATGGTTCTTTTCTTCTTATCTTTTTTTTTTATCTTTTTTCTTTTCTTAAACTTCTCTTTTTCCTTTAAGCCTAGGCCCCCTTAGAAAAAATTTTCTTTTTTTTTAATTTATAAGAAAACTCTCTTTTGTGAAATGCTATGGTGAGGTTGTATTATGAAACATCTTTTTTTTTTATTGCTAATAAGTAAGAGGATCTATTGACCTTTGGAAATTACAAGTAAATGATAGGCTTGCCCTACTACTTTCTAATCATTCACTCTTGTAAGTATTTTTCAAATCTTGAGCTTGGGATTGTGCCAAATTAGACTCTAACACCATTTTCTTCAAATGCTTGCTACAAATTTTCTATATATCACTCTTATTCCACTTCCAATATCATGGTGGCAAATGACCTATGTTGCTTTTGGGGTAACAACCTGGTGACTTTCTAGCTTCCTTTAGATAGGCATCCTACTTCTCAAATAATATTGTCTAAGAAGGCTTCCTCACTCTCTTGGTTTAGGTTTCTCTATCGACTTCAAATTCCAAAATTTATAGTCTATCTTGTAATTGATATGTCTTGGCCAATCAACTAGATCTTTATTCAGGTTATAGTATAGGCTTTTGGCCATTGGCTTGTAATGAAAAGGATATGATGCATATAATCTAGTTTTGAGAGAACTTGACGTTGTTCATTCCATGTTTTCAAGTCAAGAACCCTAGGAAAAACTAAAGAGGGCTTGCTCCAATTTCATTAGTAATCTTTAACCTAAGATAATCCAATCCTTTTAATTAGACTAGCCTCTTGAGGGTGATGTTGTAGTAGGCTCGTGAATTAGGACTAGTATAGCCCTTGAGCTTTGAGCTACAAGTTTTATTTTCTTAATTATGCTTGAACTTCTTTAGGCCTTAAAAGACGCCTTGATATTCCTTCACTTTATGGTGCTCCTTCTAGGCTTGTCTCTCTTAAACTTTCCTTCTTGTTACTTTCTTTTAGAAGGTAAAAATATGGAGGAATAATTGATGCCCCATTTTTCTTTTCTCTTTTTCTCTCTTTTCTTTTCTTTTTTTTTTTTTTTGTTTCCTTCTTTCTTCTTTTTCTTGATATCCTCTTAGAGTTTTTATCATTTACTACCATTTTTCTGTTAATTTCTTCCTCCTTCTCATAGGCTTCTTTTTTGTAAACTAATGATAGAATAGAGGTGCTTACTTCTTTCTTCTTCTTATATGACTTACCGCTCAAAGTATGCGTAACTTTTTTATGAGGCTTTTCTTCCTTTCAAAAGGAATGACTTATTTAATGGTAATGATTACTTTTGAATTGATACAACTACGATAAGTATCAATTAGTTTTATCCTTTTTCTCCCAATTGATGACCTTAACCTCTTTATTGCTCCAATATGGTGCAGTTCTCGATAAAGTTTAATTTTAAGAGATACTTCCTTGATGAAAAGAATGCCTACCATCATTTTGACCAATGTATCAAGTTTAAGATAGACTTCCTTTAGAGAACGAGTCTTAATTCCTCACATTGATGTCGCTTAACCCTCAAGCATGTTTAAGGTTAGTGTTTGGAATTCGATTTGCCTCTTTTTATCCTAACCTTTTAATTAGTTGGATACCTTCACTTAAGCAAAAAATTTCAATTGTTGATGCTTGATTGGCATTAAACCCTAATTTACCCTAGACTAAGTCAATTAAGGTTAACTTTTTTTTCCCTCCACCTATGTTGGCCTAATTCTTCTATCTTGAGAAAGTGCCCCTTATTAATCATATCTTGCAATGGGCCTAAACATTGCTAGTTCCAATTCTTAATTTAATGTAAGGCATTATCGGTTGCCCCTTTATTAATAAGCCCATAGCAATAGAAAGAGACTCAAGAAATGAATTTATTACTAAATTGAAAATGATCCAAGATTATATTTATTAAAAATGAGTTGCATATGTTAAAACCAAAAAGTTATTTGCTAAGCTAAGATTTTCTTGGCTACTCCTGCCTCAACTAATTAGTCTTTTCGAGCTCACTTTGCTTAGTTGGATCAGTTCTATAAAGATAAACCCAATTGTTTCAAATGATGAGCTTACTTTTCAAATGGAAACAATAAGCTTTAAATGTTTGTGACCAGCTTACTTAAGGTAGCTTGGGGAAGGGTTACTACTGTACGAGGTTTCATTAGCTTCTAAGAGTTCTGGCTGAATGAGCTTTACATCAATTAAATCTTTGACCTTATTCTTTAACCTCCAATCGTTTTATGTAAAATGTCCCTCTTGACCCATACGATACTTGTATTGGGTTTTGGGATTGTAGTCTCTTGGCTCGTATCCTTTCATGAAGACTTCAAATGCTATGATACTGACCTCCCTTAATTACTTGACAACTTGAGCTATTAGGATGTTGAATTGGGTAAATTGTCTCTTTCAATTCTAATGAGCAAGTTTCGCTCAATTTTCTATTCTTAGGTCCCGTAAGCCTGCTCTAGGACTTTTAATATTTACCCTAATCTCACTGTTAGGCCATACTAACTACTTTTAGACCTCTTAGGGTAATGCCTTGTTAAAGGTAGAAACAATCTCTTAAAGATTCTTAAGTACAAAATCCATGGTTGTTTTGAGTATTGTAACTCTTTCTTCTAGGCCTACTTGCTTTGATTGATTGCTAGGCTTTTCTACTATCTGCTCTTCTACCTCTTATCAATTTCTTTACCTCTACTCTAACTTAGGCTAGGTTGACCAAATCAACCCCTTCCAAGTGGCTTGCTTGCACTAATTGATAAGATACTTATTTGAGAGGTATAGGTATTTCTTCTAATGTGATTCCTTCCATTTCTAACATGTTGATTGTATGCCACTCGTGATTGGAATTAGGCTCAATGAACTTCAAGTAGATCGCTTTTGCATCAATCAAATCTTGATCTTTATTCTTTAGCTCCTGGCAATAATTAATGGCATGCTCTTATTGACCCATTTGGTATTCACATTATGCATTAGGGTCATACTTTCATAGCCTATACTTAGGCATTGGGGCCTTAGAAGGTTGTAGATTCTCTTCCCTTATCCTCTTATAAACTTGAGACATTAGGATTGGGATGTAGATAAGCTTCCTTCTAGATTTCATCAAGCCTTATCTATTCTGTATAGGCTCTTACATGGGCCTTGTGGATAAGCAGTCAGGGTTTACTAGATTTATGATTGCCCTGGGCTTGATGGTGCTGTCTATGTTACTTTCAACTTCCTTACTTTTATGGCCTCTACAATACAACTTCCAACCATAACCATATATACAAAAGAGGAGTTTTTATGACCCAAAAGACGCTCATAATAGGGCTCACCCAATGTGTTAATAAACATGTCAAGCGGATCTTTCTTAGATAATAATGTTGTGAGCCTAGCTACCATAAGCCTCTTCCTTTAGGCATATTCCTTGAAAGACTCTATTAGCTTCATGGACATTTGACATAGGTTCATTAAGGAAGGGGTCATCACTATATTGAACTCATATTACTTGTAAAAGGCTTTAGCTAATTTCTCTCAAGTATCAAACTCAGCTTTATTCAATTGAGCATACTACATCAAGGTCAAGCCAATAAGGCTATCTTCAAAAGCATTGCTAATAAGCTGACTATAGTTAGCAAAATGGGCCATCTTATGGACATAGAGTCTTATGTGCAACAATGGGCACCCAATTTCATCATACTTCTCAAAGTTGGGGGCTTTGAATTTTTCAAGAAAATTTACTTCCAAATAGCTAGGCAATTGTAGAAGGCCCATCTTTTTTGGCTCATCAATAGCCTTAAGGGTTTTGAATCTATCCTCATATTTCTTCATTAGCTTTTCCTTTATGCTTTTCCCAAGTTCTTTTTTTAAGTGTTTTAATATCAATCTCTAAGTTTCTATTACAAGATCTTTTTGGTTGTCTTGTTTCTAGTCCACCTTCAAGTTAAATATTAAGCCAGTTGGGTTGGTGTGCCTTACTTACATTAAGAGCTTGGACTTGTTCCTTGATCTAATGGGTAGCTTGTTCTCAAGAGGCAATCTCAATAGCTTTTGCCATCTTAGGATGATTGCATATTAGGTAGCAAGTTAGACTAAGCTACCTATACCCCTTTTCCAAAGCCTATAGGAATCCTTTACTTGTTAGCAAAATCTTTTTGTTTTCAATTTTCTCTTTGACTTTTGAAATTTTTTTTATTTTATTAGGAAAAAATCTTTTGTTTCAATACTTAAAACTAAAGTTAGTAAGACATAAAGGTGGTAAATTACCAGGGTAGTTAAAAAGTGACAAATATTGGCTATTAAAGAAATGTTTTTTGGCTTTTCATTTTTTTTCCTCTCTTTCTCTCTCTCTCTCTCTCTCTTTTGGAGGGGGGGAGGGGGTGGTGGACACAATAATTTGGATAACGAAGGCATTAGTTACAAGGGGATGATTGCTAATTACATCTTAGAGGAAAGATAGAGGCCCCTTTTTTTCTTCTTTTTTATTTTTAATTTTTTTGTTTGAGATAATAAGATGGCAACTTTTTGCAAGAGCCCTTTATTTTTTAGAATTATTATTTACAAGAGCACCTAACGGAGAAATTTACTAGCGATAGATTTTATTACAAAATTGGTAAACTAAAGAGACAACAAGGTGATAATAATATGTGACTGAGTCTAATAAGGCATTGAGAAAGACATCTATCAATGACCTAGGGGAAAGGCATTATTCATAATTTAAGAAAGGGATAAAGGCCCCATTTTTTCTCTTTTTCATTTTCTTATTGTTTGTTTTGTTTTCCTTTTTTTTCCATTTTTTTAAGACAAAGACTAAGAAAAATCACCTAATGGAAAAAAAATTATTAACAAATGTGCACATGATATATTACAAATTATCAATTGGAGGACTTTAGGCTAGTGATTATTCTAAAATTTATTTACAACCTCCTTTTTTTTTTAGTTTATAGGGACCTTAAAGAGATTTTGTTATCAAATGCATGTACATCTTATTACAAGGGTGACAATTATGTTACAAATAGTTAGTAACTATTTTACAATGGGATGGATTTAAGGGAGAAGATTGCAATATTTACAAGAATATTATTTTCTTAGAAAAACTATTAACAAGGACTCTTAGAAAAGTTTAACTATAAAGGTGGTAAGTTGTTAAGTTATGGTTACTAAGTAAGAATCATAAACATTTACAAGGTAGGTTAGGAAAATTTATGAGGTAAGAACTAAGGTTGAGAATTATTTTACAAGTGGGGATGATAATTTTATTTACAATTTTTTTATTTTTTTTTTTGAAAGCATGACATAAATGATTAGCACACAAATGCAGTAGTTAGCAATTGAATAATAGTGTGACAATTCTAATAAGTTGTATCTTTCCATAAAATAGGTTAAACCTCTGATGTGCTTGTAACCTTTTTTTTTTAACAAAAAGAAAAATGATTTACAAAATACTTGAATATTAATGAAGTTACAACTCTTATTTATTTACAAAGAGCTACACTATTTTTCATTCGCTAATTATGATCATGAATTCGATTAGATAAGTTCTAATGGTTCCCAAGTTCAACAGTCGATAGGTCACATCATAACTTGAGTATAGTTAGCTTGTTCAACCTTGAGCGATGGATACACCACAGCATCTAAGACTTACACAATGGCCTTTTCCTCCTATGGTCCTAAGATGGTTCAAGTTCAACTGTATCTAAACCCACATCTTGATGATCAAATCAAAACCCTCTATGGCCCATTAGGCTACCCTTTATTTTTTTTCTTGCATCACTAAAACTTATATTAGTATAACTATTTACAAGAACAAAAACCCAACCATGTACAAAACTATTATTTACATTTATCATTATTTTTCTCTAAAAAAATAAAGGCTTAAGTAGTTACGTTATGGACCTTTTATGGCTAGCCCATTAAGGTATCCCTAGTAGAGTTACCAATTTGTCGAGCTAAAAATTTGGTTTTCCTTTTTTCGAATCTAATTTCCACTAAGTCCAACTTGCCAAGTATTAAAATATTACACTAGGAACTCAAAAGGGGGATAAATTGAGTTTAATGACCAATTTTTACTTTAACAACAAATCTTTGATCAAATTGACAAATAGATACAAAATGAAAATATTTAAGAAATAATTAGATTCCAGAAATATAAAGAGAAAGGAATAGAGAAATCAAGTCCAAAATTTAATGTGGAGTTCAAACCACCTCGTACTCTCCATAATCACCCAATGCCTCAACCGAGGTCTTTACACATAATTTTTATTGATGACAATCTCAAAGGCATAAGTGCTGACACTCAATCTCTATTACAAATGATCTCACAACCACAAAAACTCTTAATCACTTAGTATAGTGCTCTCTCTTGAGTAAAAATTATAGATACGAAGCTTGGCACTATACTAAGATTTATAAAAGATTATAAATAATGAGCACAAGACAATTGAAATGAAGTACAAGTAGACAAGAGGAATAATTATAGGCATATATCTCTATTAAGTGCCCTTCAACTGTCCACAAACTCAGATTTATATCCTTTAGCAAAAATCTAACCATTAGCCCTATTCATCCTACATTAAATGCATTGTAATGTTAATTTCCATGCAAACTAGTTGGACGGTTATGATCAAACCAGCCGAACGATCCATTTAAGTAAAGTCACCATTCGGACAACCTTCAGGTCACCAGTCACATGGTCCATCATAGCTTACTAACCTTCATCAACTAGTTGGACAATCGAAGGACAACCAACTGCACAATCCAACACATCCTGCTAACCGACATCAACTAACTGGACAGTCTAGGAACAACTAACCGTACAGTCTAAGGACAACTAGCCGTACAGTCCATTACCTACCACTGATCACAAAACACCTGATATAACGAACTAGATGGTTCACACCAGAACAGCTAAAAAACATACTTAGAGACAGTAGACAATTCTTGATCACTTTTCCTTCTTTCAACAACATTAGAATCAATTTAATAAGTTGTAAAGTATTTCCTAGTTAATTTTACTTCCTTAAAAGATATAATTGATAAAGTTCTAGTGAAAATTGCAAATTAGTTCATAACAATAATTCATGAGCCATGACTTGTATAGATTTGTTCTCATCAAAATTACAAATAAGAACTTTTAGATTCAACAAGCATAAATCCATCGATTGAATTAGAAAAAAACTCAAATTTAAAACAAAAACATTTTTAAAAAATGGATTTGCCATCTAACTAAATCAAGTCAAGAAAAGAGTGAAATTAAAGCCAATGGATAGATAAGCTTCATTTTTTACTACTAGTCTACAAGTTTTTCCAAAAAAAATTTAGAAAATAAGGAAACTAAAGAAAACGAACTCATGGGCTAACCTATTAAAACTCGATAAGGTTACTATAAAAGATCCATATATAATTAAGAAGGCTTCTGATTTTCTATTTTTTTTTTCCAAATAAAGAAAATTGGTTTAAAAGGGGAAAATTATTATTGTCATTATTATTGTATTTTTTAAGGTTACTTGAAGTGCCTACATATCTACTAATTAAGATCAAGCTCTCATGGCTCTAAATTTTTTTTTTTTATAAAAACTTTAGTAGGTTAATTAATTTTATTTATAAAGTATTTCACTTTAAGCATTTACATGTTAATTAATTTGAAAAAAAAAACTTTTTTATTCAACTTTGGAAAACCAAGGAAATTCTTAATTTTCAAAATACATGAATTAAATTTTTTATTTATCCATTTTTCTAAGGTGACAAAACTTTTTTTTATGAAAGCCCCTTTTTATTTTGAAAAGAGACTCTTTACATGATAAACAAATATACATAATATACAACTAAATTATATTACAACCAAATCAATCATGAAATATACAAATTATATAAGAAATAATTTACAAAAAACATGTCTAAGAAAATTTCAAATATTTTACAACTAATATTATATTATATAATTGCCCAAATTATCTATAAAAAAAACTTTGTTAATTTTTTTATTTTTCAAGAATAACTTTAGATCAAACTGTCACACAAATCACATTTCAAAAATTTTAATCTAAGATTCAACATTTATGAATAAAACACTTACTTTTATATATTCAATACCACATAAGCATCAAACTACATATTACACAAACATGAATTACAATAAATATGTTACAACTTATTCATGAAATCACCTAAATCAATAAGATTAAAACTTCAAAATTCAACATTTGAAAAGATTTTAACAAGAACAACACTTATCTCATATACATTTAATGTTGAAAAAAAAAGTATCAAGTCATAATACACAAACAAGAATTACAATAATAATTCTATAAATTATACAACAAATCATATATTTTAATAAATACAACAATATTAAAACAATTATTTTTACATATTATGCATCAAAATTCATTAAGAATACTTTAGAATTTGAAAATTTACCTTACACAGTAATAAACCAATGCTTGGTTCAAGATTTCTTAGAGCGGTTTCCAACAAAGTGGTGACGATTCTCAACTCTTAACTTCTCAATCTTTGAAAGTCCCCAACTAATTTTAGAAGAATTCCTGCTTACATTCCTTCAACTTTCCTAAAGAAATTTAGATTCCCCAACAATACCCTAAACTAGTTAATAGATTGAGAATTGTGAGGACTTCTTTTAGTCCACTTGATTATTCTTGCAATTGTGTTCTAGAATGAATAGTAAAGGATCTTATTTATAGTATGAAGTTATGCTTGGTGATCTAGAAACATCCCTTTTAAATGCAAAGATTAAATCTTTTATATAATCTTAAAGATTCGACTTAGTTTTTTTTTTTTCCCCTATCTTCTGCTTAAATTTGATACATTTTATATACAATCCTTGTCAAATATTAGTCACTATCAAATCAATGGCTAAAATCATCCTTCTATGTCTTATTACCAGTTTTAGATGTTAATTTTATGGTGAGTTTGCTTTAAATGATTCAATTTTAGAATTTTCCAAAGGTTTATAAATATAGTTTATTAAAAGAGTACCTTTTTCATTATTTTTTGTTAGGCCATCTTTCCTTTATTATTTTTCAAAATTTATAAACTAAATTAATGTGAACTTATTCTCTTTTCAATTTGGTTTATTTTTCCTAATTTTAGATGCACAAAAAAAATATTGGAATCAAGTAAAAAAATATAGGCATAAAGGAAAGGTCAATGTTTGACCCTCTAAGTACCACATAACACAAGCCGACTAGTACAGTATGACTGGTACAGTGTGGTACTATGTAAGCTACTACATGGTGCCACATCAGTGCTCCGTAGCAGCTAATCAAAGGTGCCACACCGCACTACTTATGGGCTGATATATGTCACTTACTCTTTTCTCTCTTTTTTTTTTTCCTCTCTTTTTCTTTTTTCCTTTTTTATTCCTTCCTTTTTCTTATTTTCATGCTGCCGATTCTTTCCTTCTTCTTTTTTTCTTTTATTTCTTATTATTTGGTTTTCAAAAACACTCTCTAAATGAAACTCAATTTATTCCTTGACTTTCAAAATTAAATTTCTCTCTTCAACCAGATGTAGAGTCTAATAAACATGTGTTGAAAATATTTTTAAAATTTCCCCTAAATTGGGAAACTGACCCTCTCATGGCTCCTCAGTTTCTGAAGATTCCAATCCTTAAGGAGCTTAGAAAGAAAAGCTTAGTACCTTGACACCAACTCTTTATCGACACAACTTTAAACCTTATTCAACACCTCAACATCATATTATATATCATTAAAAAGATATGTTGTATTTTATTACCCTTTCATCATCAAGATACACATCTTAGGAAAGAGTTTTAATTTAGTAAGCTTATCATACCTATTAATGGCGCTACCATAGCTTGAAGTTATTCTACCACTACCATTGGTTGAGACCAATTCCATCGCCTCATTAGGAGGGGAGGATTGCCTTGGAGGAAGGAAAACAACCAATTCTAGTTCTTACTATACTTAAACTTATGATGAGTTTGTGAAGTTTCAGTATAGGAGTTGAATTTAAAAGAGAGGAAATTTATAGAGAAGCTCGAACGTAAGAAAATTCACAGATTAGTGAAGAATGTGAAAAGGAATAAAGAGAAAACAAAGGGTTTATGGTTTATAAAATGAATAAGTGGTGCTTTTTAGGAATGGATATTCAATTGGATTTCAAATAGCCTTGATCATGGACACATGTAGTGTAAAGTGATCTAATAGACGGCATCTTACTGACAATTACTAAGTACACATAGGGAATGATTGCAAAAGAGACAGTTGTCACACGCGTTTCAAAAAATAGGAAAAGTGAAGGGTCAATAATCTTCAATTAGAAGTTTTAATCTCTTAAGATTAGCTCTATGTGAATGCATGGGAAGAAAAGTTGATGAAGTGACTAATGATAACTCAGCAATTGTATTACTCTAATGTGGCACAAGTGTGACTAATTGCTTGCTCTGGCTAATGCTAAAATTTGCCTAAGTACTACTCCTATGCTTAAGTTATC
The DNA here is from genome assembly GCA_024138005.1 of Lumnitzera racemosa. Classification (NCBI taxonomy): domain Eukaryota; kingdom Viridiplantae; phylum Streptophyta; class Magnoliopsida; order Myrtales; family Combretaceae; genus Lumnitzera; species Lumnitzera racemosa. The sequence continues at coordinate 47,146,740 of JAMXBC010000002.1, forward strand.
AACCATGGGAGTTGAGGGCAAATGTTGATAGTGGATTTTCATCCTTACAACTAGCTGTTCAACACTTTGTCAACTTATCCTAAATTAAGAGTTTCATCAAGTGTAATTATTACATTCCTAAATGAGCCTTATAATGGCTTTCCCTTTATTAGCACTTCTTCTACCAACCATTTATTGGAGCTTCTACAACTTACAATTCTTTCAACTAATACTTTTTAGGGTCCAATCACTAAGATTGGGCCCATTAAGATTTAAATATTCAAGTATCAAAATATGAGCATAAATAGTTAAACAATTATCCAGACAATAATTGCTCAATTACCTACTTCTTCCCATGACTTTTACGTGGCTGAATTCAGGAGGTATTACATGCCATTAGCAATTCAACTATCTTCTACATAGTTACTGAACAAAAGCCTATAAATACAGGAGAATAACTTCTATGAGGACACTTTTGTTGCACTTTACTTACTTAACCTACCTTCTTACTTACTCCTTTATACTTAAACACACATCTTATATCAAGTTTATTCAATAGAAGATCATCATTCAAATTTTAAAGTAACATCTAAAATATATGGTTCCACAAATCAAGGGATAAGAAGACTTAAATGACTACTTGAAGATATTTTCAAATCTCTTAAGATATTCTCTACATCTTTAGCAAAGATGTTATCCAAGGAGTAAAGAAAAGCAAAGCAATTAAAAAGTTTGAAACACATAATTCTACACTCTCTATTTGCTATCTTTACACTCTTAAAATAATCAGAAGTAAAATCAACAGCTAAATTAGAGGATCTAATGAACGTACGACTTTTATTTTTACATTACTTTCCATGCTTATGCGTAGATGTTTTCTATTTACTCTTCAAAACTAATATAACTCTTATCTTTTGAGAGTTATATTGATTGTAAGAAGAGAGTTTATCTTTGTATTCTATAGATTTGTGTTAGGCAAGAGATAGCCTAAGGAGATAAAGCATAAGAGTTGGAATTGTAATCTCTCTTGATTGATTTTTTAAAGTAGATAGTGGAATGATAATAGTATGGAATACTAGGTCTTCAATAGTGGAGTTAGAAGAGTAGAGTATGTATAAGGCCAAAGCACTATAATTCTCTTATCTGATCTTCTCACTCCCTTACTTCTTTTACTTTCATATTTTTATTTGTTATTTTATATTATTTTCCATCCCAAACATTTAAAGTAATAAAAAAAGGGGGTGTCTTTAAACATCTTGTAAAAAGCTTTAATTTTATAAAGCAACCAATCCACTCCCCTCTTGGTTACTTCCAAGACCTATAAGGTGATAATCCTCATAAAAAATATGTCAATTTATTCTTCAAAAAAACTTATTGATGTCTAAAACAAACCAATATATTGTCAAATAACATCCTACATAATCCGAATAATACTCCTCATAAGATAAGCTTTAACTGCCTCCATAGTTCATGTTGAATAAATATGAAATTTGGGCTTAGCACATCTATTATCTCTTTTAATTCAAGCCATATAAGTTTTAAGGATGGAAACTTTGAGTTTCATAGATTTTCATTTAATTAAAAAGAAAAAAAGAAAGAAAGGAAGCATTGTCCTTAATATAATCTAACTTTAGTGGCACAAAGTTAAGCATATTACATAGATACATTCAACTAGTATAGTTGGGTTTTTAATTGATCATGCACCAACATAAATCTCTCTACTTTGGTCTTTACTTCCTTTTATGTGCTAAATTCTTCATTACTATACCTTCTACCTTAAGGTTTACTTATTGCTTGTTTAAAATTGCTAACATTGAAGAAACTTCTACTTTAGGTTCTACATGATTTGTTTATTCAAAAGATGTTCTACTTCAAGTTTTACTTATTGATACTCACTATTTCCGATTTAAAGAACCTTTTACTTAAAGTTATGCTTTTAATCATTTAAGCTTATATAGTTAAAATATCTTATATGTCTCTTATTTCTTGATGTTGCCTACATTGTCCTTTATTTACAATCTTTCTAGCTACTTAAGCTTTTACATGTCTCAAATATTCACATATTGCCTTGCCAATTAATCAAATACTCTCTACCCAAGGTTTTACTCAATTTGTAGACTATATAGTTTTGTTCATAAACTACATATACTTTTTTCATAACTATTTTAAAGAGAACTTGACGATACACTACTTTGCTCTTCTTAGTGTCTTTGTGCTCCATAGCATAAAGGAGACATAGTGTATCTAGTTGCCTATTTTCATCTTCATTTGACTTATCTTCCACCATAAGAGTAGTGACTATAGGCTGTACTAGGGGTAAACAAGGGTAACCTTACAAATTAACTCAATATGACATACGAGTTAACTCATTGAGGGTACTCGCCATTTAGCATTGCTTAAGAGTTAAGATAAGAGTGAAATAAGCAAAAAGAATGCTCAAGAAAGTGAAGTATATTCTGTATTGATGAGATATGACAACGATGATGTCTGTAGCTATATTTACGACGATATTTGTACCTAAAATATTAAGGCAACTACTATAAATAGAAATGAGTAAAAAGGGTATTGTCTAAAATAGGTAATATACAAGGAATGTTAAGGGTATAGATGAAAAATTAAGAAAAGCATCCGTCCTTTAGAAGATCCAGTCACATGGGTGCTTAGACATGTAACTGGTAGCTAGAGGAAGGACCTCTAGTAGAAACAAACTAAACTGTACGATTAATCTGGCTGTCGCTAAGCAATGATGCTGAGCTAAGTTGAAAATTCCTTTGGGGTGAATTTAGCTTAGTCAAACTTTAAGTAATTCAGATTTAGGTTTACTAAGCTAGAAGTTGAGCAAGCTAAGTTGTTGTTCAAGTGCATCTTAAGATGGCAATTGGTGACTATTGATAAGCACTAAAAAGTTCGGCTCTAACAGAGCAGTAAGTCAGTAGACTATAGCAACTCGAACTCTTCATATGTTGGTTGCTAGGAGAGAATCTACCTTGCCATACTTTTAATTCCTCGAGCTCAAGCTTAAATCAAAGGTCTAGTGGCTTGATTCCTATCATCCTTGCTAAGTTAATTAGGATTTAAGATCAAATCCGATGATCCTCACTTAATTCTTGCTCGGGTCTGATAAAGATCAAGGACCGATCACATACTCCTGAGCCTGAGGGCTTTCTCAAATGGTTCGCCGAGTTACCCGAAGTGAGTTAGGCATCGAAGAGAAGTGTTTATCCCGATCTAACTTCCCAAGTTACTTTACTCTCTACACCATCCAAGAACTTGCCAAGGTGATCAATCAACATACGAAGCTGACCCCTCTATAACACCCTAGTCCAAGCACCAAATCAAGAAAACAGCCATCTCCATAGTACCAAAGCTAAGCTAACAATTGTTAGGAGCCGACCATCTGAGGCCAACTCGAATGTAAGTTGTCCCTAAGCCAACCCTTTTCCAACCTCAGCAATCAATGCTACTAAATTACCGATGCCAACCAAACCTAATCAAAACCTACCCCTACTCGACATACAGTGTTATTAGGACCATAAACTGAGTAAAATGTGTGCACATTGTCCTTTCTGATAAAGGATTTTTTTTTTCACAATTTCATGCTTCCCCTATAAATTATTCTCCTTTTTCTTAGCAACTAAGGATCTAATTCTATAATTTTTTGTAATTTAGGACTTATCTTAGCTAGGTATTATAAATACTCTCAAATTGTAATAGCCGTATCATCATCATATAAAGAATACACCGAACTTTTACTCCCTCTTGAGCTAAGTGTCCTTTTACTTACTCTTCAGTTACTCTTATCGAGCCCATTAGCGTAAACTGGTGGCGAATGACCTTCAGCCATACTTATACATCATATCAAGTGTGACACAAGCCCGTGTGAGGCATTGGTGCATCATATCTAAGTTGAAATACGAAAACCCCTTCTCATCCTCGACTACCATTTACTTTTCAAGCCATCTCATGGCCTAGACCCACCCTTTTGGTTATACGTAATATTGGACCCATGTGTTCATCTACAAAATCCATATTATCTTCGTATTAGAGCCTGGCTACATTCAAAGCTAGATTTTGTTGCTGTGTTCTTTGAGTGGTTTGTTATTGCTCTCATATGATAATAGTTCTATAGTTAACCTTCAAGTTTAGTAGTTAAGAAGTGTTTTGTACTCTATTTTCCCTTGTTTTCAATACACAAAACAGAATGTAGTTAACTGTTCATTTGTTGTGTAATTGTCGTGTTGAGTAGAGTATTGGTTATTGATCACTAAGTGGTATTATTAGACATCAATTTTTGTGAAGTAACCATTAATGTTAAACTCAAGTGTTCAAGGAATTTTGGGAAACCAAGAAAGTGGTACTCAACATGGTCAAGGGCAAAAAGAAAGCTTCACCTTAGTCAATAGGTGATCGCTTGGATAAGCTTATCGACTTAGTAGCTAATTTGGTGATTGTCATGCAAGAAGACTGGCAGCGAGCTAGGAGTAACCCTATTAGAGAACATGAGTAATAAGGGTAAGGCAATGGTTAGTTTATCCGAGTTAATGCCCTAGCTCAACTACCCCGAGCTAAAGGAATGGGTAAGGATGCTAGGCAAAGGCTAGCACTTAAAGGAATTAAGGAGGAAGAAGAACGAGATGGTGAAGTAGAAGAGTACTACAAGCCAGAAGAAAGAAATGTATAAGCCCCTAGAGTTGAAGGGTTGAGGATGCATATCTTGAGTATTTCTAGAAGTGGGGATGCTAAGGACTACTTAGATTGGGTAGATGAGATTGAAAAGCAATTTGAATGTTACGACGAACCCGACAATGCAAAGGTTAAACTTGTTGTGTTAAAGTTCAGTAGTTATGCCACCTTATGGTGAAAGATCTTATAAGCCACCCGAAAAAGGGAAAGAGAGTGAGAGATTAGGAGTTAGGATGAAAAGAAGATGGTTATGTGGAGAAGGTTTGTACCGAGCTATTATTTGCAAGATGCCTTCAAAAGACTACAAGAGCTAAGACAAGGAGGATTGAGTGTAGACACTTATGTTAAGGAATTCCAAATGTTAATAATCTGATGTGAAGTCATGGAGCTAGAGGACTAAATTATATCTTGGTTCATCGATAGGCTGAAGTATGAGATTAGGGATGTCCTAGAAAACTTAGATATTGGAACACTTGATGACACAATCCAAGCCACCCAAAGGATAGAAAGGCATCGAATAGGAAGGTTCCGACCAGCCATCAACTAACTTGGTAATAGCCGATCTGTTCTAAGAAGACCCGTATGAACAAAACCAAGTAAGGTCGTTGATAGTCAACCTACTCAAACTACTCAAGCAGAAGAGAAGGAACCCCGAAGGAAGTTTGAGAAAGGCTAGAGTTTAAGCAGGAAGACAAGTGAGATCAAGTGTTTCAAATGCCAATGCTCTAAACACATAGCCACTTAGTGTCTGAATAAAAGAACTATGGTAATTCGAGGCGAGACGCCGACTGTCAAAGTGGACAGCACTAATGAAGAAGTAGAGGAGCTAAAAGAAGACAGATAGATCAAGTTGTCCGAAGAGGAAGTTATCTATAATAAGGACGGCAATGTTTTGCCGACTACTTTAGTGTTGAGAAGGACAACGAGTATCAATCCTATGCCCAAAGATGAATAAAGGGAATATCTCTTCCATATCGGATGTAAGGTGAATGAATCCTTGTGTGCACTAATCATTGATAATAAGAGTTACACCAATGCAGCCTCTGCATTTATGGTCCAACAATTAAAATTTCCGACCAAGCTTCACCTAAAGCCTTATAAGCTTCATTAGCTTAATGCAAAAGGAGCTCTATGGGTAAACAAACAAGTGTCTGTACCAATCTACATTGACAAATATCGAGACGAAGTACTCTATGATATGTTACCCATGAGTACGTTCTATATTTTACTTAGATGACCGTAGATGTTTGATCAAGTAGCTATACATGATGGAAGAAGGGATACATATTTTATAGAGCATAAAAGCAAGATGATGAAATTGAGTCCTATGACTGTCGGGTAGGTAAAGGTCATGTAGTCCCAACTTAGCTAAACCCTCAAGAAAGAGGCTTTAGTATTGACCTGAGCCAAATTGAAAAGAGAGATAGAGCTCAAAAGATCGATTTATTTGTTAGTCCGAAGAATTCTAAAGATGAGACCCCGAAGAGGAGGAACTGCCTGCCAAGGTAAAAACCTTACTAAAGGAGTTTACTGACTTGTTCCCATATGAGCTATCAGAAGGTCTATCTCTTATCCGAGGCATCGAACATGCAATCGACTTGTAGCTAGGAGTTGTACTACCAAACAAGCCTGCTTATAGGTTGAATCCTAAATAGGCCGCTAAACTATAAAAGCAAGTAGGTAAGCTAATGAAGAAAGGGTATGTGCACGAGTCCCTTAGCCCATGTGCTGTATCAACCTTATTAATGTCAAAGAAAGATGTTTCTTAGAGGATATGTGTGGATAGCCGAGTGATCAATCGAATTACCATCAAGTACAGGTACCCATACCTAGGCTTGATGACATGTTAAATGAATTAAGTGAAGCAAGAGTATTCTCTAAGATCAACCTTAAATCTGGATATCATCAAATCTAAATGTGTGAGGGTAATGAGTGGAATACCGCATTCAAGACACAACATGGTTGAATGGCTAGTAATTCCATTTGGAGTGTCCAATGTGCCGAGCACATTTATGCACTAATGAATCATATGCTTCAAGAATTAATAGGAAAGTTTGTCATAGTTTATTTTGATGACATTATAGTGTATAGTCCTGACCTAGAGATTCACCAAGAGTATCTCCAAAGAGTCTTTGTAAAAGTTCGAGCTAAATAGCTCTACGCTAATCTAAAGAAGTGCGACTTTTGCCAATCCAAGGTGATCTTCTTGGGGTTTATTGTAAGTGGAGCTAGCATCCAAGTCAATGATGAGAAAATAAGAACGATCATAGAATGGCTTAAGTTGACCTATTCTGCAAACATGAGAAGTTTCCACGACCTAGCATCATTCTACCATAGATTTATAAAGAATTTCAGTACGATTGCAACCTCACTTACAGAACCGTTAAAGAAGAGCGTTGAGATCAAATAGGGAGAGAAAGAGAAGAGGAGTTTGAGGACGTAAAAGAGAGGCTAACTACAACCCTTGTCTTAAGTTTGTCAAGCTTTGATAAAGTATTCGAAGTAGAGTGTGATGCGTCCGAACTAAGCATAAGTGTTATGCTAATGCAAGAAAGCCGACCTATAGCTTACTTCAGTAAGAAACTTCAAGGAGCTACACTCAACTATTCTACCTATGATAAGGAGTTCCACTCCTTAATTCGAGCCCTAACGATATGGCAATACTATCTTTTACCTAAGGAATTTACTATCTACACTAATCATGAATCCTTAAGTTATATGAAGAGCTAACCCAAGTTGTCTTAGAGGCAAGCCAAATGGGTCGAGTTCGTGGAAGGTTTTTCTTATATCGTAAAATGCAAGAATGGAAGGACCAATGTAGTTGCCAACGCCCTATCAAGACGACATACCCTCCTGATCAAGCTACAAATGAGGCTACTTGGTTTTTCAACCATAAAGAATTTATATGTTAAGGATCCACACTTTGGTCCTATCTATGCCCAATGTAAGGAAGGACAGACATTAGATAACTATCATAAGGAGGATGGATATTTATTTGGGAAGAGGAAGCCATGTATCCTAACTTACTCCATGAGAAAATTACTCATGCGACGATACTTTGGTCAACGCCATACCTATGAGGTAATATCTTAACCATTCTTTTGGTTGAGAATGATGAGGGATGTGTAGTCTGTGTTGGGAAAGTATACGACCTGCTAAAAAGCAAAAAGTCAAGCCGAGCAAGGACATTATCTAACATAGCAAAGTATGCACTTCATGTTAGTATTACCGAAGATGTTCCAAAGGAAAGACTCCATCATGGTAGTTGTAGATTAATTTAGCAAGATGGCACAATTCGTGCCCTGTTCCAAAACTAACGACACTTCGACTATCTCTTCTCTTTTCTTGCAGGAAGTAATCAAACTTCATGGAGTTCCCAAAACCATTGTTTCAAACCAAGACCTAAAGTTCATGAGCTACTTTTGGAGGATGCTACGGAGGCGAATGGGAACCAAGTTATTGTACAGCACGTCCTGCCATCTATAGATCAATAGATAGATTGAGGTTTTCAATAGAACCATAAGAACTTTGTTGTAAGTTGCTATTGGACAAAACACAGCTAACTAGGGTTTATGTTTGCCAATCATTGAGTTCATCTACAATAGGATCACTTAAAATGTAATAAGCATGCCTCCATTTGAGGTTGCCTATAGGTTTAACCCCGAGCTCCCGATGAACTAAGCACCCCAACTAAAGCTTGATGATTATCGGCTAGCCATTAAAAGAGTTGAGGTTATAGAGCAATTGAGTTGAGCCAATACTAAATTTGAGAAGCGAAGCCAAAGATGAAGGAAGAGAGAATTTCAACAAGGTTATTTAGTTTAAATACATCTCAATAAGGAACGATTCCCAAACTTAAGGAAGAGTAAGTTGTCTCTCAAAGCCAACGGACCTTTCAAAGTGCTTGAAAAAATCAATCCTAATGCTTATAGGATTGAATTACATAAAGGATATGGAGTCTTAACCTCCTTCAACATTACTAATCTCTAACCTTACACTCCCAAGGACGAGCAACCTAAAGTGAACTAGATTTGATCCCAAATCTTAAATAACTAGGAGAGGATGATAGGGATCAAGGACCAATCACACGCTCCCGAGCCTGAAGGCCTTTTTAGATGGTTCACCAATTTGTCCGAGGCGAGTTAAGTGCTGAGGAGTAGTGTTTACCCCAATCCAATTTGCTGAGCTACTTTGCTCTCTACACCATCTAGAAAGCCATCAAGGTGATCAATCGACATGCAGAGCTGACCCCTCCGCAACACCTCAATCTAAGCACTAAATTAAGAAAATAGCCATCTCTACAGTGCTGAAGCCGAGCTAACAATTGTTAGGAGCAAACCACTCAAGGCTAATCTAAATGTGAGCCATCCTTGTGCTAACCCTTATCTAACCTTAGCAATCAAAGCTGCCAAACTACTGATGCTGACCAGACCTAATGAAAGCCCACCCTTGCTCGACTCACAGTGTTATTGGGACCACAAATTGAGTAAAACTTATGTGTGCTATCCTTTCTAACAAAAGATATTCTTTTTTGCATGATTTCATGCTTTCCTTGTAAATTATTCTCCTTTTTCTTTGCAAGTAAGGATCCAATTCTGTAATTTAGGACTTACCCTAACTAGGTACAATAAATACTTACAAATTGTAATAGTCATATCATCATCATATAGAGAATACACTGAACTTTTACTCCCTCTTGAGTTAAGTATTTTTGTACTTACTCTTAAGCTAATCTAATCTAGCCCATTAAGCGTAAACTAGTAGTGAGTGACCTCTAGCCATACTTGTACGCCATATCAAGTATGACTCGAGCTTGTGTAAGGCATTAGTGTGTCATATCTATCACCGTTGCACGGGAACCCCTACTCGTCCTTAACTAACATTTACCTTTCGAGCCATCTCGCAGCCTGAACCCACCTTTTTGGTTACGCATAATATTGGGCCCATGTTTTCATCCACGAAATCCTTATCAAGGTCAATAAGAGGCTGAGGTTAGCAATATTAAACACATTTAACACTCTAAAGTCCTCGAATAGTTTTAATTGATAGGTACTATCATTAAATTTTTTGGAGAATTTTGAATGATTCTTCAGCTTTGGAAGACAATTTGTTATTTCTCTCGTTAGGAAACCTCTCCTTGCTTAAGTGTAGCCATACTTGATCACCAGGCTAAAGTTGGTTACTCTTCCTACCTTTGCCCTTCTCCCTTAACTTCTTAGCAGCTTGGTTAATGTGCTAAGTAACTCGTTAGTAGATCTATCAAAGGGGTTAAGCTCGACTTAGTACTTTTAGGTCTTCTTTGTCAACTAATGGCATCGGGGTATAATTAAGGGACAGCTTAGGATTGAAACCGTATAAAACTTCAAATGGAGCATGACTAGTAGTGGCATGAATGCTTCAGCTATAAGTGAACTCTACCACAGGCAAACAGTACGGTTAACAACCTCTATTTATCGGTCAATTTGGGGGTAGCAAGAGGTGCTGAAAAGTAACTTAGTTCCCATTTGACACTAAAAGAGTTCACCAAAAATGGCTTAGGAATTTTAGGTCATAGTTTAACACCATACTCCTCGACACTCCATGCAAGTGAACAATTTCCTGCAAAAACAAAGAAGCAATAGATGAAGCATCATTAGTTTTGGTATAGGGCATAACATGTGCCATCTTACTGAATCTATCCCTATAATTATCATAGAATCTTTACCTCGAGCAGTTCGGGGTAGTCCAAGGATAAAATCCATACTCAAGTCAATGTATGGTTTGGTCAGGTTGGGTAGAAGCATTGCTCTCCCTTGCTTAATGCGGCTCTTTGCCTTTTTGTAAGTCGTACAACTCTTAATCACATGACATATGTCTTGCCTCATCTTAAGCCAAAAGAACCTTGCATTTAATAGCTTAAATGTCTTTTTTTCTCCAAAATGTCTAAAGAGCCCTCCACCATGAGCTTCCTTCACTAACAACTCTAGTACAGAACAAATCAACACACATAACTTGCCACTTCGAAACAAATAACCATCTTCTACATGACATTTGTCTACTTTAATCCCTTCTCTACAGTATATATATATAGGACCAAAATGAGAATCATGTTGATACTATTCTTTAATAGTTACAAACCTTAACAATCTGGTCTGTAACTTAGTAAGAATAACATATCTTCTTAACAAGGCATCTACAATTACATTATTTTTTCCTTGTTTGTATTTGATGACAAAGTTAAATTCTTCTAAAAATTTAACCCATCAAGCTTGGTGCTTAAATTAGCTTCCCAGGTACCTCAAGGACTCATGATCTGTATATATGACAAATTCCTTTGGTATAAAGTAATGTTTTCATATGTGGAGATCTTAGATTAATGCCAATAGCTCTTTGTCATATACAAAATAGTTCGGTTATACTCCTTTGAGCTTCTCACTATAATAGGCAATAGGTCGGCCTTCTTACATCAATACAATTTTGATGCCAACACATGATGCATCGTACTCAAGCTTAAACAGTTTCTCAAAGTCTAGTAGTGCTAAGACAAGGGTAAAGGTCAATATTTCATTTACCTTAGCAAAGCTTCTCTCCTGTTTATCTCTCTACTTAAACTTTATGTTCTTCTTTGTTAGCTCAATTAGAGGTGCAACTATAGTACTAAATCCTTAGATAAAGTGTTAGTAGAAGAATGCTAATCCATGGAAACTTCTGACCTTAGCACATGAAGTTAAGGTTGGCCACCCAATAATGGTGCGAACTTTCTCTTCATCACCTTTAATGCTCCTCCACTAACCACATAGCCTATGAAAATCACTTCCTCATAGCAAAGATAACACTTCGTCATGTTACCAAACGATCTTTCTGCTTAGAGAACATCAAAGACTACTTAGAAATGTTCAATATGGTTAGGCAAGTCGGCACTATATATGAGGATATCATCAAAATAGACAACAATAAACTTTCTAATTAGATTTCCTAAAACGTGGTTCATTAACCACATAAAAGTACTTGAGGCTTTTGATAGTCCAAAAGGTATAACCATCTACTTGTACAGGCCATGTCAGGTCTCAAAAGCAATTTTCCATTCATCCCCTTATCTCAATTAAATCTAGTGGAATCTTGACTTCAAGTTGATCTTACTGAACACTTTCTTACCATTCAATTCATCCAACATATCGTCTAGCCTTAGAATAAGGTACTTGTACTTAATTGTGATCTTATTCATAACTCTGCTATCCACATACACATTTGCAAATACTTACCTTCATCATCACAAGTAATACAGGTACAACACAAGGGCTAAGACTCTCTCTCACATATTCTTTTTCTAGCAGCTCATTGATGTATCTTTAGAGCTTTGTAACTTATTCGAGATTCATCCAATAAGTTGGTTTATTTGGTAATGTAGCACCAAGTATCAAGTCAATGAAATGTTCTATACCTCAAAAAGGGGGTAATCCTTCTAGTAATTGCTCTAGAAATAGGTCGAAGTACTCATCCAATAGCTCTCTGATCTCTGGAGCTAATTCAACTTGTTCCTTCATCTCCAATAATCGTCTAATTAACAAGAAGGTCAACATGTTAGATTTAATAGCTTCTTAGAGTTCAGCACAACGCAGAATCAAGGTCTTCTTTAATCTTTGAGCAAGTTTAGCTTATAGCTTACTAACTTGACTAAGTGTCATAGGGTTTGAGGTTTTCTTTCACCCATCTTTTTCAAGCACATATGTGTTCCTAAACCCATCATGAATAACCCTTTGATAAAACATCTAAGGTCATCCTAGCAGCACATGAGATGCATATATAGATAATATGTCATAGAGAATTTCATCAAAATAATTTCCAATGGATATCGGTAGCAATACTTATTGAGTGACATGTAACGCTCTCTTCTCATTTAGCCAATGCAATTTATATGGCCTTAAGTGTAAGATAATTGACAATTTGAGCTTCTTAACCAACTCCACAAATGCTACATTGATATAGCTTCCACTATCTACTCTAAGTGCACATACTTACTCATTCACCTTGCAAGTGATGTAAAACAAGTTCTCTCTCTCTATTCCTCCTCGGTAGAGGATTCAATGCTCATCATATGTCGAACTACCAAAGTTAGCTTGTCTAAGTCTTTAGCAAACACATCTTCTTGGACTAACTCTTCATTATCCTCAACATTTTCATCTAACTCTCCTCTTTCTTTAAGCTCTTCATCAATACTATCTACTTCAACCTTCAAGGCATCTCCTTTAATGATCATAGTTCGTTTGTTCGGGCATTGGGCAAACATATGTACAAATCTATGGAACTTAAAGCACTTGATCCAACCCATCGTCCTCTTAGATCCTTATCCCTTTTCATAAGTTCTCATTAGTAACTCCTGGTCAGTTCTTTAACTCAATCACTGTCTTAGCTCCTCTATTAAGGTAGGAGCTCTAGGAAGCTTAACTTCCGCTCTAAGTAAGTTGGTGAGATTAACCATGTCGGCTCACTAAAGGTCAGCTCCTAGATCCTTTGTCTCTCTACTTACTAAGCAATTATGATGGCTTTATCCAATGTGGTAAAATGTTGTAATTCTACTTTGTCTCAAATACCATATCTCAATCCAGTAAGAAATCTAGAAACTATTGAGGCCGAAGGTTCATTTACTTCACATAGGATCATAAGTATTTAGAATTCTTAAACATACTCATCATGATGCATCTCTGGAGTCGAACATATGGAGGAGCACCACAATAAACGAACCAAAATAAACAAGAAAAAGGTTAGCAAAGTTTGGGCAGCTATCGAATGGATATGACATACCACTCATTCCTACTTCACTAACAATCCACCAAATGTGACACACCGATCAGAACTAAAGGGTCACTCGCCGCTACTCCTTGCTAAATGGAATAGATAAGAGTTGAAAAATAATGAGAATACTAAAGTTACTCAAAGAGAGTAATTCTGTATTGAAAGTTGGATAATTGTATGCGTACAAGGAAAGTAAAGGTTTATATACTTACCCACTAAGGTTATTTTACACATATGAAAAGACAAAAGGGTATTTTACAATTACGTTACATTAATCATACTAAAAAGGGATAAAAAGGACAAAGAATATCCAATACAAAAAAGAGAGAATTATTCTAGAACGTTGTATCAGAAGGTACGTATCACTTGATGGCTATACATCAGGAGTATGATACATAGGCAAAAATAAGAAGTGCTAGGAGCTAGGGGCTGATTTGATCTAGATCAAGTCGAGAGTCAATCAGCCTGGCAAAAAGTTTAGCTGTCTTAAAGTCAGATACCAGTAAGTCAAGTCGGTAGCTTAACTCGACTAGTTCAGGGCTATCTTCTAGATTAGGACTTCGCTGTTGAGCAGGAGCATGTTGGACACACATGAGGATCTGAGAGACAAGTCGGCAAGAGGTCGAATCGAGATAAGAGTCCTTGTTTAGCTATGACTAAGAGCTAGTATCTTTCATATGAGCCCTTAAAGTCCTCTAGATCGATTTCTTATGATTTGTCCAAGGGGTTTATTCTTATCATATGCCTAGGGATTGAAGAGATTTATCCTCAAATCAGAAGTGGTTTCTGCTCATTCTTCTAAGGTACTTACAGGGCCTTTTATTGGTCAATGGGGAATCAGATCAAACACATTGAAGGTAGAAGAGATACCATAGTCATCAGGCAACTTGATCTGGTAAGCGTTGCGGTCGATCTTCTTTAGGACCTTGAATAGGCCATCAACTCAAGGAGATAATTTGCTTTATCTTAAGTACAAAAATTGCTCTTGGCTGAATTAAATCCATACTAAGTTTCTTGGCTGGAAAGAAAATAGTTCGGCAGCCTCGGCTGCTAATCTCTTATTGAACTTAGCGATCTTCTTCATGACAAACTAGTACAGCTCTTGCAATTTTTGAGCTTAGTCCACTCCGAAGTAACTTTCCTCAGTAGTTACTGGGGTATCGATGATATCCAGGTGAATGGTAGCATTAAAGCCATAGACAACCTCGAATGGGGTCTTATCAATAGTGTTATGAATAATTCGATCATATATAAACTCCACAACTGGTAGGTACAAATCCCAATCCCTCAGGTTCTTCCCTACAACAACTCTGAATAGATTACCTAACATCCTATTTACCACTTCAGTCTAGCCATCAGTCTAAGGGTGGCTACTAGAGTTGAATACAAGTTTAATTCCAAGTCTTCTCTAAAGAGTTTTTCAAAAATAGCTCAAAAATTTTATATGCCGATCTGAAACAATAGTCTTTGGTACCCAATGTAGTTAGATAATCTCCTGTAAAAATAGATCGGCAATACATAGAACATCGTTAGTTTGATGGCATAGAATGAAGTATGTCATCTTACTGAAGCATTCCACTACAACAAAGATGGAATCTTTCCCTCTAGATGTCCGAGGCAACCCTAGGACAAAGTCCATGCTAAGGTTGGCCCAAGGTAAAGTTGGTGTTGGCAGTGGCATATACTCTCCATAGGGTTCTCTCTTCCCCTTAGTACATATGTACACTGCACAACTACTAACCACCTTATGGACATCCTTGGCCAAACCAGGCCAGTAAAAGTTCTCCTTTAACAAACTAGCTATCCTAGTTTCCTCAAAATGACTAGACAATCCTCCACTATAAGCTTCCCTAATCAACAATTCACAAGTGGAACAATTTGGTATATACAGCTGTCAATCCTTAAACAGGTAGCCGTCCTTGAGATAATACCCCTTGATAGCAATCCTGGCCTTGCACTGTTCTCTGATGGGGGCTAAAATGAGAATCATGAGCATAGTGCTCAGTAATCAGTAAGAATCCTAATAATTTTGTCTGTAAAGTGGTCAGCAACATTTCCCTTCTTGTGCTGAATGACGTAAGAGACACTTTTCATGGACTTTAACCACTTGGCTTACCTCCTCGAAAGCTTGTTCTAACTCCTTAGATGCTTTAGAGACTCATCGTCTATATAAATAACAAACTCCTGTAGCAGCAAGTAATGTTGCCAACCAATAAGGGCACAATCCCATATACAAAATAGTTCAAGGCAGGACCACTAAGTTTCTCACTGTGGAAGGTGACAGGTCGCCACTCCTGCATCAAGATAGCGCCAATTCTAACTCCCAATGCATTGCACTCCAGTTCAAAAGGCTTGTCAAAATCTAGTAGTGAAAGGACAAATGCCGAGGCGAGCTTCTCCTTAATATGTCTGAAGCTCTATTCAACTCAGTCATTCTACCTGAACCCTTCATTCTTCTTTGTTAGCTCGGTCAATGGGGCGACTATCGTACTGAAGTCCTTAATAAATCACCTATAGAAAGAAGTTAGGCCATAGAAACTTTAGACCTTAGTGACATTCCTCGGCATCGCCCATTCCAAAACAACTCGGATCTTCTCTTTATCTGCTCAGATTCCTTCCCCTGACACTACAAACCCAAGAAAAATCACCTCTTTCTAGCAAAACATGCACTTCTTTACATTCCCATACAAATTTTAAGCTCGCAAAATGTCAAATACTTTGCGAAGATGTTGAACATGGTTATTCAGGTCAGCACGATATACCAGTTTATCATCAAAATATACAACCACACATCTTCCGATCAGATGGCACATCACATGGTTCATTAACCACATGAATGTGCTCGATACGTTAGTAAGTCCAAATAGCATAAGCAACCATTCGTAGAGTCTTTGCCTAGTCTTAAAGGTAGTCTTCCACTCATCCCCGGTCTCATACGAATCTGATGGTAGCCACTTCGCGATCAATCTTTGAAAATATCTTTACACCATGAAGCTCATCTAACATGTCATTAAGCCTTAGTATCGAGTATCTGTGCTTAATAGTAATTCTATTGATTGTCTGGCTATCGATGCACATGTACCATGATCCATCCTTTTTTAGGACGAGCAGAGCTGGTACAGTATAATGGCTCATGCTCTCTTTCACATATCCTCACTCAATGAGTTCATCCACCTATCTTTTCAGCTCAACAACTTACTCAAGGTTCATCCTGTATGCAGGTCAGTTCGACAAGGCAATACCTAGCTATAGATCAATATAGTACTCTATGCATTGGATTGGTGGCAGTCCTCATAGCAATTCTTTTGGAAACAAGTCGAAAAACTCATTTAACAAGCATCAAATTTCTTCTAGGACTTCATGCAATTCCCTTATCTCCATCAATCATCTTACCAACAAGAATATCAGCTCATTAGTCTTCTCAACAGATCGGAGCTCCCTACGACTTATCACTAGGGCCTTTTTCTTGCTAGCTCGAGTGAGCTAATTATAGGTTTCATTTACTTTGGATGGGGTCAACAGTTGCAATACTATCCTCCTTCCCTCCTTAACAAAGGTATAGGTGATCTTATACCCATCATAAGTGACAAGTAAGTCAAATAACCAAGGTCATCCAAGCAGCAGATGTGAAGCTCCCATAGGGACGACATCTTACACTACTTCATCTTTGTATATATTCCTAATACTGAACGGTACAATCCCTTGTTTAGTTACATGCAAAGCACCCTTATCATGAAGCCAATGTAGCTTGTAAGGTCGGGGATGCTTTGAGGTTAGTAAGCCTAACTTCTGCATAAGGGACTGTACAACAACATTTGTATAACTTCTTCCATCTACTATGATTGTGCACAATTGGCCTCTAATAGTATACTTAGTATGGAATAGATTTTCCCTCTAGTCCTCCTTAAAGTTCGTTAAGGAACTTAAGACTCATCTTAAGACTAGAGTCATTACTTCTCCTTGGTCAGCATAGATACAGGTCTCCTCTTCCTCCTTAGCTTCTGCCTTTCAAACATCCTTCTCTTCTTTAAGCTTACTCTAGTCAGTGCTATTCACTACATCTCCTTAAAGCACCATGACGCGTCGATTCGAATACTCAGCTACCATGTATCAGAAGCCTAAGCATTTAAAACACTTCACTTCGCTGGTCTTCCATCTGGATGGGGGGCCTTTCTCATAGGTTTTAGTAGTCGGCCTAGCCTCGGGTCGACTCAACTATCCTGTTAGGCCATGCCGGTCTGCTCAACGTTCATCAGGTCGGTCATTCCTTTCCTCAACTCCGTATGGCCTCATCAGCTCTGCTTGAACAGGCCAGTGCTATACAAGAGCTTGGTAGAATGTTTATCTATATTGATTGGAACACTTCTCCACTACTTCTCAACCCTCTGTACGATCTTGATTGCCTCTTCTAAAGTATTAAACCTCTAAACTTTAATGATATTTCAAATCTCATACTTAAGTCCAAAAATGAACCTTGATACTATATGGGCCTTTGGCTCTTCTACGTCGACTCGAATCATTAACATCTAGAACTCTCTTACGTAGTCATCAACAGTTCGGCTTCCTTAGCTAAGCTCTTGTAACTTTGCAAACGGATTTTGTAATTAAGTCTCAAGCATAAATTGGCCTCTCAATAGCCTTTTCATTTCATCCTAAGTTTTAACACCTTGTCTTTCGTTTCTCACTCTAACTGCATTCAGATTCTTCCACCATATGGTGGTATACACAATAAACCCCAATGCAATAAGTTGGACCTTGACCACATCCTCATACCCATAACAATCAAACACCTTCTCAACCTTTTCTTCCCACTCTAAGTATTCATCATCAACTCCACTTTCACCAAAGGGTAAGATTTGCACCTTTATATTGTCTAGCCCTCGAGGAACTCAAGATCCTCATCCCTGCGTTTGGTAATAATCAACTTCTTCTTCACCAAACTCTTCGACATCCACCTCCTTGTCATCTTCCCTAATCTCCTCTAACTCCATTCTTCATTTAGCAACTCCTCTAGCTCATGGTGGTTGAATTGGATGATTGGTCCGATTGCCTTAGCCATAGTATCTCTCAGAACCGTCAGCTTGTAGGTGTTATTGTTGAATACCTTAAGGTTATTGCCTATTAACTTACATTACGATGACTAGACTCTCAACAAGGTTTATGAGTCTATCAAGTTTGTCATCAACAGACCCTGAGGTGTTACTATCATTATGACTACAACCAGGTTGAGCACCATTACCCTAGTCACTAATAACTCCATAAACACTGGAATCTGATATGGAGTAATACCTTTTTGAACAAATTAACAAACTTGCTCTATTATTGCAATGGAAAACTGAGTATCAATGAAACTACACTTACGAACACATACAACACATTGTAGTAGTTATGGAAGGAACACAGCAATCGCAAACAGTAAGGTAAACAAAATATCTATTGTAACTTCACACACTCACTCGCAAAACCGTACTTTGATACTAGCGAAGCTGATGCATCTCTGAGGTCAAACACACGAAGAAGCACTACAACGAACGAACCAAAATAAATAGGAAAAAGGTTAGCAAAGTCTGGGCAATTGCTAAATGGATATGATACACCACTCAATCATACTCAGCCAACAATCCGTCGAATGTGACACACCAATCTAAATTGAAGGGTCACTCACCACTACTCCTTGCTAAAGGAAATAGATAAGAGTTGAAAAATAACGAGAACACTAAGGTTACTTAAAGAGAATAATTCTGTATTGAAAGTTAGATAATTGTGTGTGTACAAGAAAGTAAGGGTTTATATACTTGCCCACTAGGGTTATTTTACACATATGAAAGATAAAAGGGTATTTTACATTTACATTGCATTAATCATACCAAAAAAGGGTAAAAAGGACAAAGAATATACAGTACGGAAAAGAAAGAATTATTCTTGAATGTTTTGTCAGAAGGTACATATCACTTGATGGCTGTACGTTAGGAGTACAATACATAAGCAAAAACAGGAAGTATAGGGAGTCAGGGGCCGATCTGATCTGGATCAAGTCGAGAGTCAATCAGCTCACAAAAAGGTCAGCTGTCTTGAAGTTAGACACTAGTAGGTCAAGTCGATAGCTCAGCTCGGCTAATTCGGGGCTACCTTCTGGATTAGGACTTCACTGTTGGGCAGGAACATGTTGGACACACGTGAAGATCTAAAAGACAGGTTGGTAGGCGGTTAGATCAAGATATGAGTCCCCTTTTCGACTACAGTTTAGAGTTAGCATTTTCCATATGAGCCCTTGAAGTCCTCTAACTTAGCTTCTTGTGATCGATCTAGGAGGTTGATTCCTATCATCTGCTTAAGGGTCAAAAAGATTTATCCTCAAATCTAAAGTGGTTTTAGCCCGTTCTTCTAAGGCACTCACAGGGTTTTCTTCGATTGGTTGGTGGGGAATCAAATCGGATACATTGAAGGTAAAGGAGACACCATAGTCATTAAGCAATTCAATCTAGTAGAAGTTATGGTTAATCTTCTCCAAGAATGGGCCATCAGCTCGAAGAGATAGTTTGTTTTATCTTAAGTATAGAAATCACCCTCGGCTGAGGTGAATCCATACTAAGTCTCCTGGATGGAAGGAAATGGTTCGGCAGGCTCGGCTGCCAATCTCTTGTTGTCTTTGATTGAACTTAGCAATCTTCCTCGTGAAAAACTGGTGCAGCTCATGCAATTTTTAAGCTTGGTCCACTCCGGAATAACTTTCTTTAGTAATTGCTGGGGTATCAATCATATCTAGGGCAATGGTAGGGTTAAGGTCATAGACGACCTCGAATGGGGTCTTCCCAGTAATGCTATGAACATTTCGATTGTATGCAAACTCCACAACTAGTAGGTATAGATCCCAATCCCTCAGGTTCTTCCCTACAATAGCTTTGAGTAGATTACCTAACGTCCTGTTTACCACTTCAGTCTAGCCATAAGTCTGAGGGTGGCTATTAGAGCTGAATATGAGTTTAGTCCCAAGTCTTCTCTAAAGATTTTTTTAGAAATAACTTAAAAATTTTATTTATCGATCTGAAACAATAGTTTTTAGTACTCCATGTAGTCAAATAACCTCTTGTAAAAACAAATCGACAATAGATAGAGCATCGTTAGTTTGATGGTATGGAATGAAGTATGTCATCTTACTGAAGCGGTCCACTGCAACAAAGACAGAATCTTTCCCTCTAGATGTTCGGGGAAAACGTAGGGCAAAGTCCATGCTAAGGTAAGCCTAAGGTAACGTTAGTGTTGGTAGTGGCATATACTCTCCGTGGGGTTCTGTCTTTCCCTTAGCACGCTTGCACACTTTACAACTACTAACCACCTTATGGACATCCTTAACCAAACCAGGCCAATAAAAGTTCTCCTTCAACAGACTGGCTATCTTAGTTTCCTCAAAATGACCAGACAATCCTCCACCATAAGCTTCCTTAATCAATAGGTCATACGTAGAATAGTTTGGTATGTACAGCCGTCAATCCTTGAATAGGTAACCGTCCTTAAGATAATACCCCTTAACAGCAATCTCAGCCTTGCATTGTTCTCTAATGGGGCCAAAATGAGAATCATGAGCATAATGCTCAGTAATCAATGAAAATCCCAATAATTTTGTCTACAAAGTAATCAGCAACATTTACCATCGTGACAAAGCATCGATGACCACATTTACACTTCCTTTCTTATGCTAAATGATGTACGAGAAACTTTCCATGAACTCCAACCACTTGGCTTGCCTCCTTGAAAGCTTGTTCTAACTCCTCAGATGCTTTAGAGACTCCTGGTCTACATAAATAACAAATTCTCGCAGTAACAAGTAATGTTGCCAAACAATAAGGACTCAAAAAAGGGAGCACAACTCCTTCTTATACACAAAATAGTTCAGGGTAGGACCACCAAGTTTCTCACTGTAGAAGGCGATGGGCCATCATTCTTACATCAAGATAGCATCAATTCTAACTCCTGATCCATCACACTCCAATTTGAAGGGCTTGTCGAAATCCGATATTGATAAGACAAGGGTCAAGGTGAGCTTCTCTTTAATCTTCTTGAAGCTTCACTTAGCTTTATCGCTCTAATTGAACCCTTCATTCTTCTTTGTCAGCTCGGTCAATAGGGTAGCTATTATATTGAAGTCCTTAACAAATCTCCTATAGAAAGAAGCTAGGCCATGGAAACTTCGAACCTTAGTGACATTCTTCGGCATTGATCATTCTAGAACAACTCGGATCTTTTCCTCATTTGCTCAGATTCCTTCCCCTGACACTACAAACCCTAGGAATATCACTTCTTTTTGGCAAAACATGCACTTCTTTACATTCCCGTACAACTTCTTAACTCACAAAATGTCAAATACTTTGTCAAGATATTGAACATGGTCATTCAGGTCGGCACTATATACCAATACATCATCAAAATATAAGACTACACATCTTCCGATCAGAGGGTGCATCACATGGTTCATTAACCTCATGAATGTGTTCGGAGCATTAGTAAGTTCAAAGGGCATAACCAACTATTCATAGAGTCTGTGCCTAGTCTTAAAGACAATCTTCCACTCATCCCTCAGTCTCATACAAATCCAATGGTAACCACTTTGCAGATCGATCTTTGAAAAATTCTTTATACCATGAAGCTCATCTAACATGTCATCGAGCCTCAGTATCAAGTATCTATACTGAACAATAATTCTATTGATTTCCCAACTGTCAATGTACATGTGCCATGATCCATCCTTCTCCGGGACGAGCAAAGCTGGTATAGTACAAGGGCTCATGCTCTCCTTCACATATCCTTGCTCAATGAGTTTGTCCACCTGTCTTTTCATCTTATATACAGGTTAGTTCGGTAAGGTGATGCCTGGCTACAAATCGATACGATGCTCTATAACTCGGACTAGCAGCAATCTTCTAAGCAACTCTTTCGAGAATAGGTTAGAAAACTCATTTAGTAAGCTTTAGATCTCTCTTAGAACGTTCTATAATTCTCTTATCTCCAACATTCTTCTAACCAAGAAGAACATGGGTTCATTAGCTTTCTTAACAAATCAGAGCTCCCTTTAGCTCATCACCAAAGCTTTCTTCTTACTAGCTCAAGTGAGTTGGTTATGAGCCTCATTCACTTAAGACAAGGTTAGGAGTTGCAACACAATCTTCCTTCTATCCTTAACAAAGGCATAGGTGTTTTTATACCTGTTGTAAGTGACACGTTGGTTGAATAACTAAGGTCGGCTAAGCAGTAGATGTAAAGTTCCCATAGGAATGACAACACAAACTACGTTGCCTTTGTACATGTTTCTAACACTGAACGGTATGGTTAATTATTCAGTCATGTGCAAGCACTCAGATGTTTTGAGGTTAAAAAATGTAACCTTTACACAAAGGAATGTGCAACAACATTAGTATAACTTCCTCGATCCACAATGATTGTGTACAATTGGTCTTTGATGGTACATTTGATATGGAATAGGTTTTCTTTCTAATCCTCCTCAGAGTTCCGCAAGGAACATAAGACTCACCTCAAAGCTAGGGCTATTACTTCTCTTTGGTCAGCATAGATACAGGTTTCCTCTTCCACCTTGGGTTCTCCAACATTTTCTTCTTCCTTAAGGTCGCTCTCATTAGTATTATCAACCACGTCTCCTCAGAATACCATGACACGCCGATTTGGACATTCAATGGCTATGTATCCAAAGCCTAAGCATTTAAAACACTTCACCTCGTTGGTCTTCCATCCGGATGGTTGGCCTATCTCATGGGTTCTCGAGGTCAGCCTAGCTTCGAGTTAACTCGACTCAACTTACCTGCTCGGCCCTGTTAGTCTGTTCGACATTCCTCAAGTCGATCATTCCTTTCCTCAACTTAATATGGCCTCCTCGGGTCAGCTTAAACAGGTCGGCACGATATGGGAGGTTAAGAGAATGTTTGCCCAAGTTGGCTCAAAATATTTCTCCTCTACTTTTCAACCCTCCACGCTATCTTGATGGCCTTGTCTAAGGTATAAAATCTTTATACTTCCATGATATTGCAAATTTCACATCTGAGTCCAAAAATAAACCTCAATACGGTGCGTACTTCTGGCTCTTCCACATTAGCTCAGATCATAAGCATCTAGAATTCCCTAACATAGTCATCAACAATTTAGCAAACGTATCTTGTAAGTAGGTTTAGACATAAATCTACCTCTTAACAACCTTTTCATCTCATCCTTAGTTTTGACACCTCATCTTCCATCTCTAGCTCTGGCAGCATTCAGATTCTTCCACTATATGGCGACATATCCAGTAAATTCTAACACAATAAGTTAGACCTTAACTGCATCCTCATACCTATAATACTTAAATACCTTCTCTTCTCACTCTAAGTATTTATCTGCATCTCCACTTCCACCGAAAGGTGGGATTGGCACTTTACATTGTCTAGCCCTCGAGGAACTTAGCATCTCCATCCTTGTATTTGGTAGTAATCAACTTCTTCTCCACCAAACTCTTCGACATCAATCTCCTTGTCATCTTCCCCAATCTCCTCCAACTCTAGTTTTTGGCTAGTAGCTCTGTTTGCTACTCCTCTAGCTCGTGGCAGTCAAATTGGATGATTGGTCTGATTGCCTTGGCCATAGTATCTCTTAAGGGCGCCATCTTGTACGTGTTGTTGCTAAACACTTCAGGGTTGTTGCCTATTAACTTGCATTGCAATGACTGGACTCTCAACAAGGTTTGTGAGTCTATCAAGTTTGTCATCAACAGACACTGGGGTGTTACTACCATTATGAGCATAACCTAGTTGAGTACCACTACATTGGTCACTGATAACTCTCTAAACACTTGAATCTGACATAGCATAATACTTTTTTAAACAGATTAACAAACTTGCTCTATTGTTGCAATGGAAAATAGAGTATCAATGAAACCGCATTTATGAACACTTAAACACACTATAATAGCTACGAAAGGAACACAACAGTAGCTACAAAAAGAACACAGTAGCCACCAACAATAAAACAAACCGAAACTTCACTACAATTTCACATACTCCCTCACAGAACCATGCTATAATACCAGCAAGGCTAATGCATCTCCAAGGTTAGACACATAAAGAGACACCACAACAAATGAACCAAAATAAACGAGAAAAAGGTTAGCAAAGTTTAAGTAGCTACTGAATGGATATGACACACCACTTGATCCTACTCAGCCAACAATCCACCGGATGTGACACACTAGTCCGAACTGAAGGGTCACTCACCACTACTCCTTACTAAAGGGAATAGATAAAAGTTGAAAAATAATGAGAATACTAAGGTTGCTTAAAGAGAATAATTTTGCATTGAAAGTTAGATTATTCTACGTACATGGAAAGTGGGGGTTTATATACTTACCCACTAGGGTTATTTTACACATATGAAAGGACAAAAGGGTATTTTACAATTACGTTACAATAATCATACTAAAAAGGGGTAAAAAGGATAAAGAATATCTAGTATGGAAACGAAAGAATTATTTTAGAATGTTGTGTTAGAAGGTACATGTCACTTGATGATTGTATGTCAGGAGTATGATATACAAGCAAAAGGAGGAAGTGTTGGGAGTCAAAGGCCGACCTGATCTAGATCAAGTTAGGAGACAATTAGCTTGGCAAAAAGGTCAATTGTCTTAAAGTGATGAACTGCCAACAAACGGCTCCATTATTCATGCATGGCTCCGAGGACTCCAATCCCTCATACGGCGAATTCTCTCTCGACAACCTACTGATGACAAGAAAGTTTATGCTGAAGGAATATGGTTAAACTCCTTGAAGGCCCTTAATTGTCATACATTGATTTATACATTCGATAGTGATGACACCAACCATTCTCTTACCGAGCACCCTGTACTAAGTAATCTGACCAAACACTGCCGAGAAGTTCCTATTGAGTGACAAGAGACTCACTTAATCATCCAAATAATTTTCTCTTGGCATACCGCCATCTCTCTCATCCTGACCCTTTATTACCACAACATTTTGACCCCTCTCGCCTGCTATGCTCAAAGAATATTCGTATGGGACCAATTTTGCACTGCCACTTGTCCATCTTGTCTGATATTATACTACTTTTCCATTTTTGGTCTTTATCCTATTTACCTTTTTTGGTATGTACTAGAAATCCCCTTTGTGTATATACTTTCTTGTCATTTCATTATTTATAATACTACCCTAAGGAGTTACTATAAATAGTCCTTTTCTTTTATAAGCTACAGATAACTTACACTTTAATGCTGAATATTTTATTTTTGCGACACAACCCTCTCCAAGTCCATATTTCCTACACTCTAATCTAATCTTGCCAAGTAACTCAGGATTAGCAGCAGGTGGACCTTGACATCAACTTATGCATCATATCAAGTGTAGTGTCAACTCGAGTTATGTTCGTTGATAAGTCACATCCTCTGAGTAATTTCACGTCAGCTACTCTTGTTCGGTTGTGGTCCATTTCCCTCTAATTTTCTTCAATATCTCAAAAGACCCATTTTAGTTCAAATCCGCCTTGGTAAGTCCTAGTGATAACTGAGCTCTTAGGCATACCATGAAGTCAGATGCCAATGGGTCAAGTCGGTAGCTTAGCTCAGCTACTTCGGATCTGTCTTCTAGATTAAGACTTCGCTATTAAGTAAGAGCATATTGAACATACGTGAGGATCTGAGAAACAGTTTGGTGAGAGGTCAAATTAGGATACAAGTCCCTATCTCGGCTATGGCTTAGAGCTAGCATTTTCTGTGTGAGCCCTTAAAGTCCTTTAGCTCAACTTCTTATGATCGATCTGGGGGGTTGGTTCTTATCACCCTCCTACCTGATCCAGATCATGTCGGCCTCTGACTATAAGTATTACTCTACTTCTACTTACCCTATATCATATTTCTCTCATCCAACCACCAAGCGACACGCCTCTTCTGACATAATATTCTAAAATGATTCTTCTTTTTCGTACTAAATATTCTTTACCCTTTTTACCCCTTTTACTATGATTTATGTAACCTAATTGTAGAATACCCTTGAGTCTTTTTATGCATGTAAAGTAACCTTAGTGGATGGGTATATAAACCCCCACTTTCTTGTATGCAAACAATCAACTAACCAATATAGAATTATTCACTTTAAGCAACCTTAGTATCCTCATTATCCTTCAACTCTTATCTATTCCCATTAGTAAGGAGTAGTGGCGAGTGACCCTTTAGTTTGGATAGATGTGTCATATCGGACGAATTGTAAGCCGAGTAAGATCAAGTGGTGCGTCATATCCAATTTGTAGCTACCTGAACTTTGCTAACCTTTTCCCAATTGTTTTTGGTTTGCTTCGTTGCTATGCTTCTCCGTATATCAGACCCCAAAGATGCATCAGCTTTATTGGTATCAGAGTGTGGTTCCGTGAAGGAGTGTGTAAAGTTACAGTAGAGTTTTAGTTCCCTTTGCTATTGGTGGCTGCTATGTTCCCTTTGTAGCTACTACAGTATGTTTAAATGTAAGTATAGTTTTATTATTACTCCACTCTTACTCTGTTTTTCATTAAAAAAAAAATAGGGCAAGCTTGCTTCTATTTTGTTCAAGTCATTATCAGGTATTAAAGTTGTTAGTGAGTTGTTAATCTATTTGAGAAATACTGTATCATGTCAGATTCAAGTGTTCAAGGTGTTATTAGTGACCAATGTAGTGGTGCTTAACCTAGTTAATGTCGTAATTGTAGTAACACCTCAAGGTCAGTTGATGATAAACTTAACAGACTAACCAACCTCATTGAGAGTCTAGTCATAACAATACAAGTTAATAAACAACACCAAGATAAATGAATCAATCACCCAGTTCAACCGCAGCAAGCTAGAGGAGTAGCAGACTAAGTTGCTAGACAAAGAATGAAGTTAAAGGAGCTTGAAGAAGATGATGAGGAGCTGGATGTTCAAGAGTTTGTGGAAGAAGAAGAAGTTGACTATTACTAAGCGTAGGGATAAGGGTGCCGAGTCCCTTAAGGGTAAGATAATGTTAAGATTCAAATCCCACCCTTCAATGGAAATAGAGATGCAAATGAATACTTGGAGTGGGAAAAGATGGTCGAGAAAGTGTTTAAATGTTTTGGGTATATGAATGCTGTTAAGGTTCAACTTGCTATACTGGAGTTTACTAGGTATGCCACTATGTTAGAGAGTTCTAGATGCTTATGATCTGAGCTAACATAGAAGAACTTGAGGCCCGCATCGTATCACAGTTCATCTCTAGACTTCGATTTGAGATTTGTAACATTGTGGAAGTGTAAAGGTTTTATACCTTGGAAGAGGTGATAAAGATAGCATAGGGGGTCAAAAAACAAAGAAGAAGTACTCCAAGCTAACCTAGGCCAACCTCCTCTCGGCCTTTAGTTTTGCACCAACCTGTTCAAGCCAATCCGAGGAGGTCGTATAGGGTCGAGGATAAGAATGACCGATCTGATGACAACTAAGCAAACCTGATGGGACTCAGCCTCCAACTATGTCCAAGCTGAGGCCAACCTATCTAAAGCCAATTCTAACCCTCAAGAAGAAGATGCCAACTTATTCTAACTTGAGGCCGAACAGTTTAAGGCCGAGGACAAACTGCTTTCGCCAAGGCTAAGCAAATGATAAAAGGCAAAGGGGAAGAAAAGGAACCACTCGGCAATAAGCCTATCGTTTGCTGAAAAGACGAGAGATCACACAACCAAGGACTTAAGACTAAAGAACCACTTGGCATGACCTCAAGAGACTAATACTGACTAAATCTAGCACTCAACAATTATGGGCTGAACTAACTAGTATCTTGGCTAAGCCACGCAATATGTTAAGGACCCCTTCTCGAACCCGTATATCCAACTGCTAACCCCATTCGATTTGGATACTACTCCTCCCGGGACATGCCGAGTCCTATAAAATGCATAGTCTTGTATTTTTGTATATATTTTCCTTCATTTTATTTATGGGCTCAATTCTCTAAGGTCTAAGGCCTTGTGCATTATTTATAGTTTTGCCACTAGGGTTTAGAACTTGCTACAAATAGCAACTATTGTAAACATCAAAAAGAGGATAGACAGAGATATATATAAATAGAGAAGATATTCCCATATAGAGTGAATCTTTCCTCTTTCGAAAAAAGCTATACTTGAGTTAGCTTTTGCCGAATTATCGAGTG
This sequence comes from Lumnitzera racemosa, assembly GCA_024138005.1. Lineage (NCBI taxonomy): Eukaryota > Viridiplantae > Streptophyta > Magnoliopsida > Myrtales > Combretaceae > Lumnitzera > Lumnitzera racemosa. The sequence goes on from JAMXBC010000002.1 coordinate 47,175,350, forward strand.
TTGATTACTCTCTTTAATCTCTCACGTATTCTTATCAATCTTATTCTTAGGATTATGGTAAAGCCCTTCATTTAAACCAATTATTGAGTCACATCTAACCTTCATTTGAAACCCCGAGCAACATTTAGTGTTCATACATCGTATTGAACTCTAGTTCAAGCTCAAACCCTTGATTGTATTTATGTTTTGATGTGTAATATCCATCCACATTTACACTCAAAACCCCCGTTCTTACTTCCTATTCTTTATACCCATTCTATTCATCCAACCTGTTGTACCTGTCATTTCTTTAATCCTTATCAAAGCCAATAGGGCCAAACTAATCAGACGGGTCAAGCCGAGGTTAAGCCAACCCTAAGGATATATTAGAAAGGCAAACCTCTGGATGATAGACCAGCGAGGTTAAATTCTTTAAATGCTTGTACTTCGAACATATGGCTACCGAATGTCCGAACCAACACGTCATGGTGTTCTAAAAAGATGTAGTAGACAATACCGATGAGAGCGAGCTTGAGAAAGAAAAGGATGTTAGAAAACCTGAAGCTAAAAAAGAAGAGGAGACTTGTGTTTATGCTGACTAGGGAGAAGTGATGACCCTAGTCCTAAAACAAGTACTGAGTTCCTTGCCGAACTCTGAAGAGGACTAGAGGGAGAATCTGTTCCATACCAAATGTACCATCAAAGGCCAATTGTGTACGATCATTGTAGATGGGGAAAGTTATACTAATGTCATTGCACTATCCTTTGTGCAAAGGTTAGGTTTGCCGACCTCAAAGTATCTCTGACCTTATAAGCTACATTAGCTTCATGTGCTTTATACGTAACTAAATAAGTGACCACACCGTTTAGTGTTGGGAGTGTATATAGAGACGAAGTAGTGTGCAATGTCATCCCTATGGGAGCTTCACATCTACTACTAGGATGACCTTGGTTGTTTGACCAACATATTATTCATGATGGGTATAAGAACACTTATGCTTTTGTTAAAGATGGAAAGAAGATTGTATTATAACCCTTAACCTCATCCCAAGTAAATGAAACTCACAATTAACTCACTCAAGCTAGTAAGAAGAATTCCTTAGTAATAAGCCAAAGAGAGCTCCAAGCTACTAAAAAGGTTGAAGAACAAATGTTCCTATTGGTTAGAAGATTGCTGGAAATGAGAGATTTGGACGATATCCTTGATGAAATTCAAAGCTTGCTAAATGAGTTTTTCAATCTATTCCTTGAGAAACTGCTTATAGGACTGCCTCCAATTGAGGCATTAAGCACTGTATTGATCTGTAACAAAGCACCACTCTACCAAACCAACCTCAATATAGAATGTACCCTGACCAGGCTGCCGAGCTAAAAAGACAGATAGACGAACTCATAGAGTGAGGATATGTGGGGGAGAGCATAAGCTCTTACATTGTATAAGCTTTACTAGTTCCTAAGAAAGATGGTTCATGGTACATGTACATCGACAACCGAATAATCAACTGAATTACTGTCAAGTACAAATACCCGATACCAAAGCTCAATGACATGTTAGATGAGCTTCATGGCGCTAAGATATTTTCGAATATTGATTTATAAAGTGGCTACCACCAAATTCACATGAGATCAGGTGATGAGTGGAAAACTGCCTTTAAGATTAGGCATGGACTCTCTGAATGGTTGGCTATGCCATTCGGACTTACTAATGCACCGAACACATCATAAGGTTGATGAACCATGTGATGCGCCCTCTAATTAGAAGATGTGTGATCATGTACTTTGATGACATATTGATATACAATGCCAACCTGAATGACCATGTTCTACATCTCTATGAAGTATTTGACATTTTGTGAATTGAGAAGTTGTATAGAAATGTGAAGAGATATATATTCTGCTAGAAAGAGGTGATCTTCTTAGGATTTATAGTATCAAGGGAATAACTTCAAGTAAATGAGGAGAAGATTCAAGCTATTCTTAAGTGGTCGACACCAAAGAATGTCATTGAGGTTCAAAGTTTTCACGGCCTAGCTTCATTCTATAGGCAATTTATTAAAAACTTTAGTACCATAGCCACCCCCTTAACTAATTTGATAAAGAAGAATGAAGGGTTCAGGTAAAACGATTGAATTGAGCAAAGCTTTAGAGAATTCGAGGAGAAGATCACCTCAACACTTTTCCTCTCATTACCAGATTTTAACAAACCCTTCGAATTGGAATGCAATACATCAGGAGTAGGAATTGGCGCTGTACTAATGCAGGAGTGATGACCCGTCGCCTACCATAGTGAGAAGTTTAATAGTCCTACCCTGAACTATTTTGTGTACGAGAAAGAATTGTACTCTCTTTAACAAGTCCTTTCTGTTTAACAACACTATTTGCTACCACAAAAGTTTATTATTTATACAAACCATGAGTCTTTAAAGCATCTAAGGAGTCAGAATAAGCTTTTGAAGAGGCAAGCCAAGTGATTAGAGTCTATGAAAGGTTTCTCATACGTTATCCAACACAAGAAGGGAAGCGCAAATGAAGTAATCAATCTTTGTCATGACGATAAACCTTGATGACCACTTTGCAAACAAAATTATTGGGATTATCACTCATTACTGAGCAGTACACTCATGATCCTCATTTCCACCCTATCATAGGACAGTGCAAAGATGGAATTGTTGTTTAGGGATGCTATCTTAAGGAAGGTTATCTATTCAAGGACCGAAGGCCGTACATACTGAACTATTCCACGCGTAAGCTATTAATCAGGGAAGCTCATAGCAGCTAATTACCAAGTCACTTTAGGGAAACCAAGACAGCCAATCTGTTAAGAGAGAACTTTTACTAGCCAAGTTTGGCCAAGGTTGTCCACAAAGTAGTTAGTAGTTATGAAGCATGCAAATGAGCTAAGGGGTAGAGAGAACCCCATAAAGAATACATGTCACCACCAACACCAACCTTACCTTAAGCAACCTCAGCATAGACTTTGTCTTAGGGTTGCCCCAAACATCTAGAGGCAAAAATTCTATCTTTGTTGTAGTGGATCGCTTCAGCTAGATAGCGTATTTCATTCCATATCATCGGACTAACGATACTTTATATATTGCTAATTTATTTTTGCAAGAGGTTATCTGACTACATAGAGTATTGAAGACTATTGTCTCAAATTGAGACACAAATTTTTTGAGTTATTTTTTGAAGACTCTTTGGAGAAAACTTAGAACTAAACCTATATTTAGCTCTAATAGCCGCCCTTAGATTGATGGCCAGACTGTCCATAGCACTATTTAGAAGACCCCATTTGAATTCATCTATGGCCTTAACCCTACTATTCTTAATAGGGATCAAGGACTAATTACACGCTCCCGAGCCTAAGGGCTCTCTCAAGTGGTTCGTTGAGCTGTCCGAAGTAAGTTAAGTGCTGAGGAGCAGTGCTTACCCCAGTCTAATCTGCCAAGCTACTTTGTTCTCCATGCTCTCCAAGATGTTGCCAAGGTGATCAACCAACATGCCAAGCTGATCCCTCTACTAAACCATAATCCAAATGCCAAATCTGAGTATAACAATCTCCACTGTGCCAAGGCTAAGCAAGACTATCAAAAGCCAACCCTTCGAAGCCAACCCAAGGTGAGCCATTCCTAAACCAACCACAGTCCATCCCCTTCTGACACCGAGGCCTGAACAGAGGCCCACCCTTACCAAACCATAATACTATCAGCATTACAATAAAAACATATGTACACTATCCTTAATGACAATCGTACTGTCCTTTTTGACAAACGACATTCGTTGTGCATGATTTCGTATCTCCCTGTACAGTAATTTCCTTTTTATTTAGCAAATAGGAATTCATTTTTTGTAATTATCTATAACATAGAACTTACCCTAACAGGATACTATAAATAGTCACATAATGTAACAGTCGCAAGAAGACATACAGAAGAATACGCTAGACTTTTTACCTTCTCTTGAGCTAAGTGTTTTGTTGTTCTTGAGTTACTCTTATCTAGCCCATTCGAGCGCAGACTAGTGGCGAGTGACCTTTAGTCACACATGTGCATCATATCAAGTGCGACATGAGCTCATGTAAGCCGTTAGTGCATCATATCCAGCATTAGGACATGGGAACCCCTGCTCTCCCTCGACTATCATTTACTTTTCATGCCATCTTATGGCTTGGACCTACCTCCTTTAGTTACGTGTGATATTAAGTTCGTATATTCATCCACGAGTCTACATTAATTCCCCTATATTTGATCAGCACTCCAGCACCTACTGAAGAGAGTCAATCCAAAGTTGAACAAGCTCAAGAATTGCATGAACTACACTAGTTTGTAACTAAGATCGCCAAATTTAATCAAAGATAGGACAAAATTAATAACAGGGGCCATCAAACTGTGTCCATCCACCTAGGAAACTTGGTATGGATACACCTCAGCCAAAAATGACTCCCACATTTGAGACAAAACAAGTTATCTCCTTGAGTTGATGGTCCATTCAAAATCCTGAAGAAGATTAACCACAACGCCTACTAAATCTAGTTGCCTAATGACTACGGTATTTCTTCTACCTTCAATGTGTTCAATTTGATCCCTCACTAACCAATGGAAGAAGAAAACCCTGCATGCGCCTCATAAGAAGAAGTAGAAATCCCTCCAAATTTGAGGGCAAATCTTGTCAACCCCTAAGCAGATGATAAGAATTAGGCCCTTAGACCAATCGTTCATGGCCGAGCTAAAGGATTCCAAAAACTTGCGTAGAGAATAGTAACTTGAAACCAAAGCTGAGACAGGGATCCTTTTGCTGAACTAATCTCCTACCGACCTGTCTATCAGATCTTCACATGTGTCAGATCTACTCCTGCCCAACAACAATGCCTTACTCCAGAAGATAGCCCAAAACTATCCGAGCCGAGCTACCAGACTAACCGTAAACACCTGACACTAATATAGCTAACTTCTCTACAAGATTGATTGCCCTCTAACTTGATCCAAATCAAGTTGGCCTCTAACTATAAGTGTTACTCTACTTTCACTTATCTTATATCATATTTCTCCCATCTAGCCACCAAGCAACACGCATCTTCTAACACAATGATTCCTTCTTTTTTGTATTAAATCTTCTTTACCCTTTTTACCTCTTTTAGTATGATTTATATAACTTAATTGTAGAATACCCTTTAGTCTTTTCATGCATGTAAAGTAACCCTCCACTATCTTATATGTAGACAATCAACTAATCAATATAGAATTATTCACTTTGAGTAACCTTAGTGTTCTCATTATCCTTTAACTCTTATCTATTCCCTTGAGTAAGGAATAGTGGTGAGTGACCCTTCAATTTCAACAGGTGTGTCATGTCCGACGGATTGTAGGCCGAATAAGATCGAGTGGTGTGTCGTATCCATTCAGTAGCTGCTTAAACTTTGCTAACCTTTTCCCTGTTGTTTTTGTTTGCTTCGTTGTTGTGCTTCTCCATATGTCAGACCCCAGAAACAAATCATTAACCTAGCTATAGCTGAGCAATAATGCTAAGTTAACTTGAAAATTCTTCTAGGGTGAATTCAATTCAGTCAAGCTCTAAGCAGTTTAGATTTAAGTCAATTAAGCTGGGGGTTAGGCAAGGTGAGCTATTATCCAAGTGGGTTTTAGAATGGTAGTCGATGACCATTTATAAGCATGGGAGAGTTCAGCTTGGATAAAATAGCAGGTCAGCAAATTATAGCAAACTCGAACTCTTCATATATTGGTTAAAAAGAGAGAATATGCCTTGCCATACTTTCAAGTCCTCGAACTTAAGGCTTAGGTTAGAGATCCAATGGCGTGATTCCTATCAAGTGAGTTCCTTCTTTGAGTAGTCTTAAGTCACACAATTAACATTTCAATTCTTCAACCTTCTTCTTTTTAATCACCTTTTCCCTTATCTTACCTTTTAGTTTTTTCTAGACTTAGAGACCTACCCCTTTCTATCTCCTCCCAATCTTCATTGCTACTAATGAAATCTCTCAATTCCCACTTCTAAAACTCCATTAAACCATCTATAATTGCTATTGCCTTAGAGATACTATCTATCCCACTTCTTTCTAACTGTAATCTAGCTCAATATTTTAACCCTTATACAAACACGATGAGAGCATCATCTAAGTTAAGGTTTAGTATCTCTAATATAAGTTATGAAAAATCTTATACATACCACTTCATGCCACCCATCTAACTAAGGTAATGAAGTCTAATCTTCACCTTCATTTTAGCATTTTGTAAGGAGAATTGGTCCCATGTTCTTACATAAAAACTGTCTAGGAGGTAATCTCATTAGCATTTATCCTCGACTAAACCATAGCTGAATTTCTTAGATATAAAGTTGTAATCCATAACTTGCCTCATCCTTCAATAAGCCTAATAACATCAAAGTACTTTCTATTACCTAAAGAAAATTATTTACATCCCTTACAAATCATGCTCCATTAAAATATATTGGCTTTGGCACTTCTACCTTACGTGGTGGTTAAGTGGTGATTCTATTAGCAACAATAACCATACAAGCAAAAAATTGTATTTAGAGACCTTCTATCTACATTCTCAAAGCTACTGTAGCTTCACCAATTCTTTCCTTAGTCCCTTCTATCTAAGCTTCCAAGTTACTAGTTCGAGCTGCTAAGTTTTCCATCTTAGCCCTGAGGCTGTTATCTTGCTCTACCATGCTCTCTAAGGTGTGTTTTAAAGTCTCTTGCAAATGAAGATTCTCTTCTATCTCCTCTTTATGGGTTTGTAATACCTTAAATCCCTCATTTACCTCGGGAATACATTATTCTACCTTTAAGAGCAATCAACGTATATTTTTTACCAAACCTTTTGCTTAACCTATGGTTAGTATCCTCAACAACAATTTAGGTGATATGCCCTGATAGTTAAAACCATTTGTTTGAATAATATTCATAAAGATGACAATTTTATGGTTTTAATATTTTTGTGGATTTTAGGGTTTTAATGAATACAATAAGAAAATATAGTGGGATATGAATGATTTCCTCACGGATATTATACCCTTAAAAGAGAATTGAACTACACTTATCTCTCACGATATGGCACATGCAAAAAACAAGTGGTTTAATTGCCACAATTCTTAAAAAAGAACAAATAAGATTTGATTTTTTATGAAAGCTCTCAAGGAAAACTGTATTCATCACTAATTAATGGAAATAATGTCTTAAAACTTGAATATATCCACTAAGGTTTCTAAGACAAATTCTAAATTGAAAATAAATTTAACTAAAACTAATAATAATGATATTGAACAATTGTCAAAAAAAAAAAAAAGCAAAAGCAAAAGCACAACTTAAGTTTTGCAATACATGGAGTATATTGCCAAGTATGTAAACATGGCATATGTACATAGTACACGATGTATACATCCAATGTTATAATATACAACATATACCCTTAGAATGCAACGTGTATCCTGTTACACCCACTATCCGTTTTATTTTGATCAGTCATTCCTCCATTCTCTTAGCTCTAATTTTCATTTATGAGTAAAGCTTGACTTGTGCAGTCTAGATTATGTACAAAGTATCCTTAGACCAATTCGACTTCCTTAGTGTCGAGCTTGGTTTTTCACCCTCTTGGTTTTTATTAAATTAGGTCTTCTTTAAATTGACTAGTATTAAACCCTACCCGTTTAATACTGGGCCTCGACTAGGATTTAAAAAAAAACATTTCTTTTTATTTTGAAAACAACTTTAGAGTCGCCACTCGACTAGAGTCAAGAAAAACAGTTAAGTTATAACTATTTGGATAGATTGGTTATAACTTAGTAACCAGTCTAACGATTAAAACCAATTTTGTGAAAATGGTTTTTGAAAACCAAAGATTTAGTTTCGGGGGTTAGGAATTTTAAACCCTTACGTATACCATTGACTTTCTAAAATTAGAATTGAACTTAAAAATCACCTTTAATTTTGAAAAATAAAACTTGATTATTGGTTATTCTAATTGGATAAATGAAATAATCTAAACTAAAGAAAAAGGGAAATTAGTTTTTTTTTTTTAATTTTTATCCTCACCCCGTAGGTACCTACATACTCCTTATTCGAGATCATACATACGTAATTCTTTTTAATGAAAACTTTAGTAGATTGAGTTGATTTTAGTTTTTAAAACAACTGGGTTAACGTTTTTACCCATTTTGATTTATTTAAGAAAATTTCCTAAAGAGCCCTAAATTGGTTTTTATTTTAAGAAAGTCTAAATGATCTTAATTTGAAAAATGATTGATTTATTTTTATTTTATTTTTGAAAACTTGATTTTTTTCTAAGTATCAAAACAATTTTTATTCACCAACCTATTTATTTTATTACATTACCATATTTATTTATTACTTATTATATTTTATTTATTTTTATTATACTCCAAAAAATAAAAATATTCTCTTCTTCTTTTTTCTTTTTTCTTCTTCTTCTCTTTTTTTCCTCGTTCTTTTCTCTTTTTTTTATTACATTTACATTTACATTTACATGGACATAATAAAAAATTTAAAAAAAAAAAGAAGGAAAAAACAACAATGGCTAAATAATAAAAAGAAAGAAGATAAATAAAATAAAAACAAAAGACTTCAGATGCAGTAGGCGTGCGCGGGTCAAACCTGGACCATATTTCGGGTCGGTTAGCACAGATTCGAGTCGAGTCGCGTATATCAACAATAACAACAACAGTAAAGCTCGATTCAAGGTGATTCAAATTGAATTTCTTATGGGTAAGGATGGATTTATGTATTTTGGATTGGGGATGGGGAGTAGGCTTGACACCACGGCTATTAAAGATGGTTTCAAGGGTGGTACGAAGTAGCAGTCGATGGTGGTCGATACGGCGGTTAGTTAGCATTTGCTAGATTCGAATGGGTGGTAGGGGTAGGGGTTTTGAAGTATACGGAGCTCGGCTATAGACTTAGTTTAGGCCTACGAAGGTCGAAGGTGGTAGTTCAAGAAGGAAGGGGTTCGATGGTTAAGGTTTGGTTGATGGTTGTTTAGTCTTGTCGCTCAGAGCCACTGTAGTAATCGAGAGTAGCTGGGTTGAGTAGCTGATGGTATGGGCAAGCTAGTGATGGTGGTAGCTGGTGGTGGTGAGCTAAAGGGAAAGAGAGGGTGAGAGAGTTGCTGTTAAAGAGAGAAAACGAGAGAAAGAAGAGAGAGAGAGCTCGCAAGTGTTTGTGAGTGGTTGTTAGTGATTGTGTCAAGAGAGACGGTCGTGTAAGGAGTTAAAGGGTGCAGTGGAGAGAGAGAGAAATGCAATAGAGAGAGACAAATACGTGGGTTCCCCCCACCTTACCTGCCGCAACCCCCGCCACTCCTCCCTCCTCCCCTAGTGTTGTATCTGTATTTTTCTTTCAAAAATCCAATTCACCACTGTTTGTGTGTTTCGAAATCCCCCTGCATATGTGTATCTTTGATGAAATCCTCCCCCTTGTACGTTGTACTATGTGTGTTGTTTCTTTCTCAAAAAACAGCTCCCCCACTGTTTTTTTTTATATTTCGAAAATCCCAACCCCCCCTTCTATGTGTGTGAATGATTTTTTTTACAAATGAGGAAATGAGAAACAAAAAAAGGAAAGGGAAGAAAGAAAAAGGGGGAAAGAAATTTTGTTGTTGCGACAAATCACAACGCACCACGTATCACAATTGGACACGTGACCTAGTGATATTTTGACATGTGGCAATATATGGATTTAAAAAAGACAAAGATAAAAAACCATCCTCATGCCTTAGTGAGTTTTGAACCCTATCCTTTAGCTTAATCCACGCGCTTAATCCAATTGCTTTACCGTTAGGCTGTTGACTTATACCTTATCTATATGTACAATTAAATTGCACATATGGACTAAGTCAGCTTAAATTAGATTTAAATCTAAGCCTAAGTCCAACGGTCCTTTATTTTAGGTCTAATTAAATTAAAAATCTACTTTTATCCAAGCAACTTAAAAACTTATTATTTTCTAAATTCCTTTTTTTTTTAATTTTTCTGACTTTTCAAATTTATTATATATTTTCCTAAATTTTTCCATTTTTTCGTACTTTTTCCTTTTTTATTTTTCTAAATTTCTTCATTTTTGGGGGGTTTTCTTTAATTTTCTATCTTTTTGTATTTTTTTCTAATTTAGGACCCAACAACCTATTTTGAAAAATAAAAAAGGAGTAAAAATTAACTGTCTACAACTACCTTTCTTTATGATAAATTTGAGCAAAACTTTACTACAAAGACAAAATAGACACTATTTTTACCTTAAGAGTGGATTTTATCCTAAGAAATGCTATAGTTAGCTAGCTATCTTAGGTCCAATCTAGTGGGGATTTGGAGAAGGGTAAGGTAACTTGCTAAGAGGTGGCCAAAAGATGGAAAGAAGAATTGAAGTTTGATCGTGCTCTAACGAATCGAGGTAAAATGGGTGAAACACTCCTAGAGCCAGCTAAGACCCTAAACTGAAAGAGTAAACTCGATCGTACCCTAATGAGCTAACTAACCAAAGTGGGCAAAGTGCTCTTAAAGTTAGCTAAGACCCTGAATTGAAACCTAGTAGTGCTCTATTGTACTGACTAAACTAGACAGGTGTGTCTCTCGAGAACTAGCAACCCTAGAATTGGATCGATTTGAAGAACCTAGTCGTGCCTCACTAAGCTTATTAACCTAGACAAGAGCGTCTCTCAAGGACTAGCAACCCTAAATTGGGATCGATCTAAAACCTGATTGTACCTTACTAGGTTCACTAACCTAAGAAGGAACGTCTCTCAAGGATTAACAACCCTAATGGAGGATCAACCTAAAACCTGGTCGTACCTCACAAAGCTCACTAACCTAGGCAAGAGCATCTCTCGGGAACTAGAAACCCTAAACTAGGATCAATCTAAAACCTAGTAGTGTTCTTTTGAGCTGATTATCCTAAGCAAGAGCATCTTTCGGGGACTAATAACCCTAGAATTTGATTAAGCTAGAAAACCTAATAGTACTCCTATGAGCTGAATATCTTAAGTAGGCACATCTCTTGAGGATTAGTAATCCTAAACTAAGATCAATCTAAAACCTAGTCGTACCTCACAAGGCTCACTAACCTAGGCGGGAGCATCTCTCGGGGACTAGCAACCCTAAACTAAGATCAATCTAAAACCTGCTCATACCTTACAAGGCTCACTAACCTAGGCAGGAACGTCTCTCGAAGACTAGCAACCCTAATGGGGGATTGATCTAAAACCCGGTCGTGCCTCATAAGGCTCACTAACTGAGGCGGGAGCATCTCTTGAGGACTACCAACCTTAATGGGGGATTAATCTAAAACCTAGTTATGCCTCATAAGGCTCACTAACCTAAGTAAGAGCGTCTCTTGGGGACTAGCAACCCTAATGGGGGGTCGATCTAAAACCCAATCATGCTTTACAAAGCTCACTAACCTAAGTAGGAGCATCTCTTAAGGACTAACAAACCTAAACTAAGATCGATCTAAAACTTAGCAGTGCTCCTTTAAGCTGATTACCCTAGGCGAAAGCATCTCTCCAGTATTAACAACCCTAGAATAGGATCGATCAAAAGAACCTAGTAATGCTCCTTTGAGCTGACTAACCTAAGTGGGATAGGCGAAGCGCTCCTAGAGCTAGCTAAGACCTTTAATTGAAACCAAATGAAGAGAAGCGCCCTATAGGCTTACTAAGAGAATTTGGTGAAGAGAAGTACCCCATAGGCTCATTATGGGATTAGTAAAAGAGAAGCATCTACCAGGCTCACTAGGAAAGTGCCTAAAGGGCTTGCTAAAGGAATAGAAGCGCTTCACGGGCTCACTAAGAGACAAATGAAAGAAAGCACCCAATGGGCTCACTACAAGATTGGTGAAAGAGGAGTACCTAATAGGCTCGCTTGAGAGAACCTAGTGAAAGAAAGAACCCTATGGGCTTGCTAAAGGAATAGAAGCACCCTACGGGCTTACTAAGAGAATTAGTGAAAGAGAAGTACCTTGTAGGCTTGCTAAAGAAATAAAAGTACCTTACGGGCTCGCTAAGAGAATTGGTGAAAGAGAAGCACCCCATAGGCTTGATTGAAAGAAATTGGTGAAAGAGAAGTGCCTCGTGGGCTTGCTAAAGGAGCAGAAGTACCCTATAGGCTCATTAAGAGAATTGGTGGAAGAGAAGCACCCCATGGGCTTACTAAAGGAGCAAAAGTGCCCTACAGGCTCACTAAGATAATTTGATGAAAAGAAGCTCCCTATGGGCTCGCTAAGAAAAATTAGAAAGAAAACGACCAACAGGTTCGCTAAGGGAAAGTTGATGAGAAGAAGTGCCTTATAGGCTCACTTGAATGGATTTGATGCAAGAAGTTCCCTATGGGCTCACTAAAGACCTTAAGGAAGATTACAAAAGAGGGGTTGAAAGCTAGCTAACAACCTAGAAAGAAAGATAAGATGATACCTTAAAGGTTAACAAGATCCTTAAAATGAAAGACGAGATAACGCCTTAAAGGTTGGCTGAATCACTAAGAAGAATAATAAAAGGGGACAATGCTCTAAGAGCTAACTTAAACCCTGAGAGAAAGATGGGACAACGCCTTAAAGGCTGATTAGAACCCTGAAAAGAATAAAAGAGGGATTAGTGCTCTAAAAGCTTACCCGAAGCCTAAGAAAAAGATAAGACAGTGCCCTAAAACCTAAATAGAATAAGAGAGGGATTAGCACCCTGAGAGATGGCTTGAACCCTAAGAGAGACAGGACAGCACTTTAAAGTCTAGCTAGAACCTTAAAAAAGAATAGAAAAGGGGACAGTGCTCTGAGAGCTGGCTTGAACCCTAAGAGGAAAATGATGAAGAATTGAGGAACTAATGTAAGGTAAGCAACCAGCTTTGACTTGGAAAAGTATTTATAGAGAGATTGTTGAAAAACCATTTATAAACAAGGAAAAGAGTAGGGATAGGGCCCTTGATTTGAAAAAAGAGTTTTAAGGATGTTTAAAAAACCACAATTGGGGAAGAATGACTTAAACCGAAGAATGACGACCTTGAAGAGGAATGGATGACATAGATTAAAGACTTAGCAATTCGAGCCGACAAGGATTGGAAAAAAATTTGTAATAAGCCTTTACTTTCTCTCTCTTCTCTTTTTTTTCTTCTTTTTTTATGTTTTTTATTTTTGAAAGTTTTGCCAATAGGTATAAATTCTTATTAAGGAATAATCTTATAACTACTCATATCCTTGGTAATCATGTGAAATTTCTTAATGCCCTTAACCTTAGGGCTTCTCTTAGGGCTTTTGTGATCTCAAGGCATTTCTTTCTTAAAGAGAAGGTAACTCACAATTAGTTTAGTCAAAGAGGTCTTCCTTACTAACTCTTGGTCTAGACCTCGCTCTCAACTTCAGTTCCAAAAATTATAGTCCATTTTATAAGTGATACTCCTTGATTAATCCATTTTTTTGGTTTAACCTTATGAATTTCGGCTTTTGGTCTAAGGGTTTCAAAAAGGATTAATGAAAAGGCTTATTTTGACAGAAATACTTTTATTAATCTCGGGTATAAAAATCAAGAACCTTAGGGAAAAATTAGAAGTATGCTTGCCCCAGTTTCAAAAACAATTTTTATTAAAGATAAATTATCTTAACCTTAGGGAAAAATTAGAAGTATGCTTGCCCCAGTTTCAAAAACAATTTTTATTAAAGATAAATTATCTTTTAAGATCGTAAGAACTTTTACATGTGTAAAGGTGGTATTGTAGGTGGAAAGGCCAAGTGTGAGGAGGCTTTAAAGTGGATGTAGAGATTTTGGGTTTTTGACCTTAGATTGTGATTCAGGGCTTTACGTCTTTAGGTCTATTTAGGCTTTTACTTTTGATTTGATTGCCCCTACTAAGATATAATATGGCTTTCACTTGGCTCTTGGCTTAACTTGAGCCCAATTTTCGAACCCCTTTTCCTTTTTCTATTTTGTTATTACTTTAACCCACTGTTCTTTCATCTTCTTTTGGCCTTAAGCCAAGTTTAAGTGATTTAGGGTCCTAAATTCATTTATTTCTATTGTATGGGCTCGAATGAGGTAAGTGAGAGCTTAAGATGTTTAAAAATGATGTGGCTCTTCTTTATTTAAAAAAAAAAAACATAACTTATCAGAATTAAATATGCTTTTGAATTTAGCATTATTGAAGCAAGTACAAACCAATTTTAATTCCTCTCTCCTTATCAATGACCCTAAACTCTGAATTGCCCTACTGTGGGGTGGTTCTCGATAGGATTTAAATTTGAAAAATTCTTCAAATAGGTCCAACGAGATAAACAAGAGATGATTGTGTTTAGGATTCAAGAGATGAATGCCTAATTTTATTTTTATCTGCATATCGCATTCAAAGTAGACCTCCTTTAAGGAATGAGTCCAAAGTATCATCACCTTTGTGTCGCTCAACCACTCAAAGTGTTTTAGGTTAATGTATAGAAAATAGTTTGCCTCTTTTCATTCTAAACCTTTTTAAAAGTGAGTTATCGATTTATTGAGGAGGAATTTATTTGCCTAAATAACATTGCAATCATTTCATTGAAAAGGCAACTTTATTATTCCAGCTATTATAGACTTTATTGAAAACAACTTTTTTTGCCCTTATCTTAACAAGCACCCAATTACTTGAAACAATATGTGAGTTTATCCGAAGGTATTAATAAGCTTAAAAGAAATGGTGCTTTAGGCAACTTAGTTAGACTATCCCCATGACTTGAAGAAGGAATGTTTTGTTGTAGCTCTGGCTAAATGACTTTTGCATCAATCAGGTCTTGAATCTCATTCTTCAATCTCTAGCATTTTTTAGTAGAGTGCCACTTCTAACCCATATGATAGTCACATATTGCTTCCAGGTCAAAGTTGTATGATTTGTAATTTGGATTAAGGGCTTCACAAGCTATAACCCTCGTTACTTTCAAATGATAAAAGAGTTGGGTGATTGATATCTTCAATTGAGTGAATTGTCTCCTCTAAGTCCCTTAGATTTGTTCTTTCTCGCTTCTCCTTGGCTTCTTCCTACTTGGGCTTCCTTCATCACTTGCGCTTATTGGCACTTGATCAATGTTGAAAGTTAAGTGTTGAAGTCTTCTAAGCATGAGGTTCATTGTCATTTCTAGATCTGTGTTGATCTTTTGTAACATGGCTATTTTCTCTTCTAGATTTGAGAATCTCCTTTCTAGGTTCAAATCTTAGGATATCTGGAGAGTGGTAATTATTAGGAACAAAACTTGTCATTGTTAGGTCATCTAATGCATCATCCTTTCTAGGGAGGCGAGTTTGTCATCAACCATGTGAACCTAATTAAAAGAATTTCTTTACCAGTTAGCAACTTTTCTTTTATTTTTTTTTCTTTTTATTTTTTTTTAAAGAGAGAGATAGATAAAACTTTATTTTATATAAACCAGATAAAAATGATGGATTTTTATTTTTTTGTTTTTTTTTTTTTGTTTTACTTCCTTGAATGAGGGAGAATAAAAAGTTCTATTGAAGGATTGTCTACAAAAAAAGAAAGAACAAAGGATGACAAAAGAGAGAAACAAAAATTATTTTGGAAAGATCAGAGTACATGAAGCTCAAAGTCCTTCAACTACATCTAAATTTTCTAATCTAACTCTCGCAGTTGGGCTTTAATGTTGTCTAGCATTTCTAAAGCCCAAGTCATGGTCCTCTTACTTTTTTCAACTTAAGCTAACAAGGCCTTATTAGAGGCCTCAACACGCTTAGCCCTCTGCTTTCAGTAGATAGCTTATGCTTATAGCAGCTGCTCATGGATTCCTAGGGCAAATGGCAGTCGTTGATTATTCTCTTGTTAGTTACTTGACATTTTTAGTTCTATATATTTCATGGACAACAATTAATCATCAAGGTAGAAAAAGAAAACACATGGAAATATGCAGGTGTTGGAATCGTTTGGGTTAATGCATTACTCCCTTAAGTTGCAACCTTACTATTATTTTCAAAAACTTGATTGCTTTAAAAATCTTAAACAATCAATAGGGTTGCAATTTCTTAAGGATAGTATATTAACTTAGGGTTGCAATTTCTTAAGGATAGTATATTAACTTAAGCTTTGGAGGGAAGTATATGCAATTAGGGTAGGTTTGGAAAAGGTCCTTGTGACCTTACTTATTAAATAACACTTTCATTAGTCACATTGAGCTTAAGTGAGGTAGCCTAATCAATCCTAAGCGATGGTTACACTACAATACTTGAATCCTACACAATGGCCCTTCTCCTAAAGTCCTAAGACAGCTTGGGTTTGACCACATCTACCTTGTACCTTTGATGCAACAAATGACCCCCTATATCCTAAAGCGTGTGACATGCAAGACAGATAAAAGCTAAGAGCGAATTCTAGGAAAATAGCTTTAGATTTGTCCTTTCTTTTATAACAACACCACCCTAAAACCCTGAAGGATGTATACAAGAAGGGTGAGTTATAGAGGTCCTTAAACTTTGTGACCTCACGCATTTCTTACAAAATGGTTCCTTATTCACATCAAATTTTAAGTAGAACAGCCTAATCGATCCCGAATGGTAGTTACCCTACTACGCTCAAAACTTATACCATAGCTTCCCGTCCTAAGGTCTTAAGACGGTCCGGGTTCGACCGTATCTATCCTAAGATGGTCTGAGTTTGACCATATCTATCATGTGTTCATAGTATAAGAAATAAATCCCCCCCCCCCCTAAAACAATAAAATAAATAAAACTAAACCTATAAAAAAACGTTAGTACAGTTATGATACAAACCAAGAATGAACAAGTACATAAATTGCAATAAGATGATTTTTAGAGTTTAATTTTAATTTTGGAAAGTCAAATGATTAACCCTCTTAACAGTCCGTAATGGAGTCACCAAGCTGTTGAGCCTAATTTTTTACCGTTCTAGTTTTTTATAAAATTAGGTCTTCTTTAAACTGACTAATATTAAACCCTACCCATTTAATACTGGCTTTTGAATAGGGTTTAAAGAAAATCATTTCTTTTTATTTTGAAAACAACTTTGGAGTCGCTACTCGACTAGAGTTGGGAAAAACAATTAAGTCATAACCATTTGCGTAGATTAATTATAACTTAGCCACTAGTCTAACGATTAAAACCAATCTTGTGAAAATGGTTTTTGAAAACTAGAGTTTTAGGTTCAAAGGTTAGAAATTTCAAACCCTTACGAGTACTATTAAAAATCACTTTTAATTTTGAAAGACAAAACTTGATTATTAGTTACTATAATTAGATAAATGAAATAATCTAAACTAAAGAAAAAGGGAAATTAGTTTTTTTAATTTTTATCCTCACCTTGTAGGTACCTGCGTACCCCCTATTCGAGATTATATGTACATAGTTCTTTTTAATGAAAACTTTAGTAGGTTGAGTTGATTTTAGTTTTTAAAATAACTGGGTTTACGTTTTTACCCATTTTGATTTATTTAAGAAATTTTCTTAAAGGGCCATAAATTGGTTTTTATTTTTGGAAAGTTTAAATGATCCTAATTTGAAAAATGGTTGATTTATTTGTATTTTATTTTTGAAAAATTGATTTTTTTTCTATTTTTTAAAATAATTTTTATTCACTAACCTATTTATTTTATTATATTACCATATTTACTTATTACTTATTACATTTTATTTATTTTTATTATACTCCAAAAAACAAAAATATTCTCCTCTTTTTTTCTTTTTTTTCTTTTTTCTTCTTCTTCTGTTTTTTCCTTGTTCTTTTCTCTCTTTTTTTTATTACATTTACATTTACATGGACATAATAAAAATAAAAATAAAAAGTAAAAAACAACAATGGCTAAATAATAAAAAGAAAGAAGATAAAAAAATAAAAAAAAGAAGGACTTCAGATGCAGTAGGCATGCATGGGTTAAACCTGGACTGGATTTTGGGTCGAATCATAGGTCGGTTCTCATAGATTCGGGTCAAGTCATATAGATCGCTAATGGCAGCAACAGCAAGGCTCGATTCAAGGTGATTCGAATCGAATTTCTTGTAGGTGAGGATGGAATTATGTATTTTGGATTAAGGATAGGAGGTAGGCTTGATGTTACGACTATTAGAGAGTATGGTGCGAAGTGGCGGTCGATAGTAGTCGACATGGCAGTTGGTTAGTGTTTGCTGGGTTTGAATGGGTGGTAGGGGTAGGGATTTTAAATTATAGGGAGCTTAGCCGTGGACTTAGCTTGTAGTGTACGTAGGAGCTTAGTTATCACTAAGACTTACCGAGGCATAATTGAACTGAAATGGGTTCTTCATGATATCGAAGAAAATTAAAAGAAAAGGGTCTACAATTGAACAAGAGTAGCTAACGTAAAGTTACTCGAAAAATATGACTCACCAATGAACACAACACGACTTGACGCCTCATTTGATATGATATACAAGTTGATGTCAAGATTTACCCACTACTAATCCTAAGCTACTCAGCAAAATTAGATAAGAGTGTAAGGGGTGTAGACTTAGAGAAGATTGTCTCATAAGAACAAAGTATTCAGTATTAAAATGTAAGTTATATTTGGCTTACAAGAGAAAAAGGACTATTTATAATAAGTCACTAGGGAAACATTACAAATAAAGAAATTACAAAAAAGTATTTACAAAAAGGGGATTCTTAGTACATACAAAAAGGGTAAAAAAGACAACAAACCAAAAATGGAAAAGTAGTTAAATATCAGACGAAGTAGATAGTTGGCAGTACAACTAAAGGGGCGAATATTCTTTGAGCACAACAGGTTGAAAGGGTCAAAATATTACGGCACTAAAGGGGCGAAGACGAGAGAGATGGTGGTATACCAAGAGAAAACTACTTAGATGTCTAAGTAAGTCTCTCGTCACTTAGCAAGTGATTCTCGATAATAGTTAGTCGAAGTATTCGGTATAAGGTCCTTAGTAAGGGAATGGTCAGCATCATCACAACCAAGTGTACAGATCAATATATGATAATGTGGGGAGCTCAGGAGATTAACCACCATTCTTCGATGTACAGTTTCTCATCATTAGCAGGTTACCGAGAGAGAGATTGGAGGCCTTGGAGGCACGTGTGAGTAATGGGACCACTGACAGGCAGTGCATCAATTTGGGCCTAGGGTGGTAGAAGGTAGTGGCTCGAAAGGGAAGGGGTTTGGTGGTTAAGGTTTGGTCAATGGTTGTTTGGTCTTGTAGCTAGGAGCCATGATAGTGGTCGAAGGTAGTTGGATTGGGTAGCTAATGGTATAGGGAAGCTAGTAAGGGTGGTGGCTAGTAGTAATGAGCTAGAGGGAGAGAGATTCAAAGAGAGAGAGAGAGAGAGAGAAAGAGAGCTCCCGCTAGAGAGACAAAATAAGAGAAAGAAGAGAGAGAGAGAGAGCTCGCGAGTGTTCATGAGTGGTTATCTGTGATTGTATCGAAAGAAAGCAAACATGCGAGGAGTTAGAGGGTGCAATAGATAGAGAAAGAGGATAGGTCAAAGAGAGAGAGAGAGAGGCAGTAGAGAGAAACAGATGCGTGGGTCCCCCTCGTGTGCATATGTGTTTTCTAGAAATTAATAATCCCCTCCCTCTCCCCCCCCCCCTTTAGCCCAACATGTTGTGTCTATGTTTTTCTTTCGAAAATCCAATTCACCACTATTTATGTGTTTTGAAATCCCCCCTACGTGTGTCTTTGATGAAATCCTCCCCTTATACGTTGTACTATGTGAGTTTTTTTTTTTTAAAAAAAAAAAAAGAATTCCACCCTCTATTTCTTATGTGTTTTTGTTTCTTGTATATTTCAAAAATCCTGACTCCCCCTTCTATGTCTGTGAATGATTTTTTTTATAAATGAGGAACAAAAAAGGAAAGGGAAGAAAGAAAAGGGGGACGGAAATTTTATTATCGTGACAAATCACAATGCACCACGTATCACAATTAGATACATAGCCCAATGATATTTTCACATGTGACAATATGTGGATTTAAAAAAGAAAAAGATAAAAAAAACCATCCTCATGTCTTAGTGAGTTTCGAACCCCTATCCTTTAACTTAATCCACATGCTTAGTCTAATTGTTTTACCGTTAGGCCGTTGGTTTGTACGTTATCCATATGTGCAAAATTAGGTCAGCTTGGGATAGATTTAAATCTAACCTTAAATCCAACAGTTCTTAATTTTAAATCTAATTAAATTAAAAATCTCCTTTATCCAAGCAACTTAAAAAATTATTATTTTCTAAATTCCTTATTTTTTAATTTTTCTATGACTTCTCAAATTTTTTATATATTTACCTTAATTTTTCCATTTTTTATTTTTTCTAAATTTCTTATTTTTCATGTTTTTTCTTTTTTTTTTTCTAAAATTCCTATTTTTTCCAAGTTTCTTCATTTTATTAGGGTTTTCTTTGATTTTCTATTTTTTGTATTTTTTCTAATTTAAGACTCAATAACCTACTATGAAAAATAAAAAAAAGACAAAAATTAGGTGTCTATACTTAGTTGTCACTACTCTAAACAATTTTCTCAAAAACAAACTCAACAACTCATTTGCTTGATATGGATTTTGACCCTACACAGTCTTAGATCCCTATCATTGCCTTGGGGTTGAAGATGATTCACTATCGAATATTGAAGACAATCTTTTAGCATTAAGTGTAAGACATAGGTCATCACTAAAACTCTAAATAGGCTTATGAATACCTACAAAGGAAAGTTAGTTATATAAAAAGAAGCGTTTGCCCCATTGAGTAATTGAAATATATCCCTAATACAAATTCTCCTACTCTCTAAAATAAATCAAACCATCTAAGAACTATAAATATGTCGATCTCATTTATAATAAGATAATATTCCACTTTAATTAAATCGTGTCTTCATACTCTTACATCCTTCACAACATTCCTCAAGGATAAATATACATGCAATGCTACACCCATCATAAAATCCTCTTATATGATCAAGCACACACTTACCAACATACCAAGCCTGTTGGCAATCTCAATAAAGCTTACTCTATTGTTTAAATTTTAGCCACACAATAAGGAATAAGAATAAAGTCTCATAGTTATAAAAAATCACAAGTATACCTATATGTTTCTATAAGTTTACAATTTTAGAAGTCCTTTTCGAGTTAAATCGTTTATAAAATCATTTTTCTATAAACTTGTGGTAGAATTGTGATTTTAGGTATACAATTTTATGAGTTTACGATTCTACTAATTCTATACATTTCTATGTGATTCTACTTGATTTAGATGTAATGAGCTATCAAAACTAAGAAAAATAACTAGTTTTCTACGATTTAGAGTAAGAGAATAAAAAAATAAGTGAAATGACATTATATTTGCCTCTTCAACTTAAATTTTTTACATTACTAACTTTATTGTTTAAGATTTCTCACTAAAATTGAATAAATAATTGAGAAAGAAGATATATTTAATTTATCAAGTTTTGATTTATTAAGTATCCCTTTAGGAGAAAGAAATAAGAAAAAAAGATGAACGTAATATTATAAATAAAATTTGTTATAGTTATAGATATAGAGATTTAAGGTCTATCAAAGTAAGACTAAAGATGATTAAGATTTTCATGACATTAATACTATTGAAGATAAAGTATGAACCAGTGCTTCAAGGGATTTAGAATATGAAGATATAGATATTATTAGTAGTACCAATAATAGTTAGTAATGATGATAATAATATGATAATAATGATTATATCAAGAGAGTTTGTAGTAAATTTGTTGATAAAAAGATAGTTGATGATTAATGTTTTATTAGAGTTTAGTATTTTATCATAATAATTGATATTGTAATGTAATTTAATGTTTGATATTGTGATGTAATTTATATTAACATTATTATTTATATTTTAGTTTTATATATTAGTATAATAATTTATACTTAATTATTTGTATTATAACTTATATTATAACTAAAATTTACATTTAATTTCTTCACTTATATCATATATTTCAATTTTTTATGACTTTATAAATATATTTATTGTTTTTGGAAGCTAATTTATGTAGGATGTAGAAATTTGTGTTTTTACGTTCCGATTTTACATTTTAGTTTTATAAAACTCATGGTGATTTTAGGTAGAATCAATAGTTTGGCAACCTTGAAAGTCCTCACATGACTTCTCAGTTGCAACAGCAATATCAATATACATGTAAAAATTCAGATTATGTTGGTAGAGTAAATTACCTCTACATGTCCTTGCTAACTTCTCTTCCACTAAGCTAAGTAACTAGCAGTGCACTAAGGTCTAAATATTGCCACAAAATTCTAAATATTCAAAATTCCTTCCACAAATCATACACTAGATCGATAAAGTTTAAGTAACATTTCGTAAGATGATAGAGCCTAATCACCTTGTCATCTTTCAATGGCGCCATAAATAAAGCTTTTTTCTCTCCTTTTGTTCATAGATTTTTCTACACCCTTTACTTTACCGGGACTCATAGGTTTTAGCATAACTCCTTTTCCACCTTTGGTAAACGAATGTATTACGTTGACAATGGCGTACCATATTAACATCAAATAACTAAGGCCTCTTAAGTATGATGTATGAGGCTTTCATTGGTATAATGTCACATAAAATTTTATCCTAATAAACTCAATAAATATTAATAGGAACTCTTACCTATTTAATAACATGCTATGCCTTGATCACTTAACTATTGTAATTTGTATGACTTGGGATAATTAAATTAACGGTAGGATTCATCAACTGCTCAACCATAAATGCTATGGTAATGTTCGTGCAACTACTCCCTTTAATGATAATTACATAAACAACTTCATAGACTAAGCACTTGATGTAAGACAAATTTTCTTGCTGCTCCATCCCAAGAACTATATTTGCATTGAAAACTTGTCAAATCACTATTGCTAAAGGTTGACCTTCAAATCCATCAACACCATTACACTCTTCATCATACTACTACAAGATCTCCTTAATGCCATAAAAATTCTCTTCATCTTTACTCTCTACTTCTCCTTCAGTGATAGTCATAACCTTATGCTTGGGACATTGTGAAACAATGCGTTCATAATCAAGGCATTTGAAACATTTTACCTCTCGACTATGTTTTCCCATCAGTGCTTGTTTAACTCCTTGAATTCGGTGTTAGTAGGAGCTTTTCCCTTATGTTCATCTCTTTGTTCAATACGTTTAAACTCACTTATATTTACTACACCTCTATCAATCTTCCCATCATCATTACTAATGTATCAACTAAAATTAGTCAGCCTGGGTAAAGAAACTTGTGTCTTGTTTTCTATGGCACTACCTCTCAACCTTTTATGCATATTAGATAATATCTTGCAAGGTTTCTAATTTTTGTAACTTAATTATCTTAGCAATTTCTGTTTTGGGCTCCATGATAAATCTTACAATAGTTTGCTCTCTTGATTCCATCAACTCTTTCCTGATGATGGGTATCTCAAATTCTTTTGTAGAGTCATCAATACCCATGCCTCCTTATCTCAAGGCCTATAATCTCGTATTTTAACTAACCTTGCATTAAGTGCTTCATAGCTACCTATGTTTCAATTTTGCCTTCTTGTCACCTTTTTCGTTGATTGATAAGATTCCTCATGCAACCAATAAACTTAAGTGCAACCAATTTTACCTTATCTTCTTTGTTATAATCATGGTGTGCGAAATCATTTCTATCTTGTGTTCCCAATTAAAATATGTTTCCATAAAACTACTACCCTTAAATGATAGAATCTTCATCTTTATGGTCTCAAATCCCTTAATTTGTTTGTTTCTTCTTTCAACTCTGTCATCATCAAAATTATCTTTCTCATTCTCAACACAATCTGCTTCTACTTGTTGTGCATTCTTATGTGTACCTCCTTGATTGACTTCTAGGGCATCAAGCCTTGTATTAATGTTTTGCAAAGTCGTTGTTATCTCATGTAGAGAGTCTTTAATATTCACACTATTATCATCATTGCTATTTGTAATAACCTTTAATCTTCCACAACCTACTTTACAACCATTAGTAAGATTACCATCTTGAGACATGTTGTTATTACAAAAGATCAAATATTTATGAGATGGATCGCAACCATTAACTACTATACTAACACCTTCACAAGGTTCAACTTTAATACCAAAATATGATATGCCCATTGGCCTAGGTTGACAACTATGGTTTGTATAATATTGGTGAAGATGACAATTTTACGGTTTTATTAATTTTATGGATTTTAGGGTTTTGAAGAATAAAATAAGAAAATTAAGCAGGATATAAATTGTCACATCCCGGTATAACATAAGATACACCATCACACAGGAATATCTGTTGAAAACTTAACTCAATCTACTCATTCATCAAAAGACAACATTGTTTACATAATAAAGGGGTTTCTATATCAGAGTTCAATTAGATTTCCTATTACAATTTATGTGTACAACATAATATTTATATCAAAACATGAACCAACTTTTTTTTTCCTTTATCATTTTCACAGTAATAGGATTCTTGACTTAGTACAAGCTCCATACAAAAGTTACTGACTCCAACTCATGCTCTTAGTATATATATCCCCCCTTAGTGTTGGGCCCTTCATGATACAGTTAATTCGAGGATAAACTATTTTATCCCTTCAACTACCGAAGCTGAGACAATATGATAAACAAATACTATATATCACAATTGAAACATTTCAATCATAACTCATAAATTCAACTTCATATACTCATTTGCCCAACCAGGCACTTACTATTAGTAATGCAGCATGCTATACTCATACACGTAACATGTATCAATACTGATATCCTATGCCCTCCAAACTTCTTCCAATTAGTCGATATAGCCAAGCATTTGGATACAATATCCAAGAACTTAGAGCAACAAGAAGCTGCCAGAGAATAGGACACCCATCAAATTGGGCTACACACTATAGTCTACCATTTTTCAAAAAGAGCAACAAGGCGTTGCTTGAAGGTAGGACCCCCAACTTTACAAAATTAGACTACATACTATAGTTCACTAAATCAAAGCAGCAACACCACCAAATTAGACCACATACTATAATCTGCCAAATCAATGTGGCAACATTGTCAAATTAGACCACATACTGTAGTCTATCAAATTTGACTACCAAAATAGTGACAGTGTTCGAGTAATGCAATCTATATGATTCCAAAAACTGAGTTCATAAAGCCATGCTTTTTCCATGATCATTTAGAAATCTCATTTTAAAAGTTCTAACTCATAGGTCCCTTTTTGTGCCATGCCATAATATGCAGTAGCAACTCAAGAACATCAGTCAGCACAATCAATCTCCCAATTTTATTAAACCTAGTGATTTGATTTTAGTTTTCGAACTCTCCCTAGTAGAATTCTAATTTCTTACTTAGAGTTCACTTAGGTGAATACCTAGAAGATTGAGTTAGCATTCACTTAACTTCCCTGGTTAGCATAATTATTTGTAAGCACAAATCATCGCCCAGCATGGCAATATAATAGTTTAACTAGAATATAG
Source organism: Lumnitzera racemosa (assembly GCA_024138005.1). Lineage (NCBI taxonomy): Eukaryota > Viridiplantae > Streptophyta > Magnoliopsida > Myrtales > Combretaceae > Lumnitzera > Lumnitzera racemosa. The sequence continues at coordinate 47,200,785 of JAMXBC010000002.1, forward strand.
TTACTGCCATTCAAAATCAACACATTAGCATCTACTATATTAGTATATTAATTTACTCAAGATAAACTATATTTAATCAACATAGCATCAAATAGCACACAATATTATGAGTAATGATATATCTACTCCAAGCATGAGTTAGATCCAATTACCTAGGCTTAGTAATAATACAAAATCCTAAACTTCATGACGTGGTCCTTCTTTACTCATCACACTTATGAAAATATGACATAGTCTTCAAATCAAGTGTAGGTCAAACCTGAACTATTATAAGCTTTCATTTCCACGTTTTTAAACTTTATTTGATCATATCTTACTTATTTCTTATCCGATTTTAGTAAACTTTATATCATTATGACCTTCATTTTGAGTACTATTAATATATATTAAGAAACAAGATTGATCAATACTTTGAAAAGCCCAAAAATACCTCTTTCGTATTACGACTCGACGATACGCTATTTTAACTCCGAAATTGACCCGAGTAAATTTTAGTGCTAAACTAAAAACCCTAAAAATTATACTCTCCAAACTTGTTCAGCAACACTTATTATACCCCAAAGTGTTCGTTTTATGTAATTTGATAAGTATCTTACTAATACTAATTACTATATTACATATTAAGCCAATATATAAACTTATATTAGGAAAAGACAAAATAAATAGTATACGAGCCTAATTAATTTCATGAAAAATTCTATAGACTTACAAAAATATGTAGGTTAATTATTGATCATCAATTACACTAAATTGGTTGTTATCTATTTTACAAAAATAGGAGTTTTAGCTTGAAATTACAAAAAATTAGGGAAAATAAATAAATTTATGTGTGAGATAAAAATTAAATATTCCAAATATAATCATAAACATCCAAAAGTCTAAACATGTAGGGATCATTGATTAATTTCATCAAAAACTAATTATTTCAATAGTTTGGTAAAACTAGCAATTTTATTCAAAATTATTATAAAAAATAGTAAACATGCTTAATTTAGAAACTTATTGTGACCACAATTAAATATATATATTAGGTGTATTACATACAAAAATTGAGTTTGAAACAATATCATATAATATTTATAAATTTTATTCAATTTTCATCCAAATAGAGCATTTTCTTAAGGAACCTATATTTACACTAATTATTTAATTAAAATAAAATAATTAAATTAATTTAAAACTAAAATAATCCTAGAAAACCAAATTTCATAATTAATGGATAACATTTGATATTTTTAGCAAATTAACAAATTATAGGTAAACTTTTGGTTTACATGAACCGATCGCCTTCGACCACCACCTGGCTGCACTATGTCAAAAGAGCTTCTCTAGCCACCCTCTGTTGGACCACCAAGTCAGATTATAGATAACCTATTGAACCGCCTTAGACCTATTCCGACCTTATATTTTGTTTTATTTTTTTAATAATTTTTTTCGATTTTCAAAAATTATGTTCTTGTGTCTTTAAGTTTGTAAAATATTGCAAATGAGGTTTGAGGTCCTATTTATAGGCTTTTAGATTTTTTTGTATGAAAAAGTAAAATTACACATGTCATTTTTCGCTTTTCCCTAGGTGTTATGTGTCATTTTCTCCTTAAGCATATGTTAACTTATCATTTGCAATTACTCCTAGCTTGATACATCATTTGGTGACTCATCTATGCAATTTTTTTTATTAATTTTCCATTATTTTGCCTAATTTTAATAATTTATTATTATTATAAGTATATATTTAATACATATAATGTATATTACATGTATATTATGTATAATTTAACTTTATTTATTATTTTTAAAAGTTAATTAACTTATTTCTAATATCTCGTTATATTTAAATGCTTAAATTTTATGATTATCGACTTTATCAAAAAATTAACGTTTTTTTCTTAAACTAATATTTTTATATAGCTTATTTTGAGAAATTAACTTTACTTAAATAACATCATTTAACTTTTCTAATTTTACTATAAAATTTAAAATAAAACTGATAACTTAGTCTAGTATCCTAAATTTAGAGGCTTAGATTCTAGAATTATTAAACTAATTGAAAAAATCAGGGGTATGACATAAATGACTTTCCCTACGGATATTATGCATTGAAAGAGAATCGAACTACACTTATCTCTTATGATATGACGTACACAAAAGACAAGTGGTTTTTATCACCATAATTCTTAGAAAAGAACTTATAAGATCTAAGGTTTTGGGAAAGCTCTCAAGGAAAATTATACTTGTTACTAACTAATGAAGATAATGTCTTATAACTTAAATATACTAACCAAAATACCAAGCTAATGCTAGGAGGGTGAATTGAGTATTAAGAGCAGATTTGAGTTTCTTTGCTTTAAGAAATAAATGCAATAATGTGTGTGAACAAGATAATGAAATAAAAATAATAAATGTAGAACTTAAAAAACATAGGGATAGAGAAAATCAAAGTCAACTATAATGGAGTTCAGACTGTCTCCTATTTTTCATGATTATACAATGCCTCTAATTGAGGATTTTTCACCAGTTTTATTAATCACCAATTGAATGCTCCAAGTGCTACACAAGTACTCAATCACAATCACATAATCATAAGTATAAAATAATCTCTCAAATGTAATGTTTTTCTGTCTATATTTTTACAACAAGTAGTCTTATAAGCACTACATTATCTCTGTCTCTTAATAAATAGCAAGTTAATGTACAAGAGACAAATTGGATAATTATAAGCCAAAGAACGTAAAAGAATGTTTGTAAGCTGCAGTAGAATATCAGTTCTTCATTATCTATAGCTAGGTAGTTGAGCATATATACCATCTCTAAGAAACTTTTCCATTAATGTGTATTTAATGCTCTTCAAGCTAGTAATTCATCTTACCTTCAAGCTGGCTAAAGAAGAACCTACTCCAATACTGTCTAGGTCACCATCAGGTTAACGTGAAGAATAGAAGCAATCCAAGTTTTCTTTCTAGGGCTCTTCATTGACAAGTCGTTTTATCTTTTTATTGTTAAGCTAGTAGAATAGTAACAGACTTCCCTTATTGAATGTGATACATAAGTGCACAACACAACTATGTAAATATAATATTATTTTTAAGTTTTATTAATGCAATTTAAGTCCAATAGAACTGATTAAAGAGTTAATTGATGTATGGAACGGATTGTAAATTATAGCTTAATTTCACTATTAACTCAAAATTTTAATTACTTTGTTTTGTTTTTATCAAAATCAAAATATAAATCATAAGTTCAACATCCACTAGGGTTTTCAAGGACAAATTTGTAGTTCAAAATAAACTTAGCTAAAACTAATAAAAATGATATTTAACAATTGTTGAAGAAAGTAAAAACATGGCCTAAGTTTTGTAATATAGGAAATGTATTGCTAAGCTTGTATATATAATTTATATGCCCAGCACACAATGTGTACATTAATGTTATAATACACAACATATACCTTGATTAACAATGTGTATTCATTTACGTCCACTATTTGTTTTATCTCGATCACTCATTCCTATACACTTCTGGCTCTAATCTTCATTGATGAATAAAGCTTGACCTAAGCATTTTAAATTATGTGCAAAATATCCTTAGACTACTTTGACTTCCTTGGCTGTCAACGCTCCAAACAATCTTTTCAAAAACAAACTCAAAAGCTCATTAGCTTTATATGGAATGTTGACCCTGCTTGGTCTTAGATCCCTATCATTAGGTTTCATTTTCTATTCTAATAGACATCTTCGTTATCCCTCTTAAGAATTACTTTCACAACACTTGTCTCAAGAGTTTCATTTAAGGGCACTTTTATATAGCACTTAGACACTCCAAAGACTATTTGGAGTACTAAGTTAGCCTAATTCAATACACTTAAAGATTGTAGAGAAAGAAAATATAGCAAGAAGATCCAAGGAGTATGAATTCATTGAAGAATGAATTATTTACAAATGAGGGGATACCCCCTTTATCTACAAGCAGCTTTCCCAAATCAAAGGCTGACATTTATTTTATCTAATGGTTATAAATAGTCTACAGCTACTCTTACTCACATACTTCAATGTAGCCTACTTATTGGGATACAATAAATTTGGATAATTATTATAGCAAGACTTCCAAACAGACCTTACTTTAAACCAAATTGACCTGGTCATCTCTATTGGGCCCTTACTAGGTTGGAGTTTTGGACTTTAATGTCATGTTTGGTTTTAAAAATGGAATGATATGGGAATAGAGTTGGTATTCTTAAGGAATGATATAGAGAAGTAACAATTCTTCTTTATAGTGCCTTTAAGGTCTCTTAGGTAGTTATTGAAATATTCTACAAAGATAAAAAAACTAACTACTGCATTAGTCTTGAAAAGGAGTTGTGGTCACCAAATAACTATTTCACAAATCAAATGCAAGAATAGGTCTTCAGGGAGAATTAGCATTTCTATTGTAGCCTTACTAGTCAACCAAACATGTTGTAAGTAATTTGTCTATGGTAAGTGCACTACAACACCATATGTACATTAATACAATTACAATTTGCACTAACAACAAATACGAAAATACGCTTTTATTGTAAATGTTCCTGTATGATGAAGGCATATATTGTGTATGAGTCTTTTGCTACCTTGCTTTCACAAATATTTTTTCAATCACAATCTTTTATTCTTTCATACTTTTTTTCTAAAGGTTATATATCATATAACTCCGTTTGTTTCAAAGAAAATCACATGCTAGCATGAAATGTTTTTTTTTTTTAAATATTTCCCAAAAATGATATATTTCCATGTGCTGGGATTATTTGTAAAAATATGTTGAAAAAACTCTTTAACTATTCAATTTATGAACATTATATAACTTATAATCATACTTAAATAAATTAATATCACCATATCACTATAAATATATTATATACAAAATTTTATTTAAAAACAAAAGTATACATGTAAATTTTTTTAACATACATCACGATAACTTTTTTAGTTGATTTTTATAATATTTTAGAAGTCAATAATTTTATTGCTAATAATTTTTTTTTTTTCATATTTTCAATTTAATTTTGTTGTCAACAACAAGAAGAATAAAATAAATATTATTTTTTTTTAGAGTTAAAATGCTTGCAAAGATCTTGTTATTGAATCTAATGTTTTACTTACTTTGGATCTATTAATAAATAAGTGCTAATACGTGATCAGAGAATACATGTTATTTAACTATGCGTTGAGGCCTACAACCAAATTTAATTCTATCTCTTTTTTCAAGGCCTCCAGTAATGAAAATAAGGTTGCTGACCTTCTGGCAAAATCAAGTCTAAGTAAGGATGAAAACTTGATCTTTTGGAACACATGTTTAGTCTTTGTTTATAGTTTCATGGCTAATGACTTCTATTTTTTATGATTGTTGTTATATTTCAAGGCCAGATCCTAGTCATGACTATACTTTGTACTTTTGGATGTTTAATGTTATTATATCTTTATTACCGAAAATAAAAATGCTTGTAAAGAAAACTACATTCCATCTTGAGAAAAGTAAGCCATTTTTTATTTTTTATTTTCCAAAGAAGTAGGTTGTTTTCATGAAAAGAGCAGAATTTGGCCTTTAATGGAAGAATGTTTTTCTTTCAAAGAAAAAGGAAAAAACTTCTTCTACTTGAAGGACCTATTCAATAAAAGAATGAGTAAAAATAGGGAAAATCTTTTCTAAATAATATTTTGTTTGAAACAAAATGGAGGATATTCAGTCCGACCCGCCCAAGTTCCACGGGCCCAAATTATTCAGAACGAACCCTAGTTTCGTTTCTCCACTGAACAAGCAACAGTTGAGTATAGTAGTGAATCAAACTCTCCGCTCTTTTTTCCCGGCAAATTGCATAATTTAGGTACGTAAAAATTCTCCATCTTCCTCACTCTCTCTCTACTCTAATATCGAATCATAAGCTCAATAAGCTTGTCACGCGCGTCACCGTAACATTATTGCTCTCAAATTCCCGCTGTAGACAGAAGCTTAAACGGCGTTGATTAAATAAAAGGGATCTCATACTTATGGTTTTACTTTGATCTTTTCTAATTTAGCGAACTTGGATTTCCAAAAAACGAACGCTTTCAAAGTTTTCCTTTTGTTTAAGTAATATGTGCATTGAAGAAGTTGCTTTCTTTCCAGTCAAGTTTATAACAGGAATGTGAATGTAAATTAGGGTTTTCAAATTGTGATTGCCGACCTTTTGATTGAAATCCAAACTATGTCGTTGAATTATTGTGTAGACTGTAGTCCCTTTTTTGTGTGTCTGGATTCATGTGTACCACAGTTTTGCATTTTCATTTGTTCAGCTGATGCTGTTACGAGATGAATCATTATCATCATAATCAACCACCTCCTCCAGGAGTTCAACCTAAAGCCCCTGCGTCATTTTCACAATCTCCCTTTCCTACCTACCATATTGGTGTTCCCGGTAATCATCACGGACCTTCACATCCATCCAATTGTGCTTCACCCCCAGGCGTTCCTGTTCAAAGCTTCTCTCATGTTTCCACATCAATTCAGTGTAGTCGTGTTGCATATCCTTCTTTAGCCCAGCAACCACATGGTTCATTAACTCCATCTGGTGGTGCTCAAAGTTCAGCTCCAGCCCAGGTTGTTCATGCTTGTAGCGAGGTGGGAGGCGATTTGTCCAGGAATCAACTTCCATTGGCTAGTGAGAAGGTGAGACTGAAAATTAATAATGAGGAACTGAACCGTTCAACTTGGATGGAAGAAGCAGGTTCCTCTAAATGGGAAGCTGACATGGTGAGTTTGATGAAAAATGGAGCAGCCCCATCTCAAGAGCAAAATTCCACACTCAATAATATGCCAGAGGATATGAATTCCTCAAAGTCTCAAGAAACTGGTGTTGTTGGTGCAGGTAGTGAGAAAAATTCTGGAGTCTTTTGTTTCTTTATCCTGAGAACTTGGATTAACATTATCTCTGTAGAAGGCTAACCTGTCGATGGAACTTTCTAGGTGTATCTCCTGCCTATTTTGGGAAACCAGGGGGAAATGTTGGCGACATTGAAACTGCTGCTCAGACAGCAGTTCTGCAAGAACAAGTAATTTTTTCACACAATCTGTTCGCATGTTAGGTTGCCATGTTCATTTCTTTATGATTATTTGATCATTTTGGCAATTGGCTAATCAGGAGCGTGAAACCCAAAATATCATTCGCAACCAAAGGTTTGCAATGAGCTCATAAATAAAATGTTATTGTTTGAGGTTATATATTATCTAGACTGCTTTAGTAACATGTTGAGCATTTCTCATATGCTATAGGGACATGAGACTTGCTTCTGAGGATAATTCAGACTTTTTGGCAGAACGTCGAGACCCCAGTGCTATAAAAGTCCGTAATAGGCTTTCTTGTGTGCTATATTTTGTCCTTAATCGCGAATAAACTGTCATAGACTTGACTTTGTTGTTGCATCAAACTGTATAGGAGCACCTACTAAGGATGGCTACAGGTCATCGTGCAGAAATGGCTTTAAAACGGGGGAAGCCTGCTATTCGTGAAAATGGTAAATACATTATTGCTTTTCTTACCCTTTTTCCCTTTCCACTTCCTATGTTCTAAAATGCATTATGAACTCTATACAAGAATAAGACTTATAATTATCCTTTTTTTCTTTCCCTTTCGCATGTTGGCATCTTCCTCCCTCAAAACTGTAACTGCCAAAAGACCTCTAATAAGCATAAAATGATTTTTTTTTTCAAGAAAATCGATGGTAAATTACATAGAAAAGTGAAGATGTGAAACTATGGTGGCATTGCTTACTACCCAACAAATTTGATATGAACTCTCAACTGAATATGTAACTTTTCATGGATGTGTTCTTTTTGTTTTTTGTTAAATTCCTGTTAAGCACTGATAGGATTGATCCAAAATATTTTTTATAAAGATGGGCTGTGACTCCATCTATTTGGTTGGACAGAAAATTCAGAAATCGGGAATGGGTATGGTGTTCCAGGTGGAGGTGCTTATTCCCTCTCTCGAAGGCCTGATATTACTAAGCCTGGTAAGATTCTTCCGCATTTATTCTTAATAGTATTCCAAATTTGATAGAGCTATCTTTTGTCACTGATGTCTAAGAGGATCCAGGGCCTGAAGTAAGTGAAGTGAACAAGAGAAATTCTGAGGGGGAGGCCTTGCATGCAGCTGGAAAGTTACCAGCATATCTTAAAGAGAAGTTGAGAGCAAGAGGTATATTGAAAGATAATGGGGCGGCAGAGGATTCTAATGAGACTGGAAATGTAGGTTATTCTGCTTTTCTTAACTGCATCATTGTTGTTCTTTGCAGAAACAATATTTTGAATTGTTAACTTCTCTCTGCCCTAGCTTTCTTTTTCTTTTGGGCAGTTTTTTTTTTTTTTAGGGTGGGGGGGGGGGGGGGTGCAGATTGGGGGTGGGGGTGTTGGTGGTGGTTTGTTTAAGATGAGATAGATTTCATACCACAATGTACAAAAGAGGGCATATCATGAGTTATAAAATCGAACTAAGTATTAAAAACAAAAGGGTACTTAGTTCGATAATATGGCCAACAAACACTAGGTGCTCTTAGTCAAATTAAGAAATACAACATAAAGCATTCCTTAAAACTACTTCGAAAGAACTTGCTGCTTCTCCCACTCTGACTCTATTCCTTTTTTTCCATAATATGTAGCAACCAGCAGTAAATGATTTCCTGTGAATGTCCTTCAATGGCCTAGCAACAGGAGAAGCTTAGGATGGTTTGTGCATAGTCCATTTAATGCAGCTTCAATGCTCTTACAAAAATTTCATGCATAAGGGCATATCAAGAACAAGCGATCATGATTCTATTCTCCATCTAGGCACAAATAGCAGCAGTTGATATCAATCAAACCCCAATTTAACAACTTCCTTTGTACAATTAACCAATTCAGCACATGTCTAGGCATAATATTTTTATGCCACACTAAGGAATACCAATCCGCCCTATCTTCATGGCCTCTCGCCAAGGAGTATGTGGTGTTGGTGGAAAGTCCTCTTGTTGGTGCTTCTTGCCGAGTTAGCACATTTGAAGCAGCTGAGTGTGGTCTAACTTTTCCCAAATCTCTTATTACGGTTTGTTGCTTTTCTCCACTTGTCCATCTTCGTTCTCCTTTATCAATGAAGGTGCTTAATAGAGCATCTTTGCGGTAGCCTAAGGTCGCACTTGCCTATTCTCTCATCCATTCAATCAGTGGACCATTTGGATGCTGGCTATCGAACCTGGAGGGAATAAGAGTTCCATCACCAACCTTCCATTTGAGAAGTTGTCTAGCTACAAGTTTAGTTTGTAATATTTTCCTTTATCCCCAAGAGGCATTGTGGGGAATTTTGATTCGCCAAAAATCTTTATCTCCAAGAATTTCATTCTTTATCCAACTAGGCCAAAGGGAAGATCCATCATCCGTGCAAAACATCCATATATACTTTAGTTGAGCAACCTTATTCCAAAGTTTGATATCAATTACTCCTAATCCACCTTTATTTTTGGATTTGCAAATATCTTTCCACTTTACTTTTGATTTGGTTTTAGTTTCTTCATTATTGTTCCAAGAGAATCGCTTTAACTTAGTTTCAATTTGATTAAGGATAGCATATGTCGGGAGAACAATAGTATACCTACAAATGAAAAAGGATACTGTTGACAAGTTGTAGACATTCCGCTTAGTAGAGGAACTTGTGGGTCCAATAATTGATATGAAGTGTATATTTAGCCACCAAGTCCTAACAATTAGATTTTGAAATACTTGATGATGACATGGGAACTCTTAGATACCGAAATGGTCGATCACTAGTTTCAAAGCTTAGGATATTTGGTATTTGCACATTCTCTAGTTCTCTTTAGGATGCACTCCATTAAACATGGCTTTTCCTTGGGTTTGCTTTTAGACTTGAAGGTTGATGAAATTCCATTAACCATCATTGATGAGCTTTATTAGACAACGATCACCCTTGGCGAAGATCAAGATGTCATCTGTAATACATAAATGAGTAAGCTTTTCTTTCCTACATCTCGAATGAAAATGAAAGTTGTCCATTTGTCCTTTTTCCTTCATGATGCTAATGAAAACTTCCATTACTAGAACAAAAAGGTAAGGAGAAATGGGATTGTCTTGTCTCATGCCTTTGGAAACAGGAAAGTATCTTACTAGTTCACCATTAATATTAATGAAAAACATAGGAGTTGAGACACATGCCATAATCCAAGTAGCGAATTGTTGTGAATCCAAGAGCCTTTAACAGGTGTTCCAAGAAGCTTGATTTTACATTATCACATGCTTTCATAAGATCCACCTTCAAAGCATATCTCTTCCATTTGTTGGTTGTGTGATAGCCCTTGAGAAGTTCTTGGGCAATGAGGATACTATCAAGAATTCTTCTCACTTAATGAAAGTTTGTTCTTTGCTAACATAGGATGGAAGAACAGATTTTAATCGATCTGCTATGATTTTTGAAATACACTTGTACAAAGTGTTACAACATGTGATAGGCCTGAACTTTGAAAAAGAAGATGGGTTTTCTTTCCTGGGGACTAATGGTAGATAGGCAGAATTTCCCCAAGCATTTTTCTGGATGCGAAGAAATCCTTAATGGCCAAACAAACATCATCACTGACGATATGCCATGTATCTCTAAAGAAGTTGGTGCCATATCCATCTGGTCTTGGAGCTTTGTTTTTAGCTAAGGACCAAATAGAGCTTTTAATCTCCTCATTTGTTACAAGCCTGACTAAGTATTCTCCTTCAAAATTAGAAATCCTAGTCCCAATCAGAGATGCTAGTTTGCTATCAGCTGAAAACAAAGGAGACTGCTGCGAGAGCACAGAATGGAAATATTGGACTGCCATGGATTTAATGGACTCCTTAGAAGACACCCTCTTTCCTTGCTCATTCTCTATAGTGCTGAAATTGTTTTTATATTGCCTTTGTTTCAACGAATGGAAGAAGAATTTGTTATTTTTGTCCCCAAGCTTCAGCCAAGTAGCTCTGGCTTTTTGCCTCAAAAAGGATTCCTCCAGAACACTTTAATAACTAGCATCCAGTTTCTTCTCTTTGTTCCAATCAACATGACTAGGATCATGCCTGTTAGAAATTTGGATAGAGGAAAGCTCCTCTTTCACACTTCTAACTTTGCCCAATAAATCAGAAAATTGAGTTTTATTGATATTCTTTAGCTGGCATTTCAATAACTTCTAGCTTTCTAATTGTGGATACTGTTGTCTCTTTCTTGGCTCAGAAATTTATATTTTCCTCATGTTAGCAAAACCTCTCACCTGTTGAAATTTAAGATATTTATCTACAATATTCTAACTTACTGTTTTTAATTTCCATTCAGAAATCGGAGATGTGCTCTGTAAAACCCACTGGAACTAGAGACTTGCCACCAGGATGGGTGTGTAAAATTCGCTTTGTGCCCTCAACTTTTTCTTCCAAAAAGTTTCTTTCCTCTGTACTTTTTGCTAGATGATGTAAAATCTAAGCTTGTATGCTTGGTTAAATTAGTCAATATCAGATAATTTAACAGTGTCTAAATGTAGAAATAGGCAGGCCATTTTGCCGAAGTCAACTCTATCATTTTGGAAATTTAGGCTTCGTCTAGTTTATCTTTCTTCTATCTTATTGTGGTCTATTTGAATTTTATATTTGACAAAAATAAGATTAAAAAAAATGGAAATATAATTCCATATATATTGTTGTTTTGAAATTAAATATTCAATAAATCCTAATAAAGTTAAATTTATTTACCATTTATTTTATTTATATTTACAAAAATATTAATTAAAATAATTATTTTCAATGTATAAAATGTAGTTTTTCAATTCTTTTTTCTTAAAAGAGTACAGATTTTTATTTTCTAATTTTGACACTCAAATCACCATATTCATCCTAAATATAAAACAAAAACAGATAAAATATAGATAAAATAGTTTTTTTAACACTAGATTTCAAATAGATACAGATATAAAAAGATAATCCAAATGCGACCTTGGTCTATCAATGAGAATGTGAACTCCTTAACAATCATTTTTAATATGATTGTTCCTACACCAAAAGGATCCAACAAATCTTCAGCAAGAGCTATATTTTCCAAGCTTGTTTATACATATTTTCTTGAATTTGTTTGGGAGATATGCATTAATCTTTTGCTATGACTTCCTTTTTGGGGTTTTCTCGATGGTTTTTCTGTGTTCACCCTCTATTGTTTCAGGTAGAGGCCAAGGATCTTGCCAGTGGTGCTGCATACTATTATAATGCAAGTACTGGGATGAGTCAGTGGGAAAAGCCTGTGGAAGTATCATCATCAAGTGGACAGCCTTCATCATCCTTATTGCTCCCTGAAAACTGGGTGCAGGCCGTGGATGAAACAACAGGTTCTTATTTGAGTCAAGTGTTATTGTTTGATTCTGAAGTTTGATAAATCCAGTGTCTGGAAATTTTAATATTTTATGTGGTCATATTTCACTTTAAGGATAGGTCAATTCTTTGTCTTGACTCAATATTCATTTAGAAGGGAAGAACATACTATTCAGAAAATTTCTATGAATTGCAGCTTGTTTAACTGTTGAGCAATCTTGACTTAGAAGATATGTGTGTGCATATGTGGGTGATAGAGAGCACTAGCAGACTGCATATTTTAAATATGAAGGTCAAAATAGGTTGTAGCTTAACTCCTAAGTGCAAAAGGGTAGCCTCCAGAGCATTTAGCTCCTCATGCCAAAATGGCCACAATACAAACCTTTCTAATACTCTCCCATAATTCCCTTTACCTTTTATATATTATATTCCTATGTACACTTAATATCTGCTGTGAACCAACATCAGCTCTCTTCTCTCTCTCTCTCTCTCTCTATATATATATATATATATATATATGTAAAATGTATATATATAGTCAAATATCATGTTACATACTTCTAGTGAGTAAGCTGTATATTCTTTTGTGCTTTCTGTCTTCATCACTGGACCTGGGCGTTCTTGGCCTCTGGAAATACACCTTGAAAATGGGGCGCATGTAGCTTGATGGACCCTCAGGACGTGGCATTCTTGGCCTATGGAAATACACCTTGAAAATGGGGTGCATGTAGCTTGATGGACCCTCAGGACGGTTTGTTGATAACAGTGGGAGCATTGTTTTTATGGAACCCATTCTTTTACAATACTGAATGGACGGTTCAGTAGCTGAAGGACACTTGAGAGAAACATTCCTACGAGGACTAAATTGCACTTCTTACAGAATAATTCAATTCATCTGCTTTGAAAAATGTCCAAAAATGAAGTAGTTTAGGTGCTAGCAAAAGTTGGGTAATTATCTTATTCTAATTGCAATTGCAGTTGTTAATTTTGCATCGGTTGGACCATCTGCTAATTGTTAGCTAACATGATGGAGTAATCAAACAAATAAAAAGCACTTAAGGTAGTTATATGAGGGAAAGTGAGTTGTAAGCACCCCATGTGGGCTCTGGGATCCTAATTATGCAAAGCTTCTATAGGAAGCTTTCTTTGCCTTTTCATTGCCTTGGATACACAAACTCTAGGGACTGGAATTTTTTAACTATTGTTCCTGATGAGCTAGTATGCACAATGCAGTTTAGTGATACTGTTTTGATCCTGCATTTTTTCAAGGTATAAATTAAAACAAGGGACCAGAGTTAATCATCATTAAGATTTTAACTTCCCACCATTAAAAGAAACTAACTATTGTGCAGTGTGTTTCCTTTTGGATTCTAGTCTCTGTGTCAACCATTGGGGGACAAAATTGATCTTTGTGGTTCCTTTGATTGTTCAAGTTGAGTCAAATGGTATTTAGCTGCATGATGGAATTTTGTACCCCTTGTTTGTGAAGAAAATGGAAAGGGCGAGAAACTATGGAATGATTTGTGAAATTTATCATGTTGAGATCTTAACCATTTTCAGTCAAGAATAATATTGCCTCAACCATATAACTAACCAATTTGCATGAAGTTGTGAATAAATCATAACTCATTGGCTTAAAATAATAAATGTATCTTACAAAATAACAATAAATTTGCGATCAGATTTGATCAAGACATCCCTGCATCACTTTAACTTTTCCTTTAGAAATTTGTTTATTTTTTTTATTTGTCAATAGATTTCCATACTGCTTTTCCATGAAATTTTTTTCCTCCCAATTGACATAACCATTGAAGGATATATGAAAAGAGAGATTGGGAAAAAATTGAAAAGTTTATGATGGGAATAATTCATGCTAGACCTATAAGTGAGTGAGTGATGATTTACTCAATAAGTAGGATGGAGATAATAATACATATCAAACAGCAAGTAAGTTTTTCAGTAAAGTTAATTAGATGCAATGCATGTGTAAGTAAATATTATCGTACGATGTTGACTTATCGTCATGAGATCAAAACTAAACTAGGACTTATGCAATGGAGAAACACGCTTCGTTTGAGAGTTCAACTTTATCGTGACTTTCTTTTCTATTACTTAGTTCAATTAAGAATGAAGAAATGACTATTTCTATTATCCTTATCAAAGGGTTCATGTTTAGCTCGGGAATCCTAATCATGTCCTTTAATATGTTGTGATACAGATTTAATTAGAAGTTAGATTGAGTTTGAATTAGTTTCTCTCTTAAGACAATCAAGTAATTTTCATACAATTCATTCAACACAATACCATAAGGTAACTAATACATAAAGTTTACATTCGTTAACATCAATTCAATATCTAAGCAGATGAGATGCAATGCATACATAGAAGCTAATAGCTTACAATCACAAAGAAGACATATACTAAAGTCTCCAAGTATGCTTAAGTAACACTTTAAAGTATGGTGAAGTATTGATCCCATTTATTTTGAACTTATTCGCTTGTTAACTTGTCTTTGTTGATGATCCTTTGATATTTATATCGATCTAGTACTTTATTCTATATGAAATATTACCAATTTAAGTGCCTATATATGAGTATTAAGTTATTTATTTACTAGTTTTGTCTTATGCATTAAGTATTGAAAGTTTAATACAGTGCTATAAATATATTTTACCTTTATTACCCTTTAAGTCACATCTTGAGTTATTGCACCTTTGGCATATTTCAACCATAAAAGTCTCTGAGCTACTCTCTGCACTACATGGGTATTGAGGTTTACAACCAATTTGGTCTCTAAGGTTGGTAAATGCTCAAGATTATTCAATAAACACTTTTTGAGCTCGATTACTTTGGAAGTTCTTAAACTGGAAAGCTTTTGAATTATCTTCTGATCCATATCAAAGTTAAAGTCTTATAGGATCATCCTTTGAGTTTAATAACTACATAAGATTTTTTATGAATAACCTTCTAAAACAATTTCTAAGTATTCAAATATCTATAATTACTCAAAATATTTTTTTGAATTACTTTCTGACTAAGTTATTGCATTCACTAGAATTTAAATTTCTTTATAGAAATCCTCTAAGATATCATCTAAGTTCAATCAACTTTATAATTCTAAGAAATCTACCTTCTAAACTTTCTTCTGAGACCTATGACTTCATAATTCTTACAGATACTCCCTCTGACTTAGTCTCTGAGATTTCCTTGTTTCATCTTTCACTCATACTCTTACCTTTGATTTAGCTTCTGAGTAAATATTTAACAGAACATGTGCTCCTTAACTTCCTTTGAGATATTCTTTGACTTTATTATCTAAGAGTTTTAAGAAAATCATCCTTTGACTAATCTTTTTCTTTTCTTGTTTTTATCTTTTATTCATTGTTTTTGCTTCAAGTCTATTTTTTGAGTATCAATTTAGTTTAAAACTCCTTTTCAGAATCCTCATAGTTATCATTTACCTTCATCCAATTCTCTTATGATCGCTTCATTGGTCAATTTACTTCTAACTCCAATCAAGAATAACTAGAATAGCACTCCAATCCATACTTTTCAGCTTCATTACATCCACATTCTAATTATATCACATCATCACTCACCAATTTCTCTAATTTCCATATCGCTAAATTACTTACATAAATGGCTTATACTTGATTTTATTAACTTCTCTTAATAGAATCACTTTCAACAACCCCAAATCACCATAAAATACTTCAATAATCAGTGAAGTTCAGAATCTAAGTGAGGTCTTTAAGAAAGATACAATAATTTTTACCAAAAATACCATTTTAATCATAATTTAAGGTTAAAAATCTCTCCATAGCATTTTAATATAAACATAGGAAAGTCTATAGAAAAATTTCAGGATCAAAACTACGTTATTCGACTTATTTATTTTGACATTGAAAAGTGCTCAATTTTGTCGATTTCTTAAGCACTTATATTGTAACTATTTATTTTTTATAAAATAATACTTTTCCCACATTTAATATATGAAAATAGCTAGAAATAAAATTTTCTGGGCAATTTTTATATTTTAATAATCTAACAAAATTCGAACTAAAGTAGGATCCTCACCGAAAACCTGAGCTCCGGCCACCAACAACTAGTCTAAGTGTGTCAGCCGGTCTAGAATGTGGTTACCGTCTCTTGTGGCGGCGGTGGTTAGGTCCCAAATACTCCTTAGGCTATCATCTCCTCAAATGTCCATAGTACGCGTATATCTTGCATAATTTTCCTAAATTCATTTCTTTCTCTTCAAATTCAAACCTATTTTTCCTAAATCTGTAGTTGCATATAGATTGTAGTCGTAAGCTTTGTAGGGTTTTTTTAGTGTTTAGGAGGTGTATAAGAATTTTTGTCTCTCCTCTCTATTAAAAATCACCTTATATGCTTATTCTATTGGCATGCCCACGTAACTATCCTACTCAACACTTGTCTTCTATGTTACACATACCCAAATTAGGTCCAAGCTAGGTGCCTTCCAATTTTTTATTATTTTCTTATATTTTTATAACTTATTTTAGCTCAATTTATATTAAATCATATATTTTAAATAATTATGAGTATATAATTGGGCATAATAACTACACGAGGTATTTACATATATCTTATATATTATTTTATGTCATAAAATATTTTTATTATATATCTAATTTATCTCTAAATATTTACAAATTAACGAAACTTATTTGACGCAGTTACAATAACTAATAGATAAATAGTTAAATTATACTATTTTGGCTAAATTATTTTTATTTTATTATATTCTTAATATCCAAGTCTATAGGGGTGTCATTGACTAATGTTATGAGTCTATTTGTAAATTTTTAGGTCATTCAGGTTAATTTCACTAACACCCTAGATTACTCACTATAGCAATTACATAAAATTTTCGTACTCACAGTCTAACATGACTTTGAAGTGGGATTGAACTATTTTGGTGTATGGGTACATTTGCTTTTGGGGTTTTGAAATTGTGAACTTGGTCTGACATTTTATTTTAATTCTTGTGTCTATATTTGGACAATCCACACTATAATTTGCTAATTATGCTATGGAATCTGATTGTCACTTCACAGGTCACAAATATTATTACAACACAAGGACACATGTATCGCAATGGGAGCACCCGGGATTATCAACTCCACCCACAGAACATAATGGGAGCTCTGTTTCTAGAGATACAAATGAGCATCCTGAAAGTCAGTCACCACAGCTACCAAGATGCATGGGATGTGGTGGCTGGGGATTAGGTCTTGTTCAGAGATGGGGTTACTGCAATCACTGTACCCGGTAAAATCATTTTGAATTCTAGGCTTTGTGCTAATAATTCTCCAGAATTCAGGCTTCATTTTTTGTTGGGGTTAATCTCTCTAGTCTATGATAGTCAGTTGAGAGAGCAATGAATATTGATGTATTGTTTGGATCTGACTCCTTAAGTAAACTTTATGCAATTTGCATCCCCTTGCAACTCTATTCAAATTTAATAAAATGGAGTCTCCAGTAAAACACTTTATAAAGGCAGGTGGGCTGAAAGCTTCAATGGACAACATTTTTGAGCTACCTTTTGAACTGTCCCTGTTTCGACAGCAGATACCACCAAAAATTAAAATAAAAGAAAAGATTCTTCTAAAACCTAATATGGCATATATCAATTTGCTGTAACTCTTTTGTCTTTCAGTATTCCCATTGTGTCATGTTGCTGTTAGGGATGATTCTAGCTCATCAATGGATCCCTTCAAACATGTGTATGCTCACAGGAACAAAAGAAAGTAGCAGTAGTTTTATGTGTTGAATGTGTTGTGTCTTATGTGATGTCTTAATAGTTTTTGTTTGTGAATGGGAACTGCAGCAGGTTAGGAGGTGTGACATGTATGCAGTGTGTGGGTTGTAGTAAGGGTCAGGGGACATGGCATCATATGGGCAGCTTAGAGGAAGTTACTGGTGTGTCTATGTGTCAGTTACTTATGTCTGTGTGTCAGACAATGAGAGAGAATAGGAAATGTTTGGAAGGCAGAAAGAAATTGCCATGTTGTAACTGATTTTTTTTAAGGACCAGAAAAATGAATGGAGAAGTACAAGTCCAGATTTCTCTCAAATATTGTTCATAAATAGATTGTTGGGTTCTGTCTTAACAAGTCCAAACCCTTGTGATCAAAATAGGTAAAAGCTGTCAGAGAACTTTTAAGAGAAGGATAGAATCTGATTTTTTTTAACCCCCCCCCCCCCCCCCCACCCCCCCCCCCCACAACAAAAACACAAAACAAACACCTCCCTCCACTCCTTCTCTCCCTCTCTCTTTTCCCCCCTTCCCCTTCACACCAAAAGAGAAAAAAAAAAAAGGAAAAACTGTTACATCTGTAAATTTTTCTTGAATATCTTCTTTTTGTTGAGGGAAATGGCTGTAATTAGACTGGTTTTCTGTTAGATGTTATCTTTTTATGTGCTAGCATAGTAGCTAAAGCATTCCTATGGTCATCATTTATTCTATTGTTGGATTTGTTCATATATAGTTGCCTTTAGTGGGTTTACACCTTAAATTCTATATAACTTGGATGTGAAGGAAGGCTACATTTATCCTTTTTAGCCTTGTACTTCTTTCTTGCACTCCAGTTATTAGCAAACCTCCTTTACATTTTTACCCAGGGTTGACTTTTTCATTTTTTTCTTCTTTTGATAATTGACTTTATTCTCTTTGGTGCTACATCTCAATGTATCAATGATATGTGATTGGTGATTCTCATTGTTTAATGGTTTATTATGTATTAGTGATAATGAAACTTCGTTGCCTGTCACTTTAGGGCTTGTTACTCCACTCTTGTTAGTTTTATCGAAGTACTAAATTTCTTTCCCCTTATAAGTAGGAAAATGTTATCGTGTATCATAGGGCACTTGTCTGAGAGCTAAATAAAGAAAGTTTTACTATTTCATGTATATGCATTATCATAAGGTATGTAATCAATTTGGAAAATATGAGAAATATCTTGTTTGAGCTTATAACAAGTGCCACATGTGCACCCATTAATGGGACTCTTCAAAGTATTATCCATTGTGCTAATTTAAGCAGATTTGTCAGAAACTCAAAATTGAAATGTCATATTTTGCAAATTCAATTGCAGAGTTTTAAATCTTCCTCAAAGCCAATGCATCTTGAGCAATTATGAAAACCAGCAGCACACTTTTGATGCCATGAAAATTAAAGAAGATTCTGATGGAAAGCATTCAAAACAGAGGTACCTCTTTTCATTCCACTCTTGCTTTATGCAGGTACATTCTGTGATTACTAGCTTGGAGTTATTTGTAGTAAACTTATAACTCATACACTATCTGGACCAAAGTATCACTGAATTGCTTGACATAAATAAAGTTTAGGCTGCCATGGAGCCCTAGTTGCCTTTTCTAATGTTTTGACCTTTAGATGTGATAAAATTTTGAAGAATAAAACCATCACACTTTTCATTCATAGATCTAAACATATATACATATCTGGAACATGCAGGGATGTACAGGAGATGTAGATAGATCTCCAGAATAGATAAAGACAGATCCTGATTTTGTGCACCTGATAAGAACAGACCAACTAAACCCCATCTAGACTAACTATAATATACGACCAGAAAAAAAAAAAAAGAATAAAAAATAAATAATTAATAATAATATCTTCTATACTCCCTCTCAAAGGAAGGAATAGATGTCCATCATTTCTAGCTTGCAAATCACTTAGGTGAATAATTGCTTCAGTAGAGACTGTTAGAACGTCGGCTTCTTGATCCTTTGAGGCAATATGCTACAATTTGATTCTTCCATTTTCTATCTCATCCTTTATGAAGTTCCTATCAAGCCTAGCATGTTTCATCCGATCATGTTGGATTGGATTCTTCATAATGTTGATGGCAGATTTGCTGTTAGAAAACATCACAGCTTGGTTAACTTGAATTTTCAAGTCATGTAGTAACTTTTCAAAGTGGAGAGTTTATCTTGACATATGATCCAACTTTGTGTAGGGCACCTCTCTGTTACAAATCTTTGAGTAAATTGAATATAGAGGATGAATGTAATTTACTACGATTACTGGAAGCAACTGAACAGCAAGTTCCTTGCATTACAGACCTATGAATTGAAGCTTTGTTGTTTAAATTTTCTGACATTTTTGAACCCCCACTAAGACCCATGGATCATAGAATTCCTTTAAAAGAACAGAAGGACCAGTTATTGCAAAGCCATATGGATATGCCTTCACGCAAAAGAATGAAATTGAGAAAATGGTGAATGACATGTTGATTGTTGGCATCATTCTCCCAAGTACTGGCCCATTTTCTAGCCGGTTCATTCTAGTTAAGAAAAAAGATGGTTGCTGGAGATTTTGTGTCAACTATAGTGCTATAAATGAGGCAACAATTCTGAATAAATATCTAGTTCCAATCATTAGTGAGTTGTTGGATGAATTATATGATGTGACCATATTTTCTAAAATTGACTTAAGGGTTGAATATCACCAAATCTGAGTTGCAGTGGTTGATGTCCACGAAGCAGCCTTTAGGATTCATCAAGACCACTATGAATTTCTCATCATACCATTTGGTTTGATAAATGCACTAGCAGCTTTTCAAGTAGTTATGAATGAGGTATTTCAACCTTATTTAAGGCAATTTGTCTTAGTTTTTTTCAATGATATCTTGGTTTATAGCTTAGATATGGATTCTTATCTCCAACATTTGCTTAAGGTATTAACCTTGCCGAGATTGAATCATTTTTTTGCAAACAAAAGGAAATGTACCTACAACTAAACCTCCTTGGAATATCTTAGACAAATTGTGTTGGGAGAAGGAGTGAAAATGGATTTGACTAAAGTGAAAAGTGTTCTAGAATGGCCGGTTCCCACTACCTTGAAAGGTGTTTGTGGATTTCATGGGCTTTCAGGCTATTATAGAAAGTTTATAAAAGACTATGGCAAAATAGCTATATTACTAATGGATTTGTTGAAGAAGAATAGTTTTAATTGGGATAAGCGGCCACTTTTCAAACACTTAAGGATGGCTTGGTTACTGCATCGATATTAGCCATGCCCAAATTTTATCTTTCATTTGTGGTTGAATGTGACACATCTGAGTGAGGAATTAAGGCTGTTCTGTAGCAAAACAACTGCTCAATCGCCTACTTTAGCAAGGCTTTGGCTGCCAAATCCCTTGCTAAATTCACCTACGAGAAGGAACTAATGACCTTTGTTTTAGCTATCAATTATTGGAGGTTGTATTTATTGGGAAGGAAGTTTACTGATAAAACGTACAAAAAAAAAAAGCTTAAAGTTCTTGTTGAAGCAGCGAATCACAAGCCTAGATCAACAAAATTGGCTACTAAAATTGCTTGGATATGATTTTGAAATCCAATACAAGAGTAGATATGAAAATGAAGAGGTTGATGCGCTATCTAGAGTCTATGAGGAGCTGGAGTTGGGGGCTGTTTCGGGGCTGGTTTGGACTGACTTAGAAGAGATCAAAGCTGTTGTACTTCAAGATTCCTTCTTAGCTCCCAAAGTTGCACTGTTGAAGGGAAAGAGGCTGGACACAAATACAAAATGATCAATGATGTGTTGTTTCATCTTGATAGACTAGTTATCCTAGCTTCATCCAAGTGGACTTACATTTTTCTACACAAGTTTCATACTTTGCCTACTGGTGGACATGTCGGGTTCATGTTCATGTGTACCTATAGGAAGATTGCAGCCAATGTATATTGGGTTGGGCTAAAAAAGGATGTAGAAAAGTTTGTCGCATATAGCACTATTTGTCAACGCCAAAAATATCAACACTCTACTTTTCCCTTTGCCTATCCCTAATGATGTTTAAGAGGATGTCTTATTAGATTTTGTTAGAGGACTTGCCAAATCTAAAGGATATGATGTGATTTTGGTTGCGGTGGATAGGTTCTCAAAATGTTCTTATTTCCTATTAACAAAACACCCTTACTCAACTAAGAGTATAGTAGAATTGTTTCTTAAGGAGATAGCATGGTGCATAGGATGCCTAAAATGATTGTAAGTGACTGTAACCCTGCCTTTATAAGCACATTTGGCAAGAAAAAGTTTTAGTTAGTAGTTGTCTTCATTTCAGCACTTCATATCATTCAGAAATGATTGGTCAAACCGAAATCATAAATGGGTGTCATGAGTGTTATTTGCGTTGTTTTACATGTGATCAATTTGAAAAGTGGGCTGATTGGATTTCTTGGGCTGAATTTCACTATAATACGTCTTACTATACTACTTCCTAGATGATTCCTTTTGAAGTATTATATAGACGATCTTCTTTGCTTATTGGCTTGTTTGTGGACAAGGAAATAGCTTTTGCCATGTTGAGGGATGCCTTGCACTCACAACATGCAGTCTTATCTCAGCATAAGAGGAATCTTGAATATGCTCAAGCATTGAGCTGTCGTCAAGCCAACAAATGACATGATGTGGAGTGTTCTATTGGGGAGAGTGTTTTCTTGAAGATTCGGTCGTCCTTGCAACAATGGATAAATGCTAAAATCACTTACAAGAATTCTCTAAGATTTTTTGGTCCTTTTCAAATACTTGAAAGCATTGGCAAAGGTGGTTTCTAAGTTGAGCTTGCCATCTCATTGTCAAATCTATTCAATTTTCGATGTCTCACTACTTAGGAAGGTTGTAGGGTCTTACCCCTCTAGTGAATTACCTCTAGATTTGTTTCTAGAAGTAGAAGATCATCACCTCATTCTAGTAGCAATTTTAGGCCATTGTTTTTGTGTAGAAGGCTCTACATAAATTCTATAAATTTTGGTACAATAGTAAGGACACTCTTCTAATGAAGCTTGGGCAGTTGCTATGATTCTAAGGGGGGGAAGCCCCTATAATTAATGTGTATAAGAGGAAAAGAAGGGGATGGTTTAAGTGGCATTTGGCCATTGTCTTATATTATAAAATAGGTATGTTGATGTGTACGTGGGTGTACGTGTAGTGGCTAGTCTGCCATGTGAGAATAAATGGGGTTTGTATGAGTGAATAAGTTAGGTTGATGGAGGTTGCTGAGGTGGCTAAGTTGTTTTGATCAAAGGATTGAGAATAAAAATGAATTTCGGGGAGGATCGGTGGCACTGAGGAAGGAAGAGAGAATAAATATGGATATCAAGGTTTGATTGTGGTATCTTGCTTCTTTCCTTCCTGTTGATACGTTGAGCATAGCTAAGCTTGGTGCTTAAGGACTTACTGTTTGTTGAGTTTAAGCTTAGGTACCCATTTCTATTCTAATTAGCATCCAAACTACTAATTACTATTATACGTTTCTTCTTCAAACAGTTACCTTAAGCAAGAATTGACTTAAGTACCTAGTAAGGGTGGCTTGGAATTATTAATCCACAAGTGTGGAATAATGCCACTTGAAAACTTTATAGTTTCTTGATGGAGGAATATGAGCAAATGAGGCACTCTCCTCACTACTAAAAGGGTGAATTCATGAGTTGTTCATGTACCCTTGAATTGCTCATGGGTATGGATCACATTCTTCAGCATTAAAGAGATTTTTAAACTTCTATTAGCATTGAATATTGGGGATGGAAATGCCATCTCTGTTTGGTTTAATGCTTGGCATGCCTTTGGTCCCCTTTGTGACAAGTACCCTGTCAATTGAGCATGAAGCACTAGTTATCCTCTTGGTGCTAGGCTATGTTCTTCGATTGGCAATTTGGTTCAAGATTGTTGACATGGGGACTTGAAGGAAACCAAAGATACTTGTATGGAGGACACACTATATATTGTTCGGTTGGTGGGTGTAACTAAGTGCAAAGCTTACTACTAAAGTGGCTTATGATGCTCTAGGGTGTTATAAAACAAAAGCTCCTTAGATTATTTGTGTTTGGTTGAAGAAGCACATGACAAGAGATTCTTTCATCTTGTGACTAGCTATCCAATAAAAACGTCTTACCATGGATAAACTTCTAGAATGGGGAACGATTTCTTTGAAATGCTGCTTATGCCTAAGAGACTCTGAATCCCATGTACATTTGTTCTTTTTCTTATACCTTTACTGTTGAACTATGGCACTTAATGATAGGGAAATATGAGAGCGCATAATTTTCGTGACGTAGACAAATGATCGGCGTTGTTTGTCCCAACAGTCACTAGGTGTGACGATGCTAATGTGCAAAGTGTCATGGTCCGAAGTTTTCTCTAGCGTACAAATGAATCGTGTGACGCTTACTATCATGCCTCTATAATGGAAACCTAACTCGTATGCAATGTTGGCCAATAAGGTTTAAACCTATAAGTAATACGGACAAGGAAGAAAACCAACAATATTATAAGGGATACAAGCACACATGGAAAAATAAATAGTATATTTTTATTAATTTCAACAATAATATAAGACTACAATGTGTGTGTACAAGGCTAATGTGTATGTAACAGGTGTCGTCAGTCGTAATCAACCAACGTGATGAGTAAAAACTTCAATTCAGAAGAGTACTCTTGCCCCTGTAAGAAGCTTTATGGATATTTTTTAGCCTGGTAGGAAGAGATATTAAAACTGGTGAAATATCACCACTTTTTAAAAGTGAAAATTTCTAATAATAGTAAGGCTTTAACTAAAATGAAAAAAAGTCTCTTTTTATGTTATAATGTATACAAAAAAAAATAGCCTCTTGCTAGTATAAGTATATTACAAAAAGAGATCATGACTTCTTTCCCTACTTAATTCTATCCTTGGCAATATGTACTAGAGCTTAAATCTGGTGGTAGAGGTCTTCTGACTGATAAGATTGACTTTTTTTTTTTTTTATAAGGGCTCAAGGTCTTCTTCAATCTCCTAACTTGTCTCTTTTTCTCTCTGATATCTCTACTTGATCAAATGTTCTTTGTATTCTTCTCCAGAGGCGGGATCTTTAACTCTTTGCCTTACAAGAATTTCTTCCACGGCTTAACTTAGGTTGAACTTAATTTTAATGTGTGATCAATTGAACATATTGCATACTTTTATTAAATTTGACAGTAATGCAAAGTTGCAATGTGTCTACACGGGTAATGTATACGTAACCGGTGCCATTGAATGTGATCAACCAACGTAGTAAGTAAAAAATTGAATATAAAAGAGTACTCATACCTCCATAAAGAACTTTATGGCTATTTTTGGACTTAACAGGAAAAACCATTGAAGCTAGTGAAATGTTATCACTTTCTAAAAGTGAAAATTTCTAATAATAGTAAGGCCTTAGCTAAAATGAAAAAAAAAATCATCCTTTATGTTATAATGTGTGCAAAAGAATAGGTCCTTACTAGTACAAGTATGTTACAAAAAGAAATCCTAACACAAAGCATGTAAGGTGGTTGATTGGACTCACCCCATCTCTCCTTCATGTTAGCTATGAATTTTCGATGTTATGTCTGTGATTAATACATAGATAAATAAGGTTGTATTTTGTTTAGGTTGTGTTTCTCTTGGTTAACTTATAGCTGATTTTCTTGCTTATGGCCTCTTGATTTTGTACATAATCTTTTCTATCATATGGAACCATCCTCTCAAATAGTTTCTTTTAATTGTGAAAGTTTTATTGATGAGAAACATCTGTATTTGTGGGGATGCTTGCAAGAACAATCATCTTGTTGTTCTAATTGAAAAAAGGAATTATCATATTGTGGTCTTTTCTTTTTGGTTGTGAATTTGTCTTAGGATGATTTTTTAGAAGCATTAACATTAAGCTATATGGAAGATGTGCATTATGAAATTGAAGGATTAGAGAGTTGAAGAATGAACTGGAAGAGTTGTTAAGTTAGATTGGTGCTTGGTAGGCTGTAGTCCTGACTGAGATTTAACAAACCATAAACTACCTAACATTTGATTGATTGAATTGGACAATGTTAAATCCCAATGCTCTCTTTTGTCGTCAGCTGCAGACTAGTGCTCTATGATTTACAAAAACATAAAAACAGAAAAAAAGATGGATAAGAACTATACTAACAGCTCTAGAGTATCAACAAAAAATACATAAAAAGACTGTTCTTAGAACTGTGCCAATAGAGTTAGCCAATTCCCCAACTTGTCTACGATTTCTTTCTTTCCAAACATGGTAATATACTACAACAAAGGATTTCCTGTACATGCGCTTCCAACTGTGGATTGTTGTATAGTTAACCGAGGCTGACAAACATGAGACTTCTGATGGTCTATGACTATTTTAATTGACCATCTCTTCAATCCTTTCCCAAGTGTTTCTTGCAAACAAGCACCCAATGAACATGGTCATGATCTTCCTCTTCTCTCCCGCATAAAAAGCAACAGTTGTTGTTGATGATGTTGTAACTGATTAGTTTGTTCATGGTTAGTAGTTTTCTTTGTGCTATTAAACAAAGGATCATTAAATGCTTTGGAGCAGTATCCCGTTCCTCACCAGCACACTCCCCCCCCCCCCCCCCCAAAAAAAAACCCACACCACCAAACCGGCGAATCCTTGTCCCTTGCTAAGTAATAGGCTGTTTTGATTCTAAGACTTTTAAAAGGTGCCTCTTTCCAGATTAAATGATCATTGCTGGATTTGTTGGGTTTTGAGTGCTTCTAATCCACTTCACTCAATTTGCCACCTTTCTCCTCTAGGCTACCTCCACCCACCTCTCTCTATGAAGGCTCTAAGGAAAGTGTCCTTTGGGAAAAGTGATGCTAGCTTGTTCTCCTATCCACTGTATCAAGGGGCCTGGGGGGTGCTAGTGGTCAAATCAAAAAGACATAAAAGCTTTATTTCTAGTTCTCCATGCAAGTAACCACTTAGCAAGGGGTTTAGCTTGAAGATTTTTCCTCCATGCTCAAGAGGCATCATTTGGGATCTTAATGTACTAGAAATTCTTGTGCCTCAGTAACTCTTCTTTGTTCCAACTTGGCTGCAAGGAAGAACCATAATCAATGCACAAGTTCCAAATATGTTTCAATTGTGCTATTTTATTCCATAATTTGATGTCCTTGACTCCAAAAACCCCCTTCCATCTTTGGTTTGCAAATATCCTTCTACTTGACTTTTGCCTTGGCCTTGATTTCTTTTTTTCATTCCAAAAAAATCCTTTCAACTTGGTTTTTATCTAATCAAGTACATAAACAAATAGCACAAAAGTAGTTGGCTAATAAACTTGTAAAAGAGAAGAGCATACTTTTGATAAGTAGCAATTGTCCTGTAGAGCATAAGGACTTGCTAGTCCAATTTTCGTGTATTTTGCAACTAGGTCCTTGTAGTCATACTTTGAGATGCTAAAAGATGAAAGAGACACCCCTAAGTAGCGAATTGGAAGTGTTCCAACTTTTATGCCGAAGATGTTAACTATTTGTTCTTTCACTACTACATTACCCCACTGAGAAAGATACGACTTTTCCTTAGGTTTGCATTCAAACTTGAAAGGTCATGAAATTCCATCAATTTGTCTTTTATATGCTTTACCGTTGTGGGGTCTCTGTTACAAGATTGGGTTGAAATTCTTCTTTTTCTACTTATTTTTAATTTAGAGTTTGGGCTTGTTAGAGAGAACCCAACGATCTCACATGTTGGAATAATTTTGGGAAAAATCGAATCTGCCTTTTTCCTTACTTTTCTGCAATATATGTTTGGTACAATTGACAGTTATTTTTTACTACTCTTGATTTCTCTCCAACTTCCACTTGTCTAATAACTATCTATTACAGTTACACAACCGCTCTCATTGGATAGCAAGTGGTCCACATGGACCTTCAAATCTAATGCCAACTAGACCAATAAAACATGTATAACCCAACAGAACACTAAACATAAACATACTATAATCTGGACACACACAAATAAACACTAGTTACATACACAAACACAAATCAACATGTGTACACACACTCCACGACACACCATTAAGGACTTCTTTTCTTCCTGTGCTCATATGCACAAACTCCTTGGCCGGTTTGTGAGCCTTTGGGCGTAACATTACTCCCTCCCTCCAAAGTGCACATGACCTCATGTGCGAACATAGGATAACGTTGGGATATTTCCATAGCATCTTCCTGGGAAGCATCTGCTGGGGAATAACTGTCCCTCGTGCTTGGAGATGTTTTTACAGGTATCCAGCATTGCCTTAGGTAGTGAAATGACTAATCCTTGCTGCACATTAGGCAATGTTGATGGCGTTGACACATCACCTTCAAACTTCTTTAAACATGACACATGAAAGACTGGGTGAATTTTAGTTTCAATTAGTAAGAGAAGTCGATATGATGCTATACTCACCTGCAAATGCACTTGGAATGGACCATAAAATTTAGGTGCAAGTTTCTAATTGCTTGCGTCTAGCCACAACTAACATTTGGCGATAAGGTTGTAGCTTAAGAAGAACCTAATCACCAACTTGAAAATGAACTTGTCTATGATTCTTGTCATATTGGTGCTTCATCCAGGCTTATGTTTGTGACAGCTTCTCCCTTAATTCTTTCCACAGTAAGTTCCTGTCCAACAATTCTTTTTCAACAGCTTCTATCCTGGCTTTACTTGGCCAATGATCAAGAAGGAAGGGAGGAGGACTTCCATAAACAATTTCAAAAGGTGTAGCCTTAAGGGATGTGTGGAACCTGGTATTGTAACAAAATTCAGCCCATGCTACCTAATCCACCCATTTCTTGGCCTTGTCACCAGTAAAACAGTGGAGATACATCTCAATAGTACAGTTAACTACTTCAGTTTGTCTATCACTTTGGGGATGATTAGTCGAAGAAAAATGTGAGTGAGTATCACTTAGTTGGAATAATTCTTTTCAAAAGGCACTTGTGAAAGTGACATCTCTATCACTTACAATTGACTTGGGCAAGCCATGCAATTTAAAAATATTGTCAAAAAATACATGTGCTACCGAGGCTGCCATATAGGGATGACTCATAGGAATGAAATGGGCATACTTCAAGAATTGATCAACAACCACTAGTAGAACCGATTTTCCATGAGATATTGGTAATCCATCAATAAAATCCATGGAGACATCAGACCATACAAGATTTTACTTGTTGCTTCATCCCTTGCCAAAAAAAATCCTTGGAAATTCGATATAAAGTTTTTCGATAGCCTTCATAATGCACATCATGAATGACTTCAATAATGGTTTGACAAAGATGTGAAGAAGAATCTAAGTACACCTGATTTTTGTAGAAAATTAAATTATCGAGACCAGCCCTTTACTATTTATTCTTGACACAAGCTGCTGAAGTGTGGAGGAGTTTTGTACTTCTTCCCTTACTAAGTCGAAGAGGTGCAAATGAGGAAAAGAAACTGCACAAAGGCGTCCTGATACATCCTCTCTCCTGGACAAAGCATCAGCTGCGCGATTCTCAAGGCCAGACTTATATTCAATGGAAAAATCAAATCCTAAGAGTTTGCTGATCCTGTGTTTGTTGAGGGGAAGTGGTAATCCGCTGTTCAAACAGAAACTTAAGGCTATAATGATCCATTCATACAATAAACTTTCTGCCCCAAAGACATACCTGCCAATGCCTTGTTGCCTTTGTTAACCCAATCAATTCTCTCTCATAAGCCGCCAATTTAAGGTGGTGTTGCGCAAAAGGACGGCTGAAGAAGGAAATTGGACAACCTTGCTGCTGTAAAACTGCACCAACACCAGTGCTTGATGCATCACATTCAACCATAAAATCCAAAGAAAAATTGGGTAGCGCTAACACCGGTGCTTAGGTTATAGCTGTCTTCAGTTTCTCAAATGCTACTTTAGCATTAGTGGTCCAAATAAAATTATTTTTTTGAAGCATCTTAGTGAGAGGTTCCACAATCTTGCTATAATCCTTCGCAAATTGCCGATAGTATCCGGTTAATCCAAGAAATCCCCATAAGGCTATAATATTCGTTGGTTTTGGACACTTTATCATTGCCTCCACTTTTTTGGGATCAGCCTTAACTCCTTGTTTTGAGATAAGATGACCCAAACACGTAACTTGTAGTTGACCAAAGAAGCACTTAGATTATTTTAAAAATAAATAGTTATCACGGAGTAAATTAAATCCCTTACGTAGCTGCTGCATATGTTCTACCCATGTTTTACTATATATCAAAATGTCGTCAAAGAAGACAAGGACAAATTTGCTAACATATCTTTGAAGATATCATTCATAAGAGCCTGAAATGTGGAATAGGCGTTTGTAAGACCAAAAGGCATAACGAGAAACTCGAGATGCCCATGATGCATCTAAAAGGTTGGCTTTTCAACATCACCTTCATGCATTTGAACTTGATGATATTCAGAACATAGGTCCAATTTGGAAAAATATTTTGCTCCATGCAACTCTTCCATCAATTCCTAAATAATTGGAATGGGGAACTTATCTTTTACTGTCTTCTCATTCAATGCTCAATAATCCATGCAAAATCACTAAGTCTTGTCTACTTCTAGACCAACAAAACTGGAGATGAGAATGGAGACTGAATTGTGTGAATAATCCCCTTAGCAAGCATGTCGTCACACTGCCTTTCTATCTCATCTTTTTGCTACTGTGGATACCTGTAAGGATGCACCACCACTGGAGTTGTACCTGGTTGCAGCCTGATCCGATGATTACAATTGCGAGAGGGTGGCAGACCCTGTGGAGGTTGAAACAGGTTTTTCATATTCCAACAACAAAATCTTCAACTCCTTTTGTTGTTTTGCGGCAATGATTGCTGCTGCCATGGAAGGAACATCATGCCTGGTCATCCTTTCAAGTATGACATACTGCCCATTTATACAAAATTTCATACGCATTGCACTAAAATCCTAATCTATGGCTCCCAAAGACGTCGGCCAATTAACCCCCAACACAACATCCACTCCACACAAAGATAAAAGTGTATAAATCAATATGAAATTTCTGGGTAGCAAGTGTCAAGATTATTTTCTTACAAACATGCACTACAAATCTTCTCTCCATTTGCTACCATCACGCGAATGTGCTCCCTTGAATCCACCTACAATCCCGACCTTTACACTACCATCACATCAATAAAACTATGGGTACTATCCGAATCCACCAACACCACAACCTTCTCTCCTTGTATAGTTCCCTCCAACTTCATGGCTTGTGACTTCCATACCCTAACCATGGCATGGAGTGAGACTTCTCCTTTACCCTGTTATCTCTTGTGGTAGTGGTTGATTATCATCTTCTTCCACTTCGTTACTTTCCTCAACACACTCTAACTAAAAGTGCCTCTTAGATTTATGCCCTACTGTAAACGGTTTATCACAATTAAAATACAAACCTTTTCTTCTTCTTTCTTCCATCTCTGACTTGCTCAACTTCCAAACATAAGGATTCTGCACTAATGTCGAAGGGGCAACGGCTTTCTTCTTAGGAAATTCAGTTTCCTCTATCAATGGCTTCTCCTTTCAAATATCCTTGCTAAGTTCACTTCTTGTGTCAAATCCTTAAGTTGATGAAGCCCCACATACAATGCAATATATTCTTTCAGCCCACTCAAAAATGACACTTCTTGCTTTGGAGATGGGGAGGGAACTTGCATTGCAACTTGTATAAATCTCTTCCTATAAGACTCTACGAACCCCAATTGTTTTAATTTGGCAAGTTCACCCAATGGATTATTTCGCATGGGTGGTCCAAACTGAATGTTACATAGTTCCTTAAACTCTTCCATGGTTTGTCTTTTTTTACTTTCAAAAACCAAAGTTGTGCCTTGCCTTCCATATGGAAGGTTGGAATTTCAACCTTCTCCTCCCCCATGGCCTTTTGATGTTTAAAGAAGTGTTCACACCTATTCAACCAACCAATTGGGTTAACTGACCCATTATACTTGGGAAAATCTAAGCGTGTAACCTTTGGAATCATCACATTTCTGTCTTGAGCACTATCACCTGTGGACCTCTCATCAACACATACACCCACTTCACTGGTCTCATCAAGACTTCCTTATACAAGTTCGCTATTTGCTCTTCCATGTGTGCGTGGTTAGCCTTATACATATCCATGAAAGTTTCAAATCATTGTTGCAATTGCTTCACCTCCTTTATATAAGCTAGCTTTGATACCAAATTGTTATAGGATCGAGTTGAAATCTTTCCTTTTCTACCTATTTTCAATTAGAGTTTAGGCTCGTTAGAGAGAACTCAACAATCTCATATGTTAGGAACAATTTTGAGAAAAATTAGATTTATCCTTCTCCTCATTTTTCTGCAATATACATTTGGTACAATTAATAGTTATTTTCTGCAACTCTTGATTTCTCTCTAACTTCCACATGTCCAATAACTACCCATTGTAGTTACACAACTGCTCTTATTGGATAACAAGTGGTCCACATGGACCTTTAAACCTAATGCCAACTAGACCAACAAAACAACACATGTAACCGAACAACACACTATATACAAACATACTATAATCTGGACACACACAAATAAACACTCGTTACATACACAAATACAAACCAACATGTGTACATATGCCATTAAGGACTTCTTTTCTTCCTATGCTCATACACGTGAACTCCTTGGCCAGTTTGTGAGCCTTAGGGCATAGTAGTCTTCTTTAGCAACAATCAAAATATCATCTGCAAAACAAAGATGAGTAAGTTTTCCTTGTTTTCACCTCTAGTAAAATCAAAACTCTTCGAATTGCCCTTTCTCCTTCATAACACAAACGATCACTTTCATCACAATAATGAAGAAGTAGGGAGATAGAAGATCTCCTTGCTTGAGGCCCTTAGAAGCCAGAAAGTACCCCATTGGCTCCCTATTAATATTAATGGAAAACGTGGAAGCAGATGCATATGTCATGATCCAGGATACAAACTGATTGGGGAAGTCAATAAACCCTCAATACCATCTTAAAAAATATCCCATTTGATATTATTGTAAGCCTTCATAAGGTCTACCTTAATTGCATCTCTTCACTTTAAAATTGGTATGGTAACCCTTTAAAAGCTCTTAGGCTATGGAGATGTTGTCTACAATCCTTCTCCTCTTGATAAAGCCTGTTTGTTCCTTACTAACCAAGGAATGGAGGACTTCCTTCAGATATTCAGCAATAATTTTTTAGATACATTTATATAAAAAATATTGTTCTAAAGTCTGCAAATGAAGAAGGGTGCTCTTTCTTTGGAATGAGGGATAGGTAAGTGGAATTCATTTCTCTAAGCATTTTGTTTGAAGCATAGAAGTCCTTGATAGCCAAACACACGTCCTCCCCAACAACCTCCCATGTATCATGGTAAAAATTAGCTCCGTACCCATCTGGCCTTGGGGCTTTGTCCTTAGCTAAGGACTAAAACATATTCCTAATCTCGTCCTTAGACACTAGCCTGACAAATGACTCACCATCCTCCAAGGAAATTCTTGACTCCATTAATTTAGAGACCGTATGATGATTCAATAAGGAGTTCCTCTGGGTTGCCAGTAAGGTTTGGAAGTATTGAATAGCTCTATTTTTTATGTCAGCCATGGCTGTCACCCTCTGCCCTTGGTCATCAATAATGGAACTGAAATTGTCCTTATATTGCTTATGTTTGAGGGAGTTGAAGCAGAATTTGTTGTTCCTATCCCTGAGCTGTAGAGAATTAAGTTTGATACCTCTGCAAACAAATTTGTAAATAATCTGTGTATACTAAAACTTCTTTTGGTTTCTTCTTTCTTCTTCTTCTTCTTTTTCTTTGGTGGGTTGCATGGTTGGTGTTTTGGGGAAATTAAATATGCAAAGAGAAAGGTAGGAAGTTATACTATTTGCATTTTTGGCTGCTCCTTGATTCTCGTGAAGCTTTGATTTTGGTTATCATAAGTTGTGCCTCTTACCTAAACGCCTACAACTTAATTTTAAGACAAATTAATATTTGTTACAATATATTATTGCTTCAAGCATGCATTTCACATTTATTTTTTTATAATTATAAGGAAGAGGCAAAATTATCTGTTTTAGAAATGACATCTGCTTGATTCTTAGATCTAATTGGAAACCTCCTAAGGGTAATAAAAGAGACAGCAGAAAACGCTCTTGCTCTGAGGATGATGAGTTGGATCCAATGGACCCTAGTTCTTATTCAGATGCTCCTCGTGGTGGCTGGTATTATTGCCTTTCATGTGAATTTTTCTCCGATATTGCTGCATGGAGGCAACAATGGTTATTATTGGTTTTGATTGTTATTGCAGGGTTGTTGGCCTTAAAGGGGTGCAACCACGGGCAGCAGACACGACGGCCACGGTAAGTTGATTTGTTCTTTGATCTCATATTTGCATGTTTCCTCATTTGTAGATATGATGCTATTTCGAAAGGAATATCTCGTATATGATTCCTTTTTAGTGAGCATACATGTATATGTTAAGTACATAACAAAAGAATCATATGTAGTTTACCTTGGAGCTGACTTGTACAGTCTGTGACACACTGTTATGTCACTTTCCCAATTTTCACTATGATTTAACCAGGCTCGCTTTGTTAATTTTCCTCTAGTGAAACATTCTTTCATAAGATTGATGGAAATGGGCTGTATATCTGGAACAACTACAATGTCTGTTCTTGCTTTCAGATGTAACTAGAGCAAGAGTTCATCTCATTTTTTGCTGGGGTTTTGCATACCACATCAGAGATATTATCTATGTTTCTTTTCTCTTTGTATGGTGTAATTATCATGTTCTTCCAGATGTATTATATCTATTAAAGCTGAATTTCTTTCTCAGCCACGCTGAAAGATCACCTATTTTGAGTTCTGTTGAGAGATTCCTTGCCCCTTTTGTAGGTTGTTTTGGTGCTAAATGCTCGTAGGATGAACTTATCTCCATCTTATTTAATTTCTAGAATGATAGCCTAAGGTTATAAGTTTCTGCATTCTTAATTGTCTGGTAGCTGTGGCTCTTTGGTGCCAATGCAGATGTCAACGGTAGGAAACTATGTTGGCCATTTTTTGAGTGGCTTTGGCATCCAAGAGTTTGGGAGTATTCACAAGCATGGAACTTGGAAAGTGTTAATGGAATGAATCTTTTGGTTCTTTTAGAAGCAGTTCTTTTGTAAATTGGCCTTTTCTGTAGAATAATTTTTTATGGCTTATATTTACTTATAAGATGCATTTGTTACAGGTAAAGCCGTTACTTTACTATTTGATTGATTTAACCCTAAAATAGATGGATATTTGGATTTTGCATAAAATTGCAGGGCCCTCTATTTCAACAACGTCCATACCCATCTCCAGGAGCTGTGTTACGGAAAAATGCTGAAATTGCTTCACAGACCAAGAAACCAAGCAGTCGTTATACACCTATTTCTAAGAAAGGGGATGGCAGTGATGGCCTGGGTGATGCTGACTGATGATTGTAGCAGCGAAACACATCAACTAAACATCATTCTGCCTCCAAGAATGTTAATGAAGATCCTTCTTATGTGTTGTAAGTCATGTCAATGACCAGTTGCTCATTTCTGGCATTCCTCTATTTAGACGTTGCCAAATGGAAGCAAGCGCGTGATGGTCCAGGTGTCATCTATGGTCGGGGTTGGGTTGGCGCCGCCTGCGCCCCCCCCCCAAAACAATAAATAACTCCTGTCTGCCAGTGACATGTAACACAGGAATATGCTGGCGCTATGTGTTACATCGATGTCAGTTCTGGCATGGACGTGTGTAGAATTTGCCAAGGGCTCTTTTGTATCTCCTTGTCGGTACACTCCATAGTTACTCAATCGTTGGAGCCGTTGGTTGATATTCCTCGGCCTGAATTTTGTCTCTGTATGTGGTGTCGTGGAGTGAAGTATGCCAGAGATTTCAGGGATATTTTTTTATTTAATTTGTTAATACCATTGCCTCTCAATATGACATACATACTGCTCACTTTTCATTCTTGCCCTTTGTGGCACCGGGGATGCCAGATTTTAGATAGCTATGATAAAGATGGTATGAAACGCATGAAAAATCGACGCCAGCGTGTGTAACGTTAGATGCAGAGTGGCGTTGGATCAGTTCTCTTGGCCTTCTTTCCTTTAGCAATGCAAACTAAGCTATTTTTTTTCCCCTTTCTTTTTCTTTTTAAGAGTGCCATTGGAAAATCTATAATAATTAGTCCAAATAAAGAAAAGTTATCACATATCTTGAGACTTCAATCGTAGGTAAACTGAGATATGCTGAAAAAATGATGACTTACGATGTAATGTTCAAAACTAATCCCGGGATGGCATCTTAAAATTGCTTGGTTCATTCTATGGTCTGCAATAGCTATCGAATATTGAGATGTGCCCTGCTGTTATTTTTAGATTATATTAAAGAAAATGAGTCCTTCAGCGATATCAAACATGCTGAAGTCGTATAGCGTGTGAAAAAAGTTGCGTGTGGTTAGATTTTCACATGCAGTTATTCCCTAATTATTTCTTTCTGATTCTTTATCTATGTTTTATGTTATCTCTCTCTCTCTCTCTATCTATCTTTTCTTTGTTTTCCTTTGTTTTTTGGGCTTCCATTGGTTTGTTTTGTGGCTGTTTGTCCTATCTTTTTTTTTGGTTCATTTTTTGTTGTAAATATTCATTACTGTTTTTGTTTTAACTTTTTATGATCATTTTCAATTTTGTTTTGTATCAGACTCGCTTTGAAGATCTGACGCGTCATAAAGTAAAAATAAGAAAAAATATGGTGAAATTTCAAGAACTTGTACTGTCACTGTCGTTTTGGGATGAGAACCATTATGACGGTCCTCGTTTCGTACGTTTATCGTAATACCTCTAATTGGAGTACGATGGAATTCAGTTTTCTACCGTCTTTTGGTGTAACTGGAGGAGGTTAAGTATGCTTAACGGGAGCATTTTCAGCATGAGTGGCTTCTTGAAGGATGAAAAGGCGGATAAGACCTTAAAGTGCCGAGCTCCGTTTGTTACAACTAAGCCACAAAAATTAGAAAAGAATTTAGAGGTTGAACACCAAATGTTTTCATCCTGTTGGTTATAACGCAAGCCGAAATTCGCGAGGTAATTTTTGTGCCTTTTTCTATTCATTTAAATCCAAGCATTGTGTCATTTCGCATATTGGTTGTCCTTGTTTATTGTCATCTAGGACTAGGAGTATTGATAATGCCTATAGGTTTTTCCAACCCACCTTGTGGATGGACTGAGGACAGCGACCTGCTAACTAAATCGCCCATCTTATTATGTGTTTGGTTATATTTTCTTTCTAGATAAAGAAAGTTATAATTATTAAAATTATGATTCTATTTATATAATTATACAATTTTATGACTTTAGGAGCTCTTTTGAGTTAATATGGGTATGAAACCATATTGGTATAGATTTTGATAGAATTACAAGTTTACATGTTAAATTCAGTAGAAACTTATGTTTCTAAGCAAACTTACCAATTTTATCTATTTGATTTGAATTAATTAAAAAATAAAAAATACAATTAGGTTTTTATAAACTCATCAATTATTAAGGAACTACATCTTACTTATCATTTTTTTCCCCTCTTTCTCTCTCTCTTTGTCTCTTGTTCAATGTTCCTAATCTTCATTTAGCTTTTAGCTTCAGTAGGAAGGTTTATGAGGAAATTTATTATAGTTTATATCATTAATAACTCAAAATAAGTTGAAAAGTTTGTTTTTATTTAATTAATCTCTTTTTTCAAAGATAAATAATGGAAAAAGAATTTATTTTTAACTTTAGTTGTCCCTCTTTTGTACACATTAAGTTATATACTAAGAACTGTTTATAGAAGAAAAATTTAATTTTGTAGTTTCTTCACTTTTACCATGTATTTCAAGTGTTTTTCTTTTTTTTTAGAACTAATATAGGTTTACCTACATTTTTTAAAAGCTATTTTGTATAGGTTATAGAAAAAATTTCGATTTTACATTCCATATTTATAAACCTTTAAGGGATTCTATATAGAATTGCGAATTTGACAAGTGTACAATGTTTTCAAATTCTATG
Source organism: Lumnitzera racemosa (assembly GCA_024138005.1). Lineage (NCBI taxonomy): Eukaryota > Viridiplantae > Streptophyta > Magnoliopsida > Myrtales > Combretaceae > Lumnitzera > Lumnitzera racemosa. The sequence goes on from JAMXBC010000002.1 coordinate 47,239,037, forward strand.
AATTTGACTTACGATTTTCACAAGCACACCAATTCTTTTCATTCGGTGGATGATGTGGGATTTTCTTTGAAAGCCCTAATAAAAGTAAACTCCTCCTCCTTTCCAAGTTTCAACTCACGATGATGTATAACTAATGTAAAACATAGCAAATCTCTGATCATGTTCCATAACCTATACCAAGTTTGTTCATAACAGGAATTTAACAATTTAAAATATTTATAGAGGGCTAAATTTAATTCATGAGCTAACAATATGAATTTAACTCTTTAAACTAAGGTAACGGGGCTTAAAAAGTCAAGCCCATAAGAATTCGAGATGATCATAAGAGACTTGGTATGGAAGATTTCAAGTAAAGCTCATTGGATTGGTTTGCTCGATCTAACCTTTTTTAGCTTAGCTCATACTAATCAGAGATAAAACCCTTTTATTTGAGCCTAAACCCATAAAAGAAGCACACTTAACACTCATATGTAAAAAGCTTTAATCTCAGCCATTGATGAACGTTACGATTCACCGGATCGAATTCACCTACTATTATCTATAAATGCCCCATTAATTTTATCATTTGAACAAGAGACAAATTCCTATGAATGCCGTTATTCTACTGAAATTCTGTCTCAAAGATCAAAACACGTAAATACCTCAAGAACATTACCTTATTCTTCACTCATCGTGGAGTTTGATGCTATTGTGCTGCTCCACCTATCATCTGACGTGTTAGAGCCTATTAAGATTGCCTACTCCTCTTCCTCCTCCTCCCTATCTTACCTCACTCGATCATCCCATACGTGCAAGTCAAATCATTTCCTTAGTCACGTATAATGTGGTAAGACATACAGCACGCACATGACCTCTTCTAATATCAAACTCTCTACATTCTTTTAGCGACTCTACTAGGGAGGAAGGATTTGATATTTTGCGTCATGGTACCTCTACGAAGAAGGCTTGTTGATCCTACCAACGCTAACGATCAAGAACAAGATGATACTGTTGTTATTAATAATCAAAATCCACCTCTAATGGGAGGTGTGAATCATGGAGAAGGTGTTCAAGAAGTTGTCCCCAACAATGTGCAACTAGCATGAGAGCTGCGACAAACTAATTAGAGTTTAAATGAGCTTAGGGCAATGTTTGCTTAGTATGTACCTGTTTTGACTGCTTTTGCTGCTGCACAATAAGGGACAACTACTATGGGTCTTCCCAATGTGATGTAACAATATGTTACACTACCTTCCCAACCACTCAATTCTTCGATTACTGGTAAGTAAGATGCTCCTAAGGTTGAGGAACAACCTACTGTAATGGAACCCGTCTCTATACGGTGAACCCTGCCTGAATTGGTATATCAGGGAAATCAGATAAGAGGCTCATCGTCTTCACATGTCACTCTACGTGTTACGATTGTTGAGTCTATGTACCTTACCCCTATAAATTTAGCTCTAGACAATTCCATTCCTGTGAACTTCACCAACTACGCTTTGGCGAGGTTGGTAAGAATAGAAATATCTACTTAAAGGGCGTCGTTTGTGACTAAAGAGGATTTGGATGTGTACATGAGGGAGATATAGGCAAAATCTACATCAGCTATCTTGGAATTGAAGCTCCCATATCATTCTTGCATCACTATCAAGCCACATCCAAAGGAGTATGTGAGTCTGAAGTTCATGTTGTTTAATGGGAATAAGGGAAGCGCTAAGGAACATTTATTGAAATTCATTGAAACCTTAGAAGTCTACGGCTTAGATGACAATCTAAAGTTAAAGGAATTCTCAAAATCACTTATAGAAAAAGCTTATACGTAGTATGTTAATCTCCTACCAGGCTCAGTCGATTCATGGGGTGGAATGTACAAGATGTTTCTTGAAAAATTCTTTTCTATAGAAAAAAGAGTGACTCTCACTGACATGGGACAAATTCATCAAAGGTCTAAGGAAAACCTCATAGATTATATTAAGCGGTTCAGAGAATGCTCTTTAGATATACAAGATATTTGTGATGAGAGAGAACTAGTTAATAATTGTATTCAAGAGATATTCCCTGAATACGCAGTTTATCTTGAGAACTTATTGTTGGCTTCTTTTGCTAAATTAGTCGAGAATGCATGAAGAACTAACAATTCAGTGGTTAGACAAAGGAATGAAGCTAGAAGGTTTAATAAGTGTACCTTGTATGTGAATGCTACTTAAGGTGAGTCGCAAAAAGAAACAAAGAAACCTAGAAATGATAAGTCTTATGACTCTAGGCCTGCATTGACATATCCTTATCCAATGGCCAAAGTACATCAGATGCTAGATCAATGGTTGCATAATGGAAATCTCAAGCTCTTAAGGGTTGAACGTTTCCTTACAAATGAGGCAATTCTAAGTATTGCAAATTTCACTAGACTGTTGGTCATCCAACTAAGGATTATTTCACTCTAAAGAGAATACTCAATGAACGAATTACACAAAGAGAGTTGATTATAGACAACAACGATGTTAGAAATAATTTACTTCCAACTCATAACGACTAGAGAGGAGCTATTAATGCCATCAGCCACGAACCTTCTATGATTAAAGTAGTCGACGTACAGCCTTTTGGAAGTAAGGAAAAGTCAATGGAAGCTCATGAAAAAGAGTATCTACCTCTTGTCATAGTGTTATTAAAGACTGCAAACTTTAGGAACTTCTTCAACTTGCTGGGATTTGATGAAAATGCTAGGCTTGTAACAGCGGTTACACTTAAGTAGATCTTTGAAGGTCAACATGCCGAGTGTAATGCAACATAACTCGTCAAGAGAATGGCCAAGGCATGTAAAAATGCCATCTTATTCACTGAAGCAAATATGTGTGTAAAAGGCCTAAACCATAACCATCCATTATATGTAGAAGGTGTTCTTAATTGGCTATCTAGTTAAAAGAACGTTCATTGACAACAGTTCTTCCTTGAATATAATGCCAATGAATACATTCAAAGCTGCAGGGATCAATACCCAATGCTTAATTAGACAACCCATATCGATAAATGGCTTCAGTCATGCCCCTACTGACCTATTGGATATGTTAATGTTGATCTTAAAGTTGTGTCTATTCATAGCACCATTACTTTCCATATGATTGATGCGCTCGTGCAATATCACTTACTAATAGGTAGAAAGTAGCTGCACAATCACAATTTGGTTACGTTACACCAGTGTATCAAAGGACATTAGAAAGGGAAATATGTGTTTATTTCGGTTATGAAGAATCCTTTTGAACAACACTAGTCTTATTTTATTGAATCGGGATTCTTCGATGAATTTGCTGGGGATGGGGAAACAACCATAGCCAAGCCATCTAGTATTCCCTTGCTTACATGGGAGGAAACTCAAGAAGACCAACGAAAGAAGAGAATGATACGTGGATGTTATGGAGGGAGGAAAAAGAATAAGCAATCTACTAAAATCGAAAGTTTCATTAGAGAGGATGGACTCCATATGTTCCATTTATGATGATTTGAGGGATCTGAGGATACATGCTTATCCTCTTCAGATCCCACACCAGTCCAAGAAGTTTAACTTGCCCCACAGCAATTACAAGATCAAATAAAGCTTCAAGCTGAGGAAATAGAAGAATTAGACTTAGCATGATCAAAGGAGTCGCAACGAGCAATATTCATTAGTAAGAGTCTCCCATAGGAAATGAGGGTTCATATTACCAAGTTATTAAAGGAGTATAGAGACGTGTTTGCATAGATCTATAAAGAAATGCCAAGGTTGGATCCCGACCTTATATTACATAGACTGAATATTGCTCTTGGGGCTACCCTTGTGAAGCAAAGGCAAAGAGTTTTCCATCCTGAGATTGAAGTGCAAATCAAGCAGGAGGTAGAGAAATTGTTACCAATTAGTTTCATAAGGTCAATTGAACATCCTACCTAGCTCGCTAATATTGTTCTTATAAGAAAAAAATGGACAAATAAGAGTATGTATGGACTTTCAGGATCTAAACAAAGCCTGCCCTAAGGATGACTTTCCTTTACCAAATGTTGACACTTTGATAGATGCAACCGCAAGACACGAACTATTTTCATTCATGGATAGCTTTAGTAGATATAATCAAATTAAGATGGCGAAAGGAGATACAGATTGCATGGCCTTTTGTACACCAGTCAGAAACTTTTATTATATAGTTATTCCATTTGGATTTAAGAACATAGGAACTACATATCAAAGGGTAATGATCACTCTATTTCATGACATGATGCATGATTTTATATAGGATTATGTTGATGACATAGTGATCAAGTCTAGAACAACACCTAATCATTTGGTCCATTTACATAGGGTCTTTCAACAATGTCGACTATATAAACTTCGCATGAACCCTTTTAAGTGAATTTCGGTGTGTCTTCAAGAAAGTTTCTTGGCTTTGTTGTGCATCGAAAGGGAATTAATGTTGACCCTACAAAAGTACAAGCCATAAGATCAATGCCATCTCCTACTACCTTGAAAGAATTGAAAACCTTTAGGGGAAAGGTCTCGTACATTAGAGGATTCATGCTTGCATTTGTGGAAATTTCATACTTGTTGCATAAACTTTTGAATGGGATTGAATCCATGAAGAGGAGGTGTAGAAGATTAAGACAATCCTGATTTCCCCGCAAACTATGACTATGCCTATCACTATCAAAGGGAGACCTTTGGTCTTATATCTTACTTTTATTGACAAATCTGTCAAAGCTTTGCTTGTATAAGAAGTAGAAGGTCAAGAGCAACCTGTATATTATTTGAGCTAAACCCTTCAGGGGAGTGAGGTCAATCACCCAGCTTGTAAGAAACATTGTCTCACATTGGTATTTGCCATGTAGAAATTAAGGCATTACTTCCTTATACACAAGATCCATCTGATGACTCGATCTGGTCCGTTAAAGTACTTACTGTTTCAACCGACCTTGTTAGGATGCATAGCAAAATGTTTGCTTTTCCTTAGAGAGTTCGATATTATGGTACAATCTTCTAAAGCTGTCAAGTCACAAGCTTTAGCTGATCCTTTAGCACATTTCCCAAACGTACAAGAGAGCTTCAGTACGGATGCTATACTAGTTAAGTTTCATGAGGATTCTTTCATGGTTGAAACGGAAGGAGAATAAACATTGCAATTCGATGGGTTAGCGGGAAATCAGGGTTGGGGAGCTGGAATTGTATTGACATCACCTAAGGGTCATGAAGTACCACTGGCATTCAAACTTGATTTTCGATGCATTAATAATGAGGTTGAATGTGAAGCATTGTTACTTGGCTTATTATCAACATAAGAAGTCAAGGCACATAATTTATGTGTTTGAGGTGACTCAAACTTAATTGTTAAGCAAGTCACAGGTGAATTTGCATTGAAGGAACCTACACTAGTGCCTCATAGGGCTACAGTGCAGGCCTTCGTCAAAAAGTTCAACTTCGTGCGATATGCGTACACAACATGTCTCGAATCAAGATGACGATGTGTTGGCCACTCTAGCATCCAAAATTCTAATTCAAGATGCAAGTAGGGGTGTAAATGTCCGAGTAATAAAGAAATCTATCCCTTATACAACATTAAATTTTCTTGAGGAACAAGAAGAGGTATAAAACGATTGGCGCACCCCGTTTATGGAACAATTGGTGCATCCTAGTATAGCCTTTGTTTCAACATTGAAAATTTTCATCAACATTAAGGGAATGTTGTATTATAAAGCCCCAGAAAGGGTATTGTCTTGTTGCATTGGAGCGAAGGAGGCTCGTCTTAAATTAGACTAGTATCACTAGATTTGGTGTGGAGAGAAAGGCCCCCCGTTATATCAACGTATCAACATGCAGGCTACTATCGGCCCTCGATGGTGAAGGATACGCTCCATGTCCAAACACATTGTCCCAAATGTTCGGAGTTACCTAATCAAGGCGAATGCAATTTTGTGTCTAGTGTAGGAGACTGGAGGTATCCGTATATTGACTACTGAGAAAATAATGTGCTACCCATAAATGGTATGGATGTTAGACTCATAAAATGTAAGGTTAGGAAGTATCTCATGCATGAAGGTGAGCTTTATAAGGTATTATTCATGGGGAAACCCTTAAAATGCATTGCCCTCCGAAATAGAAACGATTTTGACTGAGGTGCATGCTGAAGAGTGTGGAGAGCATCAGGGAGGAAGAAAATTGTATTATTATTTACTTAATAGAAGACACTATTGGCCTACACTGGAAGCAGACGCTTTCAATTTTACCAAGAGATGTACTGTTTATCAATAACATGGTGATGATATCTACGCCCCTACGGTTACGCTTCATAATGTACAACCCCTTGGCCTTTCCATACATGGGTATTTGATTTTATTGGACCTATACATCCTCCATCAAAGAGGTATATTTGGATCTTAGTCAGAACAAAGTACTTTACGAAATGGGTGGAGGCAATTCCCCTGAAGAAGGCAACGGGGCCAATTGTAGCAACTTTTATAAAGGAGAAAATTATATGCCAATTCGAGATCCTGAAGCGTATCCTTTCCAAGAATGGAACTCCTTTCATTAATTCTTATGTTCAACAATTATTGGCTTCTTACAGTGTCAATCATATTAAATCTACGCCTTATTATCCAAAAGGAAATGGGCAAGCTGAGGCAACAAATAAGAGTTTATTGACAGTCCTTAGTTGTATGGTATATAATAATCATAAAGAATGGCATGATAAGCTACCTTTAGCGCTTTAGGCTTATAGGTTGTCAAAATGAAGGCTGACGTAAGCAACTCCTTTTTCGTTAGTGTACAAGGTTAAGGTGGTGATTCTAATAGAAGTTTTGATTCTATCTGTTAGATTAACTATAAATGCTGAGCTTGAACCTGAAATACTACAAATGATAGACTTGGAAGCATTAGACAAAAGGTATGGCACCGCAAAACGTAATCTCATTAATTATCAACATAGACTAGGAGTGGCTTACGATCATTTGGTGAAGAAAAGATCATTTCAATAGGGCAATGTTGTTGTACTTCGTGTAGCTGAGCAGGACACCGAGGTATTTTAGCACCAAAATTTACGCCTAAATGGAAAGGGCCTTTCATCGTTGAAGAAGTACATAAGAGCAGGTATTGTAAACTCCAAAACCCCAAGACTGATGCCATCACAGCTCCTATAAATTTCTAATACATAAAAAAGTTTCATATGTAAAGAGTATGACATATCACAATTTAAATGAAATATACAACTCTAGTTATATGAGCTTACTTTTAATCAATTGTTTTTCAAATTAACACTTAACTAGAGTAAGCATGGTATCGCTGCTACTTGGTAAGAGCTTTACCTCCTAAGAGTGTGATAGCCACAGGTTCATGTTATGCTAACTAGTAAGAGTGTTGTCTCCTGGGCGCATGACATGACACCTTTTATACATGACTCAATTTCACTATCTAATGCTCTACGTATGATTATACCAATGGGGTTAAGAAGTGGGTAATAACCCCTTAATACGTTAAATGCTGTTTTTATTAATGATGGATTGCAAATTTGTGGCCAAATGTTGCTTTCACATAAGATGTGCAATGTTCTACTCTATACTCTTTTAAATGATTTCTTAAAGCTAAATCTAAAGTTATTATGATATACATCATGATTGTGTTGCTAAATATAATGTGCACTATAACTAATATGATAACCTTAATGTTCATAAAAGAATTGAGTTAATACGATGATTCAGTTGATGACATAAAAGAAAAAGTAAGAGAAAGTCCAAGTAATAAAGGGAAAGTATTCCCTCATTCAGTTTCTACAAACATGCATAAAAGTCTAATGCATAAATAAAAAAACTCAAATGGGGATCACTCAACGACAAAACACTGATCTAATAGAAGCCTTACGATCTACGTCCCCAATACGTTTTTTGCATTTCTAACGTAACCACTTTAAGCTAAGCTTTAAGTTGATCATGTCGCTCTACAATATCTTGTGCTCTAGCAACACTACTTACTAATAGCTGCTGATGGGAATCAAGCTCCAAGGCCCCTAATCTGCAATCGAGCCTGAGGATTAGAGGGGTTGGCACGATGGATCCTTATGTTCTAACAAACCCTTGTCGAGGCTAAGTACTTCATTGCCAAGTCACCTCTAATGCTATGCCATATGACTGCTCATTTTTTTGTGGTATGCCAAGTTGATGATTATTTGCAATTTCCTTATCGAGAAGTCAAGAGAGAGAAAAAGAGAGAACGAACTAACTAAGCCATCCCCGCCTGAACAAACCTATCTGTCTATACTTTTTGTTCGCATCTCCTAACAATCTCACCAATATAGCATCATCATGTGTACAGTATCATATATAGAATCCGTAACACTAATGATTGTTTTCCTTGTATATTCATTTCACCCTTTTGTCTCATGTACATTGCTTCTTTAGGGAATGTCCTTATTATTTTTTCCCTTTTAGGCAAGTTACCTTAACTTACGGGTATAAGTACCCTTATACTTGTAGCTGTAGAGATCAAATTACCTTCAATACACTCGAGTATTTTCTCCCTTGCATAAATATTGCTTATTTACTCTCAGCATCACTCTTATCCTTTCCCTTAAGCAAGCAACTTACGGGTATAAGTGCCCTTGTACTTGTACTTGTAGTTGTAGTTGTAGAGATTAGATTACCTTCAATACACTCGAGTACTTTCTTCCTTGTATAAGTATTACTTATTTACTCTCAGCATCGCTCTAATCCTTTTCCTAAAACAAGGTTAGGTGGAAAATAATCTCATTAGACCAATTCGTGCATCATATTGAATTGTGTCGTGAGTCCTTAGAAGTTCTTTTGATGCGTCATATCCTTTAGAGCTATTCATGGGTTTTTGCTTACTATTTCATTGATTATTCATACCCCCTTTTCGTACCTTTCCCCATTAACCCTTTTCAAGCTTTCTGCAAGCTTAGTCCCATCCAACAACTGGCCTTATCTACTCTTAGTTACGGTTCGCATCATCTTGGTATCAAAGTAGAGGTTTTGTATAAATTGTAGTTAGTTCTTCCTGAATTTTGTTATACTTATACCATATTTTATGTGTGAGAAACAGAGCAAGTTACTGTATTCATTTGACTGATGTGTTGTTAGTTGTTTACTTTTTGAAGTATTTGTTTAATTTGAATCTGTGAGGAGAAATGACAAATCTAAGTATGAATGTTAATGCTGGTGATAATAGTAGAGTTGTTCACCATAGATAACAATCTTAAGGAACTCCTAAAAGTACCGATGAGAGACTTGATGAGGTAGCTAACCTCTTGGTCGATTTGACCCGAGCTGTTCATGTCCTGTCTTATCGACCCACTGAGGCTACGTAAAACACTTTATAAGCTGCTCAACTTGTTAAAGGTCTGAACCCAGGTTGACCATTTTGAGGTGGAAGAGCTAGCAGACAAGTAAGGCAAAGGATAGACCTGAGAGAGCTAGATGAGGAGGAAGAAGAGTATTTTGAAGAAGAACGTGTATGAGTCCCCAGAGCATCCGAGTTTCAATGGATCTGGGAATGCTAACGAATATCAGAATTGGGAAGAGAAGGTGGAGCGTAATTTGATTATTATCAATATGACGATTATGAGAAAGCGAGGACTGTTGCTGTTGAATTTTGCAGACATGTTACCATGTAGTGGAATAATTTTCAAGCCATAAGAAGAAAAGAGGGGTATTGAGAGATTAACACCTAGCCCAAGATGAAGAGAGTACTCAGTAACAGATTTGTATCGGAAACCTATCTCTAAGATACTTTCACTCAATTTCAAGAGCTGAAACAAGGAAGCCGAATTGTTGATGAATATGTTCAAGAATTCCAAATGCTTATGATAAGATGCAAAGTGAAGTGAAGGAACCACTAGCCCAAACAATCTTAAGATTTATTATTAGGCTAGGAGGAGACATTCGAAACATTGTGGAGCTCTAACGATTTGACACAATGGATGAAGCTGTTAGGACTTCCCAGTGAGTAGACAGGTAGAGAAGGAACTAAGTAATGGCTAGAATACCAACTAGCCAACCCAGATAGGAAAGTCATTGGACTTTGCCAATTACCGAGTCGAGCAAAAGGGTCGATGCAGAACTAAGCAAAAAAGTCAACTTGAAGATGTAGTGTTGACCCAAACATATGAGAAAGGGTAAGGGTCTAGTAGGAAGACTAGCTAGATCAATTGCTTCAAGTGTTAAGGATTTGGACATATAGCTACTCAGTACCCGAATGGAAGGACAATAGTCATTAAGGGAGACATTCCGAAGTTAGACGTAGAGAGTACGGATGAGGAACCCGAGGAAGAGGTTATAGCTGAGAAAGAGTTGATTAAGGAAGACGTGTATGCTGAGGACTTGAACTAACTACTCATGGTTATTTGATGCACTGTGAGTGTGGAACCTTCACGAGAGGAGGAGCAAGGAGAGAACTTGTTTCATATCACCTGCAAGGTAAATGATTAGATGTACGCCTTCATCGTAGATAGTGGAAGCTATACTAATGTGGTGTTAACTGACCTTGTTTCAAATTGAGATTGCTGATTGTTGCACACTTGAAGCTACACAAGTTGCACTAGTTAAGTGAAAAGGGAGCATTACATGTTACTTGGAAAATATTGCTACCAATCACTATCGGCAATTACTCCGACTAGATTCTTTGCGACGTATTGCCTATGTACACGTCTTATGTGTTGCTAGGAAGACCGTAGCTGTTTGATAGGAGAGTCATCTACGACAGATATAGGAATACCTACATGCTTGAGAAGGATGATCGGAAGATTACGCTAAATCCAATGCCATCAAGAGAAGTTCACACGTTACAAACAAAACTTGCTCATGGATTAAAGAAAGCTCTAGTGATGAGTAAAGCCAAACTTCAAGAGGCCATTAATGCCAATAAGCCGACCTTCCTGTTGGTTAGGCAATTATTGGAAATGAAGAAGCAGAGTGATTTACCTTAAGAGGTGAGGGAACTATTGGATGAATATGCTAACCTGTTCCTAGAACAGTTGCTAAAAGGGTTATCCCTAATCCGAGGAATAGAGTAGTGCATTAACTTGGTACCCGGCGCTGCATTACTGAATAAGTTAACTTATTGGATAGACCTCAAGCAGGCTTCTGAGCTTCAACGTCAAGTCAATGAGTTGTTAGAAAGAGGATACATGAGAGAGAGTCTCAACCCTTGTGCTATGTCTGCACTTCTAAACCTAAAGAAGGATGGAACTTGATGGATATGTGTTGACAGTCGAGCCGTGAACAAAATCATGATCAAATATAGGTATTTGATCTTGAGGTTAGAAGACATGTTGGATGAACTCAATGGAGCCAAAATTTTCGACAATATTGATTTCAACTCTAGCTACCATCAAATCCGCATGAGGCTGGGAAATAAGTAGAAGATTGCGTTTAAGACTTAAAATAGACTTTAGGAGTGGATAGTCATGCCTTTTGGCTTGTCGAATGCCCCGGGCATCTTCATGAGACTTATGAACCATGTATTGAGACATCTCATTGGGAAGTGTGCTGTGGTGTACTTCGATGACATCCTGATTTACAGTGTCGACATGCCGAGCCATTGTAAACACATTAAAACAGTCATAGATATCCTTCATGTCGAGAGACTATTCGACAATTTGAAGAAATGTTCCTTTTACCAGGAGAAAGTGGTATTCATAGGCTATGTAGTCAATCAAGGAGGCTCGCGAGTCAATGATGAAAAGATTAGAGAAATTATTGAGTGGCCAACCTTACTACTTGTGTCGACGTGAGAAGCTTCTATAGACTAGCTTCACTTTATCAAAGGTTCATCAAGAACTTCAGCACCATCACCGCACTATTTACTGAATTAACGGAAAAAAAAAACACCAACTTCCAATGGAGAGAGAGGGAGGAGAGAAGTTTTGCTAAGATTAAGAAGAAGTTGACCTCTGCCCTAGTATTAGTACTACTTGACTTCGACAAAATTTTTGAGCTATAGTATGACATTTCAGGCATTGGAATAAGTGCTGTCCTAATGCAGGAAGGCTAATCAATTGCTTTCCACAATGAGAAGCTCCGAGAACCCCAATTAAATTACTCTGTATATGACAAAGAGCTCTTGGCACTAATCTATGCACTGCAAGTATGACAGCACTATCTACTATCGAGAGAATTTATCATATATATTAACTACGAGTCACTGTGCTACCTCCGAAGTTAAACCAAGTTATCTAAGCGGCAGGTAAGATGGGTTAAATTCCTTGAAGGATTCAATTTTGTGATCAAGTATAAACAAGGAAAGAGCAACATAGTTACATATACTCTCTTAAGGAAGCATGTGCTCTTATCAAAATTGTAGACCAGGCTATTTGGGTTTACGAGTATCAAGGAATAGTACTTTGAGGATCCACACTTTGGACTAATAATTTTGAGATGCGTGGATAGGAGAATAATGGATGAGTATTATGTAGAGGATGGCTATCTATTTTGAGGAGGGAAACTTTGCGTACCGACTTATTTCCTATAGGAATGATTAATTAGGGAAGCCCATAGCGAAGGACTCTCCAAGCACTTTGGAGACTAAAGCACCTATGAACTATTGAATGGATGATTTCTTTTGGCCGATAATACAAAGAGATGTGCACTGGGTGGTCGAAAGCTATGCTGTGTGTAAAAAGGCTAAGTGCTAAGCTGAACAAGGGAAAGCAATGCTCCTACTTGTTTTAATGAGGCCATGGATTGATCTAAGGATGGACTTTGTTCTCAGACTGCCGAGAACCACCCGAGGAAAATATTTTGTAATGGTTGTTATGGATCAGTTTAATAAGATGGCATACTTTATGTCCTGCACCAAAACTAACGACGCTTTGGCTGTTCCTTCTCTTTTCAAGTAGGAGATTGTATGGATACATGGCATACTAAGAAATGTAGTCTCCGATAGAGATTCGAAGTTCTTAAGCCATTTCTAGAGAACCTTGTGGCGTTAATTGGGAACCAAATTACTCTTTAGTACCTCCTATTACCCATAAACTAATAGCCAAACAGAGGTGGTTAATTATACTTTCAATTTACTACTTCGAGCTGCAGTCGACAAGAACTTGGTTGATTAGGACGTTTGCCTACTAATGGCTAAGTTTGCTTATAATTGAACCGTACATACCACCACTAAGTAGACCCCCTTCGAAGTGGTCTATGGATTCAATCCCAAGTTGCCCTCGACCATGCCCTTGTACCTGCACTTATGCAAGAAGACCTCCACGCCTTGGCTAGAGCACAATCTCTTGAGCACATCTATGATAAGGTCACTTGACATATCGACCAAGCTACCGAAAGAATGCGAGAAAAGACTAAGGGTAGGTCAGCCAAGAGACTTGGTATGGCTATACCTTAGTAAGGAATGGTTCCTAAACAAAAGCAAAAACAAATTATCTACAAGAGCGGAAAGACTTTTCAGAATTCTCTAGAAAATCAGTAACAATGCCTACAGGTTAGAACTGCCTAAGGACTATGGGGTTTTTAATGCCTTCAACATTGCCGACCTTAATTCATATCACCATGACAGAGAACTGAACCAACATCATTCAGATTTGATCCTAAATCCAAAACAACCCAAAGGGAATGATAGGAATCAAGTTATGAAGCCCCTAACCTATAGCCGAGCTCAAAGACTAGAGGGGTTGGCATAACAGATCCTTATGTTCCAACTAACCCTTGCCGCAGTCGAGTACTTCCTTGCTGAGCCACCTCTAATGCCGTGCCGTATGACCACTCATTATTCTATAGTATAGAGAGTTAACGATTACTTTATATTGCCGAATCGACCAATTACTGGGCATCTTCTTTGTCAAGAAGCTGAGAGAGAGAAAGCAGACTAACTAAGCCATCCCTGCTCAAACAAACCCATCTGTCCATACTTTTTGTTTGCATCTCTTAACAACCTTGCCAATACAGTATCGCTACGTATACAGTATCATATATAGAATTTTTAGCACCAATGATTGTTTTCTTTATATATTCATTTTTTACCCTTTTATCTCATATATATTGATTCTTTAGGGAATGTCCTTATTGTCTTTTCCCTTTTGGGCAAGTTGCCCTAACTTACGGGTATAAGTACCCTTGTACTTGTAGCTGTAGAAATCAGATTAACTTTAATACATTCGAGTACTTTCTTCCTTGTGTAAACACTGCTTATTTACTCTCGACATCACTCTTATCCTTTCCCTTAAGTAAGGTTAGGTGGCAAGTAGCCTCATTAGACCAATTCATATGTCATATCAAATTATACCACGAGTCTTCAAAAATTCCTTTGGTGCATCATATCCTCTGAAGTTGTTCATAAGTTTTTGGTTACTATTTCATTAATCATTTTTACCCCCTTTTCATACCTTTCCCCATTAACCCTTTTCAAGCTTTCTATAAGCTTGGACCTCTCCATCGACTGGCCTTGTCTACTCTTGGTCACGGTTTGCATCAACTGCAAGTCTCGAATAGGTATTGTTTCGTAAGATTTGTCCAAAAGTGAAGTAGCTTTCCCAAGGAAGGTTATTATAGTATTTGTCACCTCATTACTAAGATAGATCGATCCAATCCAGAAATCACCCTTTATAGCCCATAAGTCCTGCAACGGCTGTAAAAGATCTGAAGGAATTGTAAATCTATAAAATGAAGAATATGCATTAGAAGGTTGAGGTGTCTCCATTACCATTGTATGGGATGAACATCCCTTAATCTACTTCGATACTGCAACGGCTACAGTAGGGTCGGTATGGTCATGAACCACCGGTGAAGGAATTCAACTATACATTAGGGTAATGTCATCAACTGCAATGGTGTCTGAGGAAATGCTATCTACTACACTACCTAGTTAGCTATCAAAGAGTCTAGCTGCCCTAGAACCTCAGTATCCTCTTGGATATCAGCCTCTTCTAAGTGTATGGCTTCATGGTCATCTCGATCAACAATATTGCTTAGCTCTTTCAAAGCTTTAGTCTGTTTCTTAATTGGCTAATCAGCTTTAATGATGGATTGGTTTTGAATTTCCTCTCGATCATCGATATTACCTTGTGGATCTTCTCCATCGCTACCTTCACTAGTGTTGTTAGGAGATTTATCAGTGTCTGAAGACTCATCATCACTTTCACTATCATCGGCAACCTCAGCAAGATAATCACTTACTCAAGGTGTTTTCTCAAAGCCATATCAGACATGGAAAGGAGAAAGAATGGAAGGGAGTTTCTTAGATGTCTTGTCGTTCTTTAAAGTGGTAGTAACATTTCTACCATCCTCATCCTATAAAGAAACAAGAAGAGCAATGAGTAAATAAGTCATGAGATACAAAGTGTAAATACTAAAAGGATGATATTAACAAGTTACCTCACAAATTCATGAATGCTTGATTTGTCTGATGATAGGTAATTTAGGGGTAGAATAGTCTTTCTTATTCTTATTTCTTGCACTGGAAAGTAGCTTCTTCTTCTCATTGGGAACTCGAAATAGAAATTCATCCTTATAAATAGTCCTCACCGGAAGCTCACTCTCGACTGGTGTAGTCACATATTTCTTAAAGTCTTCCAGGCAACTTATCTAGTACGTAAGCCAACCGGTGGAGGCAATCCCACAATGACTTATAGATGGAAAAAACAACTGCTTCACTTTGAATCGAATATTTCTAAAGTCATCTAGACTTAATGATCTATAACTCTCATTAAAGTCATCATCAACTAATATTTTTTAAGGGACCCCTTAGTTGAAACCAAATAGGCGAGTGACGTGGTGTAGTACGTATAACATCACCCTAAACTCTAGATGATAATTGTTGGAATCACCCCAGTCAAGTAAAGAAGGGAGACCCTTGGGCAAGCACCAAAGGATGAAACCAGCTTCAGCAACATTAAGTCTCTCCCTTGCACCAAGTAAATTCATGATGTCTTTTAATCTTTTTGGATAAAAATGTAGGAACCACAAGTATCTAGGTGTCTTATTGGTGTAGGGGTAAAAAGTGGCTTCTTTATAGTTGTCCAAAACATTCAATAAAGCACCTAGAGATCGCTTATTGACCTATGCCTAAGCTCGCAACTCACTACATTTTAGCTCGTCGAGACAAGATCCACAGTATCCCTTATACCGCTCACAAAAGAAAAAATGCAAGAATACTATATCTGCATGAGATACGATAGCGTATCGACCCATCGATTGAGTGAAGGCCTCATGATAGAGATTGAGATGCTAGTATAATGTGACTAAGTAAAATAGCCCCATGGCAAAACGCTCTCTACGTGCTATACGGATCGCTAAGTGAAATAAACGTAGACTCACACCATCTTTTGGACTATTAGGAAACACATATAATGATAGCCAGTAAGCAATAAAAGCCTCTAACTCATACCTGCAAGAAGAGACCGTTCATGAGACAACTTAGTTAGATCTACAAAATTGGACAACAAAAGTAAGAGCGTTGATACTTATTTGTATTCTTCATCTCCTTTGAAGAAATGTCTCACCCAGGCATTAAAAGTAGCTTTTCTGTAGGTGTCTTTGACTTTCTTTCTTTCGGCCTCTAAAGTCAAGATTAGGTCTCGATCCTTTTCAAAGATTGTAGATGTGGTGATATTAGTTGCATCGAAATCACGAAGATGCAAAAGTGTGCTAACGTCCTCCAAGGTAGGTGTAACTTCACCCCACGCAATTACAAATGTGTATGTTTAAGTGCTCCAACAACACATTAGTGCCCTCCAAATCTCCATGTTATTGGAACGATGACAATTGAAACAGGAAGAAATATACATCGAAAAATATATGTTCACCTTCTCTAAAGCATCAACATAGGCTGAGTTGCTCAAGATATGATTCACCCAATCAGCCCAACCAACTACAGGAATTCGAGGGAAGCGAAATAAACTTTCAAATAGTGGGACTTCTTTCTTCTCATTTCTGAATCGAAGCACTGAACTTTTATATTTCACTTCTTGTGCACTTAAGGCTCCTGCCTGATGAAGTGTAAGGCACCTTGAGCGGTTGGTTTTTTGTATAAGTCTTGGCTCCTTACATCACTCCAAAAGAATCTTCTTTTATCATTACATTGGGCCATTTGTCCTGTGGTAAAGGTAGGACTGGAATGCAACCCTCTTAGATGATTAGCACTTTGTTGCCATTTCTCTTCTTGGGCATTTTCTTCTTACACTCTTTACCCTTCTCTCGATATCCCCTATAAAGCTTAATAAGAAAGATTAATTAGTCAAATGATGAAAAGAAGAAAGTTCAACATACAGTGAACAAAATGAATTAAATAATTGAAGACATGCAAGGTAAAATGCAGCTGAGATCGATTCAGTACAGATCCACATTATGAAGCAATCTTGAATATTTTAGGTATGAATAGGTGAAGAGAAGCCTATTATCGTTTGGATTCTGGTAGGTCTCCAAAGTATAAGGGTAAGTGGTGAAACTTTCATACCCCAGAGTCTCAAATATTTCGTCTAAAAAAAACGTAGCTATATGTGGCGAAATTAGTTTGAAAGGATTCCATATATTTCTCAAACGCTATGGATCCTTGTTTCCCTTATGTGTCTCCCACTTAAAATTTAACCGACTCACAAAAATAAACCCAACACTACACTTGTGAAACATGATGCATTTATCTTATTTGCTAAATTCTGCCTCTCCTTATTGCTGCCACCCCCTAGATTTCCAGTACTTGTCACCCACCGGTCTTCATTACTTAACTAAGCTCCATCAAGCATTTCACCTCAAAGAAGAATCCCCTACTCTATCAATTCTAGTATTGCTAATTAAGAAAGCATTCTCTCTCTCCCATTTCTTCCTCGTCCACTTCGCCCTACCTTTACACAAATACACGTCCTCTCTCTCTTCGACTTCGAGCATTTCGCCTCTTTCTCTCTCTCTCTCTCTTTCTCTCTCTCTCTCTCTCGTGTACTCTTCCCTCTGGTTAATAGTGAACCCTTTCATTTTATCTCTCTCTCTCTTTCTAGCTCCTACTCAGTCCAGTCGTGACTCTTAAACACACCATACATCGACCTTTCTTTAACAAGATAAACACATACTGATCCATTTTTAACTTCCCACACCACCTCCCCTAGCCACCCCTACCCCCTCTCAACTTT
This sequence comes from Lumnitzera racemosa, assembly GCA_024138005.1. Classification (NCBI taxonomy): domain Eukaryota; kingdom Viridiplantae; phylum Streptophyta; class Magnoliopsida; order Myrtales; family Combretaceae; genus Lumnitzera; species Lumnitzera racemosa. Next base: position 47,257,102 of record JAMXBC010000002.1, read on the forward strand.
GAATTGATCTACCCTATGCAAACATACATATTCAAAACCTATCTCTAATATAGGGATTGTAAAGGAATAGGTGTCTTGGACTACCATGGTAATTAGGATTTTCACATATGGGGAGAAATGGTCTACAGGACTAGAAAGAAGTAGTGCCACGGGGTGTTTATGAGCAGAATTCCAATTATGCATTGGAACTTAAACAGAATATAATCTTTGTTTGTGTTCTTGGTTCGAGCATGATGAACTTAGAGAAGGAAGGATAGTTTGCCTGGCTTGCACAAGGTTTGGATTCACTTTTGGCAGGGGGGTTTCATGGTCAACAATAGTAGATCAAGGTATTGATATTGAATTTATTGAAGATAACAATGATTTTAGTGGTGCTCACAAAATGTTTGATGCATTGCAACAAAAGAATTTAGTGTTATAATATATTATAATCAACATGTATATTTCAAGCAATAGTACATTACATGTTGAAGTTTGGAGCTTTACCGTAATGACTTTAGGGCGTTGATCAACTTTGGTTGCCAAAGGTAGAATGCTTTAGTCACCTCAAAGGGTATTGGTTGTTTTATGTTAAAGCTTGAAGCTTAGGTTAAGGAGTTTCCCTATTTCAAATAGGCCTGGGATGTTGATGTATCGAATAGTGTGATGAAAGTTGGGTCGTATTACTAGTTTAGTTCTATTCACTAAAGAACTATATTCATAGATATCCATTTCACGATGCTTGTAAAGAATCTTTTCATGTCAGATTAGGGTGAGTAATAAAACATTGAAGACTTGCTTTAGCTAGGGTAAGAGGAAGCACTGGCATTGATTGAGGAGCCCTATTTATGGTGTCTCGCTTACTGGATGTTTGAAGAGGGTACAACTAGATCAATGAATTGTTCTTACTCATTATTGCAATTAGTATGGTATGTGTAGGACATTGGAGAATTTATACAAAGAGGACAACCTTTAACAAGATTCAGTAATTGAAGAGGGGAGAATAAAGTTGACCAAGCAAAGAACATATACATGTACACGTATACATTCCAAGAAGTTTTAAAATAGATGGTAATGATCTTTTCATAAGACCGAAGTTCAAGGGGAAATACAGCTCAAGGTCAAGTGATTAGCTCTTTGAAGATTTTTCTACACAACATAGATAAATTTGACGTAGCTTGGATATCTATGAGGCCACCAATTAACTTGGATGGTAATATGAAAATTTTGAATTTACTAGTCTTAGTTGGAATTTTGAGACTACTAGTATGCCTCTTTGACAAAGAATGCATGAGACTAGACTATGAAGAGAGATTCCCATATAACAAGACTTAGTTTAGGAAAGATTAGCACTTGGAGTGCTAAATTATTAGGCCCTTCATATGTATATACTATTGGTTGATTGAGTGATACAAATAGAATTATAACGAAAGGGGAAATAAAGGTAGCAAATAGCAAAAGTCAAGTAAATTCTTGAGTATCCGAAGTCAAGATGACCTCTTTTAGCAATGCATAAAGTTGTGATTGTGAGGCAAGATAATGACATGGACAACATCGTAGGGGGACATGGATAACGAGAAGTAGCCAAGACAGAGCATAGTATGTGTGGTTATATGATTTGATCGATAAATTCAAAGAAGCTTAAGGTACTCCAAAGACCAACCTATCAATTCAAATAGATGTAGTAATCAGCCATGAGCTCTTAAATGGTGACTTTCAAAAAGGCAACATTGGAAATTTGATTAAAAGGGGTTACTTAGGTACTCATAGTCGTATGCCCAATAATTATTGCTACATTGCTATTGGTCGGTGATAAGATATTGAAATAATTTGTTCAAGCATATAGGTCTCTTCTAAAGAGTAAGGTGAGAACAAATTAAATTTTTTAGGTTCACTACTAAGGACAATGCAAAATGTAAGAATGCCATTACAAAGTACAAAGCTTATGTTAGGCTGCTGCTTAGTTAAACAAAAAGAAAAAAAAATTCAAGTGAGAGTGATAAGGCCTATGGTGAATTGCTTACAACTTTAATCCTACTGCTAGTAAATGAGATTTGTTCTTAAGTGGAGGTGGATTAGCCTCGATGATGTTAAATGTAATGATTAGACCAATAAGGTAGGGCATATTAATGGAGATAGGATTAAAGAATGCCATTTTCTTATACATATTTTCCTTTCAAGCATCACTTTCTAAGAATTCAATTTGGTCCAATCACACCAATAAGTTTTCTAAGCATGGCATTATCGTGCAACTCTTGGAGCAATCATCTATTCTACTAAGGTCTTAAATATTAAGAATATGATTCAATTGAGAAGTCTATGGAGATAGTAATATTATCATACAACAAATTGTTCAAGACGCAGTATCACAAAGGAGGAAATAGGAAGGAAGTGTGCAATACTCACTCTTACGCTTTCTTTTCTAGTTAGATAGTAAGGCCTGCTTCCTTGTTCAATTCTATAACTCCAAGCATGAAAGGGGCAAGAGTCTACAGAATGGTATCAAGGGAGAAAGAAATAAGGTTAGAGGAAGATAGAGAAGCGTATTAAAAGTATAGAAGGTCAATAGATAAAGTAAGATATGTGCATAACAAGAAATGTACACAATGTAGAGCAGCTTAGGTCTCCAAATTTCAGTTTCCAAATTGAGAGTTTATTCGTTTAATATCAACTTCAGTCTTCGACAACAACTCCAATATTGTTGAGTATCTAGTCCTTTCTTAGCCCTTAACCTATGGTCTTCAATCTTCAATGGCTGTTGCAACTTGTTTTACTTTGTCCTCAAATTTTAGATTGGAAGAAGCTTAATCCTATGCTAAATTGTTCGAGTGAAAAGTAAAAGAAAATGAAATCGAAGATGTGTATAAGTTAGAAAACAATCTTGAAGTAGAAGAAATGCGAACTGGGAAAAATGACAATGAAGACATGAAGCTGCTCACAAGGGGAACAAGAAAATAACATAGTGAAAATTTGAAAGAGAAGAAGGATGTTTCGAAGTTGCATTATTAATGCAGCAAATGAATGAAGTCAAAGTGTATATAGAACAAAGACAAATCGAAATTAAAATAAAAGAAGAAATGTATATGGGGAAATTGCTGATGAAGGCTGAAGTATGCAATGAATTCAATGAAATGAAGATAGAAAGATGTAGGAGGATTGAAACGAAATCGAGAAAAATTGTGTACAGAATCAAAATATGAGGATTTGAATAAAAAATTTAAAGAAGGAGCTAAGGCTATATATAGGAGAATGAATGTTACGAAAGCAAAGGAGTGGAATGCGTAGAGGATGTTGATGCTGATAAAGTGAAGAAGAAAGATGAGGAATCAATGACGAATGAAGATGAAAATTGCGTATGGATGAATGGGTAGAGAATCAAATAGGAAATGTGAATGAATAAAAAAGAAGAGTATTCATCGGGGTAAGCATTTAGAGGTTGGGAGTATATTACGTGGACTCAACAAAATGGTTAGAGAATGAGGCTAATGGAAAACAGCAAAGGAATATATAGGGGGATTGATCATAATAGAAAATATTCTTAGGTATATTTTGTACTAATCAAATCATGACACTTCAGCGGTTTGTTCAAAAGGAAACTTTTTTCTATTAAGAGTATTTTAACAAAAAGGATGATGAGTATTACTCTTATTAGAAAATATCAGTTGTAAGTGCTGGTAAAGCTAAGGAATTTAATAAACCATTAGAATTTCTTGAGAAAAGATCATTCTTTAATACACTTGGTCAAGAGTATACCAATCACTCTTTTGGGTTGTAAGTGGATATTGTTAAATTGGTACCAAACCTGCTATTCAAATTGTTAAAAAAGAATTTTGAATGGTCTTTTATTACACATTTCATGAAATCAATACATATACTGCAATTAGCAAATGGGAATTGTTATTTCACATTAACATTAGGATTGGCTCAGTATCAAATAAGGAATAATTCAAAAGATTCAATTATAGTAATGATCATAAGAGCCAAGAAGATAATATACACGTATGGTGAAAGACGTAAGTTGATTCTAATCGTGTTGACTAGGCAAAGCATGTTTGGTGTATACTCATGTATGTGGGATACATCCAAATGATATATAAAATTGTCACTGTGCCATCAAGAAGATGATTTTTGTTCTAGTAGAAATATAATTTTGATCAATTTGAGGAAAGGTAAGCATATTACATTGTGCTACAAATTTTATGCTGCAGAGAATTTTAGCCATCCTGGTATGTTGGTAATTGAATTCTATAAGAGCGAGATAATGATCAGTATCTGATACGAGGCAAGTGCACCTATCAGTTTTAATATAACGGATGTGAGTCTGAGTCGATCCTTCAAAGACTTCGACTACTAATATTAACCTTAACTCTATTATCTGACTGGAAAATTGTGATGAGTTGAATGAATTGAAAATACTAAAAATAACAAACTAACCTAATTATGAGACTTGATTAAGCAATTTAGAAAGCGATAAAACTAAGAACGACTTCAAGAAGGCAAATAATGTATTTAGGAATTATTTCCCCTAGTGTTTAACATGTGACCGCTTAAAATATATCCAATTCAATCTCTATTATTCTTGACCGGAGAGATTCACAATTAAAGTTAACACCTTTCTCAAGCATATTAACCTTAATCCTAAATTATTTACCGGAATCTCTTCACTTAGTAAAATAATTTAGAATCGTATTAATATATAATGAATTCCCACACAAAAGAACAACTTTCCGGAAGAAACATGTATCTTATCTCTAAGTACACATGTAATTATCTTCAATTATATCAAGATCTCATTATTCATGTGATTTCTCAATCATCATGCATAATATCAGAGATTGATACTCTAGAAATATCAATTAACAATTAAATAACATAATTGAATCAAGAAAAGATAGAAACTTTATTGAAAATTATCAATTAATCTAATAGTCACATGAAACCCTAGGTTCCATAATCTTAAATACAAGAATTTTAAGCTATAATAATGAAACTAAAAACGAATTGCAACAAAATCATGAAATAAAACATGAAAAACTCCTTTTATTGATGAAAAATCTTTTCAATCTTGAAGTTGAGTATTTCTTTTGCTTTTTTCTTCTCCTTCTCTTCAAGTCTCTTCTCTTTTGAATGTTAAAACTTATGTGCGAAACCCTAGTATGCCTTTTTATAATATATTGTAAGATTTCTTTTTTCGTCACCAGACACAACTTGGGACACAGTTGTATCCCTAAGTCATGTAATTTTCTGACCTTGGCAAATCTTTCTGAATGGACACAACCTAAGGATACAGTTATGTCCCAAACTGTATAATTTTCTGACCAAAATTCCTATTATTTATGTAACTTCAAAATTCATTTATTTGAACTCCAAATTGAGTAAAACTTGATTCATTTTCTTCATTTTCAATCCGAGAACGCATTCAAATCTTGAAATCAAAATTTTACTCAATTAAGTATCAATTTATTTTTAAAAAAGCCAAAGATGTAAGGAAAATACTATAAAATCACTATGTAAAATATATTTAAAATAAGAGTTATTAGTATCCTCAACATGAATGGTCGTATTCCAAGCCAGTAGAGGAAGTTTAGATATAACTTATTGGGGAACAGTTTGTTTAACACAATGTATCAAGAGAAGAACATTCATTAGATAATGGAAAATATAATCTAATCAAGGACATAAACCTATTGACTCATGAAGATCAACTTGAAGAGATGAATAAGTTTAGAAATGGACAGTTTAAAGAAGATTTGTTTTAATATTTCCATTGGGGCAATATATAATTTGTTTTAGTCAAAGCTACGAATTTGCGTACTATGCTAATTGGTAACGGTGCGGCTGTTCAATAGCGCACAGCCAAGGTCAGTTGAATGATTCATTCAATGGAAAAACTCCTTTTGACTCTGTCCAAATGACTTTTGGTTAGGGGGCAAAATATAAAGAGCTAAATTTGATTTATGGGTTTAAAGCTCAATAATGATATGGATTTAAATCTTTAGGTTAAAGTGACAGGGTTTGGAGAGTTATGCCCATAAGAATCCAGGATGATCATGGGAGACTTGGCATGGAAGATTTGGAGTAGGGCTCATTCGATCAGCTTACCAATCTAACTTTTCTTGGCTTGGCTTAGCTCAGCTTACACTAATAAGAGATAAAACCCTTTATTTAAACCTAAACCTATAAAATAAGCCCACTTGACACTCATATGTAAAAGACTTTAATTCTAGCCATTAATCAACGTTACTATCCATCGAATCGAATTCACCTATTATCCTCTATAAATATCTTATTCATTTTATCATTTGAATAAGAGACAAATTTTTATGAACATCGTTATTCTACTGGAATATTGTCTCAAAAATCAAAATAAGCAAACACTTCAAAAACACTACCTCGTTCTTCACTCATTATGGAGTTTAATGTCATTGTGCTCCTCCACCTATCACTTAACGTGTTAGAGTCTACTAAGATTACTTATTCTATCTTACTTGATCATCCTATATATGTAAGTCAAATAATTTATTTAGTCACATGTAACACAGTAAAATATGCAGCACACATGTAACCTTTTTCAATATCGAACCCTCCACGATATTTAACACCAATGGAATCTAGAATGTACAAAGTTAATAGCCCAAATTTATAACCGAATTCAACATCATTTAATTTGATTGGTTAAGGGAAAAAAAAAAGGTTAGAAATTGAAGACTGGGATACATCATTTCGGAAATTAATTCGGCTTACCATTCGTACCGTTTACCATTTCTCAACGTGTAATGGTCTCTACCTTATATAGGTTATTTAGCATCCGTACCAAATACACTTTTTTTTTTTTTTGTTTTAATAAATAGATTACCCTGCTTTAAAATTTTTTTAATATAATTTACCCTGGAGGAAAGCTCTAGGAATAAATACAAGCGAACCACAAAGATATTTTAATATGCAATCGGTGAACGGAATGATTTTTTTAATGAGTAAAACCAAATCAAACGGCCGAAAATGCGTCGATGTAGATGTGGACGTAGAGTGTACGCCTTGTGGCCGTGATCAAGACCAACCAAGTCATGACATCCTTATCTTGTTGGAAGGATTGCCAAGGCGCTTGTACTTGTACTCTGCGATGGGACATCATTCATCAAGATCAACATCTCGTAATTTATCTATACATGGATATAAATATGTGAATATAGAAAAAAAAAAAAACAAAAGAAAAACACAAACCTTACTGGTCCCTTTCTCTCCGTGGACTTGCTAAAATAAGAGAAGTTTGATAATTGGGTAAAAGAAAAATAGATAAGAAGGATTGTAGAAAGATAAGAAGACACAGTTGAATTGATTATACCAGTTTTAGGATGCATCTTTAGTAGATGTATTATTATATAAGATTTCAGGGACTATCTATATAATCATGTTTATATCCAATTTATAAGAATGAAACTTAAATGTTAAATAATATAAGATCATGGCTAATAAAGAAAAAAAAAGGAACAGATTACCATCCTTTTTGTAAATTTAGTTTTAAACTTTAACTCTTTAAGGAAAAAAGAAAAAAAAAAAAAGGACAAAAATGAGTTCAGAAACTTCCGAGCCCTTAAAATGTCAAAATCTTATATATAAAGAACATCCGATTTTTATAGAGTTGATATATACAAATAATTACATGTAATTTGGTCATATACAATGCAACTTATCATTTGTGTTTCGATTCTCCATATATATATATATATATTTAAGTCCTTTGTAATTTTTTTTTTTTTTTTTGTCAAATTGAATCTACTTGCAATAGATGCCTATTCGAAGGAGCTAGGATCATAACACTCCATTTAAGGATTAAGATAGCTTACTTCCCATGTACTAGACTATGGTTTAGCAAACTAAAAACAATTGCAAAGTATGAATTTCTAATTTTATGAAAGGTTTCGGAAGTTTATTCATATACTTGGCCCTTTTCTAAAAAGAAAAAAATAAAAATAAAAATAAAACGCTCACCCATTTGCCAATGAAAATTCAATCAGGTAATTTGTTGTTTATGTTTGTTCACTAAGTAAAGAGATCAATGGGAAAATATAAAAAGGTTGGATACTTGTTCCCCAAGACTTTGTAACGTAACATGATCTGACTGTATTTGGCCAAATTCATATATTTCAAATTATTTATATTTTTATGTCTAATTACTCCTAAACTAAGGTCTATTATGTAGTTTATGATCTCCTGAGATGCTTATACAATTATTATATTCTTATTTCTTAAATTCTAATTGTGATTTAAGTTTACATTATATTCTTCGAGATAGATTACTTATTTTGTTGTTATATTCCCTAAACTCTAATTAAATTCAAATGTTAAAACTCTTAATGAAAGATCTATTGGTGTCATACTCTCTTGAAAAGATATTGTGCATAAAAAAAATAAATAATAATAATTTATATTTTTTGGTTTATTTATAGTTAATTCATCCAATCAACCAATTCTTACTTTTTAAAAGATTATTAACAATAATTTTAAAGGATCGTTTCTTGTTATTATTTTTTCTGATTTCTTAAAACATTTTATATTTATAATTTAGTTGGTAAATTAAATTATATAAAATTATTCATTTTGTCTGTGTACATGTATGCTATTGAGTTTTTTACAAGTATACTATAAGCGCAGCTCGTTCGCTTGTGGTGGGATGAAATGAAACAGCCAAGTGAAAACATAAAACCAGGGAGCCGCATAGCTTTCTTCCATAGCGGAAAAAGAGCAGGAAAAACCAACTCACGTTCCCACGTCACCATCAACATCACGAATCACAGACAGCAGACCATAACAATGACCAAGACTTGATGATATGTACTAGTACTATGCTATGCTATCTTTGCCTTCGTCGATGGTGTTGTCCTTCCTCTCTGTCAACAATTTAAAATTAAAAAAAAAAACCATTTATTATACCAGCACTACCACCACAATCATTGAATTTATTAAAATTATCTTTCATCCGAGGCATTATTCCATTCCCATTTCTACAATATCTCTCTCTCTCTCTCTCTCTCTCTAAATTGGATAAAGAAAAATCGACTGGGTTGATAAAAAAGGTACTTTCCTTTTGTTCTCTTTCATAATGTTTTGATATTTTTCTTAAAACTAATGGAATGAAAATTTTGTCTTCAATTGTGAATGACCCCATGAAGTAGGTCTTCAATCATTCTTTATTTTGTTATATAATTTATTTATTTATTTATTTTTTCCCTTGAAAGTTATCTGGGTAAATGGAATTGTTTCGTAGTCTTTTTTTTTTTTTTTTTGGCTACATTTAGTTGAAGTTCTTGAGGCTAAATGGTGTTCGAGCTTCAGGAGGAAAAAATAAAAATAAAAATAAAAACTGTAAATGGTGTTCTTGTTTGCTCTTCTGGTAATACCATCTATTGATTAATTGGACATATGAAGTAATCCCAATGATGATAATTTTGATTTCATACCAGTTACTTCCATTTTTTAGTTCCATGCGTCCGTTTGCACCCAGCTAAGTTTAGTTTCTACGGCATAGTGAGCCTCCGGAATTGGCCATGTCGGGAATTCCAACTGCTGTTTTACAGTTTGCAGTCTATGAATAGATGAGACAGCTGGTTCATTTTTGCAGAACCCTGGAATTAGCATTGCATATACTATATATGACCTCGGTTTTGGATGGTTGGACTTTGTAGGATCTCTAATTTGTAGTAATGCTTGTTAGTGGGTCTGTTCATCCTTTGTTTCTGTCCAAGCCTGGATGTGATAAATAGGTGCTAACTGGTTTCAAAATTACCACCTAGCTTCTGCTAGTTGTTAACACATTACTGATTAATACCATGTTCTTTTCCATCTATCTGCTGCTTAAAGAGCTTTGCTCCAGCAAAAATGGAGTTATTTTGGTCCATATGTAAGTTGTGATTCACCCGGAATTGATAATTGAACAGTTATGATGGTGTGTTCCTTTTCCGTAGTCTATCTTGGGTTTTTTAATCATCCATCTTTGGGGATAAGTTGGAGTATGGTTCACTTTGTGCTAAAAAGTACTTTATATTTTTAGTGAGTCATTTTAAGTCCTTTATATTATGGTAAAATTTCTGTATGTTAAGTGGGTCATTTAAGACCTTTATCTTTGTATGTTCACACCAAGTAAATCCTATGTTTATACTCAAAATTCAATCAAGTCTTATATGACTTAGGTGAATCATTTTCGTCTTCTATGTATATATTTAAAATTAAATCAAGTATTCTATGTTACAAGTGAAACATTCAAGTCCCGTATGTCCATGTTGTTGCATTTAATAAGTCCTCCATGTTTAGGCCATAAATTATAGGATACATTAATTGAGGGACTTACTTGGTGCAAAGCCATAACAACACATGCCAAACATATAGGTCTCAAGTAAATCATGACATAAACATATAGGATTTAAATGACTCACTTAAAATGTAAAGAACTTCATTGAAGTTTCTCACAAACATAGAGAACTTCTAGTGAACTTATGCCTCGTACTTTATCAGAAATAATAGTGGTGGGACTTGTATGGTGCGATGAGCCAAACATTTTAAATGACTCACTTAAAAACGTTAAGGTATTGATTGAATTTTGACATAAATGTAGGCATGTTTACTAATTAATTAAAGATGTTAGATCCTCCTTTGTATGTGTCACAGATTGATTAGCTAGATGGCTTATTTGGATTGAATTGGTTAATATTGTAATAGTTTGTCCATAAAGTACCCATGAAGACTTCAAGGATCAGTTGTTAACAAAACATGCAAACTAATGAACAATAATCAATGAACAGATTCCCGCTTATTTGAGGGAATAAAAAAAAGATGACATGATTACATTTTTCCAGTTTATTCACTCAATTCTAGTGCAAGCAGCTGAAGTGCCCGATATAGTAAATGACACTGGAGACCTTGAATCTTGCTGCTGTTCTTGAAAGTATGGTCATCAAGTAGACAACTCTTTTGCGTCATTTATGTTTCTACATGTTATTTCATACGCAGCATTGCTTTTTGCAGGAAAAAGCCCTTAATTGTGCAATGTACTGCAGATATACAATGTGCCAGATAGAAATTGCAGCCAAACTCTGTTAGTTTTTTGGACAAACTCTGGTTCTGCTGAATTAGCACAAGCATAGAGGGGAAGTTATGTCAAGTAGCAGAAACACGCATTGGTGCTATAGGTGTAGGCGAACTGTTAGATTGCTAGGCAATGACAGAGACTGTTGCCCCATTTGTGATGGGGGATTTATACGTGAAATTGATGATATGGTTTGCAGCAGCCCGTCTGATTTCTTCAGACTGGACCGTGATGAAGAGCGAGCTCATCATCATGAACTTATGGAAGCATTCTTGGGCCCTAGGCACCGATTGGGAGGGAGAAGTTATAATCACGATATCAGGGGACGGTCAGATCCATCTTCTGAGCAGCAACCTCCATTTGGTCCACTATTGGTGTTTGGTGGTCAAATCCCATTTAGATTGTCAGGAAACGGTGGTTTTGAGGCTCTCTTCGATGCAGCTCCCGGAATCGGGTTGACTCGTGGAAATGGTGGTGAGTATATCATTGGTCATGGACTGGAAGATCTGTTTCAACAGCTTTCTGCTAACAGTCAACGAGGCCCCCCTCCAGCAACAAGAGCTTCGATTGATGCCATGCCGACAGTTAAAATTTCACAGCAGCACCTCCAGTCCGAGTTGCACTGCCCCGTTTGTAAAGAGCAGTTTGAGCTGGGATCTGAAGGGAGGCAAATGCCGTGTAACCATATGTACCATTTGGATTGTATTGTTCCATGGCTGGTACAACACAATTCTTGTCCTGTTTGCCGCCAGGAATTGCCACCCTATGAATCCAATAGCATCCCCTCAAGAAATGCAAGAAGAGGCAGCCGTAATGGTTCAAATGCAAATGGAAGAGAGCATCATGGAAGACGGAACTTCTTCTCCTTCCTGTGGCCATTCCACTAGAGTCATGGAGATAACCACCGATATTCTCATGAAAAATACTACCGGATTTGAACATGATTTGATTTCAGCATTGTATCATATGTTTGGTCATGAAACGAGTGATTGCTTGAAGTTTGCAACGGGGGCACAACATACATGTCCGAGCCTGTTGTTCGACTGTGAACCTGCAAGTGCCCCTTCCCTTTGTGTACATATAGCGGAGGCATACGTTTTTCCATGTTCCAGATATTTCTTATGATCCGTCGTTTTACTGTGGTGATTTAAATTTCTATTAAGATAAGGCTTGCACAATGATCGTAATGTGATTGTATTCTGTAACTAAGCAAGTGACAAAGTTTTTAGAAACAGAAATGCTTGTATTTTACAAACCGGACCAAGAACCTGACATCCTGAGGTTAAGATAACCATAACAGGAGCCATAGACCTATGAACCAAAAAAGACCCTAATTATAATTATATTGGGGTTTCAGGTTAAAACCTTCTGAAAGGAAGCCATATCAAGAAACAAAGCACGATGATGGACAACGTTAATACTTTGGAACATGAATCAAAATATAGCACACTTCTCGGGAGCATACTCCATTTCGTTGGAAATCAATCTGAGCGTTGAAAAACAACGTCCGAACAACAAACTATGACATTAAAATAACGATTTGTCAATTTAAATTCGGGCAAATACTCAACTTTTGCCACTTCTTCTAATTCAATCATTTATTTTATTTTATTTTTCTAATTTTAGTTCTTAACGTTTTCCATTTTAGTCAAACAAGTTTTTCCGTTAGATCAATTATGTTTTCTATCAATTTTTCTAATATTGAGGACTAAATTAGAAAAAAAAATGATAAAAGTTGATGCTAAATGTGTACTTTGCCCTTTTTTTTTTTTAAATAGATTTCTAAATTATATAAAATGAAGTTAAAAGTATAGAGATGGGTTAAAACACGTGCAAAATTAACTCAATATTATGGGTTCAAATCTTTTGAAGTTAAGATCCTGTATATCAATGTTAAATGGGAGAGAGAAAATCTTAGAATTAATACATCTAGACATATTAATAATGCAACGGAAAAAAGGATCATCAAAGAAACAGCATCAAGGATGTTTTTTTTATCCATCCATACATTTTGACATTTCTGCATATTTATGTAATATGACCTTGGTTGATTAAGTAGATCAAGTATAATATTTAGAATGTATGAGTTGTGATTATTTAGAATGAACATCTTAGATAACTTTGCAACTATTCTGAATTGAATTCAATGATTTGTTTTAATAGTCATATGATTTTGAAGTACTGTAATTTTTTAAATTTGAAGAAAACACACATTTAATTTTCTATTTTTGCCACTTTTTCCGATTTAAACCTTAATCTTTTTTCCTATTTCAATTCTTAACTTTTTTTTTTTTATTTTTGTCAAACAAGTATTTTCGTTTGATGTATTATGTTTTCCACCCATTTTTCTAACAGATGGACTTGTTTGGTATAAATTGAAAATCTTAATAATCAACATAGAATAAAATAAAAGTTGAGGATTGAATATATACTTTTCCATTAAACTTACGTTTTATATGCCAAATTTATTGAGCTTAATGCTATTAATGGCTTCATTAACGTTTTCATTTGATCAATGAATCGTAATGAGTCCAAAAGAAAAATATAATTTTGTGCAAATAAAACATGTTATAAATCCAATAGAATGATAATATTTGATCAATTTATGTGGTCATAATGAATCTTAGACTCTTTAAACACCTTCAAATTATTGATTAGCTATATAAATATTAGCAACCAATTTTGAGAGTCGGTTTATGAATTTGCAAAAGTGATTAATTGATAATTAAGTGTTTCAAACATATTCATTCTTAACATAACCATAATTCATAAACTCATTAAGTTAGACCTAGTTCTTAATGAGATGAAGCAGTGCACCCTTTGTTGTGAACAATTGATAAATTTCCATTGGCTTGAACTAGTTTAGTTAGTCCATTTTTATTGTTTTTAAGCAATTAAAAGATGACATATCCTAATAATAGTATTGCTATCCTAAAAGACAACAACTCACAAACCACTAACTTTATTATTCGATGAAATATACTTGCTTAGGTTTAGACTCATTCACGTTTTTGATGTCATTACCAGTGGTGATGCCAATGTCATTTAGTTCTAATTTTAATTCAAGCATTTTTACTTACCTTTTTAGATTGTAAAGTAGAATTATCACTTATTGGAGTTGAACCTATTAGATCTTGATGTAAGTTTGCCAAAATTTGTTGGTTTTGTTTGTTAACCTCTTGGATATTGTTGAATTTTGTTGCTTTTTAAGACCAAATGACTATGTTAAGAGATCCTCAATCTTAGGATATTTGAATCTAAGTTAGCACTTCTTATTTTGAGGAAAGGAAGTGAAATATTGCTCTGTGGTATGGAAGGAGCACGAATAGAGTTATAATGTGCTACTGCAATACATGCTTAAGTGACTTGCTTTAGTGGCATGCTTAGAATACATTGTGGAAATTTCAAAAACTTCTTTTCAAGAAACTACCTCCAAGATTATGATATTGAGTTTTCAATATACACATAATTAACAAATTGCATATCAAAGATATGACCAATTAACTAAGCGTGCAAAATTAAAGAAATTGATTAAGAATCAAGAATAATTTGTGAAAATTTAGTTTCATAAAATTGATCACAAAATTATGAAATTAAGTAGTGCATGCTTTTTACATGATCTATGACTAGTTTGCATCATTCAATTGATTATATGCACTAGTTTTTGAGATATTAGCCCACTAGTCATTCCTTTTATTTGTCTCATAAATCTATAGTAGTTTCTTGCTTATAATTGGCACCAAGGGTAGGGGTGGTAAGGGACTAAATCTGAAAAACACAAAGCAATCTGTTAGTTTAAGTACTATACAGATTGTAATTCTTCTTTCAGTTCTGAATTTTTAGCATTGTAGTTTTTACCTTGTGAATATTTATTTTGCATCTATTTTAGTTCTCTTCATTGTTGTATCTCTTTGTGCCATTTCCATAGATTGACTTTTCCATCTTATAGATCCATGGCTTCATCTTCGGTATTTGAAAATCCATCAAGTCCACCTATTGATGAAGTTCAACTTGAAGACTCAAATGAGTTGAATTTACTTGAAAACAATAATTTGAAGGAGGTATTAGCTATGACATAGGTGATTGTTGTTAAAATTCTCAATTGAATTGTGGTACTAAATATAATGAGCAATAGTTGGAAAAAGCTATGGAGTGTAAAAAATTTCACACAATGGTGCTAGCTTATGTATACTAAGATTTGTTGATAGAAATTGTTTACTAAGTATCTTAGATGAAAACACATGGTGTGTATTAAGTTATTATATAGTAATTGAAGAATGGAGGAATGAGTAAAAATCGAAGGATGTTCCCTTGAATTCACTAAGTATTTAGATATATATTCATGGGTTAGTGTTGGAGAATGTGTCTATCAGAAAATGCAAGAGCTATAGTCTTTAAGATTAGAGAAGTCATGGATGAGAAAAGGAGAAAGGACTTTTCCTAGGGTTATAGTTCGAATACGTATGGATAAACCCTTGGTTGGGTGAATAGTATAGGTGATATGAGATACAAAGTTTTTGTTATGTATGAACGCTTAAGTGATTGGTGTTTTAGTGTGGTAGCTTAGGTCATAGAAGCAAGACATGTGAATTCAAAAGAAGTAGCAATGGAGGTTGGAGGTGTAAGGGTCTAAGCATGAAGGTTACGTATATGTTGCGTAATAAATATGCTACGGGTGATTAGGGAAATGACTTGAGTAATTCATATAGGATGATTAGGAGAAAAGTGGAGGGAGAAGGGTAGGCAATTCCAACAAGGCTATAATACTTATAATGATAGGTAAAGGAGCTCAGAGGTATCAAACTCCATTGTTAATGAAGGATATGGAAGTGTTTTCTAATATTTAAGTGTTCGATCTTTTACAGTAAGAATCCAGTAAGATAACAGCGTTCGTACCAACTTTCTTCCTGGTCCAAATGAGGGACGACAAGGGGTATCTATAGAGGATGGCCATAGATCTCATTCATTGAATTGTGATGATGATCGATGACCATGATCCATCCTTACCTTTAATGAACCTTAGGTAGACTTTCTTGATAAGCTTAGGCTTAATAAGACTTCGTTTTCTTATGTGAACCAAGTTGAAAAAGGTTAGATTGGATGGACTAACCCAACCTATGCCAAATCTCTCTTGATCATCTTGATTATATGGGTTTGACTCTTTGAGCCTTGTCACCTTAACCCAAAGAGTCGAAGCTAATTAATTAATGGGCTTAAAGCCTAAATTTGAATTTAGTTTTCTACATTTTGCCTCTTAACTAAGGTCCTTTAGATGTAGTCAAAGGGGTTTGGGCATTAAATAAGCCTTCCAGATGATTCAAGCGTGTGCATACTATGATTGAGTTAGTTGAAGTTCTTGTTATATGTTGTGAAGAAATAGGTAATGATCGCTAGTCTTTAATGGCCAAATAAGAGCCATGAGTTTACTTTGTTAGAACTGTCAAGTGACTAAGCCTCTCAATATAATTTGTTATTTAAATGGCCTAATGAATAAATATAATCCTTAAGTAGTGTTTCTAATAAAAATAAAAAATGAAGAGAGTACAATGGAGAGAATGAAATTTATAATGCGTTATAATATTTACTATATTGAAAGGAAGGGCTTGGTAAGGGGGATGTCTTTATGGTGGAATGGTAGAGTAGAAGCAATATGTGAAAATTCAAGACTTTTACATTGAAATGCGACTATTGCATGTTAGTGGCAACAAAATGGGACATGACATTTGGATTCATTTTTCCATAGAATTTCACTTGAAAATGTATTTATGAAATCGACTTACAAACATGGCAAATAATGGAGGCGAGACTTGGTTGTGTATTGGGGATTTTAATGCAATATTGCGTGATCATGAAATGCAAGGTGTAAAGTAAGCAAAAAGAAGGGTAATCTATGATTTTTAGGGAATGGTGGATATTATGAAATTATAATATTTAGGTTCCATTGGCCCTAAGTTTACGTAGAGCACTAAGGGAGAAAGTGATGCCTTTGTTCGTAGATGGTGTTGATAGTGGTTTATCTTCAGTAGCTTAAGTGGAGAAGCATCTAGAAGGTATAACTAAATACATTCCCACTTGTAGATCTAATCATGTGGTCATTTTGCTTCATCTTATGACAATTAATAGTAAGCAAAGAAAAGCTTCAAATTTACAAACATGTGGTTGTCAACAGTAGAGCATAAAGAAGTTATAGAAGGTTACTAGGAAGAAAAAATAAATGGGGATGAAGAGGCTCCTATGTTGGAGAATCTAGATATTTGTAGGGAAAATATGATGAAATGGAGTAAAATATCTTTTCTCAATAATAAAAAGCAAATTGATCGCACCTTATAAAAACTAATGGAGGTGCAAATTGATCCTAAGGGTTTAGATGTTGAGGAAGAAGATTGCTTATTTAGGCAGTTAGATAAGTTATGGATGAGAGAAAAGAAGCTTTAGCATCAAAGAGTAATGACAAATTGGTTGATCTATGATGATAAAAATGCATTTTTTTTTCATCACTCAACTATTGGTCGTAGAAATAGAAATTAAATATTGAAAACCTACAATAGAGATGGTTGTTGGATTAAGGAGGAATAAGGGAATGGGATTTTAATACTTTTATGCTAATATATTTTATTTGTCAAGGTATACGAGCTCAACTAAGTATTAAATTGGATATACAAGGAGGTTGATAAGGATACGAATCTCTTTATAGGGAAGTAGGTGATTTGCAAATTGACAAAGTAGTTTTTTAGCTTAGAAGTCTTGAGGCCTTACGTACAGATGGATTTTCTCGTGTATCTTATCAATAGCTTTGGAAAATAGAAGGTAAGTCACTTATCAAGGTAATTAAATCCTTTTTTGAGTAGCAATCTTTCCATCATCCTTCAATCTTATTAATCCTGGTCCTAATTCTTAAGATTTCTTCATTATATAGTGTTTCTTAGGATTGTTCATTAAACTGAATTGAATCGAGTCGAGAATCGAATCATACGAAATGTAAAATGTGGTTTTTTTTATATTTCAGTTTATTTACGATTCAATTTAATGGGTCAAATTGAACTAAACTGAACCGATTGCTCAAACCAAATATAATAATTTCTTATTAAAAAATAAAAAAATGAGTGATAATTTTTTTTTAGTTTTAGACCTTATTAACATTTCGATATAATTTTATTACCTTTTACTTTTTGTCATTTCTCATTTCACTCTAACCTTCGTAATCTACTCCTTTTCTTCACCTATATATCTCAACTCTAGCAAACTTATGCGCTTTTATCATCACCTAATATGTAATGTTATCATGATATAATGTTATGTGGATTTACTTCTTATGTGAATATTAATGTTTGGTTGAAAACTCTAAAAACAATTAATATTGTCAAAAAGAAAATGGAATTGTTAAAAAGCAATATGAACTAAATCAAACTATATTGGAAGCAGTTTGGCTCAAAACTAGATCGATAAAAGTAGTTCAATTCATTAGGTGTTTGAATCGAATCATTATAAGTGGTTCGGTCTATTAAGTTCTTGAACCAAATCATTTCAAACGTGGTTTGATTTGGTTGAGCTCCTAAATCGAACCAAACAAAACTATGAACATCCTTAGTGTTCTAGATTTCAATCGACGAGTCTAAGTAATTTTCTCTACAAAATCATATCTAGAGTTTTGGTTAATTACTTGAAAGCCCTTAAATAAGCTTATATCCAAGAATCAAAGTGTATTTATTTTAGAAAGAATGATATATGATAATGTCATACATTTTTATGTAAGATGTACAATTTTCCTCAAGCCTATGAAAAATCTAAAATATTCTACTATTTTCTAGCACATTTCAACACATGTACTAACACATTGTATTCTATATTTTATACCTTTTTTCCATTTTTTAATAATATTTCTAATATAAAAGAATACTATTTATATTCAACCCGTAACATTCCTTACCCCTTATTAAAAACCCTTGTTGTCCTCAAGGTAGTAAACTTCATCTCCAATTGACTAAAATATTCTACACCCGTGAACAAGCAATGCTCCTCAAATGGACCTGGCCCATGTAGATTAATTAGTTCCATTTGAACTAAGTTATACCATTCTTTCCCTACTTTGTTTTCAATGGAAAATTCAAACATAATTGGAGCACGTATCACATCACGTATTCCTTACCAAGGCGCCTGTAGATTGCTTTTAGCTTGTCCCTTCAAAGTATCTTCTCTCTTCAATATATAAACCAAAGATAACATCGATGCTCGTATCTTCTTTCTCTTGAGCCATACCCCTATCATAATCATAATAATTACTTCTTTTGCCCCATTTAACCATGCCCCAAGATTTATTGCCATCGCTATGACCCCATTCTATTCTCCTTCTCCCCGTCACAACCAAATACGGAAGCCTTACTTTTTCATTCTTCTTGGTTTCACTCAAAAGCAAAACTCACTTTTTAAACGGCCTTCTTCTTTCAACTCTTTATTTGAACGCAAGGTCCCATCAGAATAAATCCTTATAAGAACAGAACCTCCATTAGTTTGTTCATTACCTTAAACAGTAATGGTTTCCACCATCTCGTTATACTCCTTCGTTTTCCTTTTCCAAACTCACCCTTGAAAATATCAAACCCTATGCTTCCTGTCTCTTCACCGTGCAGAAGACTAACAACAGGACTCTCTGCTACCTTTTCCTTCGTCTTTTTTCCTTCGTCTTTTTTCCTCCGTCCTTTTTCCTCTCTACAATGGACAATGGACTTCTACAATCACCAACAAGAGTTTTTTACTTTTATAATACAGAATATAAAAAAATATAACAAGATGGCGTGTCTTAAAAAAATTTTATAAAAGTAATAATTGATTATTTTAACTAAAGAAGCATTGTGTATATATACGTTTCCTTAATGCAAACTCAAGGCGCATTCTCTAAGCACGCCTTCTTTATCACTAAGAAAACACGCTTTTTACGCACAACTTCATTATTCACTATGACATGCTTCATATGTGTGTTTCATATATGCACCTTTAGTATTGATATATATATATATATATATATTTTAAAAGTTACTTTATGTAATTAATTAAGCTATTAAATAAATGAGTATCTTTTTCACATGCTTTTAGTATTATTACCATGCATATTTAGGTGAGACTACACACTTTCCCTAGTTAAGTACTTTTAACATAGCAAGTTAGTTATTTATTCCACTTATAAGTTAAATTTATACTTCGCATTCTCTCTTGTTAAGTATACTACCTAAAAAAACTATTAATGAAGTAAGTCGACTTAAATGATTAATTAAAATATCAATTAAATCTATTAAAAGCAACTGTACTATAAAGAAAGTATATATATATAATAAACTATCAATATTAAGAAAATAGCAATATAATATGAAAAATCATTTAAAAAAACATTTACATTGTGAATAATAGATATTGATAATATATAACAATCAGACTAAATAATACAAATATAGTTATGTACAATTACTTTTTCCTAGATCTAGTTAATTATTTTCTAAAACGAGCTAATAATGATAGTTTATGTGTGGATAGAGGCTCAGATGGTTGAGGCTCACATGACTGTAGAGGAGTATCAGTGAAATCTACATGGGAAACTATAGTAGGTGGTGATGGTGGTAACTGGATGTTAGCTTCCTCTATGTTTACTATTTAAGGCCATCCTGTATGACGTTTACGAAGAGCTGGCGATGTCGACTGCGGAAACATCCATACGTAAGCATCAGGAGTGTTGAACGAAGTATGGCTCAAACTAGAGGCATAAGCGGGTGGTGCATTGCTACCAATCTTACCCAAGTCAATGAAATGGCGAGATCCTGATGGCATAGAATCATCACTATATCCCCAACCACGTGTTTGTACTAGTCAACGTCCTCTCGTGTGAACTTTAGGACCTGCACATGGTTGAGGGGTAGGTACAAAGGTAGGTATAGGGGTTAGCTCAACTAGCTGGTTGGGAAATAATATTAAACTGCTGTGCTTCTTGAGATGGTAAAGGCCACTATCGATGATATGATGAGCAGTATAAACATCATTTACTAACCTCGCTCGACGTAGAGTATTTGCCTATAGTTAATGAAACAGTTAATGTTATATTCATATATATTGCTTTGGAAAAAAGCATAAGATAAATGGAAGGAAAGCTTACTAAATATCCCATTACAGCCCTATGATGGGTAATGTATCAACATATATGATCCCTATACTAATCATAGTAAGTTGGATTGACACCCTTTGATCCTTAAATATCAACAACCCACATATAACGGTTTACCCAGGTCGATATGTATTCCTGATGGGCGATCGATCAGTCAATGTCTGTCCTACCTCTAAGGTCGATATGATGTAGTTCATCACCGATATGAATGTCAACTAGTATAGACTGGAAACCTCCAAACTGATGTATAACATGGTTGGGGAAATAAAACTCCACAATGTGAAAACATATCAATAAAACCCTGGCCATCCAGATAGCTCGACTAACACTGCAAAACAGGGGCAAAGGATCAATAAGATCATTTGGGTACAGCTCCTATATGACTTATAATGCATTTGGAAAGAAAGTGCATTAATAATCTATACATTTTTAATGAATATCAACAATAAAAACAAAATTCAAGAAATACATACATGTCTACTCGCTTGCAGATCAAATGCAGTTCGGTATGCATTTACAACATGCGTAACATGATACATAGCGTTTTGTCATATGGCACACCTAGCAGTTAGTGATAGGCCCTCCTATATGGTGAAGTTAGACTTGGTCTGTGGTGTAATGTAGGAGAAATGATCCCATGCTCATATCTATAGTAGTATGGCAAAGCCTTCAATCTCTTGTGCTCTTGATCGTACAGCCCCACAAAGCTAATGATACAAAAAGCTGCATGATACAACAAGCCAAACAAGCTAATCCCCAACTGAACATCGCGGTATAGAGGAAATACTCCAGTATTGGTAAGAACATCATGTGAACAAGGGAGGAAGACTTATCCACAAATAAAAATCCACCAAACAACTGCAAGATGTATGCACGAGTGTGTCGACAAATAGTCTCATCATCTGCACTTGCAAGAAGTACATTAAATTTGTCCCATAGCTAATGCAAACTAAGGCATCCTCCTCTGCTGGTACTATTGATGAGGTAGTCTCCTAGTAGTCTCCTAGTACTCTCCTATTACTCGAGGCCATACTAATTGCATATGCCTAGTTATTGCAACCCCATCGATACGGAGATTGACCATTACCTTTATATCTTATAATGTGATTGTTATCTCTTCGTGAGCTATATGAAAGGTATGGGTATCGGGTCTCAGGTCTCTACTTCTTGACTAACATCGTAATGAGGTGATAATCGATTTGTATGAATAGCTGCCATGCGAACCTTAAGAAACTAGCGTCGATAAGGTGGGTGATGAAGTGATCATCCAATGGTATCTGTAATGTGCCCTTTCGTAGGCTCGACTTCACTTAACAAACCATAATGTGCTCGCTTCCCTATAATATTATATTTATTTTCATTACAATAGTAGCAAACTATTGAACTGTACAAATTAAAAGATAAATTAGTGTCAAAACATACTCGAAAATCCCGTACGTCTTGTGATTAATGTTATCCCTATCTATGCAGTACCGACGGGTCACTTTATCGTGGATCCATCTAACCTACTAAACAATAAAAAAATATGTTGTGTCATTGACTTATAGAAGCATAACATGATATGATATGTAATGTAATATAAGAAAACACATGTGTTTGTTTTTCTATACCGTTTCTATTAAGTTGAGGACAATTTCTTCTATTATGTCCTTCCATTCTACACACGTTACACCTACTCTTATTAGTATGCTTCTTTAAGTCCATCTCTATATGGAATCTCTTCTTTGTTGGTTTACCCATATCACATTTCGGGTCCTCGTTGGGTATGAAAAATGGATAATCGAGATAGGATTAATTTAACTCATCACCTATTAGCATGAAGTGTTTAGTATAGACATCTAACTGATGGGACTACATATACCATACGTTAATGTACCGACTAGTAGTAACATGAATAGAATTAAGTACCCTTATTGCATATGAGCACGAGATTCTATAGATTTTCCATTTCCTACATGAACACGTCACTTTATTCGTATCTACAATATGTGTTCAATCGCCTCATTTCATCACTCCATTTGGTTTACTTCTCTAACTTATCTTGACCTCCCATATCCTGTTTTCACAGCTATATTGCTTGATGGAATGAGCTAGAGCTTACTTGGCCCATGTTTTCAACTTCTTTGTAGCATACTTCATATTTACTTGCCCTACGTCCAATCCCTTCCTCACTTGTTTGACTCTTCTCTCCCAATAATCGACATAGTTGTAGAAAATTTTCTTGACTAGCACAGTAAGAGGCAATCCTCTACATCTTTTCAAAACGGCATTGTAGCTCTTAGCGATGTTAGATGTCATATATTCGAACTGATAAAAACCATCATAAAACAATGCCCATTTGCTATTGTCAAACGGTGTAAACCATAATGGCACATCTTCCTTAACTTACACCATCTGATCCATTAAGTACTTAAATTTTCTAGGTTGTGCTTACATGGTAGTAGCAGCAGCAATAGCAAGCTTCTTGTATAGTTGGTTTTTATGTGCCTTATTGAAATTGCTAGCGACATGCCGTATGCATCATCTCCAAACCATAAATGGTTCATTCAAACCAGCTTCTTCTTTGTCGAGTGCATTCTCAATACTTGAGTACATGTCCGTAATTAGGCAAATTGTCTTCTCTCGACCATTCATAATAAATTGTTTCAATCTTTTGAGAAACCAACTCCATGTCTCTATGGACGACTTGTCAATAAGCACAAACGTTAAAGGGACAATATAGTTATTTCTATCCATAGAACAAGCAATCAATAATACATGACCATACATCCTATACAGAAATGGGCCATCAATACAAACCACTGGTTAACCATACCTGAATGCGTGTACATACGGACAAAATGTCCATAAGACCCACTTCATTATCGAAACACCAAGCTTAGGGGATCCCTTCCATTCCCATACTACCTTAGATTTAGGATTTGAAATCTTGATTGCGTTCAACAAAATTAGAAGCTCGTTGTATGCTTTCTCCCAATTATCATATACCATCACCATAGCCTTTGTCTTTACATCCCAAACTCTCTTCCGAGTCACATTATAGCCAAACATGTTTAAAATATTTGCTTACAAGTTTGAAATCTTTATATTTGGATTCTCTTTAACATTATTGATGAAGTAATTAGCCATAAGTCTACTATCAATCTGTTTGTAGTCTTGCATTACATCGAGTTGACACATGTGTGTTGACCCTTAAGAATTTTTATGATAAATAGCTTTATTAAACTTTTATATGATACCTGTAGCCTCCATTTGCATTCATTGTCCTTCTCCCTACAATAAATATCCCAAAGGTTCGGTTTTGATTTATCAATATGGTAGTCACAATGGTTATTGATGTGATATCTTTTCATGGTGTCAATAAGCTCATCCTTCGTATTGAAGCATTGTTCAACAAATGAATCCACGCCGTCAACCTAGTTACTACTCTCTGCCACCATATCCTCCTTGAATTTTATGTAACCATTGCCACTACCAATGTTCGTATATGGAATTGAATCTCTAACCTAGGATGTTGGCATCCCACTCTAATTTTACTAGGGAGCCATCCCAATCCCCTGGTTAATAGTGAACTAAGGTATGGATGGAACGCTGCTTGATATATACTTTAACATAGCCGCATAATTTACAGTGTTTTCAACTTCTATAATTTCTTTATCTACTTCATATTCAACCCTTACGTACTCCTCCTCAACCTCAATTCCAAGTCCCATTGGAATCATATCTTCATCAGGGTTGTAGCCTAAGTCATCTTATAAGATTGACCTTATTTTTGTATCAATTGCCTCTTCATTCACACCACCTTAGCTAAAAGTAGGGTCTTCCATTAGATAAGTTTCCGGTTTGTCATACATAGGGTTGTTTTTATTGGTTTGCTATACTTCAGGTTAAGGAAAGCTGGAAGACCCAACTTGTAAAGCTCTATCGACAATAATCCTGCTAAGCTGACCGAAAGCCCTAATAAATATCTCCTGTATCCGATTTTCTCTAAACGCATCGGCCATTTCTATAAGGTTTTCTACATCATCATCATTCGTAATGGCCATCAAAGTATACAAAACACCTCCTTCACAGTAATAAGGATGTCGATGAACAAGCTTAACCCTATAAGGATTAACTCTGATGCTCATATAGATTCGTTGGAAAAAATGGTTGTAATTGGAATCCTTCCTCATCTTCAATTTTTTTATCAGCTCCTTGTCATACTGTGGAGCATTACTTCCATTTAAAACATTCCCACCCATATACACAATTATCTTCACATAATCAGCCATTGACAACTTATTGAATCATGAAAGACAAAATCAATATAGCCTATACAATTTTCTATGATTCGTAGCACCTATACAATTTCACTTCTCGGTGGGGCATCTTATCACATACTATAACTTTCCACTATAACAGTAAGCTCCCACATAACTTCATTTCTTAGTATGGCATATTATCTCACCCACACAATTTCACTTCTTGGTGAAGCATCTTATCAAACACTATAACAGTAAGCTCTCACACGACTTCATTTTTTGGTGAAGCATCTTATCAAACACTGTAACGGTAAGCTCTTACACGACTTCATTTTTTGGTGAGGCATCTCATTGCATTCACACAATTTCAATTCTCGATGGGGTATCTTATCACACACTATAACTGCATACTATAACTTCACACTATAACAATAAACTCCCACATAACTTCATTTCTTCGTAAGTCATCTCATCGCATCAACTAAATTTCACTTCTTAATAGGACATCTTATCAAATACTATAACTTCACACTATAATGGGAAGCTCCTATACGACTTCATTTCTTAGTGGGGATGATTTCATTTCTTGGTAGGCTATAACTAATACATCAATAAAATCACATATAATATACAAGTCATATATATATATATATATATATATATATATATATATACGTAACCACTACTACTTATACAACTACAAAAATTATAAACACGACAAAAATTATTAATAATAAAAAAAATTCAACGTGCATATTAGGAAAATATGAACACTACAAAATTTACCACGTAACTACATTTTACATGGACAATAAAAATATAATTGTAAATACAACGTAATTTGTATTTAAAAAGAAAATATTACGAAATAAAGATTGCCGAGGGTTACTTACAATTAGGTTGAGAAAAAGAACGTACCACTATTACTTGGACAGAGAAAATAGGGCCAAGCTATTGCTCTAAAGGAGAATATCAAAGGTTTTGAGGATTTTATGAAATTGGAAGAGGTGAGAATGAAGTCGAAATGCTGAAGTTGGGGTATATATAGGTTAATGGAAGGTGCGCCTAAAGAATGTGCCTTCCATATAAATATAAAAGGTGCACCCACACAGTGTACCTTTAGTTAAAAGAAATTGATTACTAGTGAAGGTGTGTACGAGTCACTAAACTACTTTTGTAAAAATTTTTTAGGATACCCCATTTTAGTACATTTTTCCGCAATCAATACTATAGAAGTGTAACGACCCGGCCGGAACTCCTTCCATCGAGGTATTATCCGCTTTGGCATGAAACGCCGTACGGTTTTATCCCCTAGTATAGCTGCTTCCCAAGAGGTCACCCATCTTAGGATTGCTCCAGCATGAGCACGCTTAACTCCGGAGTTTCGACGTACTCCGAGCCACTACACCAAAAGGCGCCTCGATGATTAGAGTTCCTCTTTCCAGGCATGTAAGGGGTATTACAATCCACCCCCCTTACAGAACTGACGCCCTCGTCAGTTTCGTTACACAGGTTTAAGACAACCATCAGGTAGGGCCTCGCCCTTCCGGCTGGTGGAATGCTCTGATACCATTCTGTAACGACCCGGCTGGAACTTTTTCCATTGAGGTATTGTCCGCTTTGGCGTGAAACGCCGTACGATTTTGTCCCTTGGTGCAACTGCTTCCCAGGAGGTCACCCATCCTGGGATTACTCCAGCATTAGTACGAGTACGCTTAACTCCGGAGTTTCGACGTACTCTGAATCGCTAAACCAAAAGGCGCCTCAATGATTAGAGTTCCTCTCTCTAAGCACGTAAGGGGTATTACAAGAAGTACAAACCTCTTCCTGCATACCCCTTTTCTTAGTTTTTGCACTTACTTTCACCCCACCATTATCAGTCATGGTGTCTTCTTTCTCATAGATGCCTTCTTCCTATAGATTATGGTTGAACACATCACAAGGAACTTCTTTAATACACTAAAAGCGCGTTAATGGAAGACACCCAAAAGGTGTTTGACAAAATGCCATAATGGAGTAGTGAAACTTAAGGTCAATAATCTCATGGTTTGAGTTCTTATTTTTGTTTTCGCTCTTGTTGAAAATAACCCTGTAATTTATTATTAGGGCCCCAGACATGATTAATAGAATTGGTTTGATAAAGTCGAAGTCCAAAGGTCGAGTTGAAAGTCAGCCGATTGAGTAAGTGGATGATGG
Source organism: Lumnitzera racemosa (assembly GCA_024138005.1). Classification (NCBI taxonomy): domain Eukaryota; kingdom Viridiplantae; phylum Streptophyta; class Magnoliopsida; order Myrtales; family Combretaceae; genus Lumnitzera; species Lumnitzera racemosa. Next base: position 47,284,748 of record JAMXBC010000002.1, read on the forward strand.
CCCTAAAGTGTCCGATGAAATGCTCCATTTGTGTGATTTAAGCTAAACATTAGTAAGATTCCCATCTTTCATGAGATTATTTTTCTTTTTGTTTTTCTCATTGACTTTATTGTGTATCCTAAAGAATAGTACCATCCTTATGGCCTTTAACACTGGTCCATTGTGCTTAACCCCATTATTGGCAAACGAAAAAATAGTTTCCTTAATGCGGTAAAGCACTAGGCTACTTCTCTTGGTGGTGTTTGCATTTGGTTCTATGATTAGCTTCCTACCATTAAAGTAGTTAATTCATTCAAGTGTCGTCATATCTTGAACTTGCATCTTGCTAACGTCTATTTCTCCTCCTACAAGCCATGGAGGTGCTGAACTTGGAATAGTATTCTGTCTGTTCACATAAACATATGCAATGGCCCCAATTACATGCTCTGAAATCTATTGAGGTAGTAGCTACATAACTAATGTAGTGGATAAAGCTCATGACAAATTGGCATTGATGTTAAGTTTTATTTGATGTAGAATTGTTTTAAGATCCACATACATAATTGCATTGCTGCTTTGTTGTAATATTAGAGTGGTTCTCTTGTTATTTTCTGCTACATAATTCTCATCATAAGGACTAGCCAATTCCTTAATAGTGTTGCCCTACAACTCCACTCTCTTTCATAGCCAAGTATACTAAGGAACTTTTCTGTTTGTACTTTTGAACTAGACCAAAAACTTCGTCATTTATAAATTTTTTGGTTTTATCTATTATCTTGGTAATGATAAATTTGTGAACGTTGTCTTGGTTGCACATTGGCGGTTGTTTGCTCTTTTCAATAGAATTTTGTGCTTATGTCTTGATGGGTTTGGATGTTACTAGGTTTGTATGATATGGGTAGCAACTGATTAAGAATTTTGAGGTATGGATGGATAGTAGAGTTGTTGTCTTTGAAGGAGTGGGAGATACATGCCATTGGTAGTAATATAAAAGGTGATGTGGGTTTTTGAAGTTGTAAGAACGATAGGTTTAGTTTTATTTGGGGATTTGGAATGGGGGTAGTCAATTTGATTGCAATGGATGTGTGAAAGCCAGTATGGGTGTCAGTGGGTTGTAGTAGCAGCATCGGTATGGAGTTAAGTGGGTTTTGGTTGTTTCTAGGTTGTAATAGTAGCATGGGTATGGAGTTGAGGGGGGTTTTGGTTGTTTTTGGGTTGGTGCTTAATTCAAGGGTAGTGGTGGTAGGAGATATGGCTAGTGGTGGTTCTGGTTGTGTTATGGGAATGATGGGTTGTTCAATGTCTAGGTTTGGATCAATGGATATGATGGGTGTTGATTTGGGTTGTGTTGATGTAAATTGGTTATGAATCTGTCGTAGTTTTAGTTTTTCTATCTTCATTTCCTCAAATTCTTTTTGGATTAAAAGTAGAATTTGGTGCACTTACTTGTAATTGCATGATTTCCATTAATTCTTTTTGTTGTTCCAACATGGTTTTCACTAACAATTCCCTTTAGTTGTCTTTCTTGTTTTTCTTGATCTTTAGTACTTCTTCAAACATTAAATTAATGGCAACCATGGAAGAGGAGTTGATCAGCTATGATATCAATTGAAGTGTGATGAAAATTAACAACTAAGATGTAATGGGTTTATGTAATTATTTTTTTTTAAATAAGTTAAATGAAATTAATGTAAACAACAGAGTTGATTACGAGATGTAATGTGCGGAAGAGGATTGCAAATACTCTAAATACAGGGTAATAAGATTGTTGAATATAGCGAGACCAAAGGCCAAATGTTGCCAAATTGGGGATTAATCTTTTTTAGATTTTCATTCATGATTTTTTTTTTTTTATGTAAGATGTATATGAGATATATATTGGCTTTCCTAAAGCTTAAGAAAAATCTAGAATATTCTACTATTTTTTAGCACCTACGTGAAACATTGTATTCTATATTCTATATTTTATACATTTTTATATTATTTCTTTTTTGTGATATTTAACCTATAACATCAATACTTGTCTCTCATTAATTAAAAATCTAAAGATAAAAAAAAAAGTAAAAGTACATAAGCCAATTGAAAAGTAGAATAAGTAAAACAATATCGTATAATTAGGTAGTATTTGATTGTAAAAATTGAACTAGATAAAGAGAATTGGACAAAATAAGCATAAGTATTGGATATCATAAGTTTATTATATTAAGTTTGGCTTGTATAGTACTGTATATAAAATTTTATGCTATTTATTGTTTGTTATGTGTACATACTGGACTCATTATTTTATTTTGACAATTATACCTTCAATATTATTAAATATATATTTAATTATATTTTTATATTATTTAAAATAAATTTGAACGAATTATTAAATTCATGAAATTAAATATACTATATATAATAATAAATAAAAATTCATACATTTGCTAGTTAATAAAAAATTAATTATTCATATTATAAAATAAATAATTTTTTACAATATTTAATAAATATAATAATAATTAACTCAATATTATAATGACCTAATCAACATTATAGTATAATAACAATTTAATAAATTATAACAATCTTCCTATGATTTAGTAGCTATAATATTAATTAATAATTAAACCAATATTCCCAATATAATAGTTAAGAATATTAATAATTGCAATATGATACATTTACGAAATATATGCATGCAACATGAAAACAAAAGTTCATTAGTAGTATTCCTAATAGAGTTCACATACAAACATGTCCACTACTACTAATTAACCAAATGATCCAATTATCTTTCAAAATCAATCAAAAACAAAAGTTCATCATCTAATCAGTTTGCATATAATACATGTAATAAGCTATTATTAATTAACCAAATGGTCCAAGTGTTTTTTAAAATCAACCAACTAAACACTTAACAAAAGCAAGTTTCTGCTCTTTTGGAGTCTTTAGAAAAATTTCTCATATTGTGGATTTTTGGCCATTTTTGGCCATTTTCATTAAAACATCCTAACTTTTTATTTGTAGATAATCCTAAAATATGCAATTCTTCAACAATATCCTCCCTTGAAGGGTTTGTGATTTTTTTGGCTAATAAAGTGAAAACACTTCTAGCATCATTCATAGTCTTCTCAAATGTTGCAATGAACTCTATAGCATAATCTACCAATCAATGCTTACAAGAGGGTGATGAGAATAAATATCGAACATAGATTTCCGTTCTTAACAAGGAAATAAATATTGATAATTCTAGTTATATGATTCATTAAAAAGAAGGGACACATGAAAGTGTTCTCATGGTCTTATCCTAGATTTTGGCATTGTTCTAGGATTTCTTTACATGTAATAATTTGACACACATAATCTTCCTATCAACATTCATTTAGTTCCTTATCTAGTTTCACTCATCCATAACATTATGCAGAATTCTTTTTTTTTTTTTATTGTAAACTAATAACTACTAGTAAAGTTTACATCTTCTTTACAAATTTCAAACTTATCTTACCATTTCGCATTTTGAGCTAAGTAGGGTTCTAAATTTTGATTCGAACAAGGAAATAATTCATCAAGATTCAATCTTTTGGTCAATAGTTCTTCGACATATTGAAATAGAATCTTAGTTTTAAGTCAAATTTCCATAATTTGCTTTCATTAGTTGGTGGCAATGGAAACTTTGTATCCACTTTCTTATGTTTTGAATTCATATATGTTTAATAATAGTCAGAGTATACAAAGGAAGAGAACAAATAATTTGAGAGAGCATTAGCAATATTTGATAAGAATACTCCTAATAAGTGGTTTAAAATTGCAGCTATGATCCTTGGAAAATAAGTTTTTCATTTGATGAATAAGTATTGGCAATTGGTGGTAGATATAAATGAAATTGAAGCAGGTTGGTTTTTGGTTTCGGAGTATTTACATCGTCACTCTCATAGGATTCCTATAAATATTCATTTAATTCCACTAGTGAAACCTTCATTTTAGCAACACATTGCAAACCTTTTTTTTGTTTTTTTTATCTTTTATCTTTTTTTCTTCTCCTATTCTTTTTTTTTAATCAATAATTCATATTCTTCTCACATAAAAAAAAAGGTGAAAGAAAAAAAATTATATTCATTTTGTATCATTGGGAAATGATTTCCCTTTTTTTTTCATTTATTTCTTCTCCAATTACATATTATGATATATAGAAAAGAGAGGTGTAGAGTACTACTAGTATAAAATATCATTTATGCTCAATAATGTATAATTAAGTAGTACATAGATGAAAACACTTATTAGAAATAAAGAAATTTGATCTACATGTACCTATTTGAATTCTAAACTTTATTCTCCTTTCAACAAAGTTCATACATTTATCCATTTTTTTTTCCCACTTTATACTCACTTATTTGTACTTGATGTGTATTATAGATAATGGATCACCATGGAATTTTGATTTACCTTTTTAGATGGAGAGTTTACACCAATATGCTTGTAATGGGTGTTGCTGTTTTTTTTTTTTTAATTTGAACTTCATTTTGAGGAGAGAGGTAGAGAGATGAACGTTGGATGAACGAGCATTGGTTAGGTATGAGATACGTAGATAAGTAATTGATTCACTTACTAAGGGAAGTGATACAAATTGTTTATGGGAATTGAGGATATGTACAAATACTTTTGCGCATCTCTATGAACTCCTTAGGATACAAAGAGGAATACATACTAATGGAAGGGCTACGATTGAAGAAAAAGTTGCTATTTTTCTCAACATACTTACATATCACACAAAGAATAGGAGTATTCAGGTAAGATTTTGTAGATCAGGTGAGACAGTTAGTAGAAATTTCCATTAAGTGTTAGTTGCTATTTTGAGGTTAGAAGATGTATTACTTGAAAAACCAGATCTAGTAAAACAAGATTGCATTGATGAAAGGTGGAAGTGGTTTAAGGTACTTGATTAATATATATTTCCTCCCTAAAATCTTTCATAGTTGGCATGATTTCTTATAGTACCTTATCTTTTTTTTTTTTTCTTGAAACTCATTAGGGTTGCTTAGGAGCATTAGATGGTACCCACATTATGGTGACATTGCTTGCTGCAGACAGACCTATGTATTGAAGAAGGAAAGGGCATCTTATAACAAATTTCTTGGTAGTATGTATTCATGACCTAAGATTTGTCTATGTATTAGTAGGATGGGAAGGATCTGCATTAGATTCTAAAGTATTACATGATGCAGTTATCCGGTCTAATGGTTTGAGAGTCCTAACTGGTAGGTAGATATACTAATTCATAGTTTATTTTATTTTTAGAATAACAAATTTTCCTTTGTAAATTTATGGGATTGCATTTTTATATAGGTTCATATTATCTAGTAGTTAGTAGATATGTAAATGCACAAGGATTTCTTGGCCCTTTTAGTGGTAGGTGATACCATATTCAAGAGTAGGCTGTAAGTCAACATAAGTAACAAAATTGTGAGGAATTGAGTTAATTAATATTATCTTTATTAAATATTGTAAAAAATTATCTTTATTTTATAATATAAATAGTTAATTTTTTATTAGCTAACAAATCAATGGATTTTTATTTATTATTATAGATAATATATTTTATTTTTTGAATTCAATAATTTTTTCAAATTTATTTCAAATAATATAAAAATATAATTAAAATATATATTATATAATGTTGAGGATATAATTGTGAAAATATGATTAAAAATCTAATGCTTATACATAACAAACAAGGGATAGCACAAAATTTTGTATCTAATACTGTGTAAACCAAACATGATACAATAAGCTTGTGTTATCCAATCCTTCTTGTATTTATATTTATCTCGTCTAGTTTTCCTTGTCCAGTCTAGTTCTATCCTTGCAACTAAATGCTACCAAAGTATTTCCTTAAGGGTAGATTACTGGAATTGCCCAACCTTGTTATATTTGAAAGTAAATGTAGATGGTTCTTAGATGAGTCAAAACAATCGAATGGCTGTAAGTGTTGTCTTTCATGATAGCCTAAGGAGGATAATTTTTGGGTTATTAAAGCAATGTAGGGGTTTGATAGGTAAAGAAGGAGAAGGATAAGCTTTCTTGTTTAGAGTACAACTGGCTTCTAACAATGAAAGGCGAGAGGTTTATTTTGAATCCAACAACTTAAGCTTAGTTAAGGCATTAAATGGGCTAGGTAATGAGACTCATTGGGCCACAAATCCTTATGTCTAGCAAATTAAGGCTTTAACCATAGCAATTGCCACATATATTTTCATTTTGTTCCTTGAAAAACTAATTGCATAGTTAATGTGTCATAGCGCTTAGTGGCTATGGCCTCTATCCCATTTGCTGAAGCTACTCTTCTTTGACATTCAATCTGTTGTTTTGGATGTTTATTTACTATCGAAGCCCATCTTGATAACTGATAGTCATTAATGAATTATCATGTTTGTTTGCCCCCCACACCCCCCCCCCCCCCCCCCCCCCAAAAAAAAAAACACATGAATTATGGTTGTGGTAATTGACTTTTCTTTCCTATCGTGTTGGGTTCTTTGAAGGAAATTTTTTTATAGAGTTTTGAGAGAGAATGTATGTTTGAGTTTGAGGAATTAGATCAAGTGAGTTTTAAGGGACAAATTTCTATTTTCAATTTTGGGTATTAATATGCTATTAGTTTGGTTCTACAGAGTATTTGGAGTCTGCAATACAATTTCATAGTTTATGCGTTAATTTGTTGTACTAAATTACTAATTTTTCAAAATCTTGATAATTCAAGAACTTATTTGCAAAATTATGACACTATTTCATAGTTTCACATTGCCATTTGATTTTTTTTTTTTACCTTTTCTTTTCAAGTTTCTTTACAATTTTACAATTAAGTTTAATTATCTAAGATTGAAAGTACACCTTATTTTTTGCTTCATGTATTTGCTTAGCCTCTTCTATCTTTGAAACAGAGCAATTACATCCCTTGATGATTTTATAAAGTGCATTTTGACCTCCACATGACTTTGCTATTGATTTTGCATTTTTTTATTATAGTTTTCTTTTATCATTTTATCTAAAAGCAAGGTACTAAAAAGTGTTTGAATTTTTTTTTTTTTAAAGATTTAGGGTCTAGATGCTCAATTTCAAAGATAGAGGAATAATTGCATGTGAAACAAATAGAAGAGAGTGTATTTGCAATTTACCCATTTCTTCAATTGCAATTTTTAATTTTAGATCTCAAGGTAGAGTTCATAAGTAAGCTATGGCCACCATTAAGTTTCGTCATCATGCATAATATTTGCTACTATGATAAAGCTAGGTCACAAGCCACCAAAAAAGGTGGTTGTTAAGTGGTCTTTATCTAATCCACCCATCTTAAAGGATGGTTAGCGTGATTTACATAAGACAATGGAATATTACCTCCTTTTACTATAAAACTAACAAGAGCCCCCCAAAAATGCATGCATGTTGGGTAACAGTCTAGTTTATTTAGTAAAAATTCTTTTTTTTTTTATTGACTTTTTCAAGTAATAAGAGGCATTCCATACCTAAGATGAAAAGAGCAAGACAAAGAAACCCAATGGGGAAAGGGCGATGAATTGGGTTTCATCAATGTTTATAAAAAATTATCGATTTTGATTAATTAAATGACAAGATAATGTTATGAATAATGAATAAAAGAGTAGAATAGAAGTATAAAAGAGAAAGGGCTAAAGAGAATCAAGCATGAACTTAATGTAGAGTTTGAAACATTCTCTATTCACTGCCATCAAAAGTCACATTTTTTAAAGAATTTATAAACATTTTCTTGATAATCAAGTATTTGGTCTTAAAATACGGTTTACATAGACAAGCTCTCAAGAATTCCCAAGTATAGTATATTTTTTAAGGAAAGAAAAGAAAAAACTCAAGTTATCACTTAAGCACTAGATAAATTTAACTTAATATATTTGCGAATTTAAGAACAAAAACTAAAAAATGTAAAAGCATAAGTAATAACACTTATAATCAACTTAATTAAATATTGCATATCTACCCAAAGATGAATATTTATAAAAGGTCTCAAAAAGTACAATAATTGTATAATAAAGAATGAGCTGCATTAAATGCAAAAATCAAACTTTCAATAACTACTTTCAGTAAGGCCAATTAAGATGCTCTTAGACTCCATTCTTATGCCTTTCATTCTTTTAAGGGTTGCTCAAATGCCTTAAGATGCTGTTTGGATTAGCCATTGGAACAAGTTTTAATGCCCACATTGAAATGTAACCATTTGCACATAATTTGATTTCATTAATTGGCCATTTGAATGACACCTTGATTAAGCATAAGCTTAGGGGGCCCCTGTATACCCTAAATATAAGCCTTGTAACTGTAGGATTAAGCTTAATACATAAAGTTTAGAGCGATCGGCTAAAGGATCCAATCAAGTCTAAATTATAAATTAAAACTAAAAATATTAGTAAAAGTGACTCGGTAAGTCTGAATTTAAGAAAATAAATAATAAAATAGGATAATATAAAATTTGAAAATTTTAAGTATATTACTTGTTATTTATTGGAAATATGTAAAATGCATTTCGATAACTAATGAATCGCTAAAGATAAATTATATGTATACTAAAAATTATAGAATAACCTAAATAATATTTAGGAGTATTTACTTGTATCCCACATGTATTTATGTGGGAGAAGTTTTATCTGTCGAAAAGTAGACAATGACATAGGGGTGACACTTTGATTATTGTTAATTGAGGGTTACCAACTAGAAGCTTTAGTTTCTTAGCTAAGACCATAGCATTTGGTCTACATCCTATTTGGTTCATTGTAGCATCAGTCACCTGGTGTCACATGTAAAAGCCTAAGGCAATGACTAAGTTAATGGCATACTATTCAACAAGACTGTAGAGTTAGAATACCTTATGCACGGCCATGATTCTAATACTTTTTCCTCCCTTGCTAATGGTGTAGGTGAGTAACCAGAGGAGGACCTAGTGTATTGGGTTTTTAAGGTGGGATCCTCTTGCAAACTTTGGGTTATAGACCTTCTCACCACTTAGTTTTTGCCAAAACTCGTTGGAGTAATGTTGTGTGGTAACTCATATAGCAAAGTGTAAAATTCAAGAGAGTAAACATACTGTTCATCATAGAACCCCATAAAAAAAGTTGGATTTCGCTATTGAAAGACAAAATTTGGTGTTTCTAAGCTAGAAAGAGATGGTGTTACGACCTTCATAAGGGACTTACTCATGCTCCACTGACATAATGGTAAGGAACTCTAGTGTTAGTTCCTTATAAATAGGTTCATGAATACCGAATAGCTTCTCTTAACCTCCTTTCTCTACCATATCATGTATCTCACGTTCCATGTTTGCTAGTTTGAGTACTTCCTAGTCGACAAAGCTAGAGCAAGAGAAAGTCTTTTTGGTAAAGGTCTCATATCTAACTTTGTGGTTGAAGTTGTCAAATTCCAATATGTATTTTGGGTGAGGTAATTGTGTGGCTAGGGGTTTTCATTTTAATATCAGTTGAGAAGAGGTTCTTTAGGTGGTGCAACAGGTGGTTTTTGGGTTTGCTGTTGCCAAGGATTGTATTGAGAGGTTTTCTTTCTTCCTTATACTTAGTTCTTTAGTCTAGTGAATGAGAATTTTGGGAGTACAATTAAAAACACTATAGACATACCCAATTTGATATTGTTTGTCAAATTAAAAACCTGTTTTTAATTAAACTTGGCAAGTATACAATTCAATCTAGGCAATAGCTAAATCTATGAGATTATCTTGAATGTTTATTGAACCATGAAAGAAGGAAAGCTATTGGAAAAGGAAAAGTGAGAATTGAGTAAGAGGAATCTAAATTAGGAAGGCTTGAAACAAAATAATAAAAAAAGATTCAAGTGTAGTAAGGTCAAATCATTATTGCAAGACCATGATCAAGATCATGATCATGATATTTGGCTATGGTTCTTCCTTGAACCAATTTTCAAAATTTGACTAAGTGTAATTTTTAGAAGTCTACTAGTAAGATCATAGGCGCAGTCTTTGCCCATAGTTCCTCAAATCAAAGTTTCAATTTTCAAGCAAATTTTACATTAAGAAGTAGGTTAGGATCACCAGCATGATCCTTGACCATGGTTCTCTTGGACTCCTATTTATCTCTTTTCTTCCTTGAGCTTTATGCCCTAGTTCATGATCACTATCCTTTTCCTCTTTTCCTTAGCAAATTCAACTCCTTATTAAGTGTCTTTTACGTTACATCACTAAGATAAATTATGAGAACAACTTGCATTGAATCGTTAGTTGACGAAACATAAATAAAAAAGAAATAAAAAGAAAAGTAGCTTAGGTTACCTCCTAAGAAGCGCTTTTGTTTATTCGCTTAATCTTAAGATATAGTTTGATTCGATGGCCATTTACCTTAAGAGTCCCTTTCTTAATGCTTGAAATCTCTATTGCTCCATATGGGAATACTTAAGTTATTGTATAGGGCATGAACCATCTAGATCTAAGATACCTGGAAAGAGCTTCAACCGAGATTTAGATAAAAGAACTTTGTCTCTAACTTAGAATTGCTTCCCTCACTTAATCCAATTGGCATGATAACACTTGGCTTAGTCCTTGACTATTCTTATGTTTTAGTAGGCTCTATCATGCCATTCTTCTAGCTCATTTAGCTGAAGTTTCATGTATCTACCTATAAGTTCAAGATTAAGGTTAGTACATTTTATAGCTCAATAGGCATTATGCTCAATTTCTATAGGTAATTGACATGCTTTTCAATACACTAGTCGATATGGTGTTGTCCTAATTAGTGTCTTATAGGTAGTCCTACAAGTCCAAAGAGCATTGTTGAGCTTCTTAGACCAATCTCTTTGATTGTACTTGACTGTATTTTCTAGAATTCGCTTAAGGTCCCTATTTGCAACTTCGACTTGTCCATTGGTTTGAGGGTGGTATGGAGTTGTGATCCAGTACGTAACTCCATATCATTTCAACACCTTTTCCAATTAGACATTACAAAAATGAGTTCCCCTATCATTGATGAGTGCTTTAGGTGCAAAAATCTAGAAAACAAATTTTTTAAGAGCTATTTCACTACCCTAGAATTGTTAGTTGGTGTAACTTGAGCCTTTACCCATTTATCTACATAATCTATAGCTACTAAGATGTATTTGTCTCCATTTGAATTCAAAAACCGTCCCTATAGTAGGTTAGTTTATGGTTCTCATTCTTTGACTACCAAATGATCCAATGGAAGCTATCTTACCTAAGAGCCTATAAATATCTAGCATTTCCTCCTCATTTGGAACTCTTAGAGAATAGAGAAACAATAGTACTTTGTAAAATCTTTGCTTTCTATGATTAAACATTTGATTCAGGTAAAGAACTAATTTCATTCACTCAAGCTATAAGATGAATACCTAAGGTCCTCTAAGGTTTCCTTGTTTGTCACTTGTGTATTCGAAACACTAAGATTGCCTATTCTTTCTCCCTGCCTTGTTCTCACCTAATCATCCCTTTAAGTGATAGTCTTTCTTGACTTCTTTGAAACCATGTGTAATGCGTCACTTAAGCAGCATGTACGTGACTATTCCAATCGAACCCTTACATCTACATTTTAGTGACTCCACTGGAGAAGAGTGATTGTAGAGACATAGCACTTCCTAGGAAGAGAGCAACTGGCACTTTTGATACCACATCCTAAGAGCTTGACATTAATGTGGAGCTTACTGAACAGAATCTACCCCCACTACCTGAGAATACTAGCTAAGACAATTTAGTACTTGAGACTCCTCTAGATCCCATATAGACGATGTGGACAATGCAAAAGGCCACTAGGGCTTTAAACCAGTTTATGGCTATGTTCCAACCCATTCTTATTGGGATAGAAGCTACTGCTGCTTCGTAATAAGATATGGCTTTGCCAAATCCTATGGTTGTTACATAACCAAGTGTTACTACCTTAGCTTAACCAATTAATGCTCCAATTACTGAGAAAGATCTCTATCAAGGAGGAAGTGATGAAATAACCCCCACCTCTGCCCCTACCCCAGAACTTGCACAACAACCGACCCCTACAATCAAGAATGTAAAGGTCTAATTAGGTGGCTCTTCATCGTTACATGTGCCTACTCCTCCATCTAATCCTATCATCCCAATCTTAGATGGATCTACTTCTCATCCCAATGTCGCTCTTACTTCATTACCTGCATTTACAACCTCTGCTCTAAGGACTTCCTTCATAACAAGGGAAGACTTGGTTGTTATATGAGGTAAATATAAGCTAGGTTGTCTATGGGAGTACTAGAGTTGAAACTCCCACATCAACTCATTGCAGTGAAACCATATCTTAAGGACTATGTAAGTCTTAAATTCATGCTATTCAATGGTAAGAAGAGAAGTGCTAAGGAATACCTGTTGAAATTTATTGAAACCTTAGAGCCTTATAGGCTTGATGATGACCTGAAGCTTAAAGAATTCTCCAAATCATTAATAGAGAAAGCAAACACTTAGTATGTTAACATCCCCTCAAGGTCAGTTGGTTTATGGTAGACTATGTGTAAGCTCTTTTTGGAGAAATTTTTCTCCTATTAAGAGCAAGTCATGATTACAAACTTAGGAAGAACACAAAAAAACCTAAAGGAGGATTATATAGGGCACTTTAGAGAATATACTCTAGACATTCAAGATATCTATGATTAAAGAGAACTAGTGAAGATTTGTATCCAAGGGATGTTCTTTGAGAATGCTGTACACTTAGAGAACCTTTCTTTGTGTTCTTTAGCTACACTTGTTGAGAATACACGAAAGACAAACATTTCTGTTATGAGACAACTAAAGGAAAGTAGCAAGCTTAACAAACAAACAACATTCGTAGTCTCTATTGGGAGTGAAGACCTTAATGCTAGTAAGAGACCTAAGAAAGCTACATAAGCTCCTCTGTTTCCATGCCAAATGAGCAAGGTACATGCCATCCTCGACTGTTGGCTATAGGATGAAACTATCAAGTTTCCAAGAGTTGAGCACCAACCTATGGAGAGTGAAAGAAGAAATCCCAAATATCGTTGATTTCATAGAACAATAAATCATCTTACTAAGGATTGTAAAAGCTTAAGAAAGATATTCCATGAAAGAATTTAAAATGGGGAGCTTGTCATCGAAGAAAACAACATTTGTATCAACCTACTTCTGAGCCATTATACTTATGTAGTAGCATACAGGTGTTCTGAAAGTGATTAGTGATTTGTTAGGCATGAAAAAATAAAAAAGGGTTCAAGCTATGACACTGCTTTTTGTAAATAAAGAATGAATTTTGCTACTCAATAATAAACCTTTTATTATCTTACTCATCTCTCTGTTCTATATCTTATTCTCTTGAAACCTAGGCAGTGCCCTGGCATCTTGGCTCTTATGCTAAAGGCCCAGGTGATGCCTTGGCATCTTGATTCCCACACTTCAAGCCCAGGCGATACCTTAGCATCTCATCTCTCATGCCTAAAGCCCAGGTGATGCCCTGGCATCTTGGCTCATACGCCTAAAGCCCACGCGATGCCCTAGCATCTTAACTCTTATGCTAAAAGCCCAGGTGATGCCTTAGCATCTTGATTCCTACGCCTTAAGCCCAAATAATGCCTTAGCATCTTAGCTCCTATGCTTTAAGCCCGGCGGTGCCTCCGAATCTTGGCTCTCATGCCTAAAGCCAAAGCGATGCTCTGGCATCTCGGCTCCAATGCCTTGAGCCCAGGTGACATCCTAGCATCTTAACTCCTATACCTTAAGCCCAGGTGATGCCTTAGCATCTTAGCTCTTATGCTTAAAGCCTAGGTAATGCCTTAGCATCTTAGTTCTCACGCTTTAAGCCTAAGAGATACCCTAGCATCTTAACTCACATACCTTAAGCCCAAGCAATGCCCAAGCGATACCCTAATATCTCAACTCTATGTCTTAAGCCTAGGCAATACCTTGGCATCTAGCTTTTTTTTCTTATAGAAACTACTATTTAATTGAATTGGTAATATAACAATAGATCCTAACCTACCATGCTTCTATCTATGTTATATGGGAACTACAGTCAAGTGAAAGTAGTGATGGTAGCAAGGATCTTAGTCTACTTCAAGAGAAACATATGCTATAGCTTTATGGTGATACGATCCACTTTCCCACCCTTCCAAGATATACCTTCCTAAGGAAGAAAAACAGGGGATGAAGGAAAGGTAGCTCTCTCTTCTTAATTTTGAATTAGAACACTAACATAATGATGTTGATCCTATTGTCCCACCAAGAGTCATTGTAGAACAAGTTTGCTGTTCATGAAGCCTATTAGGGTTTGCCGTATACAAGTCTTGTTATGCTTGAGGCCTACTGAGCGAGATGTTCACTACAGTTGAGGCCTATTAGGACTTGCTGCGCTTAAGGCTTTCTTGCTCAAGGCTCCTCCATGTAAAGCATGATGTTCTTAAGGCATGCTTGCTCAAGGCCTGTTGCGTTGGAAGCCTATTAGGGCTTGCTATACTCAAAGCTTATTTGCACAAGTTAGCTCCTTATAAGAGGAATTAGCTAGCTTATGCTAATTCTTGAAGTAAAATTTGAGGTTGACTGGGGGCAATTAATTATGATACTATTCCTACAAGAATAACGAAAGAAGTTAGCAAGATAAGACATACATGGTACTTAAAAAAAAGGACCAATTGCAACAAAACATTCAAATAATAGGAGTAGTCCTTCCATACTTGCAGCGGTGTTGAATTCTGAATATTTATGGAGGATGTTTAGCAAGATAAGACATACATGGTACTTAAAGAAAAGAACAATTGCAACAAAACATTTAAATAATAGGAGCAGTCCTTCCATACTTACAGCAGTGTTAAATTCTAAATATCTGTGGAGGATGTCTCTAAAAACTTTTGGATTCTTCATCGTAAAATAATGGCTTACCATTCTTCCATTCCACTCGCATATGGGAGCCACAATCAAGTGAAAGTAGTAATAGAATGGAAGACTCTTGCCTTCTTTACAAAAGTCACATACTTTAGCGTCTTTGTAATGTATGTGACCCAATCATCTCATCTAGAGAGTAGCTTCTTTAGGAATGTGAATTGGGTATTAGATAGAGGTAGTTCTCCCTTCTTGTTTCTAAAGAGCAACATTGAATCTCCCTTGATGGTATCTTTAAAATCAGCACGAGGTTTGCACTTGATAAATCAGAGACCACCATTAGTGTAAAGTGTTGCATGGGCTTCTCTACACTTGGCTTTATCCTAGAATGTGTCTTCATAAATAGTTTTGTCCAACCACTTTTCCCAAGGACACAAGATAGGTGGCAGACATTTATCTTGATGCACTAATAAGTCCTTCATCTTCACTACTTCTATGCTTCGACTTAGATTGGTCTTCATCTCTTTAGCCAATGCAAGATCAATTTGTTTCCTAAGTAAGGAACATGGCAAATTTGAGAAAAAGTATTCAGCATCATAAAGTTAACATCAAGCTATAAAAACAAGGTTTGTTGGCCCAAATTTATTACATGAAGTCTCTATGACAAATGAGTAGACAAGGCATATGCATATATATGTATGTATAAGGGGAACATTTACAAGAGCATGAGGAAGTGGAGTGGAAATCACATTAGAGCAGGACCAAATAGTTATACATGTACGTATATGTATATGAGCTCTTGTAAGTGCATGACTTAAGAATAAGGAAACACTACAAGCATAAGCTAGATAAGGTGTTCTATGAAGACTAATCACTTAATTAATAAACAAAGGAATTGAGTTGAGAAAGGAATTAATGAAGATAAGATGAGAATGACCATCCCTAAGTTGCATTCGAAAAGAATGGCTCCATGATTCTTCAATTTCTTATAGTATAAGATTTTATATTTGGAGTCACAAACCAAGAGAGAAACTTGATAGTGGTCAACAAATGTGAAGAATAATGGTACACGCTATAAATGTAGAAGTTGGAAATAGTGTAGGGTATTAAATTAATGATTCAATTCAGCATTGAATTAATTTTGAGAAAAATTGTAGAGTGTGAATTCAAGACTTCTCTTCATATTTTTTATTTTAGGATGGAATCAGACAATAGCATACATGTTTGATGCAAGGAAAGTAATAAAAAGAAGAAGAAGAAGAAGAATGATAAACAAACTAAGAAATCGGAAATGTTGTCTCGAAGATTGCCGAAGAAGAGACATTATACATCAAGCTTCGAATAACGAAATTCTTAATATGAAAAAAAAAAAGCAAAGCAAGCACAAATCTGATGGAAGTCTTGCCAAATATACCTTTGATGATTAGTGCGATAACGACCATCATTGTAAGATGTGCATGAAGATTAAAGTGAAAGACTTCCTCTCAAGAGGCTACATGAATGCTTATTAGTGCTAGGATTTGGTTGTAGTTGTATTTCACTCAACTACTTGCAATATCTAAATAGATGTAAGAATGGTAATGATGAACTTCAAAAAAAAAAAAAGAAGAAGAAAAGAAAAGGAGGGAGAGAACTCACCAGTTGATATAAGTAAAGTCGATGACTACTGTAAATATATATATATATATATGTATTTATATAGTTGGTGAGAAAGAATCATGAAATAGATATTGAAAGATTTGAGATATATTAAGTGGATTTTGATTGATTTAGATAAAAAATCTTAAGCTAAATCTAATCTTTTTGAAGAGATATGAATTATGATATGGAGTAACGATGTAGTAAGCTAGAGACATAAAAAAGATTTGAGAAGATGTAGGGAAAACACTTTGCTATAAGTTTTCGGCAAGGAAGAAGATGTGCTAGAGCATTGCGCAGTTCAAATCATGCCTCCTTTTGCTTCACACTATAAGAAAAAAAAAATCACTGCTAAAATGCGTTTTCTATGGTTCGAGCAAAATTTTAAAAATATATATATAATATATAAACATACGTATATATATATATATATATACATGTATGATAGAGAAAGTACGTAAGGTGTAGTTTATGATTTGAAGGTGTGGAAGCTCAGCTTGTCTAACATGTTCAAGGAAGTTCAATGAATATGGGTATATATTTTCCACTAAGTAGTGGATGTCTAGACAAATGTCATTGAAAATATATATATATATATTTATATATAAAATATACAAGAGATTCCCCATCAGTGATGCTAAAGAAAAGTGAATTAGTGTTAGGAACATTTCATATGGAAGTCACAAGGTCAACTCATCATGATATGTAATTAAAGAAAACGTGAAGGTTTTACTTGGAAATCTCTTATACATTTAAGGGATATTGAAGAAGATAAAAACTTACTTTAGATATCTTTGGGATATTAAGAATTCAATTTTAAGGAATATTTCAAATGATGGAATATAGCCTCGATAAGGTGATACCAATCACAAAGCAATTGGTCTTGTCTAGAATCCTGCTTCCTTTTGAGCAAACATATACATGGAATGTGAATTTACCAAATCATCTTTATAGATTGAAACAAGTGAAGGTAAAACATGGATGTGATTTAATTAAATAAATAATTCTCATGGAGTTCACACAAAAGAAACTTGTATGACATGGAAGGCTTATTTAATATATTACCGTGGGGGTAATGTCACTATAGCATGCCTTATGCCTAATGTGACACACACAGTTAAGCGGTGCCACAAGTTACAGATTGAGGTATCTAATAAATAAAATTACACTGCCAACAAATGAAGTCTTCAATTATGTGAGCACACTTGGCAACCATATGACTCTTTGCAGTGCGCTTGTACTAGGTAACAACCTAGCTATTCAAAAGTAATAATTAATGCCTAAAATACTTAACATGTAATTAAGAATTTTGGTTAGGGGGCAAAATGTAGAGGGCTGAAAATTGCCATGTTAATTGTTGGGCTTAACTCTTTGGACTAGGTGGTAAGGCCTAAGAAGTCCGGTTTATATATTAGGCTGATTTAGGAAGAATTGGCTTAGTGAGCTTGAAACATGAATCGTTGGATTGGCCTTCTAAATCTAACTTTTCTTAAGCAAGCACATGAGGAACGCTACTAGCCTTAGGCTTATTAATTAGCTCGTTCTAGATAACCATGAATTGAGCAAGATTTATCTCATCTGTTGATCATCGAGATGATCCAACGGATGCTATCTTACCCTAGAGCTTATAAATACCCAACATTTCCTCCTTAAATAAAGGAACAATAGTGCTTTGCGAAATCTTTGCTCTCAAAGATCAAACAATCGATTTAGGCAAAGAAATGATCTTATTCGCTCAAGCTACAAAGTAAACGCTTGAGGTCCCATAAGATTGCTTGTTTGTCACTTTTGCACTCGAGACATTGTGATTACCTGTTTCTCCTCCCTATCTTATTATCACCTAATCATCCCTTAAGGTGATAATCTCGCTTCACTTTTTTGAAACCACGTATAGCCTATCGTTCACGTAGTACGCACATGATTACTCCAATTAGACTTTACATCTATAAAAGGAAAGTCAATTATTGCTAAATCAACCATTTAGTGATGCAATTGCGACCTTAAAAGCTACTATAGAGTAGAGATTGAATAAGGCTAAGGTTAAAATGAATGAAAGTTTTAATGATATTAGATTACACCCCAATAGGATGGAGATTCTAAAGTTTACTCAAGAACTTGCTAATACTACTAATGGGATGAAACATACAGAGAAATCTTTAAGACAAATGAGTATGAAGTTACAACAATTTCTAAAATAATTGGATATCTGTACAGCTGAACTTTACTTAGACCAAGATTCTACTACCATTGCATTGAAGAAATTATAGAAGGAATTGAAGGATTTCACTATGATACAATTTCCAAATTATGTCAAACCTATCCATCCATCAACAAAGATCATTGATCTTGATGATGAATCTTTTGATCCTACATAAAAGGTCACCTACAATCCTTTTCTCGATCCATCTTACCGAACCAAACATTCAACTTCTTCCTCCTCCAAAAAGAAATCCCAAAAATAGTTGTTTAGTTTACTTCATTTGCACTATTGTTAAATGTTGTTAGACTTGTTTCTCATTTTGGCAAATGTTTGTTTTAACGATACTTTGATAAATGCTATGCTTATTTTGATGATTCCCTTATTTTACCTCAATGATAACAAAAAGAAGGAGATAGGGCATTCAATTTTTATTTCTATATAAATATGTTTTGTTATCTTTGAAAAGGGGGAGAATCTTAGGATTCTCTCTAATATGGTTTTGATGATAACAACAAGGAAAATATTATGCTATTTGTGTTAGTTAAGTGTTTGTAGGAAACCATCTTTGTGCATGTAGAAGCTTCACACATTTGTTCAAATAAGCAACTGATGATAATATAAGCTATGAACAGTAGAAGTATAAGTAGAAGGTAATGTGCTTAATTGATTCAATAGAAGGAATAGTTGAAGGTTAACACTAGAAGTAATCAAATTATAGAAGCATCAGTAGAAGGTTAATCTAAGAAGACCCAACTCTATTGGTTAATTATATTTAGAAAATATAATTAACCTGTTCCACTTAAGTAAGAATATTATATTTAGGGATAAGAAAATATTACAACTAAATTGTTTCTTAACTAACTAAAGGATATGGATAATGATGATCATTAAGCAGATCTCGGCCAAAGTGAGGATTCTTCCACTTCTAAATAGTGGCTTGCAACAAATCAGGAAAGGTTAGATAAACAAGTTGACTTTCAAGAAGAATATCCTGTTTCGACTGTTGAAACATGAAGATCTAAATAAGAAACTTCTGAAAGTTGAAGGTATAGTGAATATATATATATATATATATGAAATTCACACAGTTACAATTGCTAGTGCGAAAGTGTTAAAGATTCATAATTCTAATTTTTTCTTATCTTCAAATTTCTATGAACTTGAGAAGTATTGTGTTAAGATTGTATCTTTGAAAGAGGTTGATTGTATTGTAACCTTTAATTAGTCTAATTAGAGGTTAGTGAGATAGGATAGTTGATTTTAAAGGTCAAGAAGACCTAGCTATGTAAACTCTTTTAATGATTGATTGATTTAATTTAGTGGAATGATCGGTGAAGATGACTGGATCCTTAGTGGTGGAGCTAGAGAAGATGGCTGATGCATAAGGCCGAATTTCTATAAAATCTTACACCTGATCTTCTTCCTTTATCTTTTATTATCTATTCACATTTTGCTCTTCAGTGCAGTCAAATTATTTCTGTCACGATTATCTTGAGGGTTGTTTAGTTTTCTACATTTTCTTAATTTTTTGAAACAATAAATTAACCCCCCCCCCCCCTCCCTTTATTGTTAAACGGGACCAATATTTTCCAAGTCTCTTCTTATCTTTGCTCATTAATAAATTCACATATATGTATGTAGGTATATATGTATATATATCTCTTTCTCAGAATCACTTCTAAGTTGGATTATGATGATTTTGATTAACTTATGATATTAGTCGAGTTGTTTGTTTACGGGTATGAATACATTGATTTTTGGTGATATTTATTCGTAAAAATTTATAGCTTATGATTGACCTACGGTTTTATGAAATAAGAATACTTGATACATTAACTGGATTAGGGTAATTATTTAAATGAGCCATAATGATTCCAAAACTATCATGTAACAATGTAGTTTTGGCTGAAACCATTAGATGTCACCCAGATTTATGTATTTGAAATTATGGACCCATGATAGTGCACGAACCTACAATTTCAACTAGTGTATTTAGCTTATGATAGGAATTACCCGTTTAACAAGTTTTATAGGGAATTTATTGTAACTAATGAATTTTACTATAGAGAGAACTTCATTTCCTGTGATTGGGGGATAAGTTCTCATGAGTTTAGATAAAAAACACATATCAAATCCATTTATACTTATAAAACTTCAGTGTCATAGTTCAAAGGACAAAAGAAGTCACAATATCACACTATAATCATGTAGAGCACTTTAGGTAAAATTTTAGTTTAGTAAATTTTCTTCCTTCAGCTCAAAAATATGAAATTTAGGTGCTTAATTTGGAGTAAGAACATTGTAGTCTAGTATTTCCCTATGGATTAAACCTGTTTACTTACCAATTTTATTGCTGTTTATAATTTTACATATTGGTCAATTAAGTACGATAACTTGTTTTGTAAACAAATTTTTACTTATACTTTGCATTTGTGAGTTTTTGGCATCATTATTGGAGAGTTACTATAACAAATATTAGATATATGGTTTGAACTAAAGATAAGTATTTTCATTTGTAAGTGTTCATTTGCTTAAGTTTTATGCATTTTGTTAATAGTCTTTTAACTTTTGTGTGTTGAATTGGACAGTATGATTTTAATTGTTGGTGTTCTTTATTGTTTGTGGCTGTTTATGAAAAAATGAATGACAATTGGTTAGTGTGTCGGTACACAGTAAAGTTGTTCAACTTACAATCTTATCTAAAATCATTAGAGGGTCTATAAAATCAGAAAATTAAAACCTAAAAATGTAAAGTTGTGTCAATTTCTACAATTTATAAAAATAATTTTAGAAAAACTATTGATTTTCTTATAGTAGCTATGGAATTCTTGAAATACATAATATAAATAAAGAAATGAAAAAATTGAGTTCTTTATTCATTAAAAAAAATGCCTAATCTACAATCTAATATTTACGGGAGAAGGAAAACAAAGTTGAAACTAACTTTTTTTTTTCAATTATTTTGTTTATAAAAAGAAATTATTGAAAAAAAACTAGATGTTTTAACTTTTTTTAAGTTATTGATGATATAAATTTTAATATATAGTTTTCTTATAAACTTTTTTTATTAGAATAGAAACTTGAATGAAGATTTGAATAATGAACAATGGACTAGGAAAGAGAAAAAGAAGGGAAAAGAAAAATAGAATATGATAATATGATAGGGAAGATAATTTAGTGTCCTAATAGTAAGAGCTAGTATAAGTACAGTTATATTTTTTTATTTTTAGTCCATTCAACTTATATATGTAAAATAGGTAAATTTGATTAAAAATATAAATTTCCACGGAGTTTGACACGTAGAATTGATTAAAAATGTAAAATTTTATATTCAAGTTAACTTGAAAAAACTTCTTAAAATTGTTTTAATAAAATCATGATTTTAATAACTATGATTATATAAACGGCCATATTTTATATCAATAATGTATACCTTATCTTGAGTATCCAGGAGGTCCAAGTACATAAAATATATACTATCCTAACATATAAATCATAAGTTATATGGATGTCACACCGATGACAGTCAACCCTTGCAAAGTTAAGAAGTTCAGTGATGAATAACATTTGAGGATGAATTTAAAGAAAAGGAAAAAATATGCTAAAAGAAGATAGAATCTAAGCAGCCAAAAACAAGAAGTTGAGCTTTCTCCGAGAGAATGGAGAAATTACAAGAAAACATGGTGGACGTTGCTATTCATGTAACCCTGGAGGAGAAGGAAGAAGCCAGAGAGATTGAACATGAATGGAAATTTGAAATTGAAAATCACTCTCCAAATTTTGAATCAATGAATTGCTTGGGAGAGATTCCAAGTGATGACTAAATTATGGAATTTAAATAAGGGAATAGTGCAGACAAGTGAAAGCTCAAATGGGTATTAGTTGTTGCAAAAAAATCATCTATTGAGTTACAAATTAACCTAAAATGTAAGCATCAATTCAAAATTTTTGAAAAACAGCAAAAGATAAAAAAGTTGAGAAAATGCGAACGTTTAAGCTACATTTGTATAATTTAGCACATATCATTTAATTGGATTTCTATGCGGTTCCTTGGAGGTTGTTAGGCAAAGAAAAGTTCAAGCAAACGCTAATCACCTTTCCACCGAAAATAATAAAAAACGCCAATCACTTCTTTTTTGTTCTTTTGTTTTTTCTTTTTTTCCCATGTTAACCTTTCCGGCTTTTTAGGCACAGAAGAGAATGCGGAGGCAACGCACGTGCGGGTAGAGTAGAAGAGTCAAGTTCTGATATTTCATGTCTGTCATCGCCCGCCCCGCCATTCCAAGGGAAGTTTTGAGGGGAATTTACCAATAAACTAATATAAATAAATAGTTAATCAACCAGACTAGCTAATAAAATATGGATTTTAGCTTTTTGCCAGATAAATATGTGAAGTGATATAAATACAGGTTTTTTAGAAAAATACCCTGTTTTAATTTTTCCTTTTAATAATTATATTATAATAATAGCTGAAAATTAAAGAGGAAAAAAAAAAAAGCAATAGGATAAGCTTCACATGTGATTATACAATGATGATTTCTCGATCTATATACTTAAAAAATTGCACATTGTCGAGTATGCCAGTATCATTTTCCTCAAGAATAACAGTAATCCATTGGAAAAAAGAAATGCCAAATTGTATTAAATTATTAATAATTATTATAGTTTATGATCCCAATACACGAAAAAAAAAAAAAAAACAAATCAACTTGCTTCTACATCTAAAAACTTAGATTTTCTTCCATTAGAACTCTCGATCTGATTCCCCCTCTCCAAATCGTTGACATCTAAACCTAAACCTTTACTACTATTAGTTTCTCTCGTTGTTTCTTCTTCTTCTTCTTCTTCTTCTTCTTGAAGCTTGTGTTTTGCCCCCAAATTCTCAAGACTCAATATTTTTGATTCAGGTTCAGCTGCCACTACAAAGTTGAAAGATCCAAACTTGGGTGTGACTTCAGTGGATGAACAGCCACTGAGATTGGTGTCAAAAGTGAAGGAATGAAATGAATCTGGGGGTTGTTGGGAGGCCAGTTCTTGTACCGTTTCAAGTGCTTTTGGACAGTTCTTTCGTCTTTTGGTCTCTCTAACCGTGGTAGTATCTTTATCTTCTTTGCTTGGCTTCTTGCTGATGGAATCTGCGTTGGGATGAGAAATTGATGGTGGGTTTTGTTCTTCTTTTGATGTGTTGATCTCTGCCATTTGTGGGCCTCGACTCACAACACAAAATCAGAGAGAGGGAGAGAGAGAGAGAGAGAGAGAGAGAGAGAGAGAGAGTGAGTGGGTTGTGTTTTCTTTTGGGCGGCCACACATCATAGAGCAAATGACCGTTTTATTTAATTGCCACATATATTAATTTTTAACTCATAATTGTACTTAAAGCTGCATAAGATTCTGGCCAATTGATAGGCCACCTGTACGACAAGGTCTTTTGTTAGGACTTTGCAGTCAATTCTGGGATAATTAGCAATAAAACAAAATAAGACAAGGGGGCTGGAACCCCGCATCCCACTCGTCCGAAGTAACAACCTAACTGGACTTGGACATGCTATTCCTCACTCGTTTATAACTGCTAAGTTAATGCTGGAGTTCATTTTACCTTTCAAACCCTTTTTATGGAGCAACATAGCTAATATATATATATATATATATATATCGGATACCTCTATATATAATAACCTATAGTAAGGGTGATGGATAATTTCCTGTATCATAACTAGTTAAGGACCGCTTGATGAGCGGATTTTATTTTAAAATATACCAAATGCTAAAAGAAAACAATAGATTTACTTAGACAATTATCCCAATTGATATTTTAACAATATATTAGTCATAGATTGATGTAAAAACGGTGTTAATATTGTTATTTAATTATAACCTTCAAATCATAAGTGGTAAAACGATTCTATTAATGAAAGGTTTTTTTTTTTTTTTTTCAAAAAATTCTAATGAATTTTAATTTATATTGTAGAGGTACTACGGTAAATAGTTATTCAGCATAAATATGATATTTAAAATTTCCTAAAATTATATATTATGTTAAATAAAAGCATGTAGAAGAGAGTTACTTAAAACACAATTTCCTTGCAGTCTACAACAATACTAATAACTAAAACTCGCATGAATGTATATTTATTGCTAAGAGTAGTTTTAAGTACCTCTTCCTATTCACAATAGTTTACTTTGAATATAACACGAGTTCAATATAGCGAGCAATGTCATTGATGTAGGATCAATCGGCAAAAGATACGTATTCTGAAAACTTGGGTAACGTTCAATGAATTTTGATATTCTAATACATGATGTATGTCTATCTACAACGACACAGTGCTGTCAAAAAGTGAAATTTAAAGTAATCTAGTAGCCACTTATTTTTAAGAAGTTGGTATGGAGCTCTTAAGGTTACAAATGAGTCAAATTATTCGTGAGTTACTTGAGCTCGATTAGTAAATTAACCTAATATAAGTTCAAGTTATAGCTTGTTTATTTAAAACTTTACTTCAAGCTGACGATTTAACTCGTTTAAACTCGTGAATAAACTTATAAATTTTATATATGTTACAAACATTAGAGATATTATATATTATATATTATTGAAATCCTAATATTAATATCTATATAATTTATATAAATATATAAGATATTATAAGATAATATTTAATCTTTATTCATAATTTGTTAATTTATTTATTTATATATTTTTTTCATTTACTTAGACTGGTGAGTAACCTCAAGATTGACTCGCTTTAGGATCGACTCATCTCTAACTCAATTAATAAATAAGTTAAATTTGAGTTTAAAATAAAATTTATTTATCTAAACGAGTCGAACTCAAATCTAAATTGTAAGCTCGATAAAAAGCTCTATTCAAGTTCGAGTTCAAGTTTAATAATTTTTAACGAGCTCAATCCTAATTTTTAAAAACTCGATTCGATTCGATTTGATTCTTTTACAACTCCAATAAAACCAATGCTTTTCAAATGCTCGATTGACTCATCTCTCGTAAAATAAAAGAGACAGAGAGTATGTCTATATATTTATATAAACCTTGGTTGATAAATTTAAATGTGGGAAGGTTATTGAGTCAATTCTACTAATATAACATAAAAGCACCGATTAAAAGAAATGCATCGACTGTTGTCCTTGAAAGCAATCCTTGAAATGCGGAAAATCTGATGATGAGAAAATGTTTCCATAGAGAAGTAGAATTTTCTAATTCCAACACCATCTAGCCATAAGAGGATGAGTTTGATATTCTCAAAGATGCAAAGTGTAGAGTGCACACTATTGTACTCATATAGGAAGGGTATCAACCGTAAAACAAATGTATATTTCCAAACGGTACTATTTTGGGAAAATAATATTTATTATTGCAGTGATATCTAAAAAAGGGTGAAATACTGATTTTTGAAGGGACAGTACTTTTAATAGGGAATTTAGTTTGTCTAAGGGTGTGGTAAGGATTGCCCGTTCATTAAGATTAATGAATTGTTTGCTTAAGCGCTAAAGAAGCTGAATTTTAATTCATATAACTAGTTGAATCAGCATACAATAAAGAATTTCCAACTCTTGAAATGGAAATTGATTCTATTTTACTAAGAGATTCAAGGCAACCGCCTAACCATGGCTTTTTCTTTTCTTTTCAAGAAAAAAAGAAAAAGAATTTCCAATCTTGAAATGGAAATTGATTCTATGTTGCTAAGAGACTCAAGGCAACCGCCTAATTATAGCCTTTTTCTTTTTTTCCATAGTTCACTTCCCTTGTTCATGACACTGCAGCTCTAGACATGGAAGCTATTGCTCAATCGTGTAAAGCTGCTACTTTTATGCTGAGGTCCATTTTTTTTCTTCTTCTTCTTTTAATTTATTTTTTGTGTTTATTCACGAAAGCCATGTGGCTAACAACAATAGCATCGGCAATTTGATTTCCTCTTTTCAACCTTTTCTTAAGGAGGGACAAATCCAATAGTTATATCGATTGCCTCAACTTATATGGCGGTTGAGATATAATTATTATACAATAATATAATAGGAATATATCAGAATTAAAATATATAAATATTAAGGCAAATTTGAATTGGTATAAGATAAAATGGACATGATTAGGCTAAACTAAAACAACGAAAAAAATAATAGAAAAATACACTATGTATTGATAAATGCAAGCTTCATAGTCTGAGTTGAACTTCAAATGCAAGCAGTTGATGACAAGAGGGTTACTTTGTCCAAAGGGTGTAGTAAGAATTGTAGGTTTATTAAGTTCAATGAATGGTTTGCTTTAGAATCTACCTTAGAGAGCCTACTTAAAACAAAAATTTTCAAATCTTGAAGTTGAAATCAATTCTTTATTGGTAAGAAATTAAAGGTAACCAACTAACCATGGCCATTTTGTTTTGCAACACAGTTTGATTTATTAGCACTTGGTGTTGTCTCAATTGCCAGTAATGACCCTTCTACAGTAGTGGCATTTTCAACCTCTTTGTTAAGATGTGTCTCTCAACGTTCATCATCCCTTAGCTCAATAGAAGTTTGAATGATCTCAACTGGAGACTTCTCATAATGAACAATCTCAATTAGCATTGTCTTCTCATTCTCCTTCCACCTCCTGGCAGGATCGGAGATCTTCTGTATTGCCGCCTGCCTTGCTATAGCCTCTTTTGCTGGCTTCTTTGCAACAGCAAGCCGAGTGATAGTTGCCAAGATAGTCGCCTTCTTATTTACCTTGGATTTTTTGGCATTAGCATGAGCTAGTAGCTAGGTTGGATTCACCTTACCAACACCTATATCTATGATACAAGTAAAGGAATTAATATAAATAGAGGAAAAAGATGAACTTACATTTTATGTGCCGAGCAAGGCTCAAGGCCACAATTCTCCTCCCAAGTCTCGAGAATGACTTTTCTCTTATGACTATACTCGGTACAGCAATAACTCAACAACATACCTTCTTTTCAAAAAAGATACGGTCTTTATTTTAGTAATACCGTATAATTCTCTTGACGTTCTAAAAGAACATTTTGTTCCTCCTCCTTTCTTGAATTTTCCTGGCTGCCATTGCATCATTCAACATCAGATCATTGCGTGTTTTGTGACATAAATTTGATGACTGATAACTTTTTGATAGTTATTAGACCTGCAAAGAAATGATGACCTAGACAATAGATGTCATGCCTCCAATTTTTTAGTTTCTCAAATGGGTAGGTGTTTCGATATTGCAACTTTTCGATTGGGATGTGATCCATCCCACTTCCCATCTTACTTGACATTAATCTAAAGAATTAGTCATCTACTTGGCCTCCAGTGCAATATATATATGTAACTCCCTTTATCGACTACTCGAACATGAGAGTTGAGGGGAAAATGTTGATAGTCAACTCATTTAACATACTCATTCATTCAGTAGCCGATATGTTGAATAGACGAATCTCTTAGAATATCTCTAGATAGATAACACACGGCATTTCTACTGAGTAGCATAAATCTATTCTTAGTTTGAATTCAAGTCAATAGCGCAAATGATTATCATAAACATAATTATATTACATAACTGCCTACTCTCTGTACATATCAGAAGAGATGTTAAATCAAGAAATTTTCACGTGTCTTAACAGTTATTCTGACAACTATCTTAGATATTATAATCACCTATAAATATTGAAAAGAACTCTATAAGCGCTTGGACACTTTTTACTCACTTACTTTCCATACAAAATCATCATACTAACTTAAACATCAAAGTAGCTACACCGAACTGGTTTCGATACCAAGCATTTCATTCTTTTTTATAAGATTTTCCCTCATACCAAAATTCCCCAACAACACTACGCATGGATGCTATTGGTCGCTAGTTAAAGCTGTTATTTTGATGCTGAGGTTTTTCTTTTTTCCACTTATCAATTCATTAGTTCTACTCGTCCCTTTTTCACTTAACAATAGTAGGCAACAGGGAGAAAAGTGGTGGCTAAAATGCTAGCAACAGCAGCACACGCTGGAGAGAATTCTGGTCTCCTTCCGTGCATGAACCAGAAAGATTATATCAATAATTTGAAGACGATCATTATCAATTTGCTCTTCGTTAACTCTTGTAAAGGGGTCAACCAATAATTACGTCAAGTTCATCGACAGGTCTCGGCATCGACTACAAACGGCAACAGCTTTGGAGCCCATCGGCCACAACAAGTACGGGCAATAGATGGTTTTTGAAAAGCTTGTGAATAATATACATGTTGGTTATGCTTCATTGAAGAGCCTGTCAAAGTCGCATTCTACCGGTAGCACACTCGATCAATCGACCTTCTTCCTTCTTTTTTTTTTGAAATGGGAGTTTATTTTCATCGGACAATCTGCAACTATATGACATGTTCCCGTTGCTTCACTACCACATTGGGTAAGAGATTCCTTTCCAAGTTCATGGGCAGACACTGGTCATGAAATTTTCTCCACGTCAAGCTTAAATCTCCATATTATATTACTTCTAAAATAGCGCTCATAGGGGACTTGTATACTGTATGAAGCATAGCTTTTTCCATTCGTCAACACCATCAGATGCCAATTCTTTTTTCTTTTTCTTTTTTTTTTTGGTCCTTCTACAGGTAATCTTTTGGGGCTTGATTGTTGGATACTGGAGCAAGCTCCTATATGCACGAATCTGTCATGCTTTGGTTGGTTGGATAGAAGTTTCAAAATTTTGGTTTTATAATTCTTGTGATAACAATGCTTTACTTGCTTCTCGACCTTGTCACATAGACGGCAGCAATTAAGCAAATAAGAAATTATTTAGCCAAACTTTTATTTCACCCTGTGCGAGAAGAGCCATCTTCTATTAGAAATTTTATCAGGCGTATTTATACATCCCATGCATCTGAATCGTTCCGGTATCGGTTTCTTTGGAAATTTTCCTTCGCAGCTTTTGGATAGTTTCCTGGCTTTCGCGGCCATTGATACTTCGACACTTTACGCGAGGCTTAATGGGATTCGCAAACGAAGTGCCAGCTCCGGTTTCCTTTGCAGCTTTTTTTTTTTTTTTTTTCCTTCCCTTTTTATTTTAACTAATATATATATTTTTAAAGGACATCTCTTAGTGTTGTCTCGTTCTTACTCTAGGCCAAGCTTTAGCCCATGGTTAACCTTAGCAATTGGCCCGGATTCTCAATATCTGGTTGTCATATAGGCCTACGGCTAACCTTAAATGTTACCATGGATTCTTGATATCCAACATCATACAGACCCGTGGTTAGCTTTAGATATTATCGCGAATTCCTAATATCCATTATCATATAGGTCCATAGTTAACCTTAGGTGTTACTGTGGAATCTTGATATCTTTACATTCAATAAACTTGTGATTAATCCTAATATTATCTTAGATACCTGATCCCACTTCCATGAAGTCGAGTAGTGGGTGATGTATCTTAGGAATCCATATCTAACCAAGTCTAACATCATCTAGCTGTTAAGCATCGCACTACTCAGTAGGGATCATAATGACTCCATTGTTATCTCCAATGGTTATCAAGAGAGTCATAGTTTATTCCAAATGTTATCAAGTGGGACACTAATGATTACAAGGGTCTTAAGTTCTCCTCAACGCATCCCTATTCTTCTCAACAAGTTAGAGGGACATCACTTGCTCTATCTAAGTTTTTCATGGGTATAAGTCCCCTTGCTCCATAATACTAAGTATCGCTCAAGTGTGCCCATTTAAGAGGATCAATCATGGAGTCTCTCCTATCTTCCAAGTATTTTATATGCGTAAGGCTCTTGCTCTAAAGTACCAAGCATCACTTAACCATGTTCACTAAATTTGACATATTAAAGTATTGGCTTCTTCTCCTCCAATTGATGGCACGTGATAACATGATGAGATAGTAACTCGTGTAATGATTCGAAGGGAAGCTTCCAATCTTATCATGTGAATCTTTTTACACTTGCTTAGGTAATAATGAATTGTCAATTAAAGTATATCATGGAGTTACTTCAATTCCTTTGTGATTAGGTGTGTGCTTAAGGATGATGGCATTGTTATTATGTAGCTTTATTGAAGATAGGATCCAATGATAGACTACTTTGACTACACATTGAAGGGACTACTTTGATCTTGGTGATTGCAAAAGAGTGTTGATAGAGGATGCGATAACTTTATCCTTTCCTTCCAATGAGACGACTCTCATGCCATGGACACTTCAATGGATAATGGTGTATTCAAGGGCTGATTACTAGAGAGAAGGTCAATTCGACCATTTGCTTAAGAGATGAATTTGTCTTCAATAATTGACAACCAGTGTTGATGAGAAGACATTAATTGATGAAGATCACTTCAAACTTCAATGTTGGAGCCCTGACTGTGAAAATAAGCATGTCATGGCATAGCTTCAAACCTTCATGACCAACATCACTTCAATTTCATGATTGGATAAAGTGGAGTTATGGTTGCTAAACCTACTGTAGGATTACTCTAATCTATTACAGTTGAGATAGCTTTGACCTTGTGATTGCACAAAGTTGTCGAAAGGCATTGTACCTATCGTGTGCTCAGGAATGAATGCTTCTACCAAGTGAGAGTGGCCACCATGAGATAGTCACTTCTACCATATGCAAATGCATTTTGCTTTAACCTTAAGATCTACGAAAAGGTGTTGAGTCTGTTAAGCTTACTATGGCATCGCTTCGATCCATCCTAGTGAAGGTCTCTTTGTTCTCTTAAATGATGCTACAAAATGGGCAATGTGCCCCCCACTTACCTGGAAGCGTATGCTTCTACTAAGCTTATAGCTATTACGATTTGACTACTTCAATCATTCATGAATGAGGTCGCTTTAACCTTGCCTTTGCGAAAAGGCATTATGGTTGCCAAGCTTGCTTTGGGATTGCTTCAAACCCTTCATAGCAGAGATCACTTCGATCTCATGACTAACGTTGCAAAAATGGGCATTGTGTCCACCGTGTGCTTAGGAGCATATGCTTCTATTGAGTAACTATAGCTACTATGGTCTGATTGCTTTAACCGTTCATGGATGAGGTTGCTTTGACCTCAACTTTACGAAAAGGCATTACGGTTGCTAAGCCTATTACAGGATCACTTCGATCTTATGAATAATATCATAGAAATGAGCATTGCACCTACCTTATGCTCAGAAGTGTATGCTTCTGTTGAACGACTACAGCTACCATGATTAGGTTGCTTCAACCATTCATGGATGAGGTCACTTTAGCCTTAACTTTATGGAAAGGTGTCACAGTTGCCAAGCTTATTGTGAGATCAATTCAATCTCATGAATAATGTTGCAAGATGGACATTGCATATACTACGTGCTTAAGGACATATGCCTCTATTGAGTGACTATAGCTACCATAATATGATCACTTCAATCACTCATGAATGAGGTCGCTCCAATCTCAATTCTATGGATAGGTGTTACAACTGCTAAGCCTACTATGAAGTCACTTCGACTCATCATAACCAAGATCACTTTGATCTTGTAAATGAGGAGCACTAGTCAACGATGTTAGTTGAATCTGTATGCTTAAGGATCTTTAGTATCAACATTAGCTACACTAAATTAGGTAGCATTGTTAGTTACATCAGTTTTATTTTTTGAAGACTAATAATAAGGGATAACAAGTAGCAATGTTAGTTACACATGATCTTATTCATAGATAAAGCACCATGATAGGAATGACAAGGACAATAAGAGATATTAAGTGCTAATATTAGTTATATCTAAGCATCGCGACCTTATGCAAACATTGTTGGTCTAACTATAGCATAAAGGGATTGTCCCAACCTTAAAGGGTAGAAGGGTACCTACAGATTTTTTCTTTTTTCTTTTTATTTATTACAATGAAGAGAATTGCCAAAAGATAAGTATAACTGATCAGAGAAAATAAGCAAAAAAAATAATTTCATGATTAAAATTCGCTTTCCTTCTTCTCATTATAAGATGAGTATAAATGGTCGGCAGCTTCTACCTTTGATTTATGATCAACTCATTAAGCTTTACTTACTATCAACATCCTCATTTTCAAGCATCTGGATATTGCTATCTTCCACAATTCGCCACTTTGCGTTGTCTTTTGGAATATCCATCTCAAATTTCTACAATCCTTCGTAGCATGACCATTCTATGATATTGACAATATTCAGGATCATTCTTCTCTTATGTAGTTAGTTCTTTGCAAACCCTCGGTAATAGCTTGTAAATGGTTCCTCATGAATCAATTGACTGTAAGGGTAAGTTAATGTACCTAGTGTATGCCTTTTTCATCAAAGACTTTGAAAACTCCTTTTAACTTGAGGTCATCATCAAGGTTGTACACATTAAGTGTCTCCAAAAACTTGAGAAGATGTTCCTTTGGGTAAGACTTATCTATAACCTTTTAGGGGTATAGGGACTTTAAATTGAGCATACTAGCAGAGGGCGTAGCTTGCATTTGTCTAATGTACTTTTTCATGTCTTCCCATGCCATATAGGATGAAGTAGTAGGTATAGGATTAGCTATTGCTTCAAACATTAGTACAAGGTTACATGGTACAACCTGCTGCACTTGTCATTAGTGGCTATAGGTTATACCTCAAAGAGGAGGATCCTCTAGGGTAGACCCTTATTTCCTCAATCGTAGATGCTTGGTAAGCTGGGGTTAACTGTTGTAATGGGCGCGCAGGGTCCTCTTATTGCCCTTCTTCACCTTCTATAGAGGATGGGTCAACTTGTTCACACTACTGAGTATCTTTGGGGCAGATAGTGAGAGGTACAGATCTAGAGACTTGTATGCTTAGTGTAGGTACAACCATTCTGAACAATGCACTAGTAAGTGCGACGATAACAGTAGGTGCTCATAGGTTTACAGGAAATGCATCGGCATTTATAGAGGTGGTAGTTACCATAGCTAGCGTTGGTAAGTCATACTAAGTAATACACTGGTGTTTATGGCAACTATAACTGCCATGCTTAGCAGGAACTACATGAAAGTGGCAAATAGTTGGTTCATCATAGCGTAATACAGGTGAATCATCAATAGTAAGCAATTGCACAATCTTAAGTGCTTGTACTGTTATTGGTGCAATTATGCCCTACATTATTTAGATTGATGTAGTCACTTCATGTTGGTTCTCATGCTCTTGAATGTACCCATCATTTCCACCTTTCTTGCATATAGGTGCCATTTCATTAAGTTTCTCCTTCCTTAGTAGAGTCACCAAATAATGTGTGGTAGGGGTTACTGCAATTGATTGATCAGATACAACGGGTGTATCGATCGACTTAGGAGACGTCTTAAGTTAATGGAACATGGAGGGATGCAATTAAGAAGAGGCATGGGAGGAAGGAAGGGCAAACTTGATATCTCAAGTGCGAGTGTATGAGATGGATCAAATACAGTATTCTTAATTATTCTCGAACTGTTCCTGATAAACTACTTATTTAATCTTCTAAGGAGTAATTTCAGCAAAGCTTTAGTATTTGTCTCAAGTTTTCTAGCATTTTGAATGAATCAAATGAGAATAGAAGTTTCCTATTTATAGAGCTTTAAGGTCAATCTTATTCATCGGATAACTTTAAGATGAATGGTTGAGATTGAGACTTGTTACTAAAACTTATAATCTCATTTAGCCTTCATAGGCTTGAATTTGAGCTTAGAGTTATGATAATTAAAAGAAGCCCATTTTCTCTTTAAATAAGTCTGAGATGTACTGTAGCCTCTTTAAGCCCCAATAAAGCCATACGAAGACCAAATTAACTCCAAAAGCCGTTGTCAAGTCTACTTTTCGTGTTTGAGATTATCAAGCAAGGTAGAGAGCAAAAAATTTAGTCCAACAATCCCCATTCCATGCTTATTAAGCTTAATCTTCCAAAAACATCTCTCATTGAGCTTAATTTCCTAAGTTCTATTACTAGCCTAAGATATCAGGCCGTATCATTAAATTGGGTTACTAGCAAAAATAGTCCTTTACAAAGCATTAGTCAAAGAGAGGCTTGACAAAAGACTAATAAATTACGAATAGGCCCAACTTTTTTTGAATATCTAAATTTTCAATCTTGTAACTTTAGCATCTTATCATTCTCCTTTACTTATGTGTACATCAATAAAGAGGAAAAAAGGGCCTCTACCATTTCGTTTTAAACAGGAGTGGTAAAAAATTGAAAATTTTAAGGATGTTATTAAAAAACACATGGTGTAGACATGAAGTGGTAGTAAGCATCTCGAGGTAGAAGGATAAGCTCCAAGCATGTCATAATAAGTTATTGGAATGGAAGAAGAAAAATGTTAGGAATAATTACAAAGTGATTAAGAACTTGTTAAATAATTTGGAGAGAGAATAGAGTAAAAAGCCCATTTTGCAAATGTTTCAGAAGAGAAAAGATTAAGGTTGGAACTAGATTGAGTGCTTCATTAAGAAGAATTATATTAGCATCAAAGATCTTAGATGAATTGGCTCAAGAAAGGGAATAGAAACACAATTTTTACATTAAGATGGGTAAGGAACAAAGTTTTAAGGATTAAAAATAATTGATTATGGTACAAAATGCATAAATTTTCTTAATTTTAAAACCTACATTTGTGAAAAAAGCTTACGGAAAATTATATGAAAATTTAGTTTATGTACAAAATGGTCTAACTTGAACAAAAGTATCAAATTATATGAAAAAATTTCAATTAAATTTGATCAATTTTATCTCATGCTTGGAGATGCATAGGGGTTACTGTGGTGTTAGTTGATGGGAATCAGCCTACGACTATCACCAAGCCGATGTCAACCTATCCCAAGCCGACATTGACTTACCAGAATTTAAGGCCAACCTGTTCTAACCTAAGGCCAAATTGTTTAATGTTGAGGTCGAGCTAATACCAGGAGATTGGGAGAAAGAAAATGAGCCACTTGGCATGAAGTCTGTCATTTACCAAGAAGCTGAAAGGCTATACGATCAAGGACTCGAAGGCAAAGATCCACTTGGCATAGCACGGAGAGACTAACGCTGACTAATTTTAGTACTCGACAATTGTAGGCCGACTTTTCAGGTGTCTCAGCTAAACACTACGAGAGTTCAAGGACCCCTCCTCAGACTCGGACATCCAACTGCCGACCTTGTCCAGTTTAGATCCTACTCTTTCTTAGATAAGCCAAATGACTGTATGCCGACTTCTTCTATTAAATGCATAGTTTTGTATTTTTGTATATATTTTCTTTATTTTTAATTATTGGCCCATTCTTTAGGGTTTAACACCTTGTATATTATTTACTACTTTACCACTAGGGTTTTAGGACATACTATAAATAGCAACATTTGTAATTAATAAAGGCATGATAATCACAAACAGTGAAGAACGTACCCATACTTAGAACTTTCCTCTTTTTGAGCAAAAAAATAAATAAATAAAAAACTCAAGAAGAGGAAAGTTCTAAGTGTGGGCATATTTTTTACTGTCTATGATTATCATGCCTTTGCTAATTACAAATGTTACTATTTATAGCAAGTCCTACGACCCTAGTAGCAAAGTGGTAAATAATGTACAAGTCCTTAAACCCTAAAGAGTGGGCTCATAATTAAAAATAAAGAAAATATATACAAGAATACAAAATTGTGCGTTTAATAAAAGAAGTCAGCATACAATCATTCAACTTGTCCAGGAATGAACGGGATTCGAATTAGACAGGGTCGGTAGTTGGATGTCTGGGTCTGAGGAGGGGTCCCTGAAGTCTCACAGTACTTAGTTGAGATACCCAAAAGGTAGTCTCTTCATGCTATACTGAGTAGATCTTTGGTTTTGAGCCCTTTGCCATATGGCCTCTTGGCTTCTCAATAGACGATAGACTTGATGGTCTTCTAATATTAGCTCAGCCTTGGTAAATGCTGATCAACCTTAACATTGAACAATTAGAATAGGTTGGCTTCAGCTTTCGGTTAGTCAACATCGGCTTGGGAGAGGTTGGCCTTAGTTTAGAGATAGTTATAGGTTAGTTCCCATCATTACCATAGAGTCGAAAAGAAGTCGTCCTCGACGTTAAAAAATGAGTGTAGGCCGAGATGTCGAACAAACTTCTCTTCTCTATTCTCTTCACCATGGTTGCCAAATTGCTTTGGATTTCTTCAACACTCATAGGGGTCAAGTAATAGCTCTCCCCATCCTTCCAAACCATGTAAGTGTTAAGGAAGCCATCATAAATTACCTTCCGGTCATACTCTCATGGTTGGCCAAGAAGTAAATTTGTAGCATTCATAGGGACCATGTCGAATTCAATCTTGTCCCCATGTTGTCTTACCATGAATGTTATTTAAGAGCTCTTATGCATATGGACCATAACCTTATCATTAATCCACTTCAATCCATAAGGTCAAGGATGTAGGTAAGTCAACAATTTCATCTTCTCTACTAACTCAGTAGAAACAATGTTGGTGCAGCTTCCTCCATCAATAACCAGGGAACAGGTCTTCCCATTCACCAAACATCGAATATGAAATAAGTTTTCCCTTTGTCTAGGATCTGCCTTCAAATTGGATTGTCGACTCATCATGGCTAAGGGTTCATCTAGATTCTCAACATAGGCATCCTCTTCTATCAACTCGTCACCCAAACTCTTATTGCTCTGACTTTCTATTTGACCTTTGAGTCATTCGCCTTTCAAGACCATGACCCTCTTATTCGGACATTGGGACACAATATGTTTGTAGCCTAAGCATTTGAAGCACTTCACTTCTCAAACCTTGTTGCTAGGTGCTTTTTCTTTCTCGGCCCTCTTTGTTTTAGCCTAATTAGGTTAACTAAACTCACCTTTCTCCATCTTCTTCTCTAGCCTTATCTCAACATACCTCTCAGGCTCAAGGCTAACTTGTTGAGGTTAGTTAGTCGGCCTTTAGTGCCTCTACCTCCTTTGACACTCTACTCTTAAAGCTAGGTTGATTGACTCATCTAATGAATTGAACAGCTGGAGTTCAACTATGTCGACAATGTCATCTTACAGTCCACTTAGGAACCTAGCAATAGTACGGTCCTGTGGATTGGTAATCTCACATCTCGTCATCAAGGTCCTAAAGTCTTACAAGTACTCTTCAACAGTATTTTAGCCTTGCTTCAAGTGTTAGAAGGCATAGAATATCTCTTGCTTAAAGTAAGTCGGCACAAAGCACTGATTCATTAGTCATTTCATAAGCTTCTAAGTCCTGATTAGCTCGTTGCCTTTTGCATCTCGCTTGGCAACCAATTTATTCTACCAAAGACTTGCATATTTAATAAGGGCTAACGAAGCTAGCTTAACCTTTGTCCGGTCATTACACTCATAGTACTCAAACAACTTTTTGACTCGAGGAATCCAGTCAAGGCACTCTGTAGGTTAGCAACTTCCACTAAAAGTTAGCAACTTAAGCTTAATATTGTCAAGTCCTTAGTTATGTACTAGAGGTTTTACTCTTGCATTCATAGCTGGTCAATGTACCTCGGATCAGCTACTTCTATTGGAGCTTTGCTTGGCCATATTTCTTCCCAGCCTTAGCTCTCTTCTTTGGGCTCGTTGATTTGCCTTGGAGTCAACACTCCAATCATTGCTTCTTCTCAGTACAAGTTGGTTTTCTCTTCTTCTTGGCTGTCACTTATCATTATCAAGCTCATTAGAGCCACTTCTACTGGTAGGTGTTTGTTCCCTTCTTTCACCTCGGCCAACATGCCTGTAGGCTCTAACTAAACCAATAATTTCTTGAATAAAGTCAGTGAGATTCTGAAGCTGATATTTTAAGTTATTAGCGTGTCTCCTTAAGCTTCCACAAGAACTATCACCACTGTTATTGACATTATCTTTAAACATTTTGTCCGTACAATAATTTTTGAAGAAAATTAAACAAATACAATTTATAACAAAACATAATTCAGTGACCTAAAAATGACTACTAATCGACTTTTGTAGCTACCCATGACTATTAAACACTTCCACAACAACTAGAACGAACTACTAAAATTATTGTCACCTGACTCAATAGCAGCATAATACTACGACTATTAAAAATATGAACAATGCACTATACTTCAGAATGACAACTAACAGATGTTCAATTAATGAAATAGTTGTTGAAGAACACTGGTACGTGTGTCTCCTCAAATCTTTGATACTAAGATGTTACGGCAGCAGGTTAGAAACTAGAATGGGTATTCGGGGTTCAACTGGGCATGAAGAACAGGAAGTAAAATGAGAGGTTTTGATGCTGAATGTGTATGGATATCATGCACCAAGACATAAACACAATCAGGGGTTAAGCTTGAAATAGAGTTCGATATAACTCACAAACACTAAATGTCACTCGGTTTTCAAATGAGAGGTTAGTTGTGATGTACTAACTTGCTCAAATGAAGAGGTTCGCCACAATCTTAAGAACAAGATTGATAAGAACATAAGGAGGATTAAAGAGTTAGTCAACAATCAATAATCCAACAATGCTAGCTTTAAGAACTTAAGAATGACTTTGCTTATAAAGAGGAAAATTCTAAGTGTGGGTATATTCTTTACTGTCTGTGATTATCATGCCTTTACTAATTACAAATGTTCCTATTTATAGTATGTCCTAAAACCCTAGTGGCAAAGTGGTAAATAATGTATAAGACTTTAAACCCTAAAGAATGGGCTCATAATTAAAAATAAAGAAAATATGTACAAGAATACAAAATTGTGCATTTAATAGAAGAAGTCGGCATGCAGTCATTCAGCTTGTCTAGGAAGGAGTAGGATTTGAACTAGATGGGGTTAGTAGTTGGATGTTCAGGTTCAAGGGAGGGTCCCTAAGGTCTTGTAGTACTTGGCCAAAACATTCGAAAGGTCGACCCACAATTACCGAGTTTTAGAATTAGTTGGCACTAGTCTCTTCATGCCATGCCAAGTAGATCTTTGGCTTTGAGTCCTCAGCCATATAGCTTCTCGGCTTCTCAGTGGAAGATAAACTTAATGTCGAGTGGCTCCTTTTCTTCCTCTTGGTGCTCGGCCTTAGCAAAAGCTTATTGGTCTTGGTATTGAACCATTTGGCCTCGGGTTAGAACAAGTCAACTTCAGTTTTCAATAAGTTGGCCTTAGCTTGGGATAAGTTAGCCTTGACTTGGAGATAGTCGAAGGCCAATTCCCATCCTTAGTAGTCTTAACCATTTGCTTAAGAGAGACAAGGAGAGAAAGGTGTTGGAATTAAGATTACCGATTGATTAGTAGCATGCCTTGAAGCATCAATGATGGACCTACTTCTAGGGTGGTCAATTAGGCATATAAGACAGTATACGAACAGAAGCAACCAGATGGGACTTAAGCATACTGATTGATTAGTACTCTCCTTACTGATCAAACGATAGTATAGATTGGGGATTAGGGTTTTTCTAAAGCCAAAACCTTAGTTACAAAACTCGCTACATTACTAAAGGATTCCCAATGTCAAATTGACAATTATCTACCAATCAGTCAATAAACTCTCTTACTGATCGATTGGTAGTCTAACAATATAAATATGTCCTTTTCTTCTCATTTTGAGCACACAACCATTTTAGCTTATAATTTTAGAATAAGTGCTATGTCTTATTGGTTATCTTTACTATTCCGTTGCATTTTCTA
Organism: Lumnitzera racemosa; assembly: GCA_024138005.1. Lineage (NCBI taxonomy): Eukaryota > Viridiplantae > Streptophyta > Magnoliopsida > Myrtales > Combretaceae > Lumnitzera > Lumnitzera racemosa. The sequence goes on from JAMXBC010000002.1 coordinate 47,324,953, forward strand.
GCAATACTTAAGCATTTTAATTGAGTTTTTATGCACACTTCTTTATAGATTTCAAGTATTCTTACTTGCATTCATTATTTATCTTCATCATCTCTCTTGTTTTCAATTTGGGTTTTGCATTTCTTGTTCAACAGTGGAATTTTTTGTTATCTTTATCCTTAATGTTGATGTTATTCCTAATATCATGAGTGGCTAAGTTAGTTTTTGTGGGTTTGTGACAATATTGATGATGTAATTTGTCTTACCATGTAGTTTTGATATGGATATGCATGTTTATTTGGGGTTTTGATGTTTTTTACTCTTTGAACTTATTAGGTCTTAGAGAATGATTCTCTTGAAGAGATTTTGTGATTATGAGACAGAGTGGAGCTTAGTCATAGGAATCCTTTAAAAGTTAAATGGGTTTTTGTAATTATAAGACTGAGAGGAGATTAGTTATGGAAATTCCTACCTTTTTCAATGAGTTTATAGAGTATTAATAAATGGGTATTGGCAACCATGAGACTAAGAGGAGATTGGGAGTAGAGATTCCATTGAATTAACATTGCTTTATGTGGTTTTAGTGAATTTAGATAGGTTATGAGACCAACAAAGATTGACCCCCTAATTTCTAGAATTAGAACACTTAGTTCGTGACATGAATTAAGTTTTTTGGTTGATCATGTAGAAAAATAAGATCAAGAGGAGATTTTCCAGTACATGGTTGAGTGAAGTGTCCTACCTGGGATTAAACTCAAGTAAATTCCATCAAAACCAACTTAAAGACTATCCATTATCTTAACAACATAATCTTACCACTACATTAGAAAAATGTCACAAGCTCATGCCTTTATTATCTATATTAGTTATTACTTTAAGTTATCGCATTTACTTTCAATTGCAATTCCTTACACATTCGATTCAATTAGCTTAGATTAGAGTAACAAGTTAAGATCTGGTACTTAGACGAGTCATTCTTGTTATGGAAATGACATGGTGAATATTTACCAATGGTATTACTACAGATGATCTAGCACATTGGTCTATTAAAGTTTGACATCATTTTCAAAGCTTTCATTATATAAAATTTATACTAAAATTACCGGTATATGTATCAACCTATCAGTTTTTTGCACCATTGTCAAGGATAAGGCAATTGATATAATATCAGATAAATCAAGGACTTTAAGACTAGGCCTTAATTGTAGTTATTAGTTCTAATTGATAGCTTAGTGTAATTTCTGTTAATTTTGAGTAATTTATTGTTAAAGTTTTGATCTTTATTTGCTCTCTTGTTTAATTAAGTTGATTTTATTATTTTCTTGTTAATTTGAGCTGCTTCAAGTATAAAGTTCAAAACTTTATTGCTAAATTTGTTGTATGAGTGCTAAACTTGTCCTTAGTTGATTTGATATCAAGCTAGGAGAGTGTTAGAATTATATATTATTGCTTGTTGGTTGTAATGTTGGTGGTTTAGTTGGTTATAGAAGGAGTAAATTTCAGCTTAATTGATTTGTATGCAAAGAGGAGTGAGAGAAAGTACTAAAGGAATTTGACCTAGAAATAGACCAAACATTTCATCAAAGGATAAGAGAAAGGAGAAGAAAATAGTTAAGAGACATGGAAATAGACCAAACATTTTATCAAAGGAGAAGAGAACAGTTGAGAGATATGGAAAATCAATACAGACCTTTTAATGGAGGAAATAGAAATGGAATTAATGGGAATGGAATATCGTGTCCTAAATTTGAATGAAGTCATACTACCAATCTCCTGGCCAACCATTCAAGCAAAAAATTTGACACTAAAGCCATCTCTGATCTAAATGGTGCAACTTAATAAATTTGGTGGATCACCTTCCAAGAACCCCCATGAACATATTCAATTTTTTTTTTTTTTTTTTTTGCAATTATGTGCTATTATGAAAATAAATGGGGTGTTTGATGACATTGTCCGTTTAAGGTTATTCCATTTTCATGAAGAGACAAGGTAAGAAGTTGGTTAAATTCCCAATCACCTACCTCTATTACTACACGTGCTCAACTAGTGCAGAAGTTTTTGTCATACTTTTTCCTATCTAATAAGACTACAAAAGTGAGAAATGATATTACTATGTTTAGGTAGATTTATGGGGAATCTTTATTGGAAAGTTGGGAAACATTTAAAGAGCTATTGTGGAAATTCCCCCATCATGGCCTACCTATATGGAGTAAAGTAAGTACTTTGTAAAATGGTTTAGGATATTAGTTGCGAATGATGGTTGATGCTACTATCGGGGGCATTATAATGAACAAAAGTGCTAAAGAAGCTTATGAGATGTTTGAATAAATGTCAACTCATGCTTATGGTTGACATTTTGAGATAGCGTAACCAAGAAGGTTGGTGAGTATACATGTAGAAGATGAAGTAGTTCGACTCAAGGAATAAGTTGCTTCACTTACCATCCAACTTGCTTAGTTAGAAAAAGCTAACCAAGTTAGTAGCATTAGTTCTCGTAAGTAGCCTTAGGAGTAGTTTTATATGTGTAGAGCAATAGGACATGCAAGTATGAATTGTCAAGTTTGGAACCCCTTTTCTTCGTTGAAAAAATTAAGGAGGAGTAGGTTAATGCAATGGGGAATTTAAATCAAGGACAAAAGTATAACCCCTATTCCAATACGTATAAACCAAGGCTGGAGAGACCATCCGAACTTATCATGAGGAGGCAATAAAGGAGAAGAATTTACCAAAGGTTTTCAAGGACCTAAAATGCAATTAGGCTAATGCCAGTTAATGCCTTTGCCTCCATCAACGTAAAAACCTAAAGAAGGGACGATTGAGGACTTCATTAGAAGCCTCATTCAAAAATGTGATATGAGGATGAGTGTGCAAGAAGCCCATTACATAACCTACAAAAATGATGGCCTAATACAATGAGAACATGACTAAGAAACTCCTAGGGCAACTATCTAGCAATATTGAGTGACATGCTAGAGATCAAGCTAGCACATCTAATGGGAATGGTCAAGAAGCTAGTATGGGAGAGAAGGAGTGATGCTATAGTAGGAAGCAAATATTTAAAGGTAAATATAAGAGGCTTGAGAATCTCATTGAGAAATAGATTGAGAACACGGAAGGGGAAATGTTAACATAGTTGGAGGAAGAATTAATAGCTGAACTAGAAGGGAATATTAATAATGAAATTGAGGAGGAATTTAAAGAAGAAGTTAAAGAAGAGGCTCCTAGTGATGATGAGGTATACCACACGGAAATGAATGGAACAAGAGAAGTGCGTGAAGAAGAAGATCTTAGTGAGATAGAGGAATCTTATGGGGAAAGTAAGAAATATGCTGATCAGAAGGATGATCTAAGTAAAGAAGAGGATCATAGCGAATGTGATGAAATGGAAAATGATGACTCAAAAGAAGGGGATGCACAAAAAAATCAAAAGGAAACTTTTGAGAAGTTTGAATTTGAAAAAGAGGTTGAAGCTTACTTGTAAGAGAAATACAATATCAATGGGTTTAAGATTATAGATATGGTGCTTAAATAGAAAGGTATCAATGGCTTTCAATTAATATGCAAATTAGATGATCCAGGGAAATTCATTATGCCAAGCACCATTATGGATAAGCTTTTTCCAAGATTTCTTCTGGATATAGGCTCTTTGGATAATTTTATGTTTAGAAAAGTCATGCTAGAGTTAGGATTGGAAGGTTTTATGAAGGAAAGCCCATATTATATAAGGACCATTAATAGGGGTTAAGCAAAACCACTAGGAAAGCTCACTTCATACTTGTGAGTGTAAGACCATGTCACTTTCCTATTGACTTCATTGTGATGGACATGAAAGATGAAGATCAACCATTAGTTTTTTGTAGATTATTGTTTCTCACATCTAGATCTGTTTGGGATAGTAATTATTCTAGAAAGTAAACAGAAAGTAATGCTTCGAGCCAAAGAGTGACTTCAATAAGTGAGGGAAGGAGGCATAGATTTCGATCTAAAGGTAAAATTTGAGAGGAGGAGATGTAAAAACGAGAACCGATTGGAAGGAGTATGGAGAATTGAGCAAAAGCTAGGGAGCTGTAGGACTTAAGCCCTAGAGAATGGATGAAGATCCGCTATGAAGCAAATGCCAAAAAGCCAAGCTAAAGGTTTAAAAACATGTGCTTGGCTAGAGGTAAGCTGATCCATCACCATTCCCTTTCCTTTTTATTTAGTTTATGTCCAAGTCTTTTAATTTTAGAGTCTACATAGTTATGTTTCTTTTATGTTATGCAAGCGGATGTGAATAAATAAAGGAAGGTCAAATCTATTATCTAAAGCTACTGTCTAAAAGAAATTCAAAAGAGAGTTATCAAGAAACCAAGGGAGTTCTATTCCAAATTTTCCTATTTTACTTTCAATTATACACCTAGTGAATTATTGAATATGTTTTTTAACTTAGAGTTGGGTGGGGAAGGTTAGACATAAACTTAAGAAAAGTTGTGTACTTCTAACTAAGCTATTGATAATTGAGTTAATGCATGTAAAGTTATCCTTTTTATGCACCTAACAAGATGATCTTTTTTTTTCTACAAGCTAGATCCATTTTCTTTTACACTCAATGTCTTTCACTTTAAGTATATCATTATTCTTATAAAGTTTGTATGAATAGAAGTAGAAGGAAGTTATTAGGTTTGAATTTTTAATGAGTTCCCTTGTAAATCAGTCATGAATACATTTCGATACTTTGTAATCGATTTATGGAATCCTTGCTTTGTTTAGTTATACTTAATTTAGGCATAGTTTAGATATTTCTAGTTAGGGAAACATTTTGGTTTTGTGTTAGGTTTCTATGTCTATTAATGTCTTGTGAACCAAAGTGGGTACTATATTCTACTTAAACAATCCCAAAGGAAATTGAAGTGAAGACAAAGAAGAAAATGAAAAAAGAAAGAAAGGAAGTGAAAGAAACAGAAAAAGAAAGAGAAAGAGAAAGTTGAAAAATTGAAAATACAAAAGGAAAATAATGAGTAAGAAGTGAAATTTATGCTAAAGTCGAGGAGGTGATGTAAGATATGATTTAGTGGCCACTCTTTTTAATAAGATTGGCATACTAAATAGCTTGATAAAGAAGAAGTATATATATATATATATATATATATATATATATATATATATAGGTTGGCTAATTAAACACTGTAACCTCTTTTTTAGTTTAAAATCTTAAAATAGACTCCAAATTTCCTAAACTTAACCTAAATGGGAATGTTAACTTTTTTAAGCATTGATTCCTAAAATAATTAAAAAGGTTTTTTATATGTGCACATTCAATTGGTTGCAAGTGGAACAAATTTAACGTCACTTCTAAAAGAATTTTGTGTGAATATGAATGCATGGAAACTTTGAGCCTTCAATGAGATGACGTACTCCTAATTATGACCAAGTGTAAATGAAGTGCATGTTTGTCTTCCCATTGTCTACAAATTGAATTCTAATACTTAGTTGATGAGAAGTAAGGTTCTAAAGTTAAGGGTAGTGATCACAGTTCTAAATTTAAGAAAACTAGGAAATTTATAGAAAAATTGAGTTTATGTACAAAATGGACCAACTTAAACAAAATTTATTCAATTACATGAAAAAGATCAATTTTCAATTAAATTTTTATCTTGTGCTTATGGGTATGCAAGGGCTACCATGGTCTTATTAGTTAAGGGCGCGAAGAAGAGAAGGGTGCTAGAATTAAGCTTACCAATCAATCGGTAGCTATGCTATCGATGGATTGGTGTACCCTGAAGCATTAAGATGGGGCAACTTCTAAACCGATTGATCAGAAGCATAGGATTGTGTGCGAATGGAAGTAACCAAATGGGACTCAACCATACCAACCTATCAGAACTCTCCTTATCAATTGATCAATTGTACATATTGAATATTAGGGTTTTTCTTGGGCTAAAATCCTACACTCAAAACATATTGCATCATGATGAGATCAAATGTTCACTGGAGATTTTTAGACACAGATTTTGTAAAAAGAAGTTTTCAAAACAATGTCAATCCCTTAACTGACTAGTGTATCGGATCATCTGTAATAATAATATTGGTGAGTATTCACCAAGTTGAATTCCTTAAGGAAAAGGGATTCGATTAAGTACTATATCCTAACCTACTACTCTAATATAGGTGAATCGAAAAGAGAATTGGGAATTGCAATTGAAATTAAAATGAGAGTGAAAGATAATAATTAACACAATTGATAAAGACATAGCTTGTGACATGTTTTCGAAGTACCGGTGAAGGAATGCTGTTAACATATCAGGGAAGGTTTTTAATTAGGTTTTGATAGATTTCACTTGAGTTTGATCCTAGGTAAGGCACCTTAATCATTTTCATAGCGAAAAATCTCATCTCAATCTCATTTTCCTACATGATCAACTAAATACTCAATTCCAAAGTACTTTAGTATTAGAAACTATGGGGTTAATCTCCTCTCAATCTCATATCCTATCCTAATTTATTAGAACTACATATTGTAGTGTGAATTCAATGGAGAACACCTAATCTCCTCTCGATCTTGTAGTTGTAAAAACTAGTTATTGACACTTCACTGACTCAGTGACTCAATTAGGGAATTACATAATTAATCTCCTCTTGGTCTCATAATTAGATAAACCCATTAACTTTCAAGGGTGATTCCTAGGACTAATCTCTGCTTAATTTCATAATCACAGGAAACCCATTAAAATTTCATTAATAAGCACCTTAAAGAGTTTAAATGAAGAATATTCAAAATCCCATTTAAATACACATACCTAGATCAAAACTACAAGTTTTCACTAACTACAACATTCACATTATCACAAACCCTCTAAAAACTACTTAGCCACTCATAATATCTACAATGACAACAAGTGTAGATAAAAATATGGTAGAAAATTCCATTAGAGAGCAAGGAAACAAGATGATAACAAATAAACAAAAGATTAAATGAAGAGAAGGTAGTAAGTGTGTAATAAGCTAACTCAAATGTGCATCAAAATCATAAAAACAATCACTTATACCATAAACACATCAATAAAACAGTAAAATAGACAATAAGCTCACAAATCTAGACTAAACACTACTAAAAACCTAATTACCACTCGCATTCTTTTCTACAAATGCGAGTATATATTATTTTAGGCTACCCAATAGACACATGTCAACACTAGGTCATCTTTGTGTTTTATGAAACGCAACGTTTAAGGCAATTAGGGTTTTAAGCCTTAACCCTGATTTCTTCTACCAATTGATCAACATGAGTGAATCCACCCTTACACTTTCTATTCACTATCTCGTCCTCTCCTTTAGTCGATTGCTTCATCCATTAATGTAGACTTGATGCTTCAGGGTATAATGATCGATTGGTAGCGAGGCTACCCACCGATCGGTAGGCAGGCTACCCACTAATTGGTAGGCCAAATTCACTAATGCCTTCGATTCTAGCCTCTTTGATCCAATGGTGGGAGTTACCAAGACCATGGTAACTCTATGCACTTGCACATAAGATATAACATTAGTAAAATTCATTTCAATTTAATCCTTTTTCATGTATTTTAGCAATTTTACTCAAATTGGTCCATTTTGCACATAAAGTCTAATTTAATGTAAAACTAACAAGTTTTTGCTTAATTTACAGACAAACATGGGCTTTAAAGTTGGGAAAAATTATGTATTTTGAATCATAATCATATCACTAAAGGATTTTTTATATTGGACTGACATCTGCCTACTGATTAATAAGTAAACTCCCTTACTAATCGATCAGTAGCTTAAAAAATGTAAATACATCCATTTCTTTTCATTCTAACCACACAACCATTTTAGGTTAGAATTTTAAGGTAGGTTTTGCGTCTTGTTGTTTAAGTTTATTTTTTTATTTTGTTTCCAAGTGATTCCTAAGCATTTTAATTGAGTTCTTATGCACATTTATTTGTAGATTTCATGTATTCTTACTTATGTTTGTTATTTGTCTTCATCATCTCTCCTATTTTCAATTTGGGTATTTCATTTCTTGTTCAACAATGGAATTTTTTATTATCTTTATCCTTAATGCATGTTGTTCTTGATATCATCAGTGGCTAAGTTAGTGTTTTTTAGGTTTGTGATAATGTGAATGATGTAGTTAGTGTAACTATGTAGTTTGGATATAGGTATGTGTTTTTATTTGTGGTTTTGAGTTTGGTACTCTATTTGAACTTGTAGAGGTGCTAGAGAATAATTTTCTTGATGAGTCTTTATGATTATGAGATCAAGAAGAGATTAGTCATATGTCACACCCCAAACTCGAGGAGTTGTAATAGTCCTGCTGTGTAAACCAATCTAGGCTAAAAACTACCTCCATAGTTGCTAACATAGGTATAGTCTACACAAGGCAAACAATGACTCAACCAGTTTTGAAGCAATTAGATGGGTACCTATAGTATATAAGACCTATGAAGAACGCTTTACAAAATACATATTCCCATACTTACAGATAATATATTTTTTTTTTTACATAACTCACCATATAATAGTTCCAGAGTTTTCATAAAGAATTATACATATCCATAGGAGGACTACATTACATATATAAATATAATAATGAGCCAGCAAAGACTATAAAGCCTCTTAAGAGGACCTTATAATCCTCTTACAAAAGAAAAAAAAAGTAACATGAGCTTAGATCCATTTACTAGACCTTAGCACTTCACTCCCCAATCCATCGGAACTAACCTAAGGACAACTACAACGAGACATCTTTGGGCATTATTCCACACTTGCAAAACAATCCATTGGGATGTGAGCCTAAGTAGCTCAGTAAGAAGGGACAGAGCCATAAAAGTACATTAGCAAACATAGTTGTTCAATCATTAATTAAATGCAAATGTAATAGATAAATGATATAACATCTCTAATGTTTAATCGGTTCATTGTGAAGTCAGAGTAATTCCATCTACTCTAACCTAGATTTTAAGGAGTTTCAATACGATACTATTAGACTAAATCTGAGCTTATGCAATGGAGAACACCTTCCTCTTTAGACAACATTTGAACGACTGTTCTTAACCTTGTCATGACCGTTACTCTTGTCACTTAGTTTGACTAAGGGTAGGAAAGGGACGGGAAAGGGACCATTTCTGCTATCTTCATCAAAGTGTTGGTATTTAGTATGATAACCTAATCATTACTCCTATTGGGTTTGTAAATGTTAGATTATATCTTTAGTTATCTCAAGATTAGTCCGAATTATCAAGCGAGTAACCAAGTTCATATATGTATGGCATGATATATTTAAGTAGAAAACAACACTTAGAGTTCAACTCTTAATCATTAATCAATATTACAAGCATACACGTAACACATAGCACATGCACAACCAGTTTAGTTAGAACCATAAACAAGTACTCTTACTTCTTCAAGTATCCTAATATGATACTTCAATATGCTACAAAGCATCAATCCTAACTTACTTGTACCTATTGGTAACTTACTCCTAATTGTTGCCTCCTTGTTCTTCAACTGTCCTTAAAAATATACAATAGATTAGTTTCAAGCCTTAATTCATTAGTCATTAGTTAGTTTTATATTTTTTTTTTGTTATTTAATCATAAATTTCATAAGTTAATTTCACTTACAAATCATGATTTCCTAACCTTTCATTGATTTTCATAAGTTGACCTAGTTGGCCAAATCCTTTGAGTTATGATCTAAGTGATTTATAGTAGTTTTCTTGAGTAAAAAATCCTCTGAGTTTGGTTCTGAGTAGTTTTATAATAGTTTTATTTTAGTCCAAAAATCATTTGAGTTACTCTCTCAGCTATATAGGAGTTATTTGTTACACCAATTTTATACTCTAAGATAGCCTTTGAACTTCTCCAATTTAAAGTCCATATCATGCTATCCTTTGAGCTACTTTTTGACTTTGTTATCTATAGAATGTTTAATAAAATTATCCTCTAACTAATCCTCTACTTCCCCTGTTTTTACCTTTTCTTCATCACTTTTACTTCTAACCTACTCTTTGAGTATCAATTTAGTGTAAAATTCATCCTTAAAATACTTTAAGTTATCATCTACTTTTAGCCAAGATCCTAAGTTTAGCTAATTTACTAACCTTCCCTAGTTTCATTACTTCCCAATTCCTCATACATTACATCACAATGCATCAATTGTTTTAATTTCACTAAATTAGTCAAACGCTAACTTAACTATTTAAGGCTAACTTCTAGCTTGTCATAACTTCTCACTTTACCAATCAATCTAACCACTCCAAAATAGTATACATACTCCAAATATGATCCAAGCTCAGCATTTAAGTGGAATTATGCAAAGAAATACATTATTTTTACTAAAAACACTATTTTAGGCTCAAAAATCAAATAAAAATATGAAAAATAGTACCCTGAAAAACTTTGACATAGAAAATTAATATTAACTTCAAATAGTTTGTATAAAAATTTTAAAGTGGAAACTATATCGTTTGCCTAATTTATTTCAACTTTGAAACTATATCATTTGGACCTCACTGGAAAATCTAACTCCGGACACCAGAAGCTCCCCCCACTTTGTCAGAAATACTAGTTGCTGGATACTCTTTTCGTTTCAGCTCTGCCTTAAACTAGTGAATTGTCGAACTACCAAAACCGCATACTGATTTTGCTATTTTGTTCCTGATTTTATTCTTTGATCAACTTAACTCCATTTGATTTTTTCTAATTTAATAATTGCATTTTTGATATGTTAGAGAGGGTTTCTTGATTTTTTTTAGCTAATCAAGTGATACGAACTAAAGCCAAGAACAAATAAGGCCGGTCATAGGAATGGGTTTAAGCTTGCTAAAAACTTAAAATGAATGATGGGAAGTGCATGAGAAAACAGTAAGAGAGAGGGAAAATAAGCAAACCCACAAACAACTCCAAAGGATATGACATGTTAGTAGAACTTCCGATGATGTACGGAGCAACTCGATATGATGCATGAGTTGGTTCGATGAGGTTACTCACCACCTAACATTGCTTAAGAGTTAGTATAAAAGTGAAGTGAAAGTAAACAAGCTAACGAGAGCAATGTTCACAAAAAGGAAATATTTGGTATAATAATGATGATAAGATGATGCGGCTAGATGTCCAGTGGGTATTTATACCCGAGAAATTAGGGCACCTTGTCCAAAAATGGAAAAGACAAAAAGGGTAGTACTTAAAAGAAGTAATGTGCAAGGAATAATAAAGGGTAAAATGGGAAAGATAATTCTACATGATAAGTTTGATTTCTATCGAGCCGAGGTGCCGAACAGGGGCTTCAGACAAATGAGGGCTTGGTTGAAGAGGGGTCGCTACGGATATGTGTGGGGTCTCTTATCATCTCGGCACAAATGTTGCTGAGTTAGGGATTGGTTTAGACATGTTGAGTAGGAGTAAAAGGAAAGGCCGGGCTGTTAGAAAAGCTTTCATCCTGCTGGCAAATGATTTCTAAGAGGTATGCAATCACTTAGCTTGATGTGTGGAGTTAGTTAATAGCAAAGAGCAACTCGGCCTTGGTAAGGGTTTGTTGGATTAGGAGGATTCACCGTGTTAGTCCTTTGGCTCGGCTACGAGTTAATGGCCCAATAGCTTGATTCTTATCATTCCTTCCAAGTTGATTTGGATTTAGGATCAAATCTAGATGGTCTTCATTCATTTCTCCTTTAGGGTGATAAGGGCTGAGGTCAGCAATATTGAAAGTGTCCAAAAGCCCATAATCTTCAGGCAACTCTAATCTATAAGCGTTGTTGTTGATCTTTTGGAGTACTTTGAAAGGACCTTCAGCTCAGGCAGATAGCTTATTCTTTCTCTTGTTCAGGAATCTCTCCTTGCAAGTGTAACCGCACTAGATCCCTAGGTTGAAATTACTTCAACGTCTGTCCTTTGGCCTTTTCTTGTATTTTCTTAGCAGCTTGGTCAATTTGCTGAGTAACTATGTCATAGATTTGCTATGAGGATTGTGCTCGGGCTCTCACATTAGGGTCTTCTTGATTGAAAGTTGGTATAAAGGTGTGATCGAGGGGCAACTTGGGATTTAAGCCATAGATAACTTTGAAAGGCATCTACTTGGAGGTGTCTTGTACTACACGTTGTAAACAAATTCTACTATGGGTAAACAAACGTCCTAATCAGCCAAGTTCTTACCAACTACAACTTAGAGTAGCGATCCTAAAGTATGATTGACTACCTTTGTTTTTCCATTAGTTTGGGGGTGATAAGAAGTGTTGTATAGTAGTTTAGTCCCCATCCAATGCTATAGAGTTCTCTAGAAATAGCTTAGGAACTTTAGATTTTTATTTGAGATTACACTTTTCAGTACGTCGTGTAATCGAACAATTTCTTGCAAAAAGAGAGAGGCAATAGTCGAAGCATCTTTTAGTCTTAGAGTAAGGCATAAAGTGTGTTATCTTACTAAATTTATCCATAATGACCATTATAGAATCTTTGCCTCAGGTAGTTCTTGGTAATCCTAGAACAAAGTTCATGCTTAATTCACTCCAGGGTCTTGTCGGGATAAGTAAAGGCATTGCTTTCCCTTATTTGGCTCAATACTTAGCCCTCTTACATATAGTACAACGTTCAACAATCTGGTGCACATCTTGCCTCATCCTCAACTAAAAGAATTGTCCATTCAGTAGCTCATATGTCCTTCTTGCTCCAAAATATTTGGAGAGTCCTCCACTATGGGCTTCCTTGATGAGTAATTTCCTTGTGGAATAGGTTAACATACATAACTTTCTGCTATAAAGTAAGTAACCATCCTTCACATGATAATCATATATTTCTCTTCCATCAACACAATGCCCAAGTATGGGTCCTAGGAATCCTACTCTTTGATACTTGCAAAGCTAAACAACCTAGTCTGTAATTTGGTTGAGAGTGTATGTCTCCTTAAAAGAGTATCTACAACTATATTGTTCTTCCCATATTTATACTTAATCACAAAATTGAATCCCTTAAAGAATTCGATCTACCTTGCTTACTACTTCGACAGTTTGGTCTTACTTTGAAGGTACCTCGAAAACTCATGATTAGTGTAAATGACAAACTCTCTCGGTAATAGATAATGCCGCCATACTTGGAGTGCTTAGATAATAGCTGTGAGTTCTTTGTTGTATATGGAGTAGTTCAATTGAGGTCCTTTGAGCTTCCATTGTAGTAGGCAATTAGTCATCCTTCTTGCATTAAGACGGTGCTTATACCAATGCTTGATGCATTACATTCCAGCTCAAATATCTTCTCAAAGTCAGGTAAAGCAAATACTGGTGTAGAAGTCAATCTTTTCTTCACTTTGGAAAAACTTCTTTCCTCTTTTTCTCCCTACTTAAATTCGATGTTCTTCTTTGTCAGCTCGATAAGGGGCATGTCACAGTAATGGTATTGAAATTTCTGATAAACCTTTTATAAAAAGATGCTAGCGCATAGAAACTTCTCATCTTGACATAAGTGGTCAGAGTTGGCCACTCGAAAATTGCTTGGATCTTCTCATTATCCATTCGCAAGCCTCCTCCCTTAACTATATAGCTTAGAAACACCACTTCCTCCTAGCAAAAATAATACTTCTTTAGATTTTCAAATAAGCTCTCTGCACGGAGCACATCTAATACGGTACAGAGATATTTACTATGACTCGGCATATCGGTACTATATACTAGGATATTTTTGAAGTATACCACAACATACTTCCTAATTAGGATTCTTAGCACATGGTTCATTAGTTGCATGAAAGTTTTCAAGATATTCGACAGGCCAAAGGGCATTACCATCTACTCGTAAAGTCCATGTCAAGTTTTGAACATAGTTTTTCACTTGTCTCTTGGCCTCATTCGAATTTGATGGTAGCTAAACTTTAGATCAATCTTGTTGAAGATCCTAGCTCACTCAATTCATTTATCACGTCATCCAACCTAAGGATAGGAAACTTGTACCTAATTGTGATCTTGTTTATGCCTTGGCTATCAAATACATTCACCAAGTACCATTTCTTTTCGACACTAGGAATGTTAACACAGCGCAAGGGCTGAGACTCTCCCTTACATAACACTTTTCCAGTAATTCATTGACTTATCTTTAAAGCTCAGTAGCTTGTTTGAGATTCATTCGATAAGCTAGTTTGTTTGGCAAAGTAGTGACGGGTACTAAGTCAATGCAATACTTAATGCCTCTAAACAGTTGCGAACTTTCTAGCAACTATTCAGGAAATAGGTCGGCATAATCATTCAATAACTCCTTAAGCTCCAGGGGTAGTTCACCCCATTCTTTAAACTCTAATAATTGCCAAACTAATAAGAAGGTTAATGCATTGGCTTTAATAGCCTCTCGAAGTTCGACTTTACTCAATACCAAAGTCTTCTTTGATCCTTGAGCAAGTTTAGCTTACAATTTGCTAACTTAACTTGACAACATAAGATTCAGTGTAATCTTCCTTCCATCCTTTTCGAGCACATAGGTGTTCCAAAGTCGATAACCCTTTGGTCAAAGAGCCATTGTCGGCTAAGTAGCACATGTGAAGCACACATGGGTAGTATCTCATAGAGGATTTCGTCGAAATAATTCCTGATTGAGATCGGCAGCAATACTTGCCACATGACATATAGTGCTCCCTTCTCATTCAACCAGTACAACTTATATGGTTCCGAATGTGTAATAGTCGACAACTTTAGCTTATTGATCGGATCAGCAAATGCCACATTAGTGCAACTCCCACTATCAATAATAAGTGCACACAATTGATCATTCACTTTGCAAGTAATATGAAATAAATTCTCTCTTTGCTCCACCTCATGTGAAGTTTCTGAACTCATCATACGTTAGACAACTAGGATCAACTGATCTAAGTCCTAAACAAACACATCTTCCTCAATTAGGTCGGCATTTACATCAACCTCTTCTTTTACTTTTTTCTCCTTAGGTTCCTCATCCATGCTATCTACTTTGACCTTTAGTGCATTTCCCTTGATAATCATAGTCCTTTGGTTTAAACATTGAGCAACCATATGTCTAAACTGTTGGCACTTGAAGCACTTGATTTGGCTTGTCTTCCTTCTAAACCCTTATCCTTTCTCATATGTTTGGGTCAGCGCGTCACTATCAGGTTGGCCCTTTTATTTAGCCTAAACATCCACCTTCCTAGTTGGCTTAGCACTTAGTTAAGCTCAGTAACTTCCCTGACCAGGTTAACTCAGATGACCAGTTTGGCTTAATAGAGGTCAGGTCAACATTCTATTTCTTCTTTGTCTTTCTATTCGTTAGGCTATTTATATAGCCTTATCCATTGTAGTAAATTACTAGTGTTTCATAATGTCTCAAATATCACTCCTCAACTTAGTAAGAAACATAGAGACTATTTGTGCTAATGGTTCCTCTACTTCATAGTGAATCATAAGCATTTAGAACTCTTAGACATACTCATCAATAGTTCATCTTCCCTACCTTAGCTCTTGAAGTTGAGCAAAAGTATCCTGCAAATAGGTTTCCGACACAAATCTATTTATGAGTACTCTCTTCACCTCAGGCTAAGTATTAATCTCTTGGTATCCATCTCCTCATCTCATGACTTGAAAGTTCTTCCACTACTTAGCAGCACATCTTATAAACTCGACAGCAATAGTTTTCACCTTCTCTTGATCTTCATATTGGTAATAGTCAAAAACTCACTCAACTTTCTCTTCCCAATCTAAATAATCGTTTGCACTTCTAGAACCACTAAAACTCAAAATCTGAAGCTTCACATAGTCAACGACTCGTAGTGCTTGAGCTCTCTCTTCTTCCTCTTCTTCTTCAATGTCATCCATTTCTCCTAAGTTAATACTTCTTCTCACCTGTCCACCTACTCCCCCACCTTGAACTTATCGAGCTGGGTTCTATCCTCCAGTAGGTTGAATAGCTTGTGGGGTGTTTTGTACGGCATCAACAAGTCAATAGGCTAATGTATGAACTGCTTTGGTTAAATCAACTAAAAGGTTGGCTATCTCATCAAGTCTTTCATCCATACTTCTAAGGCTGCCCTAGGATTATTAGCCGTGGTAGACAACACTACTGTTGTCATCCCTAATACCAGCATTAACACTCCGGTCTATTATTTTCCCCAATAGATTCAAATTTTAAGCTCTTCAATTTGGTGATACAGTTGACACTATTCCTCTAAATAACACAGCACACACTCTCATCAAATTAGAAGCTTAATAACTAGTATACACAGTAGCAAAATTAACATAGGAAATTACTCTGTTTTCATACACCTAAAACAGCATATAAATAGAGGACTTCAAAAATAAACTACTACAGCTTATCACTTACTCAAAATACTTCAACAATCATTTCCACAGCTACTACTCACTAAGATAACAAGAACTACTTTCTAAATCCCCAAACACAACTTGCTTAAACGAAACCACCACTCTAATACTAAGATAATGCTGACCGAAGCTAAGAACAGACAAGGCTAGTTGTAGGGATGGGTCCAAGCTTACCAAAAACTTGAAACGAATGATGGGAAACACACGAGAAAACAGTAAAAGAGAGGGAAAATAAGAAAACTTATAAACAACTCTAAAAGATATGACGCACTAATAGAACTTCTGAGGACTCACGATACAACTTGATATGACACATGAGTTGATCTTGTGAGGTTACTTGCCACCTAACCTTGTTTAAGAGTTAGGATAAGAGTAAAGTGAAAGTAAACAAGCTAATGAGAGCAATGTTCACAAAAAGGAAATATTCAGTATAATAATGATGATAAGATGATGTAGCTGCATGTACAGTGGGTATTTAGCTGCGCATAGTGTTGTCAAAATTGTGAGTTAGATCATAAAATCACATGTTTTTATGTTTCCATGTACCCTTCCTTAGTTAACTCATTTGCAGAATTGCTTTGGGTAAAAAACGTAGTAGAAACACCAGTCAACTTGGTACAATCGTTGGAATTGCATGTTTGAGTACATTTCCATCGAGTTTATGCACATCCATCTTTTCTCAGCTCTTTAACTACTTTTTACTAGTTTTTATGTTTAAGTTAGGCCTATGTGTATCTCTGTTACTTTATTAACAATTACAATAAGACATTAGCGTTTCTTCTTTGTTACCTCTATCTTCTTAGTTCTTTACAGTTCCACCATCTTGTACCTTTCTTCCCTCCATAGCAACTAGTCAACTTCAGTTGATTCTTTCGTCAATCGACATTGCTTACATCATACTCTACAGTTTACTTCACAAGATTTAGGTTATCCTTATGTATTCCCTTCTTTTTTTTTTTCCTAAATTTTTTAGCTATCATGCTTATGTGATGATGGAGATTAGAGTTATAAACTTTTCATTTGGAATGAACTTGGCCGATTAATATACACTTTTTAGGGTCTTATTTTTTAGTTATGTAGGTTAAATTTTGGCAACATGTGTTCCTCAATTTTTCTACTTTAGTCAAATAATCATTTAATATGTTGGTTCAAGTACATCTCTAAGAGATTTTAAAGATATGTTTATATAACATTTGTTAAAAAGTGTCGATATATACGCATGAAGAAGACACTTCCCAAAAAGACAAAGCCAAAGCTAAAGTTGTTAACAAAATTCAATATTTCCAACTTTAGATGTCTTTTGTTGTTTCACGTCTTCAATCAAATGCTAGACTAGATATTCCTTTAGAGATTTTAGTTTATATTCTAGCTTGTTTATTATTGGTTGAAGAGGGATTGATGTTAGTGATATACAGTTTGAATTTGAAAATTAGAAGCCAACGACTTTTGATGGATTATTTTGGTTCCTCTTTCATATTCTTTTTTGGATATAAAATCCTTATATAGATTATGAAAATATCTTATCTTGTTCTCTTTATCAATTATAGTATATGTTAAAGGTTGATGAATTTGAAATTTGTAAGCACCTGCATAAGATCAGAAAATTACATTTTAGATATGCAAGTGTCCAAGTATCCATCAACATGTATCTTAGTTCATGTTTATTGGTTGTATCATTTTTCTTTTAACTAGGTTGACATCATTTTTTGCTCATTGCTTCATGAAAATATCTTATCTTATTTTCAAATACATCTCTAAGAAAGTTCATGCTTTGTTGGTTATTTTAGATATATAGTTGTGTCATTTCTCTCATTTTGCAATAAGGCATTAATATCTATATTGTGTTCTTTATTTGCTAGTTTTTTTTTTTATATATATGATTGCAATGAAGCATAAAAGTGGCAAAGCACTAGACATTTTCTATTGTTGGGATTGTCATTGAATTGCTGGTTATTACTTTATCTAGTTCTAAATGTCCTTTTGTTTTTTTTTTTTTTTGTTTTTTACTATTATAGTAATACAATAGTTTGTTTTGAGGTTGCATTATATATTTAATAGGTTTTATTTTTTTATGCTAAAAAGTTCTACTTATATGTAAATTCTAACTTTGACTTCATTTTATATCTTTATAAGGAATTGAGTAGTGGTTGAGTAGTTTATATCAAGATGTCATCTTGTAGATCATCCATAGAAAGCTCCAAAAGGAGTAATGCACCTAGAAATAGATCTGATTCCAGTTGGGAGTATAGAAGTAATATTAACAATAATGGGAAAGGGTAAAAATACAAATATTGCAACAAAATTGTCAGTGGAAGCATTTATAGATAAGGATGATGAAGATGGCGATGGTGATGGGAGAGATGGTGGCGACAGTTTTGATTATCATAGGATAGTTGATGAATTGTACTAATTGGTAATTTTAGACTACTGATTCATAACTTTTATTCTAACTTATGTGATTGATTGTTTGTATTGTGGTTCTCTTATTCCCTCTTGATTGGGAGTTGTTATTGTAGTTACTTTATTAGTACATTATGAGCAAAGTATGTAAATACTTTAAGATATCCTATGAACATTTATTATACTAATCTCTTATATGGTTTTCCTATCCTTTTATACATTTGTAAAACTTGTTTACTTCATTACATATTCATATCGCGATATTATTAGCTATAGTTGATGGTTTAAATGAAAGATGGAATTAGGTTTTTGTAAAAAATTCCTTATGGCAAAAATAAATGTTAAGTTTTTTTTTATTTATATTATCTATTATAGGTTTTTCTTTATAATTATTATAAGAAAATTTCCAATTTTTGCAAGCTATTCTATAGATATAATAGAAACTTACGTTTCTAAGATTCGATTCTAAATGCTCAGTTTATAGACCCCTAGAATCGCATGTTTAAATATGTTAAATGAGTACACTAAGTTCTTTTTTGTAGGTCCTTTCATCACTCACATGGCGAGAAATTCTCTTGGCCTTAGTAATGCATCATGCATGCAAACACTTGATCCCCCTGTTCTTCTTACTTATGGTGTTATTAAAGACATGTAGCTTGTACTACTACCTAAAGCCCCATCTAAGCTAACTGGTGAGGCTTCTTCCTCTTCTTCTCAGTGAAGATGTAACTCATCTTTTTTAGTGATTCGAGTGATAAAGAAGCTTATGGAAAAGATGCTAAAAAAGCAAAGAATTTTAACACATAAGGTAGATTACTCTTTAACGAGGTAAGACTCAACTATGGCATACCTATAGATGTAGCCACTATCATCGCCTCCTATGCTAAAGCTTGACTCAAATGAGGAGTTAGATGCAGAGTACGAAATTGAGGAGGAGGACGGCGATGAAGATGAATAATGAATTTTCTTGCACATTTATCTTCTTTTTTTTTTCTTCTTGAAAGACTCGAGCTAATGTTTCCCTATTTAGGATAACTATAATAACTACTTATTTACCATTGCTTTCTTCTTCTTAAACAATTGTTTTCGTTTTCTTTATTTTGTAAGTTTCGTAATAGACTAACGTGTGGTACTTAAATTAATATGAGTAGTCATATTTAGTTTATTTTGTTTAGTTTAGCTTTTTTTGTTCTTTTCTTAGTTAGCTCATTTTTTTATGCAAAGAAAATTTCTTCTAAATAATTGATCGATGGAACTTAGCTTCGAACTTCACATTGTCTAAGATCAATACCAAAACCTAGGAAGCCCCAGTTTCTTTCCTTTTTTATTGTTACTTTTATTTGTTCGCTTACTTGAATTTTTGCATCGTATTATGTACATTGGGGATAACGTACAACTTAAGTAAGGGGGATATTAGATTATGTATGAGATATACACTTAAGTTTTTTATCATTGTTCTTAACCACCTCAACACCACCCTACCTCCTCTCCCCCTCCAATTTAAGCAAGCAAAATTTTTCAAATTTACTCTCATCCCTTATAAATTAGAATACTTTGCTAAATATAAGTGATTAAATCTTTAAGATTTAGAGTTCCCTTTTTCTTAAGCTTGGACTTAGACTCGGGATTAAGATAGATATGAAAGGGTCAAGAACTAGTTATTTTGATTTCTAAGCTTGATTTTAGATAATAGTTATCCATGTTTCTTTTTCCAAAATTTTGAGATTAGATAAACAAAAGAGATTTATCCTTTGAAAAATCAAAATAGTTGGAGGTATAATTGAATAATTGGATTGAAGTGATTAAAGTAATTGCTAAGGATTGGAATGGATCAATTTTAGTCCTTTAGAAGAGCAAAACTCTTTCTGGTTGCCAATCGCAAAACTAAAATTAATTAAAGTTGTTCAAGATTGGTCTTGGTCCCTCAAAAGAGCAAGTTACTTTTCTAATATTGATTAAACTTCAATAAGAAAATCAATATGAATTTTCTTTTTTTTTTTCTTTAAAGCCTCCTAATGAAAATTGAAAGAAGTAGATAGGCAATCATAAGATGAATTGACGTAATATACATGTAGCTTAGTATTCAAGTCAAAAATAATTAAAGAAGATCTCTCTCCTCTTTAGTTAGAGTAAAGAAACATCTATAACCTTTTCTCGATGGATTTATGATTGTTTTAATCTCTAGTTTAGTTTCTGCTTAAGTGTTGTGATTAATACTGGATCTTTTAAATTGATCGTTGAAATTCGGTAAGTTTCAATTTTGCTATTATTTAAGTGTTCTAAATACATTATGAAGTTAAGGAACAAGGGTAATTTGGAAAGAATTTTTGCTAAACAATCTAATTTTGAGGGTGCACTTTTTTGAGACTATAGTTAATTGTCTTATCCTTAAGATACTTTCTTTGATTTTCATTATTTTGCTTGAGGACAAGCAAAAGCTTAGGTGTGAGGGTATTTGATAACATAAATTTAGTATACATTTTCTATGGTTATTTAGTATTATTTTAAGGCTTAATTAAGTTAATTTTATCTTATTTTGAACTTAATCCATTTAAATTTCATTTTCAAGGACTTCCAAAGCATTTCATGGAGTTTTGAAGGTTTTTAACAATTTTTAAAGCATTTTGAAGTAAAAGTATTGATCACGAATTGAAGCGAATGAAAATCGAGAAAAGAACAATGTCTAGTAAAGACTATGGCTGTGATCCCCACCCATATTCACTACAATGAACAATTCCATTAAATTCAAAGTTTCCGCACTAAGAGGAAGAATACAGCCACGCTCCATTGCTGTATACCTAGGGCGAGTAGCCTTATGATAAGCGAATCTTCTATTTTTGTTGTGCATCTTCAATTTTAGGACATAAAATATTTAGTGAATCTTCTATCTTGTTAAGCTCTCTTTGTAAAACCTAGCCCCACCTCTATAAATAAACTCTTAGGCTTAGGTTTTTAGGAAAACTCCTTTGGTAAAATTGTAGGCTAGAATATTGTTAGGGATCTCTCAATTCATTCTCTTCTTCTTTTAATTTTATGATGTTGATCTTTTAAATTATTCTTAGTAAATTATTATTGAAATTTAGTTCATCTTGCAGTAACTTTTTTTTCTATCTATGATATTGTTTTTTGATATTCTAATTACACAAAGTATATTGTCTTCAATTAGTACTTTCTCAAGATGCTATATTGATGTTTGAGTTTGTTGTGGAGTCGTGAGACTTGTAGTAAACAAATAAGTGTAATTAAAAGATATTAAGTACATTAAGAGAGTAGGCATTGAACATTTCCTAATTAGGGCAACCTAATAGAAGGATCCACATTCTTAATACGATCTTGTGACGCTCTATTTAGTAGCGATGCAGATAGAAAGGGTTATAGGATTAGGAATTAGCTAGACTCAGCAAATTTAGAATCTGATTTTCATAGGAATATGATTAGGAATCTAATTAAGAATCTCCATGATCTAAGAAATAATTAAGATTTACAGGTTGTAAGGAACTAAAGAGTAAATAATATCAATTTACTAAGGATTATGTTTATTCTCTTACTTGATTCAAGTATGATTGTTTTAATTAGTTTTGCTTAATTTAGTTTAGTTTATTTTATTGTTTTTAGTTTATTTATTGTTTTTTTATTCAACCTATCTATTTAATCACAATCACCCCCATATTGATAAGTTAGATAATTAGAAATTTTAGGTAAATTGCTAATAATTAGGTTTTCATGTACTAGTTCCTTATTAAGTCGACATTTGGACTTATGTTTGTTTTATTTATACTATAACTTGATTAAATGCACTTACTTACTAGTAAGGTATATGCCTCGTTAGGGTCGTAGGTCAAAAATCCTGAAGGAGTATCACGATTTACAATGGACAGGACACACAGGAGTGCATTGGACATTAACATTAGTGAAGAATAGGTATTATTGGTTTAACATAAGGGATGTAGAGGCTTAAGTAAAGACATGCCTAGTTTTCCAACAAGACAAAATAGAAAACAAAACCCTTAATAAACTCCTTTTAACCTTTAGCTGACAAACCATGGGAAAATATTTCCATCAACTCCATTATCAACCTTTTGAAGTTTAAAATAAAAAAAAAAAAGAAAAAAAAACAAAACAAAACTATCATGATAATGGTGGATAGATTTTTTTAATATGCCACTTTCATTTTAGTAACGAAGGAATACCTAATAAAGGAAGCCACTTAGCAATTTATGAAGCATATTGTGAAAAACTAAAGAGTACCCTCATCAATCATGGGTAACCTAGATAGAAGGTTCACTAAGAAATTTTTAACAAAGTTATTTGAACTCAATAGCTTCGACCTAAACTTCCCCATCAATTTATACTTGTAGACATATAAGCAAATTGAGTGGGTGAATGTCTCCTTGGAATTATACTTAAGACATTATGTCAATGTTAGCTAAAGGAATCAAGCTAAGATAAATATAGCTCAATTTTATTTCAACTTAGGCTAAAATGAGGCCATGAGTGAAAGCCTTTTTGAGGTTGCGTTAGGGTTTTTCACTAATAATGCTAAACATTGTCTCCACCATTAGCATACTACTTCACTAAAAACTAGTAGGATGACGTTGATTTAGATTCCACCTACCTTCATAAAGTAGTCAAAACGATGAAGAAGTTTGTCAATCAAAAGAGAATAGATTTCAAGTATCAAATAAGAAACATTGTCTTGATCTTGTTATGTTTATTGTAGTAAACTAAGGGAACCTCACATAATGGTTGTTGAGGAGATATGATGGCTAATAAAAAGTGTTGAAGACAGTATGCAGGTGGCCTATTTGCTATTGTAAACTAAGGGAACCTCACGCAAAGGTTATTGAGGAGATATGATGGCCCATGCAATCTCTCCCTTTTTTTCTCTTTTTTTTTTTTTTGGCAAACAATAGAGTAAAACCTTAGGTCTCCTCAATTCCCACACAAACTAAATCTACAGAATCCAACCACCATCATAGTTTACAGATGAAATTTGAAAACTTACCACAATAAAGTACACGAATTGTAGCTTTAACACCAAGATGATATAACTAAGACCCATTGGAAGAATCCGACCATTTATTAGTATTAGGCAATTGATTAAAGATGAAAGCCTTTATAGATTTTAGGAGGATGAAAAAATAAATATTTTGGGGTTTTTGGTTTATAGAATAACTAGAAAGAAATATTTTTTGGTTTTTTATGCTTATGAAAAATGGAAACAAAAAATGGATATGAATGAGTATTAAATTAGATATGACTCACTAATTTAATATTAAACAAGGTGTTCATTAATTCTTAGAAACAATATGAATCATGTTTCTAGAAATCAATTGAGTCAATATTGTAACTTGGTATGACTCATGAGATTACAATAATGAGGTTTTCAATTCACACATTTGATATGATACACAAATGAATAAATTGAGAGATTGTTATTGCCACAATTCATTATGAATTGATAAGATAAGAAAAGTAGAAAGAAACTCTCAAGGTTAATTTTCATTAATCAAAGGTCTATGTTACAAGGGAGCTTAAAATCCTATTTATACAACCTAACTAGGGTAAAATATACCAAAAAAGGAAAAATACAATATTATTAAATATATACACAAATTAAAAGTCGTAACATGGCTTAAATAGGCATATATACAGCGTATAGCATATATCTTGATCCTCCATTGAAATACATGCCATGGACCTACTCTTGAATAGTAATACATGCCATAGAGGTTTCTCTCAGGGAATATACACTATGTAGTTTTACTAAAGAGAAATATACACTGTATACTTCTCAATTGAATGGAATATACATCATGTACTTTCCAATTGAGCGAAAACCAAGTTTTCATGCAATATTTCACTCATTTACTTGCTTAGAGGCTTATTTAGCTGTTTTAGTTGATAGCTCGAGCCATTGATCACATCACTAAGTGTCATATGTGATAATATCTAAATACTTTGATGTAACACATACACGTGGTGCACATAAATGAATCTTACATTTATACATACATATAAAGTAATCATATCATAAATATTTTTATGTCTACTGTTTAAATTAAACTGCAAATAAATATGATATACACTAACTACGAGTAATATATAGAGGGATAAGTACATTAGCAATCAACTATATTTGTACCAAAAGTCAATCAAGTTCTCTATATTTAATTAAGCTACTTTTATTCTTAAAATTTATGTTAGATTCAATTAAGCCTTTTATATTTTAAGCTAGTCATTTAAGTCTCTATATTTATGTTATTAAATCATATAAGTACTACATATAATACTAGAAACATAACACCTAAAACAAAGAAAAAAAATTAGAGATGTTACATTTGGTGCTAAATGTTTTTCATTTTTACAAAGTTTAAAGGTGTCAATTTATTACTTATAATTTTTAGAGATAATTTGTAATACTTGATCTAAGTAATTAATGAAAGAAATAGATAAAGTTTGGTTAGTTAATTGCAATAATGAAATGAAACTTTCACATAAGGAGATCTTCATGGCTTTTGATTTTATATAAAGCAGTTATTAGAGAGAGAGAAATATAGAAGTAACTAGAAAAATGAGATGAGAGTGGTTAAAAAATAATACTAAAACTATTGTTGATAGTCAAAATTGTTAGTCTAAGTAATGGGCTTATAGAATTATTTTGGCTTGCAAAAAAGAAGAAGAAGATTGGGCTACAAAGGCATAGAAGATATTTTAGCATTGCTACTATGATACCTAAATAAACAAAACAATGATGGCTCTTAAGCTGTATTTATTGGCAGCGACCTGTAACTGCCTCATTGGTTACAATTGGCATATTTATTACATGAAGTATTGAATTCTAGACCACTTCTTTATTCCAAGGAATGTGGGGTAGTGGGTGGTTAATTGTATAGCAACCACCAAACCATTCGTGCCTCATGTCCTGATTTAAATGTCTTAGGGTTCTACCTTTATTATTGGACCCAATAACATGGATGATAAGTGATGATAGCTCATTTTTTTTTAGCTATTTTAAGTAGTCTTAAGCGCTTTTTACTCAATTTAAGCTCTATCCATGCATATGTATGAAGTTCACCTTATATAAGTAAGGCTTAACCTCTAAATTTACATCAAAGTAGCTTCACAGAGGTTGGTTTTGGGCTCAATAGGCCTTATTAGGCTCTTATAAGCTTATAGTTGAAGAAACTAATCAACAATTGACCTTTAACTCTCGTTAGTGCATCACAGTAGGGAGAGCAAAATTCCACTATGGGAGAGCCCTTATATAGTAAGCAAAGCCTAGTAAGTTAAGCATAAACAAATTTTAAGCTATGAATGAGGATCTCTTAGGTTTATTATGTGAATTAAAAATCAAATCTTTAAGCTCTTAGCCACATGTACGGCATCCAATCTCATTTTGGTCAATTTCGGTTTACTTTGTTAGTGTTAATTCAATTGCGGTATATGACCGATCAATCTTACTTAAGCGTGTCTGATAAGCATCTTATCATTTGTTGTATGGAGTACTTTACATCAAAACTTTTGCCACACTAACAGTCATGATGTATGTGTCGTAATTCATGTAGTTAATCTAGGTCATTAGATTATATATGTTATCATTAAGAACATTTAGGACCGTAGCAATTTATTCTTCGAATCCTAATAATTAGAGAATGTTCAAAAATGCTTCCCTCATAACTTTTGTCATTTTGCTTCTTCGAAGTTTTCATTCGACTCTTAAACCCCTTCAATATCTCTCAAAAATTGAACTTCTCTATTGTTCATCACCATAAATCTCTAGAAATCTCAATTGTTCATTAACTTATTCATACCTTGCTTCAATTTTAGTAAAATGTCAAAGGTCACCTCGAACTCAAACTCTTTTCGCATGGCCAACCAAAGAGCAGTTTCCCCTTCAAATGTGATTGTTGTAGTTCCATTACATCAAGTTATACCCAACATTGTAAAAGGAGAAGACTCATGGGAAATTCTCTTAAACCGTAGTAATCGTGAAGGAGAGCACATCTGTTGACTAAAAAGGATTGATAAAATCCCACTAACTCACTACCCAAATGATAGAGAAGACTAACTTCAAAGGGAACTTTTGTATTTTGGAATCTAGTACGATCTATCTCCAAACAGCGTTGTAAGTACCTTAATTAGCAACGAGTTCAATAGAGTTTGTAATTATTTTAAGTGTATCTCCTACAATTGGAAAGTCAAGAAGCCTAAAGTCCATAAGCATGTTACTTTGCTGGGAGAGAGGCAATTTGCCCTCTTTGAGAAATATTTTAAGGTTTGCATCCCATTTTCCACATTCCAATCATCATTTTTCCATTATCACAAATTATGCCCAAGCATGTCAACTCCGAACTTGCATAGGCTGATGATCACTCTTGAAGCAATTTGTGAGAGATTAGAGGTCAAGGATACTCCCCCATTGTTTAGATATTTCTTTATGATAAAACATAGAGAAAGTTGATTTTATATGTGTGCCTAACCTAGGAGGATGATCTGGTTCAAGTTAGGGTCACTGATTCACTACTAGAAAAGAAAGTGGTGATGGTTAGGTCAATAGAGGAGCTTGAGTTCCTACAAACTGGAATAAGCTTATCAGTATGAGTGACATTAAGGTCCTATTAGGGAGCGATAAGGCAACCATGGAGGAGACTAAGTTAAAGTACAATGATAGACGGTTTGTCTTTGATGCTAAAGTGATTGTAGATTGATATCATAAAAGAGCCAGTATCTTCTCTGATGAGGAGAAAGGAGCTGAAGCTTAGGAAAGTGGTGTACAAGGCAAGGTTACTAGCAAAGAGAATGTGGTTGCCAATAAACAAGGTGGTAATGACGCTTATGTAATGGTTGTCAAGCTAAATGAGGGTTGTGATATACTTGTAATAATTGCTAAGAAAAATGGTATGCACTTAGATACTACAGTGCTGAATGTGGGCTTACTATAGGTAGACTTCGTTTGCAACCGCCCAAAGGGATGAATGTTCTCCTTACCCATGCTTGGAGTAGCTTCCTAGAAGATTGCATTTACTTTTTAAGCTAACTTATGCTGTCTTTTGGAAAATTATCACTCATAAATCTAAACTCTCAAGACCTTTTTATTAGCATAAAATCAGGTTTGGCTAGCAAAAGGAATACAAGAGGTGCTGTTGGTGGTAAAAAACCTACCTCCATCAAAACGAATGTCGAATTGCAGTAAACTCATGCTGTACAAACTACAACTAAGCAGAAAAGAGGTCCGGTAACTGAGAGGCTAAGCCACTAAGGAAGCAACCAATTGTGGAGGTACTAGCTAAAACAAAACCAAGGGTAAAGGGAAGGAGAGGCTAACCAAAAAGATGGATAAGGTTTAGGTAATTACTAATGTAGGTTTTAGGTTGTCCGCTCCTAACAAAAGGATTGGGATTCAACCTAATGCCCCTTAGCCTTTAGTCTCTAAGAAATTGATTCTACAGCAAGATGTATATGAATTCCTCCCAAATTAGCAAGTTAAGACCAATGACTTTGCTTGGGAATGGGCAAGTAGCCATCTAATTATTAGAAGGAATTAAGCTCCCTTAGGATGTCAAAGATTTTGACAAAAATTTCAAATTCTAGTCTAACTTGAAAGAGTTAGCTACCATAAAGCTCTATGATGTAAATTTCATATCTGTTTTTACCATTGTGTTGCTTAGGCTTTCCTTATAATATACCCTCTTTGTTTATGCAATCATCTCAATACCTTATGACGACCATCAAGAAACTTATCATTAAGAAAAAGGAGGTGTGTTCTCTAGGTCTTCTCTTTCACATAAACTTCCAAACTAACTCCGGCCTAATCTCCTTTCAGGTAGCTAAATAAGCCAAAATTGATATTGCAAGAATGGAGACAAAGATTGCTACTTGCATTAAGGCATTGAACAACATGAGGGAGAAGTTAGAAGGAGAGGTCAATACCTTGGAGGGCAAGCTTAGGGAGGAATTCGAGGCTCTAAAGAAAAAAGAGTCCGAGAGGAAGGATTGCATTCAAAAGAATGACAATCTTATTGATAAGATAGAGGAATATATGATAAACAAGGATAAAGTCGCTAAAAAACATGTCCAGGAGATATAGCAGCTAAAGACTCTTTTCAACAAGCAAAAAGCTCGGATTTCTATCCTGGAGTAATGGGTAGCTTAAGGAGCTAGTTATGAGTGAACACTCCAGGAAGTGTAAGATAGTGAAGAATATATGAGCATACTAAGGGAGAAAATGCTAGATGGAATTTAGATGGCAAAGAAGGAAATTTTAATTAATCATTCAGACTATGATCTAAGTTGTCTTAACTTTGTTGACGAGGCTATTGAAGGTGATTAAGCTCAATACAAAAGAGTTAGGCATCAAAAGGTTGCTAAGCAAGATAATCCGCCAACATACGGCAAAACCTAGGTTAGAA
The DNA here is from genome assembly GCA_024138005.1 of Lumnitzera racemosa. Taxonomy (NCBI): domain Eukaryota; kingdom Viridiplantae; phylum Streptophyta; class Magnoliopsida; order Myrtales; family Combretaceae; genus Lumnitzera; species Lumnitzera racemosa. Next base: position 47,354,047 of record JAMXBC010000002.1, read on the forward strand.
CCCTAATGGATAAGCAAAATAGTGAACCTAATCTTCCATCTATTGAGCCTCCTCCAATCCTTGACCATCTTACTAAAAACAATTAACTTTTGCTTTCTTTATTCCTGCTTTAGACCCTTTTTTCAAGTTAGGATGTTGACCTAATTCAATGTATAATTTCGTTTATGTAACCTCTTTTTCTATAAAGTCACTTTTGCTTCTTATTCTATTTGATGATGTTGTCATATTTTGATTTGGCTTGTGCTTGATTGAGATTAATTTGATCACATGCAAGTTGCTTTTACCCTCAAATCCTAGGGGTTAGTTCTTCCTCAAAGTTTATAAGCTTGTAGTCTATTTGCCTCTTAGGACCTAGAGAATTCCTAATTGATTCCCTTTTATGTCAAGATTAAGTTAAATTAACTCATTACCTGTACTTATCTTAGGACCTAAAGTATGTCTAAATCATCCCCTTTTGATTAGTGTTAAAAGATGTTATCATCCATAGTTATCTTAGGACTCATAGTATGTTCACTTTTAAGCTATGGAGCTTAAGGTTGTTTGTGCAAACAATAACTTCTCATTATCTTTTCATACCAATGTAGTCTAAGACAGATACTCGATACAATTTAGATCAGATGTTAAATCTTTTGCCTTTAGTTTTAGGCTTTATCTATTTCATTGATCCTGTTCAAATATTGGTCTATCAAAATTACTTAAATGAGAGTAACCAAGCACAACAAGACCAAAATTGCACAAACTTAATGACTTCATTGATTGTGAGAATACAAGTTTGTACTATGCTTGTATATAAAAACAAACAATATAAACATCTTAAATGAACACAAATGCCTTGAACTAAATCTTTTCAAGCTGCAACTTATCACACTAAAAACTTAGTCACACTTCATCAAACTTAAACAAACAAATTTAAATAAGAATAACAAATTCATACTTGATCCAACCACGCCTCCCTATTCAAAATGTGGCCTTAAATTATCAATGTTCTGAGCACATGGTATGATCTAGCAATCGAGTCATTCCAACTTGTAGGCCTTTCCATTTCCTATCACCTCCTAGACTTCACTAGATCTTCCTAACTATGGATCAACTTTCCTTGACACTCATTTTGGCCAAATCCCTTAAGCTTCCTACACACCAAATCTTCGACTGGAAAATATTTATGCTTTACCTATTTGTTATAATATCTAGAAGCTCGCTGCTAATATGCAATTAGGTGAGCCTTTGCTAATGCTCTCATCTCAGTAATGGTATCCAGATTTGCTTAAAGTCTAATGTAGTTATTCTAGGGGTCATACGCCTGAACCCTTATGCAGACACCCCATTTTTACTACCTTTCTTTCTTCTTATTATTCATTTATTTATTTTTGTTAGGTTTACACACAAAAAATAAAAATAAAAATAAAAAATGAAATTTCAAAAGTATCCAAGACAAGTTAGTAAATCACTTAGGGCCTAATCAGGCAATTTTAATAAGATATTCATGCAATTTAATAAATTCTAAGTCTTTGAAAATTGGTTTCATTAGAAAAATATTTTTTGAAAAGTCTAGTAAAATTTAAATTCATAAAATGGGCTTTGTTTTTAAATTTTGAGAAATAACTCGATAAATTAAAAACAAGACTTGAAATTTATTAAATTAAACTTGAGTCAAAAAATTTATTGTCATATATATTTTTACTTCAGGGGTGTTTAGATCATCCTTAAAATAAATTAGATCAAATTGGGTTCGGGTTTAAAAGGCCAAATTATATTCAGTTTGACATTTTAAGCATAATTTATGTGCATTAATATTTGAGAAACTAAGCATAGCTTAGTTGGTATTAATATGCATATAGGATTAGAAGGTTACAGGTTTGATCTAAGTAGTGGGCATAGCTATTTTTTTTTTCTCTCTCCTTGCTTGGTCACATGCTTAGCATGTGACCATTTCCTCCTTGACTAGCAATAAGCACAAAAATAAGGGGAAATATAGTTAAGCTCGAATCTTGTTCAGATTTCATTAAATCTCCATTTTTTTATTTTTAGATTTAGGTAAAAGATTACAAAATCATTATCAAAAAGTTAAAATCTCATAGAGATTAATACTAATAACAATTATTTGGGAGATTTGATAAAATCAATTTTTAATTAAGCTTCATCCATGGCCGACCAAAGCTTTACTCGAGTTTTTTAAAATTTGAAATTGTAAAGTCTATAATAAGGAAGCTCAAGTAACCTCAAATAGAAAAAAAGTATGCACCTAAATTCCTGGAAAACACATGCTGCCTACTGTTTCCCTTTAACCCGATGCAACCCACTCTCTCTCTAACCCGTAATCATCTCATAGCTACAACCAGCATGAACCACCACTTCCATTAGACTCATCACTACACTAGTAACCAAATATGATCACTCTCGTACGCCATCGTGACCTTTAGCAACATTCTCATCTTAAACCCCAATCACTACCATCAGGTTCCCCTTGAACCACCGTCACTGTTGCTTCCAAACACAAAACCATCTTCATCGCAGTGTTCTCTAACTCTAAAAACCCTTGATCATTCTTTTTTTTCTTTTTTTTTTTTTTGCCTTCGAATCATCATAGTCAACTTTATTTGAAACACCATAGCTGCCAACCACCACACAACTTCTCAAAACCACCCCTTTTCTCCAAAGTATCACTTCTAAACATACTTTTACTAATACAAATCACATAAAACTATGATTACCCACAAGATTTATCACTTTAAACATGCCATGTGAAGCCATTAGAATTGTTGTTGTTGTGTTCAAACCATGACCCAATTGGTGATTCAAATGTGAACTAACTCGATCCAAATCCATGCCATATGAACCTAATATGACTTGCATCCAATTAGTAGGTCATTAGTTTGATATAAGTTGTATATTTTTTATTGCTTTTTTTTAGTTTTATTTTATGATAAGTTATTTAATTGGGGTATTTGCATAAAATAAGTACTAACATGCATCTCTTTGCAAGTCTTGGTGTTATAATCATGTACATGTCATTTTAAAGCCATAAAATCGCACATTCATACATTTATTTAACTAGTTTGTTACTTATAAAGAGTTATACATAGGTAACTTGAAGAGAAGTTGAGAAAACACCAAGAACCCAATTTCCTTTGAATGCCTACCCCTTGTGTTGCATGTTTTCTTCATGACCATCACTTAGCTATTGATGATATTAACTTCCTTTAGTGAAAAACCTAATCTAGTGATAGATAAGGTGCACTATACATGAAGGATGGTGGAAGCCCTAGTATGACCACCTTGGATGCCATTTCTTGAAACTAGGCCAAGCTACAATTTTTTATTTATTAGCTTAATGATATCATTAATTAATGATAATTTAGATTTAGGATTTAATTAACAAAGTTTAGTAAGCTAAAGTTGGGTTAGAAGCTTAAATGAGCCTAAAATGTGATTTGGACTTTAAAAACTTGATTAAAAGCCCAATAAATAATAACCACTAGATCTAGACACTCACTAAAAATGAAGTATTTAAAAGACCTATGTTGAATTAAGGCCCAAAAGAACACATAAAGTTGAGTTTAGGGCCCTAGAGTGAAAGTTAAGCCTAAATCTCATTAAAAGGGCCCAAAAAGAAGCTCATAATACAACAAAAAGAATTTGACTAATAGCTTAAGGGAAATTGAAAGAAGTAAATTAGAAATCCAATAAGATAAATGGAAGAGCCCTCATAAGCCCAACTTGAAGTTACTACAAAAAATAGCTAAAAAAGCCCAATTTACCCTATAAAAGTGAACCTAAAGCCCAATAAAAAACTTTAAGAGATATCTACGAAAAGTTTACTTAAAATCCTAAATAAAGGCTCCTAAGAGCTCAGTTATCACCAAGGCTTATTGTAAGAGATGAGAACCAAATGGGTCCTTCGAAGTATCAAAGAAAATGAGATGGTAAAGTTAGCAAACTAAATGTAGTAACTGACATGAAGCTACTCGGAGGATATGACTCACCTACGAACATAATAAGACTTCACACTTCACTTAATATAACGTACAAGTTAATGCTAAAGTTTACCCACCACTAATCCTGTGCTACTTAATAAGACTGGATAAGAGTGTATAAAAGGGAATTGGAGGGGGATATCTCACAAGGACTAAGAATATTTAATTTCTGTAAGAAATGTAAGATGTTTGGCTATAAAGAGAAGGAAATATTTATTGTAAGTCCCTAGGGTAACATTACAATTAAGGAAAATTACAAAAAAGCATACATAAAAAGGGGCTCCTAGTACATATGAAAAAGAGTAAATAGGACAAATGACAAAAATGGGGAAATAGTATAGAATCAGGTAAAAAGAACAAGTGGTAGCTCGTCAATGGTCCCGTACTAAGGAATCTTTAGGTGTAGTGACTAAGTTAGATCATGACGTGGTAGCACTAGGTTACTGAGACAGATAAAGAATGCCATAAGTATTAATAGTAAGCAAAAAGAGAAATACTCAGCTAGTAGGAGCTTATGTTATGGCACTCAGTAGGAAGCTATTGACAATTAAAGGTCTGAGCGGGACTTGGTGTATAGGGCTTGGGCCCTCATCATTCAATAAAGAGTTCTTGGCAAGAGAGTAGTCAACGTTGACACAAGGGTCAGAGAAGAGTAAGGTATACCTATTCAGAGCTCTTAAGGAGTTCAGCTACCACTTTGTTGTATACTATTTCTTGTCCTTAGCAGGTTGACAAGAGAGAATTCTTCTAGTAAGGAATTGGAGGCCTCTTTAGCGTGCGCAAGTAAGTATGCCAAAGGTTGGTAATCAATTAATTCCCCGAGGTTTTTTGAAGATTTGCCCTCAAATGTTGTTGTTCTTCTTCGTCAGGCATATAAGGCATCAGGTCAACGATATTAAGGTAAAAGACACACCGTACCCTTCAAGCAACTTAATCCCATAGGCGTTGTCATTGATACACCTAAGGATCTTATAAGGTCCATCTGCTTTGGGGGATAGTTTGTTCGTCTTCTTTCTAGAGAAACGTTCTTTACTTAAGTGGACCCAGACAAAATCTCTAAGAGTAAAAATGACCGTCTCCTTCTTCAGCTTCCATGCTCCTTTTGTTGACCCATAGTCTTAGCTAAATGTTCAGCAACCTTTTGATGCAACCTGTAGACCTCTTCGGTACGCTACAAGCCGGATTGGTTTTCCCCTTAAGTGGTCAAGCTGATAATCACATCTAAAGGTAAATCAGGTCAAGTCCATAAAAGACCTCAAACGACGACCTTCTTGTCAAGTTATGAACTAAGTGGTTGTAAGTGAACTCAATAATGGGTAAGCATAGATCCCATTTAAATTCTTCCCCATATTTGCTCGGAGGAGGTTACCGACTATCCTGTTCATAACTTTAGTCTGGCCATCTGTCTTAGAGTAGTAAGAAATACTAAACATGAGCTTAGTACCGAACTTCTTCCATAGGGTCCTCCAAAAGAAATTCATGAACTTTGAGTTACAATTCGATATACACTTCTCGGCACTCCATGCAATTGCTCAATTTCCTGCAAAAAGAGGTTAACAACGAATAAAGTATCATTAGTTTTATAGCAAGGAATGAAGTGGCTCATCCTACTGAACTAATCGACCACCACCATAATTGAGTCATGTCTTCTTGGCTTTTAGAAAAGGTTGACCATGAAATCCATGCATAGGTCGGTCCACAACCGCTCTAGTATAGGTAGGGGTATATACTCTCTATACGACTCTCTCCTTCCTTTTTCATGTTTACACATGATAAGGGATATTAATGGGAACGGTAGCGAATCTCGAAAAACGTAGAATGGGTTAAATGGGTTTGACGGATAAGAAGTGAGATGGTTGGTTTCAATGGTGAATGTGAATGGATATAACTCACCAAGACATAAACACTATCAGGGGTTTAAGCTCAAAATAGGGTTCAATACAACTCACGAACACTAGATGTTGCTCGAGATTCAAATGAAGGTTAAATGCAACTCACTAACCGATTCAAATGAAGAGGGTTCACCATGATCTTAAGGTCAAGATCAATAAGAGCGCGGGAGAGATTAAAAAGCTTAATCTATACTCAATAATTCGGTAAATCTAGCTCAAAAGTATCCCTGCTCAAAAAGGGAAAAGATTCCAAATGCAGGAATATACATTTCTGTCTATTTTCATATATATTATCATATGTCTTCTTCCCTCTCATCCTTCTGGCTTTAGTTCAACCTCAGCAAGCATTGATAGGCCTCGGCTTTAAGAAGATTTGCCTTGGATTGGATATAGTCAAAGGCTGATTCCCATCATTACCGTGGGTTTGAAAGGAACTCATCCTCCATTTTAAGTGTTGAGCACAAGTTGAGATGCTGAATAAGCTCTTTCTCCCTTTTCGTTTACCATAGGTGCTGAGTGTCTCTAGATTTCCTTAATGCTCATTGGGTTAAGAGATAGCTCTTCCCATCCTTCTAAACAGTATAGGTGTTGAGGAATTTGTCATGGATCACTTTCCGATCAAACTCCCATGGTCGACCAAGAAGTAAATTTGTGGCATTCATTGGGACCACAACAAAGCCAATCTCGTCCTCATACTATCCTGCCTTGAATGCGATTCGAGCTCGCTTATGCACATGGACTATACCTTTGTCATTAAACCACTTTAATCCATAAGGTTGAGAGTGCTAGTAGGTTGGTAATTTCATCTTTTCTACTAATTCAACAGAGACGATATTGGTGCAACTTCCTCTATTAACAATCAAGGAATAGGTCTTCCCATTCATTAGGCACCACATATGAAATAAATTTTCCCTTTGTCTGAGATCTACCTTTAGGTCAGCTCGTATGGCCGTAACTAGGAGTTTATCTAGGTCCTTGGGATAAACATCTTCTTCTATCAACAAGTCTTCAGAACTCCTGACTCTCGATTTGAGCCTCAGGCCCCTTGCCCTTTACGACCATGACCCTTTTATTCGGGCATTAGGACGCAATATGTCCATAGCCGAAGCATTTAAAGTACTTCACTTCTCAGGCCTTGTTGCTGGTTGCCTTTTCTTTCTCAGCAATCCTTTTCTTGGCATGAACTAGTCGGTTGGGCTCTCCTTTATCCATCTTCCTTTCTAGCCCTTTTCTATTGGCATACCTCCTAAGCTTAGGGCTGCCTTATTGAGGTCAGCTACTCGGCCTTTGGTGCCTCCTCCTCCTCCTCTATCTTTCTACTTATAATGCCAAATTAATTAGCTCATTCAGAGAATTAAACGGTTGTAATTCAACTATGCCGGAAATATCATCTTGGAGTCCACTTAGGAACCTAACAATGGTGTGGCCCTATGGCTCGACAATCTTACATCTCGTTATTAAGGTCTTAAACTCTTGTAAATACTCTTCAACAATATTTTGACCTTGTCTCAGGTGTTAAAAAGCATGGAGCATCTCTTACTTGAAGTAAGTTAGTACGAAGCACTGATTCATCAACCTCTTCATAAGCCTCCATGTTCTGATTAGCTCTTCTGCTTTAGCATCTCGCTTAGTAACTAACTTATCCCACCGAAGACTTGCATACTCAACAAGGGTTAATGAAGCTAGCTTAACCTTTGTTTGTTCATCACACTCATAATACTCGAACAACTTCTTGACTTAGGGAACCCAGTCAAGGAATTCTTTAGGTTAGTTACTTCCACTGAAGGTCGGTAGTTTTAGCTTGACATTGTCAAGTCCTCGACCAGGTGCTCGGGGTTCATCCATTGCATTCCGAGCTGGTTAATTCACCTTGGCTTAACCACTTTTATTAAAGCTCTACTCGGCCACATCTCTTTTCGACCTCGGTTCTCTTCTCCAAGCTCCTTGGTTCAACTCGGAGTCAACACTCCTATCATTACCTCTTCTCGACATTGTATGGTGTTCTCTTCTTCTCGGCTTGGCATCTCTTCTCAATTGTCGCTCATCATTGTCAAGTTCATTGGAACCACCTCTACTGGTGGGTATTCGCGCCCTTCTTTTTTCTCAGCCATCACATTGGCCTTTGACTAACCTAGTAAGCTCCCAAATAGAGTTAGTAAGATTCTGAATCTGGTATTCTAAGTTATCGACACGTTGTCTCAAACTTCCATAAGGACTATCACCTATCTTGTTGACACTATCCTCCGACATTCTTATAATATAGTAAGTTTTCTAGAAAATTGAACAAACAACAAAACACAATCACAATAACCTAGAAATAACCACTACTTAGCTTTTACAACTACCACTACTAACAAAACCCTCCACAATAACTAGAATCTACTACTGAAATTAATGTTACTGGACTCAACTGCAACACACTACCACGACTACTAAAAACACAAACAACGCACTGACTATGGAACGATGATTATTAGAAATGTTCAAACCACGAATCAACTTGGAATAACACAAGTACACATGTGTCCCTAAAACTTTGATACCAATATGATAAGTAGGAACAACAGCGGATCTCAAAAAATGCAAAATAGCTCGAATAGGTTTGATGGATAGGAAGTGAGATGGTTAGTTTCAATGATGAATGTGAATGGATATAACTCACTAAGACACAAACATTATCAGGGGTTTAAGCTCGAAATAGGGTTCAATACAACTCATGAATACTAAATGTTACTTGGGATTCAAATGAAGGTTAGATGAAACTCACTAATCGGTTCAAATGAAAGGGGTTCGCTACAATCTTAAGGTCAAGATCGATAAAAATGTAGGAGAGATTAAAGAGCTTAATCTATACTCAATAATCCAGCAAATGCTAGCTCAAGAGTAGCCTTACTCAAAAAGGAAAAAGATTCTAAACGTAAGAATATACTTTTCTGTTTATTTTCATATATATATTGTCATGTGTCTTCCTCCCTCTTGTCCTTCTGGCTTTAGTTCGGCCTCAGTAAGCATTGATAGGCCTCGGCTTCAAGAAGGTCTGCCTCAGCTTAGATATAGTCGAAGGTTGATTCCCATCAACACACCCTAGACCTCTCAAGAACTTGGCGTACATCCTTCGTTATCTCAAGCTAGTAGAAATGTTTTTTCAATATTTCAACCATCCTCTTTTCTCTAAAATAGCTGGCTAAGCCTCTAGCATGAGCTTTTCAAATGAGTAGCTCTCTAACTAAACCACTTAGCATACAAATTTACTTCCCCTTCGCCAGGAACCCTTAGCTTAAATAGAATTTGTCGATAGCTCCTCCAATGTTGCATTTGGCCACTATAGGCCCAAAATACAGGTCGTGCTCATAATGATTAGGTAGGGTGCCAAACCCTAGTAGCTTGCCCTACGTGGTCATGATGAGGGTATGATGACAAGAAAGAGCATCGGCCACGATGTTTGTGCTCCTCTGCTTATATCTCATGACATAGCAAAAAGTCTCTAAGAACTCGACCCATTTAGCATGGCACTGAGAAAGTTTTCGTTATCTTCGGAGGTATTTGAGAGATTCATGATATGAGTAGATGATGAATTCTCTTGGCAATAGGTAATGCTGCTAGTTTTGTAGTGTTTGAATAAGGGCATTGAACTCCTTATCATAGGCTAAGTAATTTAGGACAGCTCCTCTAAGTTTCTTATTAAAGTAGGTAATGGGTCAATGTTCCTACATAAGGATAACACCAATGCTAACTCCAGACGCGTCACATTCAACCTCAAAAACTTTCTCGAAATCTAGTAAGGTAAGTTTAGACTTTACATCTTCAAAACTCTTTTTGAGCTTACTTTGACCACTTAAACTTAGAGTTATTCCTAATCAGCTCAATTAATGGCGTTGTTATGGAACTGAAGCTCCGAATGAATCTCCAATAAAATAAAGCAAAACCATGGAAGCTCCTCACTTTGGCAGCATTAGTTAGCATGGGCCACTCAATAATAGCTCTAACTTTCTCATCATCAACTCAAACTCCTTCCTTTAAAACAACATGCCCAAGGAATGCAACCTCACTTTGGCAGAATACACATTTCTTTAGATTGTTGAATAGTCTCTTGGTATGGAGGATATCAAATACCGATCTTAAATGCTCAACATAGGCAATGAGGTTAATACTGTAGACCAAAATGTCATCGAAATAAAACATAACACATTAGCCAACCAATGCCCTCAATATATGATTCATGAGTCGCATAAAAGTACTCGGTGCATTTATCAGATCAAATGATATCACCATCCATTCAAATAAATCATCTCTTGTCTTGAAGGCCATCTTCCATTCATCTCTAGGTCTCATTCGTATTTGGTGGTTGCTACTCTTCGGATCAATCTTTGAAAAGATGCAGGCAACATATAACTCATCGAGCATATTATCCAATCATGGGATTGGATATTGGTACTTAATAGTAATTTTGTTAATGGCATGGCTGTCAATGCACATCCTCCATGACCCATCTTTCTTTGATACAATACAGCTGGTACGATACATGGGCTTGTGCTTTCTTAGACATCTCCGCGATCTATCAACTCATCCACTTATTTCTTCAACTCATTTGGTTACTCAGCATTTTACTTATAAGCAAGCTGTTTCGGTAAGGTAGCTCTAAGCTGAAGATCATTGCAATGTTCACTGCCTCTTAAGGATGGTAAACCTTTTGGCATTTCGTTAGGGAATAGGTCGACATACTCCTTTAGTAGTGTTCACACCTTAATAGGTAAGCTCTTAGCTTCTCTTAAGTCCAATAGTTTCCTGACTAAAAGGAGCACACATACTACCTCTTTAGTTTCTCAAAAGAATTAAGTGCAAGAAATCACCAGGCATTTCCGCTACATAAATGGGGCGATCTTCTCTTGAGACTCTTATACTTCCTTAGGGCTCATAGGAATAAAAAAAAAAGTCTCTTTCCATCTTTTTGGAACATGTAAGTGTTCTTATACCCATCATGTAATGCCCTCAAGTCAAACAACCAACATCGGTCGAATAAATTGTGTGAAGCGCACATGAGTAGAACATCACACAACACCTCATCTTTATGCCCATCACCAATGGCAATTGGTACTCTAACCTACTCGGTAATGAGTAAACCTCATTCTCGTTTAGCCAATGAATCTTATACAGCTTAGGGTGTAAAAGGGTTGGCAACTTCATAGCCTTTACTACTCCTTATACTATAACATTAGTACAGCTTCCTCTGTCAATGATCAAGGAGTATAGCTTACCATTCACTCAACAGTTCATGTGGAAGAGATTCTCTCTCTATTCATTTTCCTTGACTATAAAAGTACTGAGAGGTCAACGTACAACAAAATAATACTTGGCTCCTACTTTAGGAGGTGTAAGGGTATCAAGGTCTTCCTAAAACTCCTTTAGCGTTGGGCCAACCTCCATTTCCTCCTCTCCTTTACTAGCACTCTCTACTTTAAATTGAAGCTTGTCTCCCTTAATCGTCATGACACACCGATTCGGACATTGACTAGTCACGTATCTATAACTGAGACATTTAAAGCATTTGATCTCTTGAGTCTTCCTTCTTGAGCTCTGACCTTAGTCTCTTTGGACCTCAGGTTTCTCGACCTTGCCCTTACCTCGGCCCTCTTCTAGTCAGCTCAAAACTTGCCTACGGTAGTCCACCTCAGAACTGTTTGGTGCTTAGCCATAGTTTGATTGGCTTGGCATTTTACTTTAACTCAACAATCCTATTCAGCTAGTCTGGCTCTACCTCTGCCTCTCAACCCTTTGTGCTACCCTAATGGTCTCATCTAGAGTTATGAGACTCGGTAGTTCTACTATAATACCAATCTCAGTTCTTAGCCTAGAAATGAACAGTGCTACGGTTCATGTCTCAAGCAAGTTAACATCACACCAAATCATGAGCAACTGAAACTCTTGGATATAGTCATCCACTGATAAAGGCATATTTTACTCATATTCCATTATGTGAATTATGTTGAATTATTATTGATTTTATAGAAATTATTGAGAAACGGTACTTAAGTATACTCATTTGAATATTTTAGGTCTCGAAGGATTTAAAGTGAAAATATGAGCAATTTGGAGGAGATTTATGCAATCGAAGGAAACTCAAATCAAACTACATCGACTAAGGAAATTAGGAGTGAAAGACGTTAGCCTTGAGTCGGCTTACATTTAACACTGTTGGCCTTCAATGAAAATAGCCTATCCTGAGCCAACTTTGATTTCCAACCTAAATTAGTTGATAACCATCTTTTGTTTGCTCTATAAATATACATAATATTGATATTTTTGGGGACTTTTGCATTTCCTTTTAATCTAGATAGTTTTAGAAGAAGTCATGAGATATTCTAAGAGGATTCTAGTAGTGATATTATGGATCACTGAGTAGACCTTGCCATTGCTATGGAGATCATTCTTATAGTTCTAGCAATTGAAGTTTTCCTGATCATTGTTACAAAATCAGTGATTTCTATTCTATTATTGTTTATGCAATTTTATAATTTGTTCTTGCAATTTTTTTAGGTAACATGACCACAACCATAAGCATCACTCTCGACATCGTTAATTTCTCCTTAGATGCAAGGATTCGACATTCTCACAACAAAGCTTTAAAAAAACACTCTTCACGCAAGAAATTCTCATCCTTACAAAAAATACTAATTGAACAGTGAATAGCAACTTACTCTGTTCTTCTAAATGAAAACATAGTATAACAAACAACAGACTAGAAATAACTACACAACATAGCTTTCGGTTACAACCTCAAGCTTTGATACCAAAGATTATTTAATGTGCTTAGGAGCTCAATTATCACTAAGGCTTACCATAAGATATGAGAACCAAATGGGTCTTTCGAAGTATCGAAGAAAATAGGATGGTAAGGTCAGTAAACTAAATGTAATAGCTGACGTGAAGTTGCTTAGAGGAAATGACTCACCAATGAACACAACATAACTTGGCACTTTGGTTGATATACTACATAAATTAAAGTCAAGGTTTACCCGCCACCAATCTTGAGCTATTCGACAAAACTGGATAAGAGTATATAAAAGGGACTTGGAGAGAGATATCTCGCAAGGACCAAGAATATTCAATTTTTGTAAGAAACGTAAGATGTTTCAGCTATAAAGAGAAGGAACTATTTATAATAAGTACCTAGGGCAACATTACACTTAAGGAAAATTACAAAAAGTCATACATAAAAAAGGGGTTCCTAGTACATACAAAAAAGGGTAAATAGGACAAACGATAAAAAGGGAAAATAGTACAAAGTTAGGTGAAAAGGATAGGTGGTAGCTTGTTAATGGTCCAGTACTAAGGAATCTTTGGGCGCAATAGCTAAGCTGGATCATGACGTAGCGGCACTAAGTTATCAAGATGGGTAAGGAATGTCATAAGTATTAGTAGTAGGCTGAAAGAGAAGTACTCTGCTAGTAGGAGCTTATGTCTTGGAACTTGGCAGGAAGTTATCATCAATTGAAGGTTTGAGTAGGACTTGGTGTGTTTGACCTTAGGCCCAAAACAAGACCTAAAACCCTTAAGAGTTAATTACCAATCTTAGATCAATGAAATTAATTAGCCCAATCCAAAATATTACGGGTCTAATTAAACCAAATGGATACTACCACCTGATAAAACACTCAAAAACGATGAAAAGTGATTGTAAGAGCATGAAAAAACAGACTTAAAATGAAGAAGTTATAGCGAAAACAAGTTTTAACCATACTTAGGGATTTAGGATAGGCTTCAGTAATTAGGTAGACTATTAGGTCCTTGAAGAAACCTTCTTATAATTACTTACATGGATTTTATTATTATGTTTTAGGTCATTTAAATTCTAATTCAAGAACCCTGAAGGCCAAGATAAGTAAACAAGTAGGCTAGGTGAGAGAGTTTCAATGAATTGCTACTTAGTTATGTTTGATAATTACTTGATGTTCTATTGCTTACCCTTAATCATCTATTGAGTGACTAGTTGTTTTGTATGCCAACATTCACATGATCGCCTTATTAAATTGGTAAGTTTAAATATTTGGCTAGATTAATCGGATACATCTGTCATATGTTAGTAATACATTAATTGTAGACCGAGTTGTCTACAACTTTGCTAAGTTTTTTGAAAAAAATTGTGAAATTGCATTTTTGAAATGTTTATTATTCAAAGAAAAAATTATCAACTTAATAAGTGCTCATGGTAGTCGTTTGTAACTTTTTTCTTGTTGAGGCAAAACTAGTAGACCATCTCCAATTGATTAATAGCAAGTAGCCTAAGTTAGGATTCGTATGGTTTAGCCCGTGGGGTATTATATATATTTGCTGATAGTGAGTCCATGGGGCATTTTATTGATAATTGATAACCCAAGATGGTATTTGATGCATACTATAACTAAGAACAAACAAAGCTAGTAGCAAGGATGGGTCCAAGCTTGCCGAAAGCTTGAAAGGGGTGATGGGGAAACTTGTGAGAAGGCAAACAACAAATGAAAGAGCAAGCAAAACTCACGAACAACTCTAAAGGATATAACATACTAATAGAACCTCTAAAGACTCATGGCATAACTCGATATGACACACGAGTTAATCTAGTAAGGTTACTCATCACTAAGCCTTATTTAAAGATTAAGATAAGAGTAAAAATGAGAGTAAACAATTAGTGTTTATGAGAGGAAATATTAAGTATATTAATGGTAACCTAATCGTTATGGCTATAAGAACAAGATGTATTTATACTCGATAAGTTAGGGCAACTTGTTTAAAAGGTAAAAGACAAAAAGGGTTTTGGCCTAAAGAAGTAATGTACAAGAATACAAATTGGTAAAAATGAATATTCAAGAGAAGTAATGATTAGTGTGGCAAATTCTATATGTAGTCCTCTATACGTAGTAAAGATACATTAGCGATGTCGTTGGAGGGTATAGACAAAAGAGTACTAGTAAATTGCTTGTCCAAGTAGGGGTAACTGAGGATTAGTTCAGTGTTGTTCTCTTAGCCTCTCAGTAAAAGTGATGTTAAGCAAGTAGTCGGTCGAGCATGAGTAAGTAAGTACGTAAGTTTTGGCAAATATCTCGGCATTTTGCTACTCAGTACACAATCTCCGAAAGATGGGCAGTCATTCAGCTCGGCATGTAGAGTAGATCGGCAACTAGATAGTTGACTGGAGTAAGAAGATTCGCCTTGCTAGTCCCTTTAGTCTTCGGGCTCGGCTACAGGTAAAAGGCCTAATAGCCTAATTCCTATCATTTCCTTCAAGTTGATTTAGATTTAGGATCAAATTCGAATGGTCTTCGATTAGCTCTCCATCAAGATAATATGGACCGAAGTCAACAATGTTAAAGGTATCAGAAACCTCATAATCTTCGAGTAGCTCTAACCTGTAGGCGTTGTCATTAATCTTCTAAAGGATTCTGAAGGGTCCTTCAACTCTTGTAGATAGCTTATTCCTCTTCTTGCTAGGAAATCTTACTTTATTGAGGTATAGCCATACCAAGTCTTCTGGCTGGAATCGTTTAGCCATCCTACCCTTAATCTTCTCTCACATTCTTCTAGCAACTTAGTAAAATCTATCGAGTGACTTTATTGTAGATGTGTTGAAGGGACTGTGCTTGGGTTTTCACGTTAAGGTCTTCTTGCTCAAACTCAAGTATAAGGGTATGATCGACGGGCAGCTTGAGATTGAATCTATAGACAACTTTATAGGGGGTCTGCTTATTAGTATCATGTACTGTTCGGTTATAAGCGAATTTAACCACTAGTAAGCAGATGTCTCAATCAACTAAGTTCTTCCCCATTGTAGCTCGAAGTAGTGATCCCAAGATTCGATTGACTACCTTTATTTAGCCATCGGTTTGAGCGTGACAGGAAGTGCTGAATAGTAGTTTAGTTCCCTTCTATTGCTATAGAGTTCTCCAAAAATGACTTAAGAACTTTGAGTCTCTGTCTAACATTACAGTTCTTAGCATACCGTTTAGCCAAACAATTTCCTATAAGAAAAGAGAAGTAATAGCCGATGCATCGTTAGTTTTGGAGCAAGGCACAAAGTATGCTATCTTGTTATCCACAACAACCATTATAGAATCTTTGCCTTAAGTAGTTCACGGTAATCCATGAACAAAATTCATGCTCAACTCAGTCCATGGTCTCATCAAAACAAGTAAAGGCATTGCTTTCCCCTACTCTACTTGGCTCGCCATTTAGCCCTCTTGTGCACAGCATAGCCTTCAACAACTCGGTGCACATCTTACCTCATTCTCAGCCAAAAGAAATGACCATTTAAATGCCTAGAGAGTTCTCTATTGTAAGCTTCCCTGATAAGCAACTCCAGTAGTGAACAGATCAACATGCACAATTTCCCTCCTTGGAATAAGTATCCAACCTCCATATGATATTCATCCATTGTTCTTCCATCGATACTTCGCACAAGTATGGGTCCGAAGTGTGGATCCCCAGAGCATTGTTCCTTAATGCTCGCGAACCCAAACAATCTTGTCTGCAATTTGGTAAGGAGCGCATGCCTTCTCAAAAGAGCATTTGTAACCATGTTGCTCTTTCCTTATTTGTATTTTATTATAAAATTAAATCCTTTGAGGAATTCATCCCATCTCACCTACCGCTTTGATAACTTTGTCTAACTTCAAAGGTATCTCAAGGACTAATGGTCAGTATAAATGACTAATTCTCTCGGTAGTAAATAATGTTGCCATACTTCTAGTGCTCAAATCAGTGACAAGAGTTCTTTGTCATATACAGAGTAATTTAGCTTAGGTCTTCTAAGCTTCTCATTGTAGTAGGTAATTGGTTAGCTTTCCTGTATTAGGACAACACCTATCCTAATGCCTAACGGATCACATTCCAATTCAAATACCTTCTTGAAGTCAATAAAACTAATATAGGGGTGGAAGTCAACTTTCCTTTCACTTTAGCAAAACTCTTCTCCTCCTTTTCTCCCTATTTAAAGATGATGTTCTTCTTTTTCAACCCATAAAGGTTGCAGTAGGGGTGCTCAAATTCCTTATAAATCTCCTATAAAAGGAAGCCAGTCTATGGAAACTTTGCACCTCAGCACAAGTAGTTAGAGTCGGCTACTCAATGATTGCTTAGATCTTCTTGTCATCCACTCGTAAGCCTCCTCCACTTATTACATAGCCTAAGAATACCACTTCGTCCAAGAAAAAACAATATTTCTTAAGATTGCTAAATAATCTCTCAGCATGGAGGACATTTAACATGGCACGAAGATGTTTACAGTGACTTGGCATGTTAACCCTATATACTAAGATGTCATCAAAGTATACCATGACACACTTCCCCATCAGATTTCTTAGTATGTGGTTCATTACTTGCATGAAAGTACTCAGGGCATTTGACAAGCCAAATGACATAACCATCCACTCATAGAGTGCATACGGAGTTTTACACGTAGCCTTCTACTCATCTCTCGATATCATGCAAATTTGATGATAACCAGACTTCAGATCAATCTTGTTGAAGATCTTAGCTCCCCTCAATTCATCCAACATATCTACTAATCTCAAGATAGGATACATGTATTTGATTGTGATCTTGTTTACAGCTCAGCTATCAACATACATTTGCCAGGTTCCATCCTTTTTTGACACTAGAAGCACTAGAACAACACAAGGGATGAGACTTTCCCTAACATAACTCTCTCCAATAGTTTATTGACTTGTTGTTGGAGCTCAAAAGCCTATTTGAGACTCATCCGATAGGTTAGCTCATTCGGTAGGGCAATGCCGAGTGTTAAGTCAATGTAGTGTTCTATGCCTCGAATTGGAGGCAACCCTTAAGGTAACTGCTCTAGGAGCAGATCCGTATATACTTCTGGCAACGCTTTCACTTCTAGGGGTAGTTCAACCTACTCCTTCAATTCTAATAAGCATTTGACTAACATGAGGGTTGATTCATCGGCATGGATAACCTTTCGGACCTTAGCTCTACTCATCATCAGAGTCTTATTTGATCCAAAAGCAAGTTTAGCCTGTAATTTGTTAACTTCACTCAACAGCATCTGGTTTAGTGTAATCTTCTGGCCATCCTTCTCGAATACATACATACTCCTGTATCTGTTATGGATAACTCTTCTATTGAACGGCCATGGTTGGCCAAGTGACACGTGCAAGGCCCACATGGGTAGCACATCGTAGAGAATTTTGTTGGAGTTATTTTTAATTGTGATTGGCAGTAATACTTGCTGAATGACATGTACCGTTCCCTTCTCACTTAGCCAATGTAACTTATACAGCCTTGGGAGTACGATAGTAGGCAACTTCAACCTTGTGATCAAATTGGTTAATACTACATTGGTATAACTTCTACTATCAACTATTAGTACGCTCACCTGATCATTCACCTTACAGGTGGTATGAAATAAGTTCTTCCTCTACTCCTCTTCCCGTGAAGGTTTTAAGTTTATTGCACGTTGGACAACCAATACCAACTGATCCAAGTCCTTGGCGAACACATCCTCTTCAATCAATTCATTATCATGAGAAACTTCTTTTTGGTAAGGCTCTCTCCCTCAAGTTCCTTATTAGTACTCTCCACTTTCGACTTCGAGATGTCTCCCTTGATGACCATAGTTCTTTGATTTAGGTACTAAGCAACCACATGTCTAAACCCTTGGCACTTAAAGCACTTGATCCGGTTCGTCTTTCTACTAGATCCTTGCCCTTTCTCCTAAGTTTAGGTCAGTACGTCATTGTTAAGTCAATCTTGTTGCTTGGCTCGGATATCCACCTTTCGAATTGGTTCAGCGCTTAACTAAGCTCGATGACTTCCCTATCTAGGTCAACTAGTCGGTAGTCTAGTCAGTACTCAGCCTTTTTTCTACCTCTCTACTAGTTAAGCTATTTGAATGGCTTCATCCATTGTGGTAAATCGTTGGAGTTCCATAATGTCTCGAATGTCACCTCTCAATCTAGTAAGGAACCTAGAGATTATTCGTGTTAATGTTTCCTCCACTTCACAGTGGATCATAAGCATTTGAAATTCTTGGACATACTCATCAATAGATCAGCTTCCTTGTCTCAGCTCCTAAAGTTGAGTAAAAGTATCCTGTAAATAAGTATCTGGCACAAATTTGTTTCTAAGTATTCTTCATCTCAAGCTAAGTATTAATCTCTCTGTATCCTTCTTGTCTTCTCATAGCCTGAAAATTCTTCCACCATATGGTGGCATATTCGAAGAACTCAATAGCGGTAGTTCTCACTTTCTCATAATCCTCATATTAGTAATAGTAAACACACGTTCTACCTTCTCTTCCCACTCTAAGTATTCATCTGCACTTCCAAATGCATTGAAACTCAAAATTCAAAGCTTCACATGGTCGAAGGCTCTAGGTACTCACACTCGCTCTTCTTCTTCCTTATCCTATTCTCTCAAATCTCTTAAGTCAATCCTTTTCCTTACTCGTCTACCTACTCCTCTACCTTAAACTTATTAAGCTAAGTTCTAACCTCTCAAAGGTCAAGTAGCTTATGGGGTGTTATGCACAGTTTCAACAAGTCAGTAAGCCAATGCATGAACAACTCAGGTTAAATCCACTAAGAGGTTAGCCACCTCATTAAGTCTCTCATTAGTGGTCCTAGGGGTACCCCGAGACTGTTGACCATAGTGGACAACTCTATTGTTGTCATCTCTAACACCAATGTTAACAATTGGTTCCATCATTTTCTTTGATAGATTTTAGTTTTCAAACTCTTCAATTAGATGTTTCAACAAACACTTTCGCAAACCAAAAATTTAACAGCCGGCAAATACAATAGTTAAGAGAATATAGTAACTTGTTTTGTTTCACACACGTAAAATAAAGTATAAACAGAACTTCAAAACACTACTATAACTCAAGTGAAACCTTCTCTCTAATACTAAGATAATGCGTATCGTGACCAAGAACAAATAAGGCCGATAGCAGGGATGGGTCTAAGCTTACCAAAAGCTTGAAAAGGGTGATGAGGAACCTTGTAAGAGGATGAACAACAAATGAAAGAATAAGCAAAACCTACAAATAGCTCTAAAGGATATGACACACCAATAGAACCTCTGAGGACTCATGGTACAGCTCGATATGACATACGAGTTAGTTTGGTGAGATTACTTACCACCTAGCCTTACTTAAGGGTTAGGATAAGAGTGAAAATGAGAGTAAATAATCAGTGTTTACAAGAGGAAATATCAAGTGTATGAATGATAATATGATCATTACGGCTACAAGAATAAAGGGTATTTATACCTAATAAGTTAAGACAACTTGCCTAAAAGAGAAAAGACAAAAAGTGTATTGTCCTAAAGAAGTAACGTACGAGAATACAAAAGGGTAAAAAGGAATATTCAAGAAAAATAATGATTAGTGTAACAAATTCTATATGTGGTCCTGTACATGTGGCAAAGATACAATGGCAATGCCATTGGAGGGTGTAGATAAAAGAGTAGGAGCAAATTGCTTGTCTGAGCAGGGATGATTGAGGATTAGTTCGGTGTTGTTCCTTTGGCCTCTCAGCAAGAATGATGCCGCACAAGTAGTCGGTTGGGCATAAGTAAGTAAGTACGTGAGGTTTGGTAGATATCTCGGCATTCTGCTATTCGGCACATAATCTTTGAGTGATGGGAAGTCATTCGGCTCAACATGCAAAATGGATCGACAACGAGATACTCAGCTTCGGCAGGAGTCGGCTAAAGTAGGAAGATTTGCCTTATTAATCCCTCTAGTCCTTAGGCTCAGCTGTAGGTCAAAGGCCTAGTAGTCTAATTCTTATTAGGATCCATCTAACTTATTAGTAAGGTATTCTTAACTAAGGTAATAGTCAAGTTCTGTCTATCGAGAAGGTACCCATAGACAACCTCATATAAATAAGGTGAAGTGCCCCATGTGGTTAAGTATGGGCGATAATTGATGTATAGACGATGTAAATCTATACCTTTATTCATAAGAATCAAACTACCAAACCTTTAACCCAAGACCGAGTGTGAAGACTTAAGGGAGTAGTGAAGCAGATTCTACTATTCTAACTAACTCCTACTAAGGCTAAACTGATCCTACTGCCGACCAACTCCATATTCCAAGCTGAGTAACTTTTTATCTCTCAACAGTCGAGTACTGACCTAACGTATGCTCTACCAATAGTTTGACCCTTTATACATCTACTCAGTTATGACCATACTAACCTCCAACTTGATAGTATTGATGCTAAGAACCCCAGTGCACATCCACAACCATAACTTCTCATAAGGACCCCTAAGTCTGCTTACACCTCGACTCGACAATCACCAACCTGATCGTATAATTTGTCTTCTCTTACTACAAAGTCACCCATCCATAGAGAGCTGTGTATCCAAGAAATCATATGAAAGAATCATTCATACATAACGGACATTTTTCTTGATTTTCTCTGTATGCCCTTTTCCATTCTTGTATATTACTTCTTTAGGACTTTACTCGTTTTAGTTATTTTTGTTTAGATTTGTTGCCCTAATATTTTGGGTATAAATACCCATTATAAAGGTAACCACATCATCAGATACCTTAGATATTAAATATACTTCTCTTTTCATAAGCTAAGTATGCTTACTTGCATCTTCTTGCTCTTATCCCAATCCTAGCTAGGTGGCGAATATCGCCAACCCCCTCCCTCATAATTAGACCAACTCATATGTCATATCCAATTAAGTCTACAAAGTTTTCTTGATGCATCATATCCTTAGAATCGTTCGTAGTTTTTGTTTGTTTACTTTCGTTATTATTCATGCATTTTCCCATCTTTATTTTCAAGCTTTCTACCAGCTCAGACCTACCTCGATACCATTACCCTTATCAACTCTTGGCACAGCATATCATCTTCCATGGTTTTAGAGCCCTTACATTCATCACATGTGCATTCATTTTGTATGTAACTAGACTGTATGTTTGTTATGTGCATTCATTTTGTATGTAGCTAGACTGTATGTTTGTTAATAATACTTGATAACTTACTTTAACCGTAATAGCAAAAGATGAATTCACTAAGCTGTAATATGCCCACCCCCTAAGAGTTCCTTTTTACAAGCAACCAAAAACTAGGAATGGGCTAAGATCATAGTGCAAAGTGTCCCTTTAAGTAGTTGGATTAGACAGATAAGATTACTTTATTAAATTGTATTAGTTAAGCTAAATCTTTATAATATTTAATTACTCCTATCCAATCTTATTATTTGGTAGGTGATTCTAACTCTTAGTGGTTTTAGTGAACTGTGGATTACTGAATCACTTTTAGCTACGTATATATATTTAAGTTGATGCATGTAAAATGATTAAGTATGATTAAAAACTTACAAACTAGAGTCTTGCTACCTTTGACTTGCAAGGTAGCTTTTATATCATAGTGTACACATAATATGAAGATTTTAAGCAAAACTATTAAGCCTCTTTTTAAGGCATTACAAACACACTTTTAGTAATACATATCACATGAAACTAGTATTACTTGAAAGATTTGTCGCTTTAAACACGCTATGTGAAGTCATTGGAGTTTATGTTATTATGTTTAACTCATGACCCAATTAGAGACTTAGATCCGAATTGACCTGACCTAGATCTGCGCTTAGTGAACCTGATCCAACCTGTATCTAATTAGTAGGTCATTAGTTTAATATAAGTTGTCTATTTTTTAAATTGTTTTTTAGTTTTACTTTGTGATAAATTGTTTAGTTGGGGTATTTACATAAAATAAGTATTAACATGCATCTCTTTACAGGTTTTGGCATTAATAGTTGATTTTTTTTTTAAATTTTATTTCTTTTGACATGCTTATTAAAATTGCAATTTTTTGGCTTTTTTCTAAGGTAAGTTGCATACCTAAGGTAAAAATCACACGCTTGTCATAAAGTTGCATCTTTAGCATAAATGGCATTTTTAAAATTTGAATTGCATGTTTTTCAATAAAATTCACTTTTTAAAAAAATTTTGCATATTTTTTTTCACTAAAGTTGCATTTTTTTTAAGAGTTACATCTTTTTAGTTAAAATTTCATTACTTAGGAAAAATTGCATATTTTGTTAAGAATTGCATCTTTTATTAAGATTTGCCATTTTTTTTAAATTTGCTCCTTTTGTATAAAAATTACATTATTGAGAAAAATTGCATCTTCTACCAAAATTCATATCTTTAGGTTAAGATTTGCATATTTTACACTCAAGTTGCAAATTTTTGAAGATTTGGGTAAAAATTGCATTGCATGTAAAAATTCCATTTTCTAAATATTTTAGAGATTTTTCTAGGAAGAATTGTTTTGTCATGGAGTTGGTTTTTTTGAAAGATAAAAATCTTAATTTTTTTTTAATTAGTTTCTTTTTTTTAGTCTTTTTCAAAATTAGGAATAAAAACTAAGGCTTCTTTTTTAAGGTCTTTCTTAATGAAAAATAAATGGATAAAAACGTAAACCTAGCTTTTTATTAAGAAAATGAAACTAATTAATACACTAAAGTTTTTTCTGAAATAAAAGAACTATATTGATTTGATCTTGACTAGTGGATACATAAGCATTTTTGAGATAATTATAAAAATTGAAAAAAAAATTTTGTCTTTTTAGGAAAATCTATAATAAAAAATAATAAAAATTCATTTTCATTGCATTTTGCATAATTTTGTATTTTTAGAAAAATTTTAAAAACAAGGCCCATTAGTTTTTTTTTTTTTTCTAATTTATGCATGGTGACTTTTGTTTTAATAGGTTAACCTTTAAACTCAGGTTTTTAGTTAGAAAATTTTCTAAAAATTATTTTTTTAAAAAAAATCATAGACTAGTAGCTAAATTAGAGGTTTTCTACCCAAAAATCATAATTTCTCTCTTTTACTAGTTGGCGACTCCGCATTAATTTTTCAAAAGTTTTTCTACCTTAATTTTATATAAAGTGATTTATATTAAGCGGGTTGAACTTAATATAATTAAATTAAGGAAAATTAAAATAGGGCTTGACACATTATACTCAGGATTTTAAGTTCTATAGGTAAAACTACTTCAGGTCCAAAAGCCAACTAAAAAGGAGTTTCCCGTATTAAAGTTCTATGAATAGTCTGATATCCTTAAAGTATACTTGACAACTCCTTTGCCCATCTATTCCTTGCTTCCATGCAAAATGACCTTATTCACTACCTCCACTTAGCCATTGGTTTAGGAATGAGAAATGAATGTATAGCATTGCTTGATGTAGTGCCTTTTGCAGTATTCCTTGAATTGATCTTTGTCGAATTGTTGACCATTACAAGTGGTAGGAGCGTATGGAACGCCAAACCTTGTCAAGATTGATTTTACTGCAAAAGCCTTTATACTATTCTTTGTTATTGATGCTACTACTTCAATTTCCACCTACTTAGTGAAATAATCTATTGCTATAATGATGAATTGGCACTACTTAGTTGCTTTAGAAAATTGACCTAAGATATCTAAGCTCCACTAAGCAAATGGCCATAGGCTTTTCAAAGGAATAAGATATGTGCTTGAGGTTCAATTAGCGCATTTCTTTAGCAGCAGTCTCAAATGTGCACCAACTTCTATGCATCTTGTTTCATGGTTAGCCAAAAATATGCTATCCTAAGAGATTAAATGTATAGAGCACCTACCTTTATATGATTATTGCACTCCCCCACTAGTAGTTTAGTCAAAACCACAATCTGCCTCACTAGGTAGGAGGCATCGCCAATTAGCCATACTCAACCCCTTCTTATACAACATTCCATTAATGATCATAAAATTAGTAGCTTGATCTATTAACCTTCAAGCTTGCTTTCTATCCTCTAGTAAAGTCCTATCCTTCCAATAAGTTAGAATTGGGTCATCCAGCTTGGCTTTAGCCCTATCACTTACACTTCTAAGCATTCTCCAACATTGACCTCAATAGTTTTCTTGGGTAGATATTTTATAAATGCTTTCTCCCCTAAGTTTGGCAAATTAGTAGATGTTAAGTATTTGCGGTATAGTTTCTTATCCGACAAATTTCAATGATTTCCCATTGGTTGAACTTTGATCTGATATCCCTTACAACTTACAAGTATATTCCCATACTCTCATCTTTAGCCATACTTTCATCCTTAACTTATTAGATAATTGATTGTAAGTTTGAAAAGACCTCTAACTTTCTTGCATCAACCTCCTTTGCCAGCTGTATCCTTACCACTAATGCCTCATATCTTAGTCATTATTGCTAGCTGGGAAATTGAATTTTAAGGTGTAGAATATCCTTACTCCCAAGGGACCTCTTTAAACCAATCGCACCACTTCCCTCATTAATAGATGATCCGTCAACATGAAGTGACCAAGTTAGCTCCATATGGCGTATGATATCTTCACTTCATGTGAACTCAAAAAGAAAATCAACCAATATCTAAGCCTTATATGCTTCACAAGGTCAGTATTTCACACCAAAGCCACTTAATTCCAATGCATATTTAACCATTCGACATAAAACATTAGGACTTTACAATGTTTGTCTCGAAGGCTGATTGGTCAAGATAATCACTTGATGGGCCTTGAAATAAGATTCGAGCTTTCTCGTAGTAATCATTGCCAACAAAACACATCTAACTTTGTATAACGTAACTTTGAGCCTTGTTACACATGACTTAAATAATAAATTGGTTGATGCTTCCTTCCTTCAACTTAGACCAACATCGAAGACAAAACATAGTCAGTAACAAACAAGTATAGATATAGAACTTCACTAGTTTTAAGCTCCAACAACACAAGCAAAGCCATAAGAAACTTTTTCATTTCCTAAAATGCTTTCTTACATTGCTCTATCCATTTTTACTCGAATTAGCTCCTTAACACTTGGAAAAATTTTGAACATTTATTTTCACTTTTCAATACAAATCGAGTCAGAGCTACAATGTGCTTAGCTAACCTCTACACTTCCTTCACATTGGTCGGGGACTACCTCTATGCCCCTATGTATCATTATGAAGCCCAAAAACTTTATTGAAGATACTTTAAACACACACTTCTATAGGTGTAGCTTCATATTATGATGTCTCAATATTTACAATGTCTCTTCTAAGTCTACAAGGTGGTCGTTGGGTAGCTTTTTTTTTACATATCATTTCATCCACATATACCTCAATGTTCCTCCTAATATGAGGCTTAAACATCCGAGTTATTAGCCTTTGGTATGTCGTTCCTGCTTTCTTTAAACTAAATGGCATTACTTTATAGCAATATGTACCAAAATTCATCATAAAAGAAGTGTGAACCTGATTGGCTTTGTGCATTTTGATATGATTTTATCTAGAAAATGCATCCATAAAGCTTAAAAGTGCATAGCCAAATGTAGAATCCACTAATTGATCTATCTATGGCGAAGGTAGACAATCTTTTGGACAAGCCTTATTGAGGTTGGTAAAATCTATACACATTTACAATTTGCCTTCTTCACCAAAGCACATTTAGCCAACCAAGTCAGATATGGTTCCTCCATGATGAAATTTTCCTTCAAAAGCTTATGGACCTCCTCTTCAATGGCTCCTTTACCTTTTAGGTACAAAATTTTTTCTTTTCTATTGCACTACCTTCACATTTAGATCAATTTTCAATTGATGAATGATGACCTCCTTCGGGGTTTGTATCTTACGCATATACCTTATATATTCTAACATAGAATCTAAAAAAATAAAATAAAATTGTTATATAAAAAATGGAAGGAAAAAAGAATTTTAATTTGTCATGGGTAGGGACACTATTGCTAACATAATAACGTCTATACAATATGCTAATATAAATAGAAAAGGGACGATTCAAATAGCATCAATTAACATCACTAAAAACATTATTAAAAGTCATTTTCCCATATAATTAAAGGTAAAGAGGGAAGGTTTCGTGAGACTCTACTTAGAAAATGAGTTGATTATTCAAGTCATTTTGTCATTGCCGTAGGATCCTTACACAAATATGTCCCTATTAGCTTGGAGAAAATTTTTTATTTCTTCCATTAAGTTACGCAACAAACTTGTACCTATTCTTGTTGTTTGTTTAAGGTCATCGCTAGCTAAATAATTATAGTCTCCTTAATTGGCTCTCCTTTAATATTTGGCTTTTGCTATGAGCTCTCTTTAATATTATAAACTTAATCTCTTCTCAATGGTTTCAATAAAGCAATTTCGCTTATTGCTGATCCCCTTAGCATATCCCAATACCTAATGGGGTAGGAACTTAGCTTTCAAATCAACTATCGATGGAACCATCTTGAAAATGTTTGTGGAAGGTTGTCCCATAATCACATTATAAGAGGACAGACAATCCACAATCATAAAATCAACTATCTTCTTAGCAACATTCTCTTCATCTTTAAGTTGTAGTAGGAGTTATAACTCCTTGAACTCGGATTGGTTGGTTATTGAACCCTTACAAATTATATTTATAAGGCTTTACCTTGCAATTTAGCTTTAAGATCATCTTGTCGAATGCATGCTTGAAAATAACATTGGTAGGGCTCCTAATACCTACTATGTTCTTCTTTACTTCAAACTCAGTAACACTTGCACTAATAATTAGTGCATCATCATGTGGGAAATGAATCTCAATCAAATAACTGTCTAAAAAGCTTATTATATCAACAATTTTGAGCTTCTTAACTCAGGCACCCAAAACATGATCTCTCAAAGTACTTGCCAAGCTCAACGTATTTAGTGTATTCCCATCCTGTGATCTTCTAATGATGATATTAATGACACCATTTGAACTCCTTAGCAAGTTGGTCAAAAGATGAAATTGACCTAAGCTTCAATGTGTTAAACCAATTACTGGCAAACTTCCTTAGCATTGAAAGAAAAACCTTGCAGGCAATTGCATCACTAAGCCTATACAACTCTATGAGATTCCAAAAAGTATTCAAATGATCATTGATGTCTTCTTGTGATCATAAGTGTCAAATTGTGCTTGCTGATGATTTCCATTGGAGTTTTGTCTCAACAATGGTGGTGCCCCTCATTTCTTGCAAAATGCAATGCTTCATCACTTGCATCTTCCAAAGACGGCAAGGGGAGAGAATGTCGATTCCTACTCTTCTAACTTTTTCTTCAATTCTACACTATGTAGTGAAACTTCCTCGTATTGCCTTACCAACTTAACACGTTACGTAATAAATAACTATTCTAAACTTTCTATACAGTTGTTCCAAACTACTTATGCTTTCAAACTCATCTTGTTGCTGCTATTGTTATAGAGGAGGTATTATTGGTATTAGGCATGGCGACGATTGCTATTGCGGGGGCTGCTCTTCTTGAACCACCTAAAGGGTATCAATAGCAAATGACGCCAAAATTGTTGACAATCGAAACTGTTAGCTTAGGTAATGGGCTTGTAGGAATGTTTTAGCTTATAAAAGAAGATTGTTAGGCTATAAGGGTACTAGGGAGACATTGTTACCACTCCAATACCTAAATAAGTAAACGGAATAATGTTTGAAAGATAGTAAGAGAGAATAAGTGAGAAAGAGGCTAAGAAGAAATACCGAAAGCTCCTGAGTTGTATTAATAAGCTGTAACTTGTAACTGCCGTATTGGTTGTGGTTAGGACATTTGTTATATTGAGAATTGAATTTCAAACCACTTTCTTATTCTTAAGAATGTGGGGCTAATGGGTAGTTCCTTATGTGGTAACCACTAACTGTTTGCACCTTATATCCAGAGTTAAATGCCTAGAGATTCCACCCTTTGTGCTAAACCTAAGAACATGGAAGATAAGTAATGATAGCTCATTTTTAAGCAATTCTAAGTTGTCTTAAGCTCTTTCGACTTGAGCTGAGCTCTATTCATGTATACGAATGATGTTCACCATATATAAGCAAGGCTCAACTTCTAAATTTAGGTTGGAATAGCTTCATAGAGGTCTATTGTAGGCTTAATAGCTATTTTGAGCTCTTATAGGCCTATAGTTGAAGATTCCTATCAATAATAGTGCATCTATTTGGAGTTGAATAAACCTATTGGTTTAATAATAATATAATAGAAATAAATGTGACAAATGGAGCTCAAGTAATATAGATTACACATCATAAGAAGTACTAAAAGAAACATTTAATTAGTGTAAGAACAAAAGCATGAAGGACTTACTACATTACCATAGCCCTCATCAACGGCACAAGTCATTAAATAGATTCTACATTTGCTAAATTTGTTAGTTTTACAAGATTATTTTTTGCTTATATATAGATATATTTTAAATTTTTTTCTTTTGTTGCTAAACATTGGATATAAATTATATATAAAAGGCAATTATGATCTTCAACTATATCTGAAGTGCTAGTATATATTTATTTTTCATTCATGACGAAAATGTCATGATTCTTCAAAATATTTCTGAATCAAATTTCGTTTGAGCAATTATTAGTGTATTTGTGTGGATTCATCATACAGTAGCACATGAATAGTCATAATAAAAAAATGCAGACTCAAAAGCCATAAATTCTTCCAGTCATATCTATGGTGTTATAGAGAACGGTGAATTTTTAATGTTTTACGCACTTGATATAATTACAGTCATCTAAAGACTGGTTGAGACTATATATATACCTAAAATAACTAGAAAAGCATCATATTATAATGTTTTACCTGTTTTGCCCTTTCTTTTGCATGGATTCCTCCTTTACAGAAACAAATATACCGAAGTAAACATTTCGTTCTCCCTCTATAATTATTATTTCATTTTAAAAGCAAATTTTACCTTCCAATTTCCCTATCTTCCTCCCCTTTTATCTAGGTCTCCATTTATTGTTGTCATTGCATCCATTTCTATTCGTCTTTTACTTTTTATCTTAATAATATGATTACCATCTTGGGAAATGTTCAGCCTATCATTTTCACGTAACCTGAAACTATCATAATAGATGAATGATATTACAACAAAATATTTACCATATTGAAAACATAGATCAAACAAAAATAGAGAAAATTAATTATAAATATATGACGTGTATTTTGATGTATTTGTAAATTTATGGCCTTTCTTTTTTTCTTTTTACAAACATATAATAAGTGTTTCATCAATATGTGTTAATGTTGATAATAAGACATGTTTTCTTATAGTTGGTTCATGATAATTAATTTAATAAAAATAATGTCATTGAATGGATTTAATCAAATAATATAATAAAAAAATAAAGCATGGAAATTATATAGGAAAAATAAAATAAAATTAAGTTGAAGATCTAATCCAAGCCCATTTGACTTGCCATCCTATAAATAAAGGGTGGTTAGCTACTAACAAAGAAAAAGGTGATAGTAAGCCATCCTAAGCTTATGGGTGGTTTGAAAATAGCCAAAAACAAAGATGGGTGGTGACTTGCCATGGTAATGAATGGCTAAGTTCACTACAGTTTAATAGATTTTTTATTTGTTCTTTTTTTTTTCTCACTATGGAGGTGTTCATGCAAACTTTACTTTGAGGTGGTTTATTGCCCCTCAACATTGGGTGGTTGGCCAACTAGTTAGGGTTTTTTACCTCAATTTTATTTTTTTAATTGACTATTAATTTTTTTTGTATATTTTTAATAATATTTGATTTAATATATATTATTATTTATTTAAATTAATTATTATGGATATAAGTTGATACTTATCCCTTTTAACATTAACATTTAGTAGCAAGTAAAGATCGTGAAGTTAACAAAATATCAAATACATATCATTTTTTTGTTTTTCTCTTAAAAATTTTATGACATATATATGATAATGAAAATAACTAGAAAAATCACATGATAATGACCTTGCTAAAAATAAAAGTTTATTACTACCTTAAACAAAAACTAGACCTAAAAGAGAGAGGGGAACATATTATTTTCAAATATAAATTAGCCAAATAAAGCAATTAGGATAGGAGGAGAAAAGCCTTAAAATTGTTTGTTTTTTTCTTAGTATTGTTAAGTTCACTTCGTATATTTTGATGAGAACAAAAAAGAACAAATGTGTAAGCATATATGTCTATATATATTTGTATATATTTGGTTTTCCATAAACAAGAAAAACTAAAACCTTTAAGGTCTAAGATCCATCAGAAGATCAGTTACAAAATAATTCAAAAGGTCTAGAAACAAGGAAGAGGAATATAAATTGAATGAAATTGCTTTCCGAATTAGAGTGGAACAAGTCAAGAGTTATCTTAAATATTGCAAGAAAAGAAGATCCAACTCCATCTATTAAATATATTAAGGAAATATATTTAATATGTTCCATAAAGAAGGATAAAAATCCACTAGGATAAAATTTAATCAAGCCAAATAAAGGAAAAATTTGACTATACAAAGCATTTTTCCTGATTTTATAAAAGGTTGAAATCACTAGAAGCATATTTGATTAAGAAATAAAGAAGGACAATAATCAAATTGATTTAAAAGACCTATTATGAAAATCATCCCTTTTATGAAATTAAAAATAGGGAAAAGATTATCTTCCCCATAATAGAGTTGAAGTTTTTGAAAAAAGAAAAGATATTACGTAAAGGTTCATTCTTTAAGATCTAATACATGGCTATGGAAAGGATCTCTGAAACTAAAATGGGAGGATATGCAAATTGATTCAAAAAAGAAATCAAGTAAGATCATTACACATTTTTGAAGCCACAAGTAAGAGGGTGAGGATAAATTTTAATTGGCCTTCCATACTTCGAATATCTAGCCATTGTAAGCATCAATGTAGAAAGAATTATCAATTCAAAGATGAAGACATAAGAAAATAATTGCAAATATTGCAGTGAACTTTTTGAAATCATCCTTATATAACAAGAACAAAAATTCAATCAGAAGCTCATTTACAATCTTTATTTTGTTCTTATTTGCTAAGGATCCTTTGTATTGTTTTCTTACTATTTCATTGTATTTCTTTGTATGCTTAGTGTATGTATTTGAGAGAGACTTATATAATCTCCATAATTATGAGTAATTAGCCTAAGGTGAGGCTAAATGAGTCTAGTAAAGGAACTTGTGATTGTAATCTCTCAAAGTTTTTTATTTGTTAAAAATGAACAATGGAACGACTTTAATAAGGTGAACTGAGTCCCCAATGGTGGAGTTAGTCCCTAATGGAGAAGCTAGAAAGAATATAGTAGGCATAGGACCGAAACACCATTTGACTTGCCTAATTTTCTATCTCTAAACTTTTATGTTTGTGTACTTTATTTATATCTTTATTATTCTACATACTTTCAAGCCAAACTTTTAAGTAATTAAGGGGTTTATTTTTCTAAAATCTTAATTTCTTAAAATTTTCAAAATGTAAACAATTCCTCCCCTCCCCTCCCCTCCCCCCAACCCCTTTTTAGTTACTTAACTAGGACTTACATGTTTATTTAACTCTACTATATAATTAGAATAGTAGAATGTAAGTTATAATATATACATATATATATATATGGGGGGATAATCTACTTAGAATGATTTTATAGAAATAGATAATTACTATTTTTTACTAAATAATAACTATGAAGGGTGGATATAATTTGATTTGGTTTATTATTCCATCTAAACCAAACAAAATGAAGCCATAAAAATAGTGGTTCAATTTTTTATAATTTTGACTAAAGTGGTATCATTTGCATTAAAAATTTTCTTAAACCATAAAACTTTTGTTTAGTTTTATAAACTAAATTGTATGTTATAGTCTAAGAAAATATACATATGTAACATATAATCTTATATGAAAAGTATTATATTAATGAAGTCCATATTGATGTGATTAAAAATTTTCAAATGTATATTAATAATTGGTTTTATTCATAAAATTAAACGTATAGTATGTGTAACGCTTTGAGACTTTGGCAGGGGTCACAACTTGTCATATATCCCTACTATTCAGGAATATGTTAAGGCTTTAGATTCACCAAAAGTCCATCTTAACGTTTCTACAGTACAATAAGAATAATTCTCCCAAAACAAACTATCAAAACAACTTACAGGCGAGTCGCTTTATTCATAATTATAACTATTAGTAGAGTCTCTAATTTTACAACAACAAATTATATGAGTAATTCTATTCAGCATCCTTACTTGATCTCCACAAATCATTTACATCCTAAATGCAGTACCACTGTTTGCCTCTCTTTACTCACTTGAAAATAATAGAAACCTTAACTTTTCACGAGCAACTATCTTAATGAGAATACTTATAGCCGTAAAAAGAAAATAATGAGCAAAAGCCTACTACGTAATGCACAAAGACATATAGATGCCATATCATTCATGTATATGCATATAATGCAAATTACATTAAGTATAATAGCAAATAATCAATCAATTATCTTGAATTTAGGCGAGTAACTAACAAAGTTGTACTCATGATCCTACAACACCATGATCTTCATTTACATATATAGGTAGATATTGAATATAAGTTTTCCACTAAGTCATTTATACTCGGAGTCTAGAGTTTAGTCATTGAAACCTAATTATTTAACTACATTGTCCCATATATGAGTTCATTAGGAAAACATCACCTATGATCAGTAGTTGCTCCCTAAGGATCTGCTAGGGTGGGTTGTTAAGATGAACGAGTCAAGCACAATCAACAATTATTAAGTTAGGTTGAATATAAATTTGTCCTGTTAGATCATTTTATCATAACAAGCACAACTATATAAGTAAGCACCGCATACTTAGAAAGCTGAATTCAAACTAAATACAAAACATGAATTAACCATGAACTCGAATCTAAAACCTAGCAATTATGATAATAAACTTATCTTAATCGTCTATTCTAATCAATCCAATTCAAGCATTTCAAGTAAGCTAATGTATTTTTGAATAATACTGCCTAAAGGTTCCTTAAGTCCCGTCTTATCTTAAGTACTTAAGAGTAACTATAGCTAAAATAAGTTAGTAAAGGTAAAGGTAAATGTTACAACTCCTTAAAACGCTTGGAATGAGGATTTGAAGGTTTAAGAAATAAAGTTTCAAGATACAGTTTGATTATTTGTAAAACATGTTTGTGAATAAGTTATAATAACTAAGATATTAAAAAATGGTTTTACAATATAAAATATACTTTAAGAAATATGTTAGAACATAAAGAAATTGATTTAAGAAAAGAAGAATGGAAAAAAACTTTATTCAGCCTTTTAAGATGAACTAGCTGCATGATTTGGGAGAAACCGGTTAGCTAGTCCTTACTAACCTTCCATAATAAGAAAGTAAGGTGCAAGTAACACCACAATTCTATTAGAATTCGTTGCACAGTTCAAACTAGAACAACAACAAAGCTTAGAATTCACTTCCCATACCAACTCAAATCTATTTTTTTTTTCTCTCACTTCAAATATACTTCGATTATTCACCAACTCATTAACATAACACATTTTTATACCATTCAAACTACAAATTTCATATCAAATACCAATTTAAAACATCAATTCCACCAACAAACTTCAAAAAACCAACTCTAATCTAAAGAATAAGAGAAAAGATAAAGAACACTTACTTGAAACATAAGAACACAAGGTGGAAATCTAAAAGTAAGTTAGACTCGGATAGATTAAATTGAAAACTCAAACATACAAATTTTGATTTCAAGAGATTAATTAAAAAAACTTATTCAAATGGATAATTTTCAAGGAAGTTAGCTAAAAAAGTGAAGTTTAGAAACTTAGTCTTATCATAGGATCAATTTTGTACGAATTGTCCTTAAGAAAATGGAGGCTTAACTTCCTTGTACAATTAAGGTTTAAAAGGGGTTAAGAGGAGAGAAGAAAGGAAGGGGTTTAGAGTAGCTAATGTTTGTTAGGGTTTTAGAATGAGATAATGAAAGTTAAAATGAATGGGGTTAAAGAGAGTTTTGTGACTTAAATAACTCTTATGCCCTTACCTTTAATGTATTTTTTTATAATTTTCTTGGGCATTACAATATGAATATTGGAGTTAACCTATATATAATTTATAAATGATGGTAATAAAAGTTAAATGTATACATACATTTCAATGTCTTTTAGTATCATGTTACAAATAAAATGTTACTACATTAGTTCTAAAACAATTTATTCTAGTTTTACTGTTTAATTTAGTTTATTATTCCAAACAAATCATAAATTATCTATGGTTTAGGCTAAATGTTTTTAAAATCAAATTGCAAGAATACCACATACTTTAGCTTGGTTTGCCTTAGTTAGTAGATTGATTTTATTTAATTATTTTTATTTTATTTTATTTTTTCCTATTCCTAAAAGTAGTATGTAAGAAAATACTTTTAATTATTTTAAATTTATCCAACTTACACTATCCTTCATTATCATTAATAGGAGTGAACGAGATTCGATTCGGTACAATTGCCCCTTCTTACCAAACTAAATCTAATATAACGATTATATTTTTTTTTTAAGTCGAATCTAGTCATACGATTCAGTTCATAAATTTTTTGAACCTAATTAAAATAGGTTCGGTTCGAGTTATGGCTCTAACTATTTGTATCAAATTATTATTAAATATTTTTATTTTCAATAAATTTAATAAATGTAAAATTTCATATGGAAATTACTCAATTTAATTTTAATAATTGATAAAAAATTAAGATAATAAATAACGAGATATATAAAATTTAATGAAATATACGAAAATTGATGGTAAAAAAATAAAAAAAGTATAAATTAATTGTATGATTTTTTTAACTAAATTATTCAATTCGATTTATAACAATATGGTGCAAATTATTTATATATAATTGAATGAAATTACAAACTAAACAATTCATAAAAACATCGATTTTTTGGTTTAACTTAATTCAGTCCGTGATTTACGTTTTTAATCCAATCCTAATCATCCCCGTTGAGAGTGAAACTCCCGCTACACGCCAATTTCTGCCGGCTGCTGATTGGCGAGAGTACTGTCTAAGCAGATAGAGCCCACGGTTTATCGTAATCCACGTCAGCAAACAGCCAAACACCCTCAAATTCATGTTGACTTTGACCTTTTCCTTTCTTCGCTTTTCTTGTAAGGTAAGGTAAGTTGTCCAATTAACTTTCCTTTCTCGTTTTTCCATCTACATAACCAGCAAAACCCCAAATCGCAAGCAAATATTTTTGAAGAAAGAAAAACACAAAGAAGAACTGTATTCGGGATCAGAACCCTGAAATCTCAAACCGCAATCACGATGAAGAAACTTCTCAAGCTCTCGTTTCTAATTCTTAGTAGCGTGTTGCTGTTCGCGATGAGCGTTCTGGGTATGTGCAGAGATACGAGAATGATGCCCGGAGGTGTTCATAATATCAAGGGTAACACAATCACCGATGGCATTAAGGACATCGCTCGCTTCGCTGTCGAAGAGCACAATAAAAAAGAGGTTCTCTTTCTCTCTCTCTCTTATCTAGGGTTATTATTTTTAAAGTTTCTTTTCTGCGACTCTGGGGTTTCCATATACAATTTGCATCCTCTGATTGATGGTATGATAATGTTTTGAGAAATTATGAACTGGGTTTAGTAATATTTATAGAAATTGAGTTGGTTCGGCCTTGATAATTGTGATTATTAGCAATTACATATATCTACTCAGTATTATACCCTTGGACTCCATCAAAACCTATGTATATCACTTATCTCGGTCACTTGTGTGATGACACCCTTAGAACATCTTGTGTATTCACTAAAACTAGCCTAATGGAAGGGGGAAAAAATCTAATAAGGTCATGTGTAGCATGTTAATCGAGCAATTTTCCTCCTAAGTTTTAAATTCTAATCCAATATGATAAGGCCAAATGATAAGAGTCTTATAAGCCATGCCATTAAACATGTTTAATAAATTTGTACAGACTAAGTTGGCTCACAAAGGCTTTGGTTGTATAAGAAAAAGATTTTGGGGTGATCCTATAATTTCAAAAGTTTAGAGGGATGTTAATGCAATTTGCCCGTTCCTTTATATATTAATGTTCGATCCAATATATAAGAATTCAAATAATGGAAGCAGGTGGGAATATGAGGTGATAGTAGCTTGTGCTGGTAGAAATCTGATAATGAATCAAGGATAAATGCATTTTTCTGGAGAACAAATCAAATTTTTCAGTTGTAATGCAACATTTTTTCTTTGATGGAATAAAGTTTTCTCTTAATCAATGTGTTTTCCATTCCTCAGTTTTGGAAAGTATTTTCATGAAGTGAAGACACTGTTTCATGTCTTGGATTAATTGAGGGGATATATTCGGTGTTATTGTATTTGAAATTCATTGGTAAAATAAAGATGCAGGCACCCTACATGAGAAAGCAGCATGTCATATTCATTGTTAGTCCAGCAGCGTATTACTCAATTTTGTAGGAATCATGTTTTTTTTTTTTTTTTTTTTTGGGGTAATGTCAGAATATCATTTCATATATAAGAGAGAACATGCAAAAGATACCTTAGCATGCGATCCACAAAAGATACCTAAGCATACAATCCAACACCAAGAACAAAAGGGTGATTGGATCGTACCTTAGCTAGCTGTATAGCACTATACAAAGATAGTCAATCCTCTCAACTAGGAGAATATCTTAAGTAAAACAAAATTTTTCTAGCTAGAATCAAGGGTGAAGAGGGGACACTCCCCACCCTAATACAATTTCTCTCTTTCTAAAGAAAATAACAAACAACTGAGGGGATCTTCCTTTTACATAAATTAGCAAAACTACAAAAGCTCATCATGATATCTTTAAGCGATGCAGCTACAAAAACTCTTGTAGTGGAGAAGAGGTAATATCTTCAAATTTCTTGCCACACAGACACAGCCACTAAGCATTTGGCAAATAAATGCAAGTGGGATTTCTCTTCATTGTTGTCTAAGAAATAATGATTCCTTGTACTAATTCTTCAACTTAACAATTTATCTTGAGTATACAATCTTTCTTACATAGCTGACAGTACGATGAAGGATTGTCGTGGTACATTTGATTTGTTCTAAACAATCTTCACCAACTATATCTTCTCATGCTATTGTTTAAGATTGTTGTATGCAACTTAGATAGGGAAAATTTTGTTTGGTTTTTGTTACCAAACTAGTGTATCTATGTCATCAGCTCTAGGAACACATGATGGCAAGATATGACATCTAATTTGTTGCCAAACATCCCTTGGTGGCCAACTCCATCTTCCATTGCTAATGATTGAATCGAACTTTGCCTTTTTTGGCCAACCTAAGTCATATATTGTTCTCTCTCCTAACCATGACGCTAAAGGGCCTTTAGGATGCCAATTATCATACCATATAGATATCCTTTCCCATTCCCCACTTTACATTAAAGAAGAGGGCCTATCCAACTTCTAGCTTGTAGGAGCTTGATCTAAGTCCAAGAACCTTGAGCTAGTTTCTTCATAGCATAGAAACTTTTATTCTTAAGTAGTTCATGCCTAACTCATCTTAGCTACAAGGAGTCATCCATGTTCGAACATAAATTCTAGATGTGCTTTATCTGAGTAACTTTATTCCATAGGGAAGGGTTTAAGATCATTGAACCTCTTTCTTCCTTTAGCCGACAAACATCTTCTCATGCAATTTTAGCTTTAGCTCTAGCTTTAGCCTCATTTGAACTATTCTACATAAACCTCTTTATTTTAATTGTTATCTCCTTGAGAATGCTTTTTGAAGAAGAAAAGAAGAAGACCAGTAAACTTGTGAGGAGAAAAGGACACTTTTGATAAGTTGGAGTCATCCTGCATAAGAAAGAGCCTTAGTTGTCCAATGGCTAATGCGACTTGCATATTGATTTACCATGATTCTACATTCATTCTTGGATAGCCTTGACGAGATGAGAGAAACTCCTAAATACTTGACCGATAATGAATCTTGTGTAAATCCCAAATGATTGATGATAAACTCCTTGTCCTTATTTGAGACTCCATTAAAGAACACAAAGCTTTTAATGAGACTACATTTTATCCTCGATAGGTTAAAGAACTCATCAAGACACTCTTTCATGAGATTGATAGAAGGTGGGTCTCCTTTTGAAAAAATCATGAGATCATTTGCAAAACATAAGTGAGAAAGTTTTTCTTTCTTGGATCTTAAGTGATACTTGAAACCAGGCTTAGATTCAAGGCCTCTAAAGATACAAGATAAAAGCTCTATAACCAAGACAAAAAGGTGTGGGGAGAAAGGGTTGCCTTGCCCAAGGTTACAAGAGTTAGAGAAGTAGCTAGTTAATTCACCATTCACACTAAACGAGAATTTTGGAGTTGATACACGGTCCATTATCCATATAACAAATTGAATTGGGAATTCCATGATCGATAAGGTTTGCTTAAGAAAAGTTTAGTTGGCATGATCATACGCCTTCATAATGTCAACCTTGATAGCACATCTAGAACCATGCAAATTCTTGTGATAACCATTTAGAAGTTCCTAGGCTACAATGATGTTATTAACAATTTACCTACCTTTGATAAAAGCAAATTGCTCCCTTCTTACTAAGTTTGCAATAACTATTTTGAGCCGATAAGCTAATATCTTAAAAGTACATTTATATAAGGTGTTATAACAAGTAATTGATCTAAAATTAGAGAAAGACTCAAGAGTATCTATCTTTGGAACTAAGGTCAAGTAGGTAGAGTTTATAGATTTTAGAATTTTACTTGTTGCAAAAAAATCTCTAATGGCCCGGCTTATATCCTCACCTAATATATCCTACGTATATCTAAAGAAGTTGCCATTGTGCCCATTTGGACCTAGCGACTTGTCTCTGGCCAAAGACCACAGAGCAACCTTAATTTGCTTGTTTGAAATTGATCTTATAATACTCCTGCCTTATGAGTGATCAACCTTGTTTTTGATGAGGGAAGAGAGAGTATCCAATCGAAGGGTACCTTTATGAGGAGTGGATAGAAGGTTCCTAAAATACTGCATGCCATCAGCCTCTCTTAAGGAATGAATGCTATTTTCGATCAACCTTTGTTTGAGGGATCTAAAAAAATAAGTTGAATTTCGATCTCCAAGTTTGAGCGAAATATCTTTAGATTTTTATCGCAAGAAAGATTCCTCGGCTGCTCCAATGAAGTAATAATTCTCAAATAACTTTTTTTCGCCCTCCCAATCTGTATTCGTCAAATTGTCTATTGGTAATTTGCTTTTCCTCCAATATCTTCTTTGCTGTTAGCACTTTCCCAAAAATATCAGAGAATGATTTGTGGTTCAACTTCCTTAGCTCTTGTTTCAAAAGCTTTAGTTTTGTCACTATTTGAAATATTAGAGTACCTTTAACTTGGTTCTTTCATACTTTCTCAACTATAGGAATAAAATTCGGGCTTGTCTTCCAAAAATAAAAAAATTTGATAGGCACATTGGTTGAAGAATCACCACTATTCAAATGGACAACAAGAGGGCAATGATCTAACACTTTTGGAGGTTCGATATGGACATCCGTGGCTTGAAAAGATTAGAACCATGCAAGATTAATGAGAGCTTGATCAAGTCTTCTTGGAAAAAGGTTTGACAAGCATTTGCTTGTCCATGTGTATAAAGGGCCACTAATTCTTGCTTCTTCCACTTCAACTCTATAGCAAAAATCATTAAAATGTTCCATGCCCAAGTAAAAAGATTCATTTCCACCCATTTTCTCCTCCATTGTTCTGCATTCATTGAAGTCTCCAAGGATCATCTAAGGCCTATCTATGGTGTATTTTAGGAGGGAGAGATCATTTCACAAAGAGGTTCTCTCACTAACCAAATTAGTAGCATAAACAAATGCAATCTAACACCATTTGCCTTCACTTAACAAATGACATTTGTAGTGAATATATTGTCTTTGAGAGCTAATGATGTTAACCAACCACACCAAGGGGTTCCATGCCACCTACACCCTTCCACTTAGATGTTCTTTTTGCCTTGATGGCAATATTCTAGACCATAAAATAGAGGTGTTTTGCTGTTTCACCTTAGTTTCAACAATCCCCCACCAAAGAGACCTTGTAATCAAAACAAAAATCTCCAACTACCTTAGCTTTTAATAGGTCATTAAGAGCCCTTATGTTCTATGATGCTAACATAATATATACAAGAGAAAAGAGATACTAAAACCAGAAACAATTGGGACAAACCCTCAAACTTGTGAGTGGCTGGATTCATCTCCAGCCAAAGCTGTTAGCTCCTCTTTCTTTCTAGTTTTCTTTTTCTTCTTCGATTTGTTCCAATCAGCTTTATTTGTATCATCCTCTTGACCTTTTGATGGCATAGCCTCCTAACAATAAGGAATAAAGGATTCACAAAAGTCATCCGACTCAGGTGAAGATTGATTACTCACTTCTACGCTATCTTTGTTTGTAGGCATACGGTCTAGAGGGCTAGGTTTAAAGACGAGCAAGAGATTTCTGTCCCAACTAGAGATGTACTACTGTTCTCCTTGCTGCCATTGTTTTTAGGTGATGAAGGCTCACTCAACAAAGGTGGTCTATCATGATTTGAAATATCAGATTCTTCAACAATTTTTTGGTTTGCTAAATCCTTCCCTCTACCAGGTGTTTTAGGATATTTAGTTAGTTCCTGGTTCTTTAAAGACAATCCCTATTTCCTTAGTCTTGGAATGCTTTGCTATCTTGGTTAAATTAGCTTCTTCTACTGTATTACCCCCCTTCGGTTATGGACTCTCAATGGAGTTTAGCTCTTGAAAAGATGTAGCCTCTCTACATTTTGTTGTGCTATGATCAAAGATTTGGCATTTAAAGCAATCAGGTAGCATGTTTTGATACTTGACATCCACCATAACAATCGAGCCATCCAACTTCCTCATTGCAAAACTTTGTCGTAAGGTTGCACCTGCTTCTATTTGAACAAACACTCACATACCTAATTCTTTTGTTTCTTGCCGATACAAGATCTACTTGGAGCAGACAACCAATAGTACTAGTGCATAGCTAATGGCCTCTTTATGCAAATATTGCATGGGGACTCTTATAATCTAACCTAAATAGGAAGTCTCCTGGAATATATACAATCATAATTTTCACCCATGTTCCACCTTTCCAAGATAATGAGCTACTTAGTGAAGTATTATGGTTGTTCGAGGATTTTGGATAGAGAGAACTCATCCTTAAACTTGAAGAACAATTACCCATTTCCATTAATGAGAACCTCTCTTAGTTCTTCATCTTTCCACCTAGCAAAAGCCAACTTTTGGATAAGGAGGATAAATAGGCTTTTTCCAAGACAGAAACCTACAATAGTATACTTCCATATAGTCTCACCAAAATGAGCTATAGAGGTATGTGGTTCCACACAAATGATGTTGCCATCTCGTTTGGGTGGATAGTAGTCTAAGGAAACGTCCACTAATGGCGTCGAAGAAAGATTATTCTGGATAAAGGTAACTTGGGTGTATGAGGGGAAAAGGCTTCTGCAAGAGAGGTATTACCAAAGACTTGTTTCTCTTGAACAAATTTTTTTTCTATTTGTTCCACCACCTCAGCCATGGCATTTAAAGTTGATTCACTTATTAAGCTGGATTGGGGCTCAAAAAAGGCATTTTTGTCAACTGTTTTACCTTTCGTTGATTTTGAAATGGAGGCTAAAGGAGGAAAGTCCTCCTGACTTACTGGTACCGTGTAAGAGGAGGGTCCTAGAGACCCTTGACAAGTCACATCAACTTTTGATGCATTTGTGGTGCACCAAAACTGGACTTACTCAACTCCAAAGTAGAAACCACTTTTAGTGCATCATCCAATTAGCCTTTGAAGACTTCTGACCTCTTTTGGAGCT
Source organism: Lumnitzera racemosa (assembly GCA_024138005.1). NCBI lineage: Eukaryota > Viridiplantae > Streptophyta > Magnoliopsida > Myrtales > Combretaceae > Lumnitzera > Lumnitzera racemosa. The sequence continues at coordinate 47,396,590 of JAMXBC010000002.1, forward strand.
TACATGGAGGTCCTCAACATTGTTCTTAGCCAATGAGCTAGACTTCTTTTGCTTACCTTGACTTAGAAGGGTTAACATATTCTTGGCCAAAGCTTCAAAAGAGACTAGCTTATTCCACCTAACATAAGTCCTCATAGAGGCAAAAGAAGGACAAAAGATCACGAACCAACTACTAAGATAAAGAAAACCTAAAGAAAAGACAAAACAAGGTGATTTGGGGAGCGCGACAAGGGTAGGAAAACAGTTAGCAAGGTGGGAAAAAAGGGGGGAGCGATGAGGATATGGAGAGGAGGAGGAGGAGGAGGTGGGGGTGTAAGAGATAGAGATGGAAGGTGAGAGATTGACAAGAGAAAGGGAAAAGCTAGAAAGGATTTTCTCTCTCTACATGTTGAAGAGAGAGAAAAGTTTTAATCAAATAGGAATCATGTTAATTAGTACTGGTTTACAAAACTAACTTCTTTATGCAAAAGAACTATTGAGTGACTTGTTGGTCAATTATTTGGTGTATATTATTTGGATTATTCAATTATTTGATGTTTCTTTGTGATTTATTTACTTACTGTAATTTTAATCGCTCTTATTCTGTAGAATGCTCTGCTTCGGTTCTCACGGGTGTTGAATGCCAAAGAGCAAGTAGTTGCTGGGATGATGTACCACCTCACTCTCGAAGCAATTGATGCAGGCAAGAGGAAAATTTATGAAGCCAAAGTCTGGGTGAAGCCATGGATGAACTTCAAGAAGCTGGAAGAGTTTAAGTATTCTCATGATGGTCCTGCCTCCACCCCTCTGGAGATTAGGATGCCAGGTAACATCTTGGAAAGATTTCTAATTTGGCTCTCTATGTAATTTTTTCTTGAACTCCAATTAATTTCATGAAGAGAAAATTTCCTACTAGGTATGTTACTTGGATCTTGTTGAGAGGTCTCGCTTAGTAGTCAGAAACTAACTGTTATTGCTTTTCTTTTTTCACATGACACTTGGGCTCAAAGATAGTTTATCTCACATATCTTGCTCCAAGGGTGTTTCGGTTTCAACTTGCCATCCCATGTGCTGTAACTTATAGGCGAGATTGAGGAAATCTGTCTTTTATTTTATATCCATGTTTAGGATAGATTAAAAATTGCATCTTCTTTTCTGAATGACTGGGGAAAGAGAATTAGTGTTTGCAGCGGTGTGCTATATTCTTTTTATTGGTTTGATACTGATTTCTTGACAATAACTTCTTCTATCTACCTATTTAAATTGCTTAAATTTTACTTGCCACCATTTTCCATCTCTTCTCCAAAAATAGATCTAAGTTCCGTATAGTTATTTCACAAAGGCAAACTTCATCATTGTATTTCTATTAAAATACATGGGTAGCGGATACAATTATCTCTATTTTACTTTTGAGGTATCGTTTTTTGTAGTTGTGTTTACAATAATGTCATAGTGAGGTTTCCCTTAGTCGTGATCTTGATATGTCATGAACAATTAAATCATATCAATAAGTTGAGGTAGCACTTGTAACTAATTGCTGATATGTTTGATTGAAAACCGTTTCTGGTCAACCACCTTCAGGGATTTTAATAATTATAATTTGATTAATAAAATAATGGAAAGGAATGAAAAAATATATTTATCTAACATCAAAGCACTGTTCATTATGACTTATCGAATAAACACAATCTCTACTTTGACCAAAGCTTCAATGAGGAACTTGGTTTCATCATTGATGCTGTAATTACTCTCTTGTATTGTGTTTTTATATAACTTCATTTCTGCATGTGGGAAACAAAGTTTCCTGGACTATACCATGTCAATTTGTGTGCATCTAAATAAAATAAATTAAAAATAAGGCATGCATCATGTCAAAAAATTCAAGAGGAGAGAGAATTCTGTGGGTCAAGGCTTGCAAGACCGAGAAATGTTCTAGCATCCCAACAACAGTAAATTTTATCCAAAACTGACCTAAGCCATTTTTTTGGATGATTGAATAGTATATTAACTTTGGAAAACATGTAAATGGAATTAGTGGAACCAAATAGGTACCCAACGAGCCTGGTGATAACTACCTCTCAGGCTTTTAATAACCAAACAAAAGCATTGCAGAGCTAGAAACATAAGAGGAGGCTAGACTGGACTGGAATTACATAGAGATGTTCACATAAAACAATAGTGTCCCAACTAGGATACGAGGGGAGAGAGAAGGGGTTTTTAGCCTTGTAGCAATGTGTTCCCTCCAGACAAATAATTCTCAGCTGCAAGTGTGGAGCACCAAATGGCAATGGTCACTTTGGCTAAGAGGGATGTCACCCTAAGTGTGCCACCCTAGGATTCATAACAGGGAGGACGCTATAGCTTTCATGTCACTTCTCACTGTACCTCACTTGAATAATGAGATTGAAATAAAAAATGCATTTCATCACCAAAGTCGCACAAAAAGCAAACTCTTCCATTAGTAAGTTCCTAAATACGATGTTTGTTAGGCATGTACTAGTTGTAGATGGTAAGCCAAAGGCTGGAAGATTGTCTGGGATGGATGACCTGTTCCATGCCACTTTACTGTAGTGGACTTGTTATTTAGCTAAGGGAAGGGAATCAAAAGCAGTTTTCATTATGAAGCTTGAGACCGAGGAAGTGCCCCAAACAAATTTGTCGTTTGGTCCATGGCTGGTTTCAGACGATCTGGGATGATTAAGGAATTGGAGTGGGACTACAAGCAATCTCCAGTCACTTCTCTCTATAACTTGTTTCTTAAGGGAGACTCAAACTACCAATACTTCTTAATCCAATCTGGTCAGCCAGCACTTCCTAAGATGCCATGAATTCAACTATAAAGAGATGCAGCTTCGGTTTTCTATGTAGTACTTAAAAGTGATGTGCAGCTTCATTTTTCAAATTTAAAATCTTGCTCTGAGTCCAAGAAGGATCTCTATGGATCTTAACCCCTATTTCCTCTAAGGAGATAGGATGAAGCACATTCCTTCCATAGGCCATCTTGTTCATCGTAATAATGGTGTCATATAATCTTTGGCAGCTTTATTCCAAGCACCCAATTGGGGATTAAAAAGTCCTCCTTCAAAAAAGGTGGGTAAACATAGTTTCCCAGATAACTTTGGCCTTAGAGTGATAATTTGGTTTAATGCTCCATAAGAAATTTTGAATATTCTGTTTAATTAGCTTGATTACCTTCTGGGTATAATGAAATTTGATGCTTTATAGACATGAATCGAAAAAATCGTTGACTTGATAGTTGTAATTGCCTAGCATGGGATGAGACTTTAGATTTCCAAGAATCCATTCTTTTGGAAGTACAGCTGAGAAGAGCTTGATAGTCCTGTGTCATCAACTTGCAAGATATTGAAGGGAACCCAAGATATGTAATGGAAGAACTTCCAGGCTGGAACCTACTTCCTTCACCAATCTTTCCTTACTAATAGCAGGATCACCACTTATGAACATGCTACTTTCGTGCTTATTTGTGCAGGACACGTGGCATCTTTAGTTCATGCAGGATGCCGTGGACAAGACTTAGCGAAGCAGAGTTGGCCAAAAGAAGATCATAAGGCCATGCACAAAACAAAGACAGATTATCCTCGCCTTCATGCATCTCCAGTGAAATTTCAATTGCTGGATCAGTAACAAGGCTTCTGAGTATGACCAGAAAAGGCCTTCGTACCAAGAACAAAAAGAAGGGGTGATTTTAGATCACCTTTTCTTTGTCAATCCTCTCTGGCTTTTGTCAGAGATTCCAGTATCCACAAGTGATATTGGTGATGGAATCTCGTTCCTTGAAGGATTGTATTGAGAAAATCCTAGTGTATCATCTCATAGGCCTTCTTGAGGTCCTCTTTAAGAGTTTCATGAAGTCCACTTTAAGAGTACTCCAAGGGCCTCTGCTCATTCTGCCCTCTAACAAGTTCTTGGGAGATTAGGATGCTGTTAACCTCTTTCTTCTTGTGATAAAGGCAGTATGCTCTCAGCTTCCCAAGTTTGGAAATACCTGTTTGAGTCTGCTTGCCAAAATTTTAATTTGCACTTTTATATTGTATTACAATAAGAAATAGGGTGAATATCCCAAAGAGAAGTGGGGTTATTAACCTTGGGAACTTCTCTCCAAAAAAGAAATCACTATAGATAAATGAAATGGAGGGGGGAAAAAGCTTGTAAGTGTACTCAATTTTCTGCGGATGAAAAAGCTTGGCTCTTGTAATCTCATAGCTGCAAAAAACAAAGCACCAAAAATTAAGATAGAAAGACTGAGCTCAAATTAATGCCTAAATTACTTTATCTATCTCTCTCTTCTAGCTACTACAGACTTACTGAGGATTGGCCACAAAAATCTGATATTAGGCATGAAATATTTACTTGCTGGTATTATCACTAAAAAAACAGAGGTTATGAAGTGCCCATGTTCTTGCTTCACTTGTATTTTTTGTGTTTTCTTTTTTCCCTTTGTTTCCTGCATGCAATGTGTGGAAGCATTGACTCAGATGATATGTGGCTTTTAGTAAACATTTTGCCTCCTTTTATACTTTTTGGTAGTGTATGGTTCTCTTTTCTTTGTGTGTGCATTCTTGAGTTGACAAGAGTAAGGTATTTGTTGCACTTCTTTTATATATATATATATATATATAGTGTATGGTTCTCTTTTCTTTGTGTGTGCATTCTTGAGTTGACGAGAGTAAGGTATTTGTTGCACTTCTTTTATATATAGATATATATTAAGTTTTCAAGGGAGAATGGGTGTGTTAGTTTTTGATAAAATAATCCATGTTGATTTAGTTCTGTCCTTAACCTATGAGACTTAGAGCCACAGAAATGAATTATAGAAAGAGAATGAAATAAATGATTTACCAGCTTTGTGGCACTTATTTTAGACTATTTCTTTCATAATATTACAAGATGAGCTAAAGCCTATAAATTTGTTAAGAAAATTCGTAACATAGTGACATGATGGAGTGCCTTACTGCCTTTGATCCTTTAAAAGTCTCTATTTGGCAGAGCCAAATTTTTATCCCTTTACAGGCTACCGATCTTGTATTCCTTTTTCCCGATTACCAGGGGAGCTATATTCATTTCCACTTGCTCTTGAACTCTATCAATCCCCTCTTCTCTAAGGAAATTGTCACCTCCACTAGCCCCTGATAAGGGGAATAAGGGTTAGATAAAAATCATGAAGTTTCTGATAGGTGGTTCCATGCCTTTTTAATGTTCAAGTAACATTCATTTTGGAGGATTTAGAAAACCTAGATCCCTCAATAATCCATCCTAGATTAGTTATTGCTAAAATTTTCTGAAATTCATTTCTAGAATTGCTTCAGGCTAGCTACTAAAGTGGCTTTTGCCCCTGGAGTTCTCGTTCAGTTGAGTGAATTAGTTGGTACCATCAAGTTCTATGAACTCAGTTATAGATATAAATAGTTGCTCATTGACCTGGATGATGGATTTTTCTGGTTGCTGATTTTAATGTCAAAGAAGCTGCAGATGATGATATTAAGACCAGACTGTACCATTGATGAACTTCAGAATTTTTTTGGGCTAATGTTGGAATATTTATGCCAGCAGACATTGACATTTGTCAAATCTCTCTCTCTATGTTGTCCTTTTGTCTTCTCTTGTTTCTTCCTTTCTCTTTTCTCTCTCTCTCTCTCTCTCTCTCTCTCTCTCTCTCTCTCTCTGTGTTTTTCTTTTGCCCCCTGACATAAATGATTTACCAGCTCTGTGGTGCTTCTTTTGGACCAGCTTTGGGACACAACTGGGTGCTTCACTGTTTTCATACCATCAAAAATCTCCATTTGGCAGAGCCAAATATTTATCCCTTTACAGGCCATCAATTTTGTATTTGCTTCACTCAACCGCCATGGGAGCTATTTAACTCTACTTGCTCTTGAACTCTATCAATCCCTACTTCTCTGATCTTTCTTACTCCTCCAGCATTAGTTCTACATAAGATGGGATGCTCATAGGAAGTTTCACACCTTTAGTGGCTCCTGATAAGGGCATGAGGGTTGGTTAAAAATCATGAAGGTCTTGATTGGTGGTTTCATGCCTTTTCAATGTTCAAGCGATAATTCTTTTTTGGGAGGACTTAGGAGACCTGGATGCCTTGCTAATCATCCTAGATTAGTTTTTGCTAAAATTTTCTGAACCATTATTCTGGAGTTGCTTCTAGCTAGCTTTGACTGAATCATTTGATACCACCAAGTTCTATGAACTAAGTTTCAGATATAAATCGTTGCTCCTTGACCTAGATGATGGATTTTGCTGGTTCATTGGTCTGCTATCGAAGAAGCTGCAAATGATGCTACTAAGACCAGAGCATGCCATTGATGATCTTCCTGATGTATATATATATATGTATGTATGTATGCATATTTTTTCCTTTGGGCTAATGTTGAAATACTTATGCTAGCAGACATTGACACTTGTCTCTCTCCTGTTTGTTTTTGGTTATTTATTGTTATTATTATCATTTACCTGTCTAGTGAATTATAAAAGCAAGGATCTTATATTTTGCTTCTGTTGTCTGCAGGTGTCTTGAAAGTTTAAACCCTATTGCTTCTAAAGGTGAGGGGAGGCAAGGAAAATATAACATCGACGTAAATAAAAGCCCCGTATGCAGTCTTTATATAAAGTAGTTGGATCTTTGCCAGGTTTGTTAGTGTTTTTCTATAAGAATATAAGAGTTTGGTCGTACATACCATCCAAAAAGAAGGGTGCTACTCTCTTATGTAATGCTTGTGACAGGACTTATGCTGTGGTTGCTATTTCCATAGCTGCGTGTTTACAGAATATCATAGCGTTAATATGCTTTCTAAGTATATATATGTATGTGTGTATGTATATGTATGTGTATATGCTCTTCTCGCCAGAGTGAAATTAACTTGACTGTATATATGTTTTGGTGATGACATCATACTGAGCAAATGGCACTTTTTTCCTCCCTTCCCTTCCCTTCCCTCCCCATCCCCTCTCGCGATCTCCCTTTGTATTTTAAGTTCACTGAGACATATAATGTTTCTTCTCCATTCTGCTCATTGAGGTTCCTTTCATATCATGACGGTCTGGATTGTTAAAGTTTTGATGGAGTCATAAGGTTGTGCCTTTAACAAGGCTCCTTTTGGTTAATAATAATAATAATAATAGTTGGCACTTGAATTTTGAATTGTCTTACAATTAAGGACCTGTACACTTTTTTTCGCCAATTTTAAGGGAAAAGGAAAATAATATTACAAGTTTTTGAAAAAAAATACCAAAAACAAGGTTCTTTTAAAAATAATCCTAAAAATGCCATAATTGAAATTGTCTTTTAAAAAAGTGATTTTGCTTTGTATCCAAATTGTGCCTTTAGAAGAGCTCATTTCATTCTTGATAATGAAATTGGTTTTTCAAAAGACGATTTCATTTTTTAATTGAAATTGCCTCTACTTAAATCAATGCCAAGTCCCTTCTCCTTTCTCCTTCCTTATTCTAGACAAACTCTTTTTCTCTCTAAAACAAAGCCTAATTGTAGTGCTCTCTCTCATATCTCCATTTTAAAGCAACATTTTAGCAAATTGACCTTAGATTAAAGGTCTAAATAGTAAATATGATTACTAACCCCTCGCAACTTCAAATTTAGAGAAATAAGTTCGAATGCAAGGTTTGCTTCTTATTTGTTTCTTAACACGTGGGTTGTACGAGCAAGTTTTAGGTTTTAAGTTTGAGTATTATTTGTGAGGACATGAGAATAATGTTGAGTTTTAAGTCGAAACCCACATATATGGATCCTAAGTGGTTTCACCTACTAAAGAATCAAGTAGCACTCACTATCCCTTCATATTAACATTTGGTTATAAGTGAATCCAACAAGGAAATAAATGAAGCACATGGGCTAACATGAAGAATGATTAAAGGTGTGGGTTCTCCGTAGATATGGATGTAGTTAAAAGTTCAAAACTCGTACCATTCTATAAGGCCAATGTAGGAAGTAGATTTTTATCATTTGAGAAGAGCATGAATGATGATGAATGAAGTTTCAATGATAAATTTTAAGGTAGATATATGGTTTCAAAAGAAAGAATATTTGATACAAACTGTAAATATATACCATATAATAAACCATCACAATTTTTTTGTTATGTAGTTAGAGAGGAAGATTTGCCCTATCAAATGTGCTTATGATGATAAGGGTTATAATGGAAGCTCCAAGCATGCCAAAAAAATATGCTGGATGTGTCCAAATGATTAAGTTTAATGGTTTACATACGTGTTTAGACTCTATGATTAGCTAACATCATCTTCAATTGGACTTGTAAACCTTGTGTAGTTAGTAGTATAAACCATAATTTAAATTCGAGTATCCTAGACGATACCATAAGTCGATAAGGTTAAATAAAATAAAATTTTTATTAAAATGAAAAACTAAATATAGTATTAATAGTAGAAATTCTATAAGTTCAATCAAAATCTAAATCACATACAAGAATCCTAAATTCGATGTACATGCAAATATTCGAAATTGAACTTAAACTTGACTAAAACTCTAAAATTATAACTTTAACTTTATAAAATGAATAAATATAACTTAATATTAATATAACCATAATCGATTGTAATTATTGATTAAATTGCGAAATCGCATATAAACCTTAACGAAAATATTAAAATAAATTATAAATATTGTAAATGTAGTAGGTACCAGTTAAATTAATAAATTTTCATAAAATCTTAAAATTAATTTATAAATATTAATTTAATGATTTTTATGTTTGGAAAAATTTAATATATTTATTTTTATTTACCTTTTTCTTTTTTTTCCTTTCGTTTTTTTTTCTTCTTCTTAATTTTTCTCTTTACTCCATGTGATGTCAAAGTTGTGTTATACAGGAGCCCATATTTTTAAAAAGTTATCTAGTTGTTGCATTAACAAAGTAAAATCAAAAGTAATGATTATAGTATCTTATCTTAATTAATGTATAGATTTGGTTATTTGTTCTTATAATTGCTTTTGTGTTCTCTTTTTTTCTCCTATTGCATTGAACACGCTTGGAAATCTGGGGAAGTTCAAACCAAAAAGAAAACCAAAGCAAAACACACACAATTTACCACACTAAGAAGAAGAAGAAGGAGAAGAAAATAAGGGGATTTAATAATTTAATTTACTAAAGTAATTAGGTAAGTTATTCCTTTATTTATTTTTGCACACACACACATACACACACATATATATGTATATATATATATATATTCTATAACATGTACATGTATATTTAGTATATTTTTATTTATTTATTACATGCATGTATGCGTGAATATATATGTATATTATACATAGTATAAAGTATATACATGTATGTGTATATAATATATATATACATATATATATACTATGTATTTTCTTATGTATGACTACATGTCAGTTAGTATATATATGTATATATACATAGTAATTTTTTTAGGATATAATTTGTGTGTATAAATGGGTATATACATGTGTATATATACTTAGTATTTATATATGTATTATGTATTTCAGTATTTATGTATATATGTAATTATTTAGTCTTTTCTTCACGTAAGTATATATATATATATATTTGTAGGCGTGAATATATATAGGAATATATATATATATATATGTAGTATTTTGATTTTTTTTGCTATAAATATCTATACGTGTATAGTAGGTATATGTATGTATATTTATATTTAGTATTTTCATTTTATAAAATTTTTTGTATATATTTATACATGTAGTGGCTGGACGTGATATGTATGTACAATATTATTTAATTGTAGTTAGTATTTTTGTGTGTATGTATATATATATATATATATATATAATACAACTGTATATGTACATATTTAATTGCACTTGCTATTAACTTGAGTTTAGGAGTGAGAACTCCCACGAGAAGCATATTAATCGCAAGAGAAATGGTAAAAAGATGTCCTTTGAAGATTCAGGACTTTGATAGTAAAGTAGATATGATCATTCTGGATATGGATAAGTATGATGGCATAATTGGATGGCGAGTGTAAAAGCTACTGTCGACTACAAAGAAAAACAGGTGATGTTTGAAGTTCCTTCTAAGGAAGTTCTACAATAGTAGGACTATAAGAGCTAAGCTCTCTAGAATTGACAACGGATGTTGGTTTGTTAAATGCTCTGGTCATTGATTCCACTAAGTCAAACGTAGAAGAAATTCGAGTGGTGAATGAGTTTTTTGATGTGTTCCCAGATGAGTTACTTAGGTTGCCACCGAAAAGAGATATTGACTTTGTTATCAACTTGATTATAGGAACTGAGCCAATATCCAAAGCTCTATATTAGATGGCACCAATTGAGCTACAAAATTTGAAAAAGTAATTACAAGAATTGTTAAATAAATGATTTATAAGGCCAAGTGTCTCACCATGGGGAGGACCAAATTCTGTTTATAAAAAAGAAGGATGGATCACTTAGAGTTTGTATCGACTACAAAGAGCTAATTAAAGTGACCATCAAGAATAAGTATCCACTCTCACAGATTGAAGATTTGTTTGACCAACTGCAAGGTGCAAGTGTTTTTTCTAGGATTGACTTGAGGTCAGGTTATCATTAGTTGAGAATTAAGTTGGAGGATGTTTCGAAGATAGCATTTCAAACGAGATATGATCATTATGAATTTCTAATGATTCCTTTTGGTTTGATAACATTTATGGATTTGATGAATCGTGTGTTCAGACCTTTATTGGATAAGTACGTAATTGCGTTCATTGATGATATTTTAGTATATTTTGCTACACCTAAACAACATGAAGAACATTTAAGAACAATGTTGCAGACATTACAAGAATATAAGTTGTATGCTAAGTTATCTAAATGTGATTTCTAGTTGAAGAAAACATCTTATTTTGGACATGTCATAACAGGAGATGGTATATCTGTTGATCCAAAAAAGATTAAGGCTATAGTGGATTTGAAGATACCAAAAATGGTGATTGAGATTCGAAGTTTTCTTAGGTTAGCTGGATATTACAGGAAGTTTTTTGAAGACTTCTCAAAGATTTCTAAATCACTTACTTAGTTGACATAAAAAGAATGTAAAATTTGAGTGGGGTAAAAAATAAGAAAAGAGCTTGCAAGAGTTAAAGAAAAGATTAGTGTTTGACCCGATCCTTGTATTACCAAATAATGAAGAGCCTTTTACTGTATACAGTGATGCTTCTAAAAATGGATTGGGATGTGTATTTATGTAAAGTGGAAAGGTGATTGCAAATACTTCTAGACAATTGAAACTACATGAGCAAAATTCTCTAGCTCATCATTTGGAACTTACAACTGTAGTGTTTGCCTTGAAGTTGTGGTGACGCTATTTGTATGGACAGAGATGTGAAATTTTCACTGATCATAAGAGTCTCAAGTATTTATTTACCAAGAAGGAATTAAATATGAGGCAAAGAAGATAGCTTGAGTTAATTAAAGACTATGATTTGAGGATTAACTACTGTCCTGTAGGAAGAATTATGTAAAAGTCACTTCTCTTCTAATTGATCAGAGAGAGCTAATTAAGAAATTCAAAAGATTAAACTTGGAGTTTACATGGCATGAAGAAGGTTCTGATTTATCAAATTTGGTGATGGAACCAACTTTGATGCAAAGGATTAGAAATGCACAACAAACTGATGCTATATCGAATCAAATTAAAGAAAAAATGGTGAGTAGAAAGTACACTGATTTTCAAGTAGATGAGCATGGAACACTTCGCATGAACAATAGATTGTGCATACTTAATAATGAAGAGCTTCGAAAAGAGATTCTAAGTGAAGCTCATTATTCAAACTATACTGTACATCCAGGAGGAACGAAGATGTATTAAGATTTGAAAAAGAATTTTTCATGGGATGGAATGAAACAAGATGTTGCTAATTTCGTGCTTAGATGTGAAACTTGTCAGAGAGTGAAAGTTGAACATCAACGACCAGGAGGACTACTGCAACCACTACCTGTTCCAGAGTGGAAGTAGGATCAGATATTTATGGATTTTGTAAGTAAGTTGCCAAGAACAGCTGCTGGTTTTGATGCGATATGGGTGATTATTGATCGACTCACTAAGTCAACTCACTTTTTGCCAATTAATATGACTTTCTCTTTAGAGAAGTTGGATAGAATTTATATAAAGGAGATAGTGCGACTACATGGTATTCTAACAGGGATTGTATTGGATAGAGATCCTAAATTTATGTCAAAGTTTTGGGGAAGTTTATAGAAAGTGATGGGAACAAAGCTGCAATTTAGTACAGCATACCATCCTCAAGCTGATGGATAAACCAAGAGGATTATATAGACTTTAGAGGATATGCTGAGGGCATGTATCATAGAATTTAAAGGAAGTTGGGATGTTCATTTGCCTTTGATCAAGTTTGTTTATAATAATAGTTATCACTCAACCATATAGATATTACCTTATGAGGCTTTGTATGGAAGAAGGTGTTGATCTCCATTACTCTAGGATGATATAGAGAAAGCTGCAATAGGACTAGATTTGATTCAGGAAACAGTAGATAAAATCATGATTATTAAGTAGAAAATGAAGGAATCCCAAGATAGACAGAAGAGTTGAGCCGATTTGAAGAGAAGGGAATTAGAGTTCTAAGTAGGAGATCATGTATATCTAAGAGTGAAACCAATCAAGAGTATTCATTGTGTTAAAGCCTAAGGAAAACTAAGTTTAAGATATATAAGTTCATTTGAGATTTTGGAACGAGTTGGGAATCTAGCTTATCGATTAGTTTTGCCACCTAATCTATCAGGAATCCATAACGTCTTTCATGTGTTAGTTTTGAGAAAACATATTCTTGATCCTGATCGTATTGTTGAATTGGAATTGGTAAGATTATGAGAAAACCTAACATATGGGGAGCACTCAGTGAAGATCACAAATAGTAAAGTGTAACGGTTGAAGAGTAAGAAGATCTGTTATGTTAAGGTATTATAGAGAAATCACAAATGAGAGTCAATAACCTTAGAAGTAGAGGATGAAGTAAAGAGTCGATATTCGCACTTATTCAAAGAACCAGGTATGCTTCTCAAGTTTTGAGGACAAAACTTATTTGAAGGGGGGGAAGAATATAAACTTTGTATAGTCAGTAGTATGAACCTTCATTTAAGTCCGAACGTCCTAGACGATACCATGAGTCGATAAGGCTAGGTAAAATAAAATTTTTATTAAAATGAGAAACTAAATATAGTATCGATAGTGAAAATTTTAAAAATTCAATCGAAACTTAAATCGCGTACAAAAACCCTAAATTCGATGTACGTGTAAATACTCAAAATCGAACTTAAACTTGAATAAAATCCTAAAACTACAATTTTAAGTTTATAAAATGGATAAATATAACTTAATAGTAACATAACCATAGTCAATCATAATTATCGATTAAATTGCGTAATCGCATATAAACTCTAACGAAAACGTTGAAATAACTCATAAATATTATAAATGTAACGGTTACTAATAAAATTAATAAACTTTCATAAAATCTCAAAATTAATTCATAAATATTAATTTCATGAATTTTTTGTTTGGAAAAATTTAATATATTTATTTTTATTTACCTTTTTCTTTCCTTTTTTCTCTTCTTCCTAATTTTTCTCCTTGCTCCACGTAATGTCCAAGCTATGTTGTATAGCAGCCTACGTTTTTAAAAAGCTATCTAAGTGTTGCGTTAACAAAGTAAAATCAAAAGTAATGATTATGGTTTCTTGTCTTAATTAATGCATATATTTGATTATTTGTTCTTATAATTGCTTTTGTGTTCTCTTGTTTTCTCTTACTGCATTGAACACGCCTGGAAATCTTAGGAAATTCAAACTGAAAAGAAAAAAAAAAAAACATACACAATTTACCAAACATTATGAAGAAGAAGAAGGAGAAGAAAAGGAAGAAAATAAGGGGATTTAATCATTTAATTTACCAAAGTAATTAGGTACGTTATTCATTTATTTATTTTTGTACATATATATATATATATATCTTCTATAACATGTACATGTATATTTAGTATATATATTTTTATTTATTACATGTATGTATGCTCGAACATATATGTATATTATAAATAGTATAAAGTATGTACACATATGTGTATATAATATATATATATACTATGTATTTTCTTATATATGAGTATACGTGACTGAGTATATATATGTATATGTACATAGTAATTTTTTTAGGATATAATATATGTGTGTAAATGGGTATATACATGTATATATGTACTTAGTATTTATTTTTATTATATGATGTATAAAAATAAGTATACGTATATGATATATATATATATGTATTATGTATTTTGATATTTATGTACATATGTAAGTATTTAGTCTTTTCTTCATGTAAGTATATATATATATAGTGATTTGATTTTTTTGTTATATATATGTATACGTGTGTAGTAGGTATATGTATGTATATTTATACTTAATATTTTTATTTTATAATTTTTTTTTATATATTTGTACATTTAGTGGTTAGATGTGATATGTATGTATAATATTATTAATTGTAGTTAGTATTTTTGTATATATATATAATATAACCGTATATGTACATATTTATATAAAGTATAAATACATTGATACCGACTTGCCATCAAATTATTACAACTTTTGACTTCAGTATAGCCAAGTGAGTATTCTTAATGCTTCCATACTTGCTTGTGTATGTAATTAGTAAATATAAATTGTTATTAATAATTGAATGTTATGTAGTGATAGATTATACTTGTGTATGATACTGTTTGTTGATAGTGAATTTACTTTAAAGTATAATAACGTACTGTTTGTTGCATAATAAATTTGACAGGAATTGATCTATTTGTGACTTTGTTGATCATCGAATAAAAGGACTTAACTTTATTTGACTTGATTAAACTAAATCGAAACATGCATAATCATGTACTGCATAACTAATTCTGGCTGTCACATTAGATAGAGGTAGTGAGAGGCCATACATGGGTTGATTATTGTAATTATAGTATTTTGTACGATGCACACATGCGATATGACTTTACCCTAGTCTACGAAATCATTAGGTGTTAGAGGTATTAACCACTTAGCTAAGGGTCGTGTCTAGAGGCCTTTGTTTAGGGTTGAGTGAGGGCTAAGTGAACCTACTCACAATTATATGTAGAACTCAATTTTAACTAAAACTGAAAATGGATATACCATTACATTTTGTACATGAAATGTAGAGTTTCATTGTTATAAAAGTTCTAGTATGATACTTAGATCTAACTAGTGTAGATGTATCTCCAACCTTTGCAGATGTATCTCCAACCTTGACTTTTAAAGGCGTTAAATTTGAATTGCATGTAGTATTTGGTTACCTACATGTATTTGTGTAGCATACTGATTGTTCGTACATTCATTTGATTTAATTAAATTGATGTATAACTCGTTTATTATATGGTTTAGAGAATTATCTAACTAAGCTAGTTAATTTATATCCTTGTAATTTATTTTCGCATACTAATTTATTCATAAAGTCAGGCCGTTGTATGCTTGAGGTTAGTTGTACATTAGGAGGTTGATATGAGAGTAAGATGTGATAAGAGTGGACTTATGATATTATAATTAGATTTGGAACCTTAATATGTAATATGATGTGTTAATAGTTCGTAATAGGAGTTATTATCATTTTCTCATATATAAATTTCTATATTTATGTGTTATTTATAGTTAAATAGCTGTTATTATTATTATACAATAATATTACTTACACCTGCCTAACTCTAGGTTGTTAGTTATAATAGTAGTAGTAGTTTTGTATATTGTATAAGGGGTTGTCTATTGTAAGGGATATCAATCTACAACCCTTTATATGGTATATAACGATTACCACAACTAGTTCCCTCAGGTTGTGATAAGACTTAACTATCTTGTCATATTATATTATTACAGTGGTATAAGAATATCCAAGTATCAACATAAAACACCTCCAAGCAACTATCTACAAGTAGCGTAAATGCATTGCACATTTAAAGAGAGTTTGAGAGACTAAGTGTAAAGCTATCGAGTACGCTTGTGGAAAAGTAGGAGGAATTATATTTTAATGTTCCCATAACTATTAAGTGCCATGCAAGAGTTCAATTTGGGTATAATGGTTAAGTGAAAATGTCAAGATAGCAACATTATAGGCCGTATGTTCCTCAATAGAGTGTTCTAAGTTTTTAGACCATGCATTGAAGCATTTGTCTACGAAAGGTATGGTACTATACCCTTCTTTACTGATATTAGTTAACCAATAATTTGTTTCATATATAAATAGTTGAACTCACCAACATCTTCTTTTTAGGTTAGTGATTATCATTAATGTATGTTTTTTGTGTAGAAAATATACATATAAGTTACTTATGGCGATTAGAGTTGTGATGAAAATCACATTGTTCCATTAACATTTGTACTGGTAGATGGAGAGTGTTAGGATAGTTGGGGTTGGTTCATGAAGTATGTTCTCATGTACATGATAAAGGATCAAATGAACATTTGTTTGATCTTCAACCATCATGCAAACATATGGTCTACAATGGAAGGAGAGAATGTAGTCCAGTTACGTGGTTAGCCATGGCATTAGTGCATCTACTACATTTCTAGTAACTTCGATTCTTGAGCTAAGAATAAAGAATGAAAAGAACTGATAAAGAAGACAGCATATTAGGTATAGCCTTATAAGTTTTACTTATACTATGATGAGGCCTGCACAATGAGTCCTCATACTAGAGCATACTTCAGATACCTAGACCTAAGAATGTAGACCTTAGTTTATGATGATGGAGCTCATTTTAGTCATGGCACTACAAATATTGTCGAGAGCTTTAATGATTCCTTGAAGGATGTTAGGAACTTGTCTGTTGTTGCATTAATCAAGAAGACAATCTGTAATTGCAATAATTACTTCAACCATCACGCATTGGAGATATTTACACAAATGGGCGTAGGTAAGGTCGTGACAAGATATGCAAAAAAGGAAGTTTGATATGTGATGCAAAGTAGCAGATGATTATCATGTAGTGATTTTTTTATTACAATGAGCAGATATTCAGTGACTTACTGAAAGATGTTGATGAAATTACAATCCAACATTATACTTGAGCACATATTATGTAGCTGATTGGAGAGATGCTCTTCTTTGATAAATTGTCGAATCGGTTACACCTGATGTTCCTCCCTCTTCTCTTGGACCTTGGTGCAATTAGGTGATATGCTTGGGGTGCCACATGCTTGGCATGGCATTATCTTTAGTTGTATATTTCCTTACAGACAGATGCCATTGAAATCAGCTAGCTATTGATGATACTTCAGGTCTGGGCAAGAGAGCACTTTCCATACATTGTCCCTCTATGTCGTCGAATCACTACAGTAGTAGGTAGTCAGCCGCTAATGAGTCAATAGGGAGAAAGTTTTAATGTCACCGAGTTACCTATGCATGTGGTGACTCAATTAAGGGATGCATTTGACCACCAACATTTAGAGAAGGTACTTATCTTAATAACTTGTATATTTTCTTCTTTTCAAAGCGTTAGTTGTTGCATATTTTTAACTATTAAGTTTTTAGGTGGTTTAAATCCCCACACGCATAACTACATTGCTAAGCTTTCAACTTCTTATTAGGCTAAGGGTGATATGTGGCTAGCATGGGCACCACTCATCTGCTTCCACATCATAGAGTTTTATTACCTGGATAGCATGACTTAGCAATTTTGTGAGATCTAGGAGATACTGACTTATTCAAATACTTCATGAGTGCTTTACAAGGTGGACTTAAGTTGTCGAACTAAGATGAACTAAGCTACTACCCTTGCAACATAGCTTGATCAGTCAGTTGACTGTTACAATAGGATTATTGAGGTTAAACACCACTCAATGATGCTCTAAACATGTTGATATATTGGAAAATTTAGAGCCTCTTAGATATACATTTCACGTATCTAACCTGCTTGTTCTTATTGTTACTCTTCATTTGTACTATTATCACATATTCTTACATGCAAGTAGATTTTATACATAGGTAGCCTGCATGTCACATGAGGATATTCGAGCTAAGCAAGTAGGGGTAGATAGTATCGTTTAGCAACTTAAGGGAATTTATTTAGACGGTGCACCATCATTGGGACCTATTATGGAGCATGAAGATTCCGTACTACCGAAGTCACAACATAGAGAGCGTCGTTGAGGGTGAGGACATAAATAAGGTAGAGGGTAAGGATGTAGACAGGGTGATTTGGACATTCGAGATAATTTCTTGCCCAATCACTACTTGCCTTATGCATCTCCTATAGTGACTGCATCCTAGTATCAAACACCTATTAAGGAGGGCTCCAATAGTTACATTTACACTCCTCTTACTCTATTTAAGAGGCAAGCTAGTGATTATGATGGAGACATGGGCAAAGGGGTCACACATATCAAGCTAACTTCGATACCTTTGAAAGTGAGCCACTTTGATACTTATACAAGGGATTGGCGCATAGATCACACAGTTAGATGCAAACCGAATGGTGTAGTGTCAGCCTGAAACAAATACTTGGGAGACGTATGGCTATGCACACAGATGATGTAGACAGCAATAGATGCTCACTAATTGTATTTAATCAACCTTTTGTGCACATTTTGTACATATAGAGAAAGTGTAGGAAGTGGTGAAGTTTTTGTTTTCCTTAATTGTGTTGTTCTATCTTTTATTTAATCTATCTTGTATTAATAGTTTTCAAAAGTATGTTGTGGTTACCAAGCATGTTAATGATTAAGAAATATAGATATTGTATGGTTTTTATGGTTTATAAATATTAAGAAGTTTATAAAATACTGAAGATTTATTATATGGGGTTTGAGGTGTTTTTAGATCTCGGTGTAAGGTGTTTGGATCTTGGTGTAAGGGATTGGAATACACTAAAGTTTTACTTTTCTATATGCACAAATTTTTGGTTATTTCTTATTTGTGCATTTTGTGTAGGTGGACTTGTTGATAAAATCGGTGCTTGAAGAGTTGATTTCAGGTCTCCACTAAAATTGACTCTTCTTCAAGAGCTGATTTCATGATTAGTACTAAAATCACCTCTTCAAGGGTTAATTTTATGACTAGCATTGAAGAGCTAATTTCATTTTAGCTAGTATAAATTGCCTTTTGAAGATACAATTTTAATAGAAAATAATTTTTTTTTTCAATAAACGATTTCAACTGTGCCATTCTTGGAACTATTCTTCAAAGAGCTCTATTTTTGGGATTTTTTTTTTTTTTATAAATTTACAATGCTATTTTCCTTTTCCCTTAATTTAATATCAAATTGAATTCTTTGTTGTTAGCTTGAGCTAATTTTGTTATATTTTAGTATGACACACTAGCCTACGGATCCAATGGGCATCTAATATGAATCTTAAATCATTTATTTAATAGTTAAAACTCCTAATAAGACTGCCATCTCATATTTTTTTCTTACAATAAATTGAAAACGAAAAAGAGTCATGTCAGGAATCTTAACAAAAACAAAACTCTAAATAAAAAATATATCCATGATAAACAAAAATGAAAAAGGAAATAAGAAAGGTTTGCTCGCAGTTGCCACAGTGGGTTATGTGATCCATCCATTGACCCTTGACCAACCAGATACAAATTCTTAAAATTTCTTCTTTTCTTTTAAAGAGGTGGTTGGCTACAATGCATTACCATACGTGAGTTTATCACCACCAATTCTGGGTCATGCCAGCCACCTAGAAGCCTAGATCACTTAATTCTCCTTTAATAATGGTTCTAGCCCCCAGCCTCTCCTAGCCTCGAATGGTTAGAGCAGCACAGTGGTAGTAATTTGTAGCTGCAAAGTTCTTGTTTTCTTTTTAATGTTACTTATATTATTATGGGTATTATTTTAATCATAATTGGATATTTGATGGCATCTAATGGCTTCTGCATTTGATTTTAAAAAATATATATAATCTGTTGTTTTTGAGAAATTTTTGTAGATTTATTTTCTATTCAATAACTATTTATATAACATTATGTTATATTTTAAGGAGACTTTATGTCACATTGGGACTTGATTCCGTACTTTTAGGGAACTCTAGGATTTGATTGTGGAAATTAAAATTTTTGAGAATTCAATTGAAATTGCCTAAATTTTAGAACTCTTATATATTTTACATGGTTTAATAAAGTAATTTTATAATATAATACTCGTGTCATGAAAATAAGTACTTTTTAATATTTAAAAAATATTTTTCATGCCACATGGCAAGCAATGTAAACACGACATGATGTACCAAGTGACATCCCAGTGGCATTAAACTATATATCACATATGTAATAAATCTATTTGGATGATTATTTAGCTTTTAACGATGGATATATGCTAATGAAGTTAGCCTAGGTGGCACTTCTAATAACCAAAATTTCAATTGGATATTTAAAAATTGGCATCTAATGTTTAAGTATTAATTGTAAAAGTATTTGAAACTCAGTTATTAAATTGGACATTAAAAAAAAAAAAAAATTGAATGAATAAATAATCTCTCCCTTGACAAGGTGGTATGTATCCGATCTGAATGAGCTGAAATTTATCATCATTGGTTGATTGGTCGTTGAAGTTGGTTCATGCCATCATGTTTGTTCATTAAGCAATACATGGACGAGCTAAAGTCAACCAGCAAGTTGACCTGATACCACCAAGTCAATATAATGTGAGATTCACCGCTTTTTGATTCTAATAACAGGATCGGCAAAGTTATCAGCAAAATGTTCAAGTTTACGAAAATATGCCATTGGTGAGAGGAATTATAAGCACAGATTTAGTACAATCTATTATCATGCCTTCAAATACTTATCCTTAGATTCACGATCAATTTTGTCCTATGTAGATTTTCTTTCTTACATGCACTAGACAAATGCAAGATATCATATGCAATATGACACTTTCCAGAGCGTGTGTAAATAATCAATTACATGGAGACATTTTTTCGATCATCAAAACGATTGAAATGGAAAAAAAAAAAAAAAAAAAAAAGAAAAAAAGAAAAAGAAAATTTTTTAAGATTGGCTGAAAACATATTACATTTCATAAGGCACTCTTTTGTACAGTTCCGAAGGTAGCCGGGGAGTAGCAACACCTTGAATAGGAGTCCTCATGTAGGCAACCAACCCCGGGTTCTCAAACATGTCTATGTCGTCTGCTTTGATCCCTTCAGGTGGTGCCCAAGCAAAGTGGTGCAATAGGTGACCCAGCATGGACGTAACCAAGTTAATCCCTAGTTGTGCACCCGGGCAAACTCGCCTCCCAGCACCAAAGGGGAGGAGCCTATAATCATGACCTTTCATGTCAACATCCTCCTCAAGGAACCTTTCCGGCTTGAATTCAAGCGGGTCTTTCCACAGTGCTGGGTCACGAGCTACAGCCCAAACGTTCACATGGACGTTGGATCCCTTTGGAATGTCATAGCCACCGATCTTGACATTGTCATTGGCCTTGTGAGGAAGCATCAATGGAGTAGGAGGGTGTAACCTTAATGCCTCCTTGGCCACACATTGTAGGTAGGGTAAGCTTGGGAAGTCACCCTCAGTCATTATGCGTTCGAAGCCAATCACCTTATCTAGCTCCTCTTGAGCCTTTTGCTGCACCCTAGGGTTCTTAATTAACTCAGCCATTGCCCACTCAACTGAAATTGCAGTCGTGTCCATGCCAGCTGTGATCATGTCCTACATTGTGCAAAGCAATCTCAATTCAGGACAAGATAATGAATAGCCTCAATTACATTGCACATATCCATCTAAAATTATTGTTAGATCATGTTACAAAATTAATAGTCTAGGCAGTAATGAAAAAGGGACTTCATCCTAACGTAGCTCTATCTTCATTGCAAAGTTAAAAGTTTCTATACGACTTATCGTCTCTGTCCAAGTAGGGGAAATTAACTTTACCCATAGTAGTCCAATAATTGTATCCTCACTGAGATCATATTTATCCTTTAGAGTGAGCAATGCATCTACAAAGTGTTGTTTGGCACCACCGCTCTCCTCCCTAGCACGTGTATGCTCTTCCATGATAGCACGGGTGAGGCGGTCCCGCCGTGCCCCATGCTTGGCAAAAGCCTCTTCCTCCAATGGGAACATCCACCGAAGCCAAGGAATGTGCTCTGCCATGGCAAGTGATGCACCGAGTTTGAGTCCATTTTGCACAATCGCCTTAAATTCGAGTCCTTCCTCGTCTATTTTCCCATCAGCTTTCTCAAACCTTTTCCCAAATGCCAGCCTTGTTATGTTGTTGAATGCCACCGCACCTAAGTACTTCCTTATCAACAAAGGCTTCCCGATATTATCTGCACTCAAAACAATTTTTCATGTCATATCACTCTAACAGACATTACATTTTTTTTTTTCCCATTTTAGTTGGAATATCAATGGGTAATAAATACTAGGCCCTACAAATTTTTTTAATTGTTTTCTTCTTTAAAGAATTATCCTAGGGAAAAATTTCAAATTATATACATAAAAATAGAATAGAATAGAATAGTTAATCATCTTTTACAAACTTATTCCTGTATTTGGCTGCTAAATTAGATAGTCCTCCATGTCATAGCTACAGAATTGGAGTATTGTAATTACTTCATTGATAAAATGAATAACCATTCTTTCTTCTTTTTCAGTATATTTTCAAATCTTACACATGACAACTTAACTCTGCAATCAAACTATGGTTGAAATAAGGGCATGTCATTGTTGTCTTAACAGTGCCACGATCATTCATAATCAATGCGCATACACATATAATATATACAATTTAAATTTAACTTAGGATTGAATTTGATTGTGATTGGTGAAAAAACGCCACAGTACCGAAAGATGTTGGGACGGCTCTCCTAATTCAACTACTTGCAGCTAAAGGAAGAGGCAAAAGGCAGATAGGTGGTTGAAAACATAATGTTATCATGCGTCACATTAATGAGTTGAGAGTTAAAAAAGAGATGCGAACGCCTGGTAAATTAGGTCAACGGCATATGATAACCATGCAATCTAACTGCGGTGGCTCCACCATTGATCTAAATACATGACCCATTGTTCCTACATTAAAATTAATACTGGACCAGCTAGATTCTTACGTGAGAATGTGCTGTGATTTAGGATTTCCCAACTACTAATCTTGAACAGCCTATGATCAAATGTTCCTTTATCATTTAGCTTAATTTATTTCCATCCATTGCTTTCCCTAATCTTGTACTCATGTGGTGGGTGAAAGTTTCACACACCAACCGTCCAGTGACACGTCATATTCTAATAATTAATTAGATGAAAATTCATCCCCAAAGCCACACTGCGGTCCTCCCTAGCCCTATTTTCTCCTCACCGTCTCAATCATCCTCTTGTTATATGTATTTATTCATTTTCTAGGATTTGCGATATCCACTTAAATTTTGATACCTTGCCATCGAAGTTGTTAGAATTGCGAGTTATCGATGTGATTATATAAGTTTATAAATTTTATAAGTTTTTTCTAATTAAAATAGATTTAAAATGATTTTTGCATAAATACTTGATAAAATTAAGATTTTGGCTATATAATTTTACAAATTTATGATACATTTTAATTCTTAATGGAATCATGAATTTGATGATTATACTTGATATTATGTTAATTTAATCCCAATGGACAAAAGTTGCATTTATAGATTTAGATTGAAGCTTAAAAGTAGAAAATTTATAAGAAAAATTATGAATCTTTGTCCTGTGAGGAGGACAACAGATTACGTGAACATCTAATGCGTGCATTGAGTACCTCTACACCTTAATAACCGGTACTTGTAGACAGGACATATGATCTATAAAGGTATCTAGTACATCATTTGAGGCACCAAGTGGTATATAATTTGATTTTTTTTTTAAAAAAAAAATATATTTAACATGACATTTCTCGATCTGAACGTAGAAACATCCAATTATATCTATATATATATATATAGATAGATAGATAGCTCGCTAGTAAATTCCCTTTTACATGTGTCAAATAGTTAATAGAATGCGGATCTAATGTATAAATGCATTAGGATTACCCCTGGCCCTGGATGATGGGTGTTGGTTAATTCTATAATGAAGACTTCGTCTTCTAGCATAGATATAAAAAACCAATATGGTACGACTACATCAACGTGAAAACGTGCATCTTAATAATACATATCCAATCTCACGGACGAAGGCTATGAACGAACAGAAACATCTTAAACTAATTCAGTTCCGAAATTGAAAACCAGCATCAAACAACGCATGCTAGATCATGAACAATATTAAAAACTGGTCATGATTAGAATCAAAGCTAAAATACCAGGAGGAGGACAATCTTAATAACTTTACCTTTTGTTTTTTTGTTTTTTTTTTTTTTTAAATCCGAATATGTAGCAGATTGCTTAAACAACCCAAACCAATACCTCAAATGTTGATGCAAACAATCTATATTATGTATAGATAGGGATTTCTGAAAGCATACCAGGATTAGTGAAATCCTTGAAAATTGACTCAATCATGGCGGTGACTTCGTCTTCCCTGATTGGTCTAAGAGCTTCAAGCCTTTTTGGTGTGAAAAGCTCAAGCGTGCAGACCTTTCTAACCTTAACATAGTGAGGACCATAATCAGCCCATATAAGGTCTTGACCATCTCTGCTAAACTTTGCAGCAGACCGGCTCCTATGCCGATCGGACAGCTTTTGATCTTGTTCCTTAAGCACTTCCTTCGCCAATTGGGAATTCGACACGATAACATTCAAGGTCGAACCGAACCAAACCGAAGTAATGGGACCATAGGTCTGTGACCACTCGTAGAAACAGCGGAAGCGAACCGGTTTTATGTCGTAGAGGTTTCCTACAATCGGCCAGGGACGTGGGCCAGGGGGAAACTTGAACCTGAGGCGTTGGATGAGCTTGTATGCAATGAAGGAGGTGAGAATGGAGATGAGAATCAGTGAGAGATCCATCATGGAGGAATAAGGTAGCGAGTGCTTTTGAGAAGCAAAAGAAAGAGTTGGAGAGAGTTGGGTATATATGAAAATGAGTGTAAGGGAGTTGGTGAACCCATAATTTAAACATTTTTCTTTTCTTTTTTCTTTTTAAATTAAAATCTTTGCGAGAGAGAGAGAGAGAGAGAGAGAGAGAGAGAGAGAGAGAGAGAGAGAGAGAGATAGACGTCCGTGGGATGAATGCCTTCAAGTCAAGTGCCGCTGGAAAGGGAAATTGGACTGGAAAGACGATTATTCCTTCTCATTTTCCTTTTGCCGAAGGAAGATTGATTATGAATTATCCTTCTTTCTTTTTTTTTTTTTTGGTAAGAGATCACGAGTTACTTCTATTTCCCAATTTATTATATTTTTCCTATATGCTTTTCTCCTCAGTTTTCTTTTTCCTTTTTTTTTTCCCATCGGAGTTCTTATATAGCTAATTAAATTGCATATATAGACATTTATTAAAAGAATATATATTAATTATTTTTTGAATGGTCATTTTTTCTATTTTTTATCCTATCATATTAATGATTAATGTAATGATAGAATAATGAGATTTTTTTTTTTTGCCAATTATAAATATTATTACTCTTGATATATGGAGTAATCAATTTTAATCCATTTATTAAAAGACTAGTATTTATACCCTTGGAATATGGAGGAATTAAGAAAGTCCATAAAAAACAATGTAATTTTGAATGACAAAATAATATTAATTCATCTAAGTAGTGTAGGGACAAATGATTCAATTGTTATCAAGATATAACTCTTGGCAGACTTTATTAATTTCTTTTCTCACAATTTAGTGTTACTCTAATTTATTATTTGAAGAAGAAAAAATTCTCTTTTTTCTAAAACTAAATGAGTAAAAGATAAATAAATATAATTTTATAGAAATCTATCAACAATTATATTTTAAAAAGGGTATATCCGTAATCTTCTTCATCTTGTATTGTAAACATATAATTTGCAACAAGGCGATATCAAATAAATGGAAAAACCAAAGTTACATAAGAAATTGGTAAAAATTATCAAAGCATAAGAAAATTCAAGATCATTTTCTCTCTCCGCATCTTTTGACTATTTCGTATAAATCAAAGTATATTCCTACTGGAAAATACATTTATCTATTTAATAAGACATTACTTAAATATAAAATTTTAGAAATCCAATATACTGATTTGACAATATGAACCGTTTGAGTTCTTTTTTTTTTAATTATTATTATTATTTTAAGCATATTTGCATTAGCTTATTTTAATGAAATAAATAACAATATTGATTAATATTTTAAACTAAACAAAATCTAGATATATTTATTTAATAATAAATGAAATTTCATTTCTTCTTTTTAGGGGTTTTAGAATCATAAGTGGTTGATCCTTCAACTGTCATCAAATAATATATATAAAAGTGATAATTGAATAAGTATTACTAAAATAATAAAACTTTCAAGATTATTATTCTTTTTATCTCCAAATTTTCGCTCTCTCTCGCAAATAATTCAAGAAGACATCACCTCATTATATTTTTTAAATGTTTAATATGCTAATCTAACAGTCACAAACTTATTAAATTATTTTTATATTGTATACATGTGCATTTATGTGTACATATATTTTTTGAAGTAATGTAACGGAACTATATAAAAGCTAGACAAATATGAAAAAAAAATACTGAAAATTATTATTGAATAATGAACGTGATAATTAATATATTTGTTTTTTAGCACATGCATTTGTACAAGCAACAATTGTACCCTAAACGATGAATACTATGAATTGATTTTTTAATATGTTTATTTTATACACTTCATGAGACTTGGAAGAAATATATAAATCTTAACTAACAACCAAAAATATACCTCTGGTGGTCGTGTAAGGAAATATTTTTCTTTTTTCAAAAATATGTTAGAAATTGTTTTAATTTATGCTATCTTTAGCAAGTTTTCATAGAAGAGAAAGAGAAAGAGAAAAAACAAATGAGAATGAAGATAAATAAGTAGAAATCAAAAGATATATTTATATTAAAGGTAAATAGGTAACTCTATCATATAAGATGCTCATCTAGACCCTGCTCAACTGAATAAGTTTTAGGTGGATATTTAAAGTTATAAAGTAGGTTTCGAATAGTAATTTTCTAAAATCTATATGTACAGGATAAGGTATGGGTATGAAGTCAAGATATTCTGTATCTATCATAAAACCTGTATTGTAAAGTATATAGTGTACAGGTTCTAAGTGACCTTATACTTAACCAATAATAATAATTAAATAAAATAAATAAATAAAAAATGATACCATTTCATATCTATAGACTTAAAAAAAAATAACAAAATACAATGTATGAATAAACCTAAACTTGATATCTTCATGTTGGTTTTTTCCTCTTTAGTCTTGTCATTATTGCATTTTCTTTCCATTTTATCTTCCCCATTTACTATGTCTAACTTTACTAAAGTTAAGAAAAAAAAAAAAAAGAATTTGCTTAAAGTCACCTAAATAAGGTATGTTATTGACTTATTTTTTTTAATGCAATAATTTCTTTGCATTATGTTTGAAAAATATCTCATAACAAATTTATTTAACATTATTCAAATTAAAATTTATTCGAGATTAGTGTTTATACCTTTTTCCCTTATCTAATATTAGCGTTTGTACCATGTTGTTTGAAAAAGATTTAATAGACAAATTATGATTTAGTAATTATGATTTATGGAGTATCATTATAGATGCCGACTATGAATTAAGAGATTGTAACTTATAATTTCAGAATATTCTTATTGATAAAATAAGTCAGCCCTTTAAATGAGTCCAATTTACGATTATTTATTTAGTCTTTAAAGTTGAGACTAATATTTCACTTAAATTGATATATTTGTATAATAATGATTGATGAAGAAAATGATAAAAAAGAAAAATAAATGAAAGAAATTGGAAAAAAGGAACATAAATAGAAACTAGATATATTGAAATTTAAATGAAAAAAGAAGTTTACAAGTTTTATAGAGTATCTTGTATAATTTATAGAGTATATAGTATATAGTGGTTTCAAAGTGCCATAGGGTAGAGCATAAGTAGTAAATTTTTGAAACATATACCTATAGGGTAGTGTACTGATAAAATCTCATACTCTACTCATCTTATATCCAGTTACCCTCAATTTAGAGTAGTAAGCTTGTAACTTGTCTGAAACTTAAAAAGAATCAAAAGGAAATGGTTGAAGAGAGAAATGTCCGCTTCTCATATAACATGGAAATAAACAAGAAAATTGTATATTTGATAAAATTAATCTGTTCTATTTCATAGACGTTGTTAAGGGAGATATTTTTGTAATTTTAGTACCATTTCTATTTATTTCTTTCAAATATTGGAGAGAAAAGATATGGATTTCAAAATGAAAATATTCCCATCAATTTTCATTGTTCAAGTTTTATTCCATATGATATTTCAATCATTTCCACTCATTCATATGATCCAAACATACTATTAATAGCATGAGGATTTATATAAGAACTAGTTAAATAGCTTATCGAATGCATAGATAAAAGTTTAAATAATAATTATAATTTTTTTTTGAAAAATATGGATGTAATATAATGTTTTCATCCACTATAAAAAATTGTTTAAGCAAATTGAGTTCCTAAATGTGAATAATTGATTATATATGATTTGCTAAAATAACACATAATTTGGTATATATATATATATATATATATATAAAAGTATAATATATATAATTTCAATGTAAAGAATGACTTTAGATGAATCACTATTGAATGGTATCCATTTATGAAATAATTTGTTATTATAAAATATAAAAGGTAAGAGTTTTTGAAATTATATTTAATATGTTGACAAACTGATTTTGAAAATACATTAATCGTACAATAAAAAGATAAGATATATAAATTCACCTAACCCCCTCCTCCCTAAAAAAAAAGATATAGAAAAGAAAGAAACTTTTGAAATTATATATTATAATATGATATTATGAGTTTCATGGCAAATATTGAGCTATTGCTGTTCTTTTTCTTTCTTTTTCTATTTTTTTTTTCCTTTCCAATCTTTTCAAGTACTAAAAAATAAAAGGATATTATAAGGGAGAAAGTAAGAATACTTATTCAAATCTATGATACAATAACACACTTAATCCCTAAGTTAAGATAATGTTTTATATCTTTTTAATTGACGAACTCTTTTTTGAAGACTGTTTATCTTAAAAAGAAACAAATTACGACATAATTATCGCAATCATTTACATAACTTTTCTTAAATTTAGTTAAGCTAAGAGAAATTATCAAAATATTTTATTTCGAACAAAACTAGATAGAAAGAAAAATCTAATAAGTTTAAGCAGCAACTATGTTTGGTGGTTTAAGTGCTATATGCTGGACTTCAATGTAAAGTATACGATTTCACTAACATATTGAGATGTATGACGCATCTTTTTTTTTTCTATGGTATGCGTAGATGATCTTTCTTTTCATATATATATTTTCTCAAAAAGCTCAAAGAAATATTCAGAAAGATGAAAGTAAAGTCATACGTCCATCATAAAAAAGAATAAATTAAGATATGTTTACAAAATACGGACAGCTATTTGCTTGTCCTAAGGAACTATTTTTGTCGAGGCTGTTTATTTTAATTATAAAGAAATCTACTATATCTTCCAATTTCTTCATACCCAAACCCGGTTATTTATACTCGTAATTAGTATAGTTACTATTACAACTAATGGTCTTGGGATAATGATATTTGCACATTCAATATTCGTATTTGCAAAGATTTCTATTTTTAAATGGACTTATCTACCCTTATTAGTAGGGTTGAGCTTGGGCTAACACAATGCCAACACATGAACAGAACATAATTATCATAATAACTAAATTAATCATGATCTTCATTTAATGTTATATATTTTTGGCATTGACAAAAATTCTAACATTAAATAAAGATATGAACACGAATTGTCAATGCTACTTATTAGATTAATTCTTTTTCATTGTAAAAATGGGTCATTCTACAAGGAAAATGAACAATCATCTTCCAACCGCATCCATTAAGGACATTGCATTTATCCGAAAACTCAAAAACTACATCTCAGATTGCATCTCTATGTTTTCGTTTGAACGTATTTGTAGCTCAAATATATTTCTATTTTTGTACTCTTCAAATTGAAAAATATTGAAGAAATCAGCATATTTTCTCTCAATTGGCTTTTATTCTTAATTGCTTTAAATTTTTTGTTATTTAGATTTGCCAATCATATGTGCTAATTAAATTTCTCTTAATATAAAAATTAATTTAAACTTTCAGCTTTTCTTATAATTTTTACTTTTAAATCATGGTTGAAAATGAAGGCAACTAAATAGATAATGTGCAATATTTATTGTCTAATCCTCATGGTTCAACATGGCTGTCATAATCAACACTGTAATACTCCTAACTTGCATGTCACATTAACTAGTGTTAACAACTACCCCAACAGCGGTGGAAATTTCACAATGTCCCCACTCCCCATCTAACTTTGAAAATCTTAATTAAACGCTATTTGTACAAATCTTAAAATTTCTATGAAAATTGTCGAATGCTCGCTGAATGTTGATTTCCTAGGCAAATGAGGGTACCCCCCTAAACTTCATATGTGGAAATGCATTGGGAAAATAAAGTTAAGATTGTATTGCACACGCGACTACCTAAAACATTGAACTAGCAGGAAACCGATCCGAAAGGGGGTTTAAAAAAAAAATAAAAAACAAATGATTGATAGAAAATTAAAAGAAACGGATTTGATGAGAATATACAGATTTTATTGTAAGGATGAAAATAAATAATTTCAGCTTATCACATTTTTTTCTTCTTAAATTATGGATGAAAATTGGCAACTACATAAAATTCATAATGTCCTACATCCATTTGTGGCTATTATAATCAGTTATAAGAGTGAGTAGGTACAGTATAGGTAGAGTATTATACCTTACTCATATCCTACATCATAAATATAGGTTCTAAAATTTTTGTATTTAGACCTTATCATATGGTATCTTAGAACTATCATGTATCGTATAAATTTTATAGGGTTTATAGAGTACAAAATACCTTATGAATCCTATAATTTTTTTCCCATTTTATCTTCTTTTAAAATATTTTGTAGATACATAATTAATATCAAACTTGTAATTGCACTAATAGACTAAATAGTAATAATATGAAATGTTTTCATATTTGTAACACAGTTAAGTATAACAGTATAGAATTTTAGTTGGTTGAATAGAGAATATTCATATAATTAAAAATGTTTAATCCTTAAGTAGCTCATGCCAAATTATTATTTCTTTTATCTTTTATTTTCAAATCATTAAAGTAAAACATTTATCAAATTACAAAATTGTTATATACAAAATATAAAAACCATGTGTTAAGTAATTTCAATAAAATATATTGGACAACAATTTAGTAACTGAGATATTTTTAATATCTTTCTAGCTTAGTGTTAGTAAAAATAGAAAAAAGTAACAAAAAAATGAGATAACAAGAAAAAGAGAGAAGGTTTTACCCTTCTCTAATAAGAAAGAAAGAAATAAAGAAAAAGAAGAATAACTTTTTTTCATCAAGCATTTGTTTTTATTTCTGTTCATAGCTAATATGTGTGTTAATAGAAAACCTGAGAGGTTAAGTATTTCATTTATATTTTTGTTATAACTTAAATTAATAATTATAGTATGAAAACAAATTAACCATTCAAATATGCATCCAATTTATTATTTTTCTTCTAATTTTCATTTGTCAAATAATTTTGGGAAGGGCATCGAGAAAAAGAAATCATCGACACTGTAGAGGCTACTGAAATGGTTTCATACTGGGGAAGGCAACTAGATGCACCAACCAGGGCGGCGTGTCCGCGTGTAATGTAATTGTTATGTTAGGCAATTGCATTGAGAAACTTAAATTGGCGAACCTTTTTATTTTTAGTTTCATTGGGTGGTTGGTGGCTGAGAACGGTAGGGACAGGGTCACAGAACGGATTGACAAAATATGCGATGCAGTGGCACAAACAGTCTGAAATCCCACAAGACAAAATCACTTTTGTCAGGAAATCGACTCTGAATATTATATCATATTTAATATTAATAATAAGATATTAAACTTTCGACATCTCCTCTGCATTCGCTCGATTTTCCAGCAGAGGAATTATGTATGGTGACTAGGATGTCCTGTTAAGAACGCTGACAGAAAGAGGAATTTTGATTCCCGATAGATCCAACTTAAGTAAATTTATATAGATTAATCGTTGCACATGATTACCCAAAACACACGCACGCAAAGAAAAAGAAAAAAGAAAAAGTCGTCCCACGTGGCATTGTGTCGTGAATTGCTATCGCTATGCCCTAAAGCGGGGCGAAAAAAAAAAAAAAAAATCTATATGCTTAGAATCTCTATGTATTTAACCAAACATCGATTATAACTATTAAATCATATCTTAGATTATTAAAGTTATTATAATCTAATTATATAAATATTGCTTTACTGATAAAGTAAATTGATTAAATTTTTTTCTCTCTAAAATTATTATATAGGATTATTTATTGATAGATATCGTAGATCCTATTAGTAAGTGAATTTTTTATATTTTTTTTCTCTTAAAAATTTTCATCTCAAAATAATTCTCTAACTAATTTCATTTACTTTTGATTAAAGCTGAAAATCCATGCTTATAGGTTGTGTTTTATGTTTAAATCTAAAGGGATTCGTAGTTAAAAACCTCAACTCGTAATAACGAATTTAAACTTATAATCCAACTCATTTATTATATGCTCTATCTATATTGAACCAATTTATCATTCAAAGAATTTATAATAAATCCTAAATATAATTATTAAATCTACTAAAAAAAGTGTAAAGAAATGAAACTCTTTCTAGAGTTAAAAGTCTAAAAGAAAAAAATACTTAAACAAAACAAATTACGATGCAAACAAAGTTATATGGTATGAAGTCATTTTTTCACCAATCACTAATTAGGAGAACAACCTTCGAACGGTATATCAAAATTCTATTATGTCAATATGATTTGAGATCTTCTAAAGATCTTTATCTACCTCTATTGAAAGAGCTATTAAAGATGGTCATGTTGCGTCAAAACAAGCCATGTTCCATCTATATGAAATGTCATATCAATTATTTAACGATTTTATAGTATATAGATGATGTATCATGTCCCATGATGGTATTTTAGGTTTATGTCAATGACTAATGATTCTTCTAGTGGAGATGGACGGAGGGTTTTTGTGTCTTGCATTGTGAAATATTTTTTCTAAAATGAAAACGCAAAAACAAGACAATAGCGAAAAAATAGAACCCTTCCAATATAATTATCTCTAAAAAGTTAGGTTATATGGAAAGAAACTTACTTTACCTTTAATATTTGTATATTTATGGTTTGAATTTGGATATTCTAAAGTTACTTTCTTAAAATTATTTAGTTAAAATGTAAATACGTATAATTAATAGTTGATATTGTAAAAAAAAAATAATGTTGTCATAATATCATTTAATAATTCAAAAATTAAGATAATCTTAATTATTGAAATTATAATTTTATTTAAAATACTTTAGAATATTTATTTCCTTATACCTCTCTTTGAAAAATGGATTTAAACCTGCCTTACTCTCGTGAATATCGAAATTGTCTTCCTAAACGACGGCTCATGCCTTCCAAAAATATAGCTAAAAGTAGCAGCTGAGGTTTTGACTCCACTTTTTAAGAACTAATAGGATCATAACTATACAAATTAAGAGGGTCAACATGGAATTTTTCTTTAAAATGTGAAATGAATGGAGGCAAAATTTTGTACTTCCTTACTTGATTCCCGGCATAAATGCGCTATAAGGAATCATGTTTTTGCTACTTTAATCATTCTTATTTGTTTCCGGGTCGATCCAAATAATGCCACGTGTTCTCCACATGGATATTATATTGATGGAGCAGTATATCATGAGATTTTTGTTTTGCGTTTTCAAGTCGCATGATCTTAGATGGGGATCTTAAAACATTTTCATTAGAACATTGTTACATTCATTGATGTAACTTCCAAATAATGCTAAGTTTCATCAACATGTCGTGCAACATTAGTCATTTATGATAGTATGTATTGATAGGCTTTTTTTAAGCATGGCCCTTATATCCAAATTGATTTGGTTGAAGACTTAGGATCAAGGCTTCCAAATAAGGAGTTTTCACTCTTCTCCCTCTCTCTTCAGGTTTTCCTATTCCGCCATCATTACATTGATTTAATTATCAAAATGATTATATTAGAATAAAATTTGGTGCCTTTATTTTGTCTTATAGGTGATCATACAATAGAGCAACAAATATCTATTAACATTTGAAGCCATATGTTGGAAATGGAACTTACTACCACAATAATTATTTGGTTTCCACTTTTTTTTTTTTTTTCAAATCTAGCATTATTGCCATCTTTTAACTCAATTTCTTCCTCTAATTTGCACAAATCGATTGAAGATTTATCAATTGTGCGTGGTTTCTAGAACTTTTCCCATCTAGAGATTTTTCAACCCTTTTCATTAAGGGTCCCACCTTTATATACTTATAAGGGTGGTCTAATTATTATTATTATTTTTGATGAGGAGAGGAAGAGGAAGAAAGTATATACTTCCAAGGATATCCTAGTTGAATTTTTGTAGAATCCCTATATGAAGGACAAAGGCCTTTCCTTGAAGATCATAAGAGATATATATAGTGAATTTCCATTATTTTTTTGCTGAATCCTTAGATTTTTTATATTTAAGAGCAATCTTTTAAGTTCTGTGAACATGATCTTTTGCAACCTATTCATATGTGAGAAACCACCATCTAAGTGCATGTAAATAAGATTGTCTGCAAGAAAAGGAAGAAGAATAGGAATTCCTTATTGTTTGCTTCTTGTTAAGCGAGAAGATGTTGTTGGCTGTTACTTCACCTATCAATGAATTGACTTTACCAAGAAGAATGAAAATTGTTGATGTGATGGTGATGCTCGAAGTTTGATGAATGTCAATAGTCCCACCACTAGTTATTATGATTATTGATCAAGAAAATCTTATTAATATCCAGTAATAGCAAGATTGATGTAGATTGTACGTATGATGATCACTATGGAATACTATTGGATTGTAATAGAAAAAAAAGGAGTCAATGAGAAGATTTGATAACTAAGTCAAGCTACTTAATCCGACTTACCTCTTTAAGCTGTTCATATAACCTTAAAGGCATAAGAAGCATGAGGAAAATCCAGCTTGCCTTCTTAAGCCATTTGAATAACCTTGAAGGCATAAGAGACCTAAGAAAAATCCAGCTTGCTTCCTTAAGTTGTTTGGATAACTATAAACGTATAAAAAGCTCAAGAAAAATTTGAATTGCCTCCTTTAGCTGTTTGAATAATCTTGTTGGCATAAAAGCTTGAGAACAATACAAATTGCCTTTTAGATAATCTCTTAACATAAAGGCCTGAGAAAAATTTGAATTATCTTCGCATAACCTCATTGGCATAAAAACTGGAGAAAAATCCAACTCTCTTCTTCATGTAATCTTGTTGACATGGATACCTAAGAAAAATCCAAGACGTCTCTTTGGATAATCTTGTTAGTATAAGAACTTGAGAAAAATTTAACTCACTTTTTCAAATAATCTCGACAGCATAGAAGCTTGAGAAAAATTTGACTCACTTTCTTAGATAATCTTATTGGCATAGATGCCTCAGAAAAATCTGACATTATCGTTCTACTTAGAACAAGTCATGTCTTAGTTAGACACCATACGTACCTTGATACTTTACCTAAGTCAAGACTCCAACTCACTAGATTATGTATAAGTTTGCCAATGCCTATGAGATCCTTCCCTATAATGCAATGGCTTGGCTTAGAGCCTTGAGAGCTCGTTCATACACTTAGTTTCCGTATTGAACCATTCATCAAAGAGAATGAGAGTAAGTGTTGATAGGCTTTTTTAAGCATGGTGCCCTAGGCTTAAACTAATTAACCTAAGACTTAGGCTAAGTTCTAAGAAAGCTAGTCTAGGTCTTGGCACCTAGGTTAGGGGTTTTCGCTCCTTCTTTGTTTGGTATGGTTTTTCTATTCCCTCATCACCATGCTAACTTATGCATTGGAGTGTTTGTGGTGGAGTAAACTTCGACACTCAATTACTCGTATTTTGTCTTGTAAGTGAATGCATAACAAAGCAAAAAAAAAAAAAAAAAAAACCTAGTAATAGTGTGCATGCCATATAAATGACACATGACAATGTTTAGGTTCCTTATCAATCATTTTTAATAGCTCTTTTAACAAAAGACATTCCTTTGGACTCTTTCTTATAATATAGGTACAAAAGTTGAAGAGAAAATACATAAACTTTAGGTAGCATTTGGTTAGTAGATCTGATTAGTATAAAGAAAATTGAACAATATAGTATAAGAAGGACAAAACATCATAACTTATTGATTTTAAAAGCACTAGGTAGGCGTTTAGTTGTTAGAATTGAACATGATAAGAAGAACTGAACAGCATAATACAATGAGTGTATAATAGTACAACTTATTGTACTATATCTAATATGCGTAGTACTAGATATGTATTTTTGTCTTGAAAAAAATAAAAAAAAAAGTAAAAAAAATTAATTGTCTTCATAAATAATATGATTTAGTGTGGGGTTATTTTTAAAATTTTAGAAATATATTTCTTATGTGAAAAAAAATTTTGTACCATTAAGTATATGGTACAAATTTTTGGGTTTTATTCAATACCTTAGAACCTTTTTTATCTAATACTATAAATAAGTATACAAACAAGCAAATGACAAAAAATTTATCAAATTCAATATTAAGAAACTATAACAATCAAATGATACATTAGTATTATGCCTTGTAATCCAATTGGATACGATTGATTTTGATAATATTGAATAAAGGCACAATTCGTTGATTTTGAAAGGACTAATTTTAGTATTACGCCTTAAGACTAATGGAATGTATCGACTTACTGCATAATCTTACTAATCAAACAGTAGTACACGAGACTGCAAACACCTATGGCCTATCATATATTCTCTACAACAATATTACATAAGCTTCCATCCTCTGTTCATGACTAATTATTAGAATAAGAATCCTGAATAACGTCTGATTCGTTAAATTATTCAAATAGCTAGACTTTCGGATGATTTATAATATAAACCAAGTTGCGCAAAATAAAACCATCAGAT
Organism: Lumnitzera racemosa; assembly: GCA_024138005.1. NCBI lineage: Eukaryota > Viridiplantae > Streptophyta > Magnoliopsida > Myrtales > Combretaceae > Lumnitzera > Lumnitzera racemosa. The sequence continues at coordinate 47,433,836 of JAMXBC010000002.1, forward strand.
AAACCATACGCCTTTAACATGACAAAACTTAAGGGCATGCAGTGAACATCGTCCTATATCCCATCTCCCTCGAATCAACTAGTGAAACTGTCATTTTCACAACAAGACAACTCCAATAAGAGTAGTTTAAATATGAACGTCTGTAGCTGTCCCTTCTTCCACGAATAAAAGACGTGTCATCATCTTCTTCGTAAACTAGATTTTTAAAATACTTCACTATCTTTATTTTGTTTTTGGGTAACCTTATGCAAGATTTTTTTTTTTTTTTCCCAACTAGGATCCTGAGCTCTGTTATTCCACAATTATCCAGGCTTTTGCTCCATGTTAATGTTTCCCATCCTTGTACAAAATATGTGCCCATTTTAGGATTGAATTTCTGGTCCATTTTTTGTTTTGTTTTAAGAGATAAGTTGAAGATATAACCTCTAAAATATTGGTTAAATGTGAATAAAACCCTTAAATTTTGAAATATGACTTCACATTTTCATAATTTTAAAAAATATACAAATATATTCCAAGTCTGTCGCTAAATCTTCAAACCATCGGTACTTAGGGTTCTTTAAGCATAGTTTTTGAGTTCTAACAATATTGTAATGGTTACTCTATTTCTAAAAATTATGAGGAGATAAAAATTTTCGTTCGATGAAATTGTTTATTTTTTGGTATGTGTAAGTAACTAATGCCAACGTATATGTACTTAAGTAATTAATACAGCAATCACAATAAAAAATATTGACAGATATCTATGTATTTCTACACATACATACACACATATAAACATATATACGCATATAAATGCGTACATGAGTACATGCATACGTACGTAAAGCCGGCAAATCAAATCAAATTACACCCTTAAACCAATACCGAATGTTGAAATATAAAACAATAGTCTTATATTAATTTTCAGGTAAATTGTACAAACTACCCCTAAAATTTTTTATAATCGTGTGTACACCCCTAATTTTAAAAATCGAGTACTTACACTTCCGAAATAGACGTAGACCCACAAATTTTTCATTATGTGATAGCTGATTTATATGCTTGCGTTGACATAGAAATATTTTAGTATAAGAATTTTGACATGTCATTTTAATTATTGAAGTAGCAAATATCTAATTTGTTTATTCAATTTCAATATGGTCTACTAAAATATCCACTCAACTAAATCTATTAAAATCAAATCTCCAAGATCCTTAGCAACATGATAGAGCAGTAAAAGTAAATGCACAATTAACTCCAGCCCCAAATTGCCATGCAAAGTAGAATTCTATAATAAGTGAATATTAAACCAACCATATTAATCTTTGAAGAACATTGATTGATAGTATTCTTATAGCAATAGAAAACACCATATGGAGTACCTAATTCATGTTCAAGGTCATATACATTAAATTTGTCAATCAAGTGCGATTAGGAAAAAAAAAAAAAAAACATTGGATGTGAAGTCGAGGCATGTGATTTGCAAAAAGCAATAAGAAATTCATAACGTGTTTCTTATTTGTCTAATCAGGGTATGTTGGTTCAATTTGGGGATAGAGTTAGCTTCTTTTTCAATTGTAATTGTCATTTCACAGGATAATTTTGGTAATTTGATTTTACTTCGAATTGACATAGAAAAGAATACTTAAGAATAGCATATTGAAATTGAACAATTAAATTAGATGGTTTGACATATCGACAATTTAAATGACATGGTAAAATTTGAATCTTTGAAATATTTCCATGTCAATGTAATATATAATTAGCTGCAACTTAGTGAAAAGATATGAGTCTCAGGTGCATTTCAATAGCATAAGTGATTAATTTTCAAAACAGAAAATTATAATAGAGGAAATTAACATTTAAGGATAAGTTTAAATAGAAAATCAATGTTTGGGGGTAAGTTCAAATAAGAGATCAACGTTTTAAAATATTCAAATAAGAGATTAATATTTCATAAAGTGGTTTAAATAATGAATTAACATTTCGAAAAATTCAAATAAAAGATTAACATTTCACAAAGTGGTTTAAATAATTTTATAAATTAGCTATTATGAATCTCTTATTTAAATTATTTTATAAAACGTTAATTTATTATTTGAACTACTTTAAAATATTAATTTTCTATTTAAACTTACCCCTAAATGTTGATTTCGTTCGTTGTAATTCTCCTATTTTCAAAATGAAGGGTATCATTGCAACTATGTCATTAGTAGTTTAGTTTATTCTTCCTAGATGCCTTCCATTTGAATTATTTTGTGTAACGTTAATCCCTTATTTGAATCACTTTGAAACGTTAATTTTCTATTTGAACTTATTCCTAAATATTGATTCATTCTCCCATTTTCAAAATGAAGGGTGTCACTACGAACATGTCATTAGTAGTTTAGTTTACTCTTCCTGGATGCCTTCCATTTGATGCATTCAAAAAAGTTAATCAATAACCCACTTATGAATCATGGGATTTATGCCTGTCACCATGCCTATCCCAATTAGTTGGGCGCTTAGCCAAATACCAACTTCTCGTAAGAGTAAAGTGTGGGTGTAAAGGCCTAACTCTTAAATGAGATAAAGCAATACTTACTTCACAGCTCAAAGCTATGTACCATACCGGCGGGGATAGACTTTGGCAGCCCTACACCCCCTCCTAAAAAAAAAAAAAAAAGAGAAGTGTTTCGGAAAAAGTTAATTATTTAAAAAACAAAAGATTTATATAATATATATAATTTAAAGAGAAAATTTTGATATAATATTATATATAGTTAAGTGGTTAAATTTTTTTTTTATTAAACCTGAGATCTTCAATTCAAATCTCATTAGTGTTATTTTATTTTTTCAAGATACATTTATTGCTTTAATAGAATTCTTTTGAGTTTTTTTTTTTTTACTTTTTTAGAATCATTAACAACATTAAATTCATTTATTAGAAAATCATATTTGATTAAATAAATTCTTGTAATTGTTTTTTAAATTAGTAGTACATCATAATTAGATTTCAATTAGTATACATACCATTGAAAAGTTTATTTTGCATTAAGCATCCTTAATTGTCTCATAAAAAAACACTTTTTTATCTTATAAAGTTTTAAAAATATTATGAGTGTAATCGTTAATGGAATCCTTTTACATGTATAAAACACATCATAATTGTAATAAGAAGAGGATATTTTTCTATGGATAAGTCTAATGTTAACTTAATCGATAGAGATCTAACCCTCCCAAAACATATAAATCTGCGTTTGTCCTTGCCCATTGGCTTTTTACCAACGTCATTAGTAATGTATACATCAAGGATCCATATAACAATACCTATTAGTTATGCAAACTTGTACAAGTAAGAAGGGATGCCACCGAGCATGTCATTGTAGGGTTTTTGACTCACTTGTCCTGCTCAAAACCCTATAGAGGGTTTTGGGACGGGTGAAATAGTTCTCAAACCTTATAGGGTTTTGAGATTTAGAGAAAATTCAGTGAAAATTTTGAACCTAGTTAAAAATAATAACATATACATATATGATATTAGTAATTAGATATTAATTGTAAATAATAAAATATAATAATTAATAAAAGATATTTTATCTTTTTCATACTTTGTCTTTCCAAAAAAAAAAAAAATCCTAATTCAATGTCTTTGTTTCTCTTATAGTCTCTTTGATTCTCTTCTCTTGGCTTTACCGTCTTTCTCTCAACTAGTACCTATATATCTCTTTTTTATTAATGTTGTATTAATTTAAAATAAAAAAAAGTTGGTTTGGTCCTTAATAACCATACACCATTTGCTTTATTTGTAGTGTACATCCACAAATCATATTTTTTTTATATTAACAGGTTGGGTCGAGTTAGATATTTTTACAGATTCTATAAAACCTTCTACGAATGGATTTTGAAAATAAGATAAAAATCTTATAAGGTATCATATACGGTTTTGGAAGCCCTATAGAATATTGAGTCAGGTTTCAATTTTGCAAAATCCGTTCCAAATTTACTTCGATGGGATCCCTACAAGCAAGAAAATTATACATGGTAGAAAATGAAATAATGCGGTGATAGCTCACAAATCCTTAAATGAAAATGGATTATAACTTGAGAGAGGGTACTGAAGGTTAAGATAGGCTAAAAATTATTAAAAAAAAAAAAAAAAAACACTTATTGTAAGGGGTTTTGTTGGACGATCGTACCTTTTTATCGACTAAATAATTGACTATAGATGCAACAGACGAGACTCCAGTCATCAAATATAGATGGATGATCCATTAAGGCTATGACAGAGGACTATCCCCTGGGTCATGTTACATAATAATGCCTCGTACAAAGTGAATTCAAGCTACACTTGCTTAGATTATCCTTTTGTTTGCAACTCCTATAAGTACCCTAAGAGTTTATAATTTCACCTCAACTTCCTCAAAATCAATACTAACTATGAATGATTTTGTAAACATGATCGTTGGTATATAAGAATAATCTATAATAAAATAGATTAAAATGAAATGGAATATAATTATGATCGAAATGAGAAATTCATTCATATATTTCGAGATGCCAATAGACTCCTTGATTTCATTCCTGTGGTATGTTTGACTGTAGTAGATGCCGGTCTGCAAAAGCTACTCACTTGTGAGCTTTTGGTGATATCTTGCACCAAACTTCTGATTTCAAGTTCGGATTTTATTATGATTTTGAATTTATGAGCTTCCATTTCTGATAGCCAAGTTATTTGTTATCTCTTAAGATACCATTATTAGTCAAAGATTTCTTTTACAGTTTTAAAGATGTTAAGATTTGATTTGGTTGTATTTTCATTATTAGATAGTACACGATATCTTATCTTTCCTTTGTAGACTCCAAAGGAATAATTGTAGAAGGTATTATTCACTACTTAATCTATAAGAATTAAGGAAAGATATTTTGCACTTTCCTTATCATGGCACTAAAAGGGGAGGATCAAATTCTAGATCCGCGCTAAAAATAGGGACATGTTAGAAAGAAGATTCTTTTGACTTGTGCTTATAGCTATTCCTATCTTCAACTTGTTTAAGCTTCTTCCTGATTCCAATATTAAGTTTAACTTCTTCTTATGGGATATCTGCTCCAACACGATTCTGCTTTTGGATTATTTTTCATTATTATTCATACATTTCATTTCCTTATTTCACATTTCAAAGATATGATAATCTTTTTGAATAAGAAATTAGATTTAATTAGTTAGAGTTTAATCCATAGATTTTAGATATTAAGAAGACTTACTTTTTGTATAATTTCTCTAGATATTAGGTTTTCATTAGGTATATTTTCTTGCCTATAAATAGACTATATTATATAATATGGATTATTATTGAAGATTATGAATTGTTGAAAGGAGTACTTTCACACATGCCATATTTGTTGATGCTTCATGTTGCGTCAATTTATTCCCATGAACCAAAGGTGCTATGATTTTTTCACATGATAATCTCTCCCATTGCGAAAATTTTTTGCATAGATGATACTATTTATAATTCTCGATAGTCGTAGTTTTCCTTTTAACGGTTCGACAGAACTCCAAAAATCTTCGATTTCCTGGTCAATAAAACATAATTCGTTTCTCAGCTAGAAATCATAAGTTCAAATTTCAAAAAAGATAAGCTTAACTTTACTATCTAAATGCTTTAACAGACATGTTTGTTGTCTGTTTTATGGAAGGAAATGAGGTAGCAATAAAATTGTAATTATAAATGAATGCAATAGAGAAGTAATAATTATCTCTTATGATTCTTTCAAGGTTTTGTAAATAGAAATAAGAATATGCTTAAAATAACCAAAGAATAATTATTCTCTTAGTATGTAAAGAAATAATTATAATTCTTCATTTTGTAGTAATAACTATTCCATGCAATAGCTATTTCACTGCCTAAACATAGGAATTGGTCAGTAAGAAAATAATAACTCTATTCTATTCTTGTGAAGTCAACAAAACATATCGTAATTATTCTTGAGTGTCAATATTGTTGTAGTCCAATAATATTATCATTGATCTTCAATCGAAATAAATTAAAATTCGAATTCTAATTCTCTCTTCTATATAGTTGGTAAAAAGAAAAGGAAAAAAAAACCTATTCTCCAGTCAACTTCTATATATATAGTCGCTGGACATATCCCCCTTCTTGCTTGATCTTTACCCTATACGACACTCAATTACGAACTACAATTTGAGTAAGAATATTAATAAATTTGGACTTCTTTTATCTCAGGTTTCTCGTTCTCCAACTTTGTGAGTGAGACTTGTATATAGGTCATCAAAGTAAGGAGCGTGCTATTAACGGTCAACGAGCATAGGATGAGGAGGATATGATATGAGCGGGCACTGGTTGTCTAATTTTTCGGAACCCACCCACCGTATAGCATTTTAAGACAATAATAAAACTCATACCTTGTAGAACTTTCAAAGTATAAAGTATCTCTTAAAAGTGTAAGTTTCTCATATTTTTCTGTAAATTTCATCTTTATACATTTTTAAATAAATAGCAAATACTAATTATATTAGATGGAAAAGAAAAAAAAAAAAGAAAGATCATATTTGTAAGCAATTGAAAAAGAAGATTACTTGAACTAGGAATATTGCTAAGGCATTGTCACTTAGTGGTATAAACATTATTTTCATAACATGATGAATTAGGGTTGAATCCCCTCATCCAAATTATAACATGATTGGCAAAAATAAAATAAAACAAAAGGAATGTTCATAATTGATAGGATCGAATAATACTAAATCATAAAATATAGTTATTGAGACTGAAGAGAGATATAAAAGAGAAGCAGTTTTAAGTTTAGGGTTTTATCTCATAAGCTCAAACCCTTTTCTTTTACTTTTCTATTTTTTATTTTTAGTAAATTATTTCTTGGAGGAAATTGTTATTTATTTTCCATTTGTTAATATTACTCAGTAATTTTGTGAGGTGGATACAAGCTATTTTAAAAATCTATATTTTATATATCTTAGAATATAGGTTTCTAAGGTAAATATAATATATAAAGATTTTATACTTATATCCTATACTATATAAATTTATTTTAAAAAATTGTTATCCAAAATCTACTTTATGACCATTAATACTCACCTAGAGCCTAAAAGGTTGAGTAAGGTATAGACAAGTATTCTATATTGTAGGGATTCCTACTTACTTTTAAGTGCTATGATATTGTTCGTGAGAGTGAAAGCGAGGGAAGAATAGTATTAGCTGCCCTCTAATAGGAAAAGTTGCGAAATGAAATTACAAGAAAGCGAGGAAAAAATGTTGTCGTAACTAACTATTGCTTATCATGACCGCATGTCAATGTGAAAGCACATTAAGTAAAACGAGCAGAGGGAAGTATTGTTCTTGCTCAAGTTATTATTGCGCTGGAATCTCATAATTTAAGCAGTTTTCTAATCAACTTGTCCGCCAAATATTCGCTTACAAGTTATCATTAAATAATTTACCAACATAAATGATCGTATCTATTGTGAAAGTGAATTAAGATAATTTCTTTTTCTTATAGATATACTGTTTGAATTCTCGTCCGTGTATCGAATGCTAATGAAGGAACTTACCGCTAAAGTATTCACGCGGAGTGTCTTATTGGATTTTTGTGTTAAATTATAATGGGGTCCCATCCCATGTATGTTGTTGTAGGGACAATTCTTAAGAGCCTAAAAAAAAAAAAAAAATCCTTCTGTCCAGTCCTGATTACACACATTAGAAAAAGCAATGCATAAAAATTCAAAGAATTCTCTTCTTAACAAGTGGTACCAATCCATCTGTTAATATTTTCTAATATAATTTAGCTAATTAAATCCTAAATAATATAATGTGCAATTTTCTTTTTATTTCGCTTTTATTTTTTCTGGTGGCAATGAGATCTTAGAGCCTTATTGGCTCTTTTTTTTTTTAGTTTTTTAAATTTTTGGTATTTTTATTTTTTGCTCCATTTTTGAATTTGGACTTGTCAAAATTAAGAGTTAAAAGAATAAAAAGTATAAGTACATATATATACCTCTTAGAAAATTAAATACCCAACAAATTTATGTAAATTAGACTTAATTTACTTTATTTAGGTTTACAAAAGAATGAAAGAAAATTTTTATTTCTCAACATATAAGATATACTTTTTAAATCTATTCCCTTATGCCATGTTTGGTATGTGGGAATGAATCGGAAATGAATTATGAGTTTGGGTTTTATTCTCTTTCCCTATGCTTGAAAATACATTTAGAAGTCAAAATAGTGATTCTATAGAATCGGTGATTTTGGCTTCAAAGAGGAATCAGATTCCTTCTTGAAAAGACGAAATCAACTATTTCATCCTTCTTATTTTTATTATTATTAATAAAATTACTTATTTAACCTTTAATTTAATTGTGACATTCAATTTTTTAAGGGTATTTTTGATAATTATTACTAAATACACGTTCAATTCAATTTCATTACATAGATTATCTCTAAACATGGGAAAAGATTTGCCATTTCGCTTGTTTCATTCCACTCTATTCCTCTATACTAAAGGTGATATTAAAGTTATATAACTTTTCACTTCCTAATTCTCATATCTGCATTGACCATTTACACCATAATTGTGATAATAGAAAAAACATCTTATCTAAAAATTAAATTTGCAATTAAAGTTCAAACACAAATCATATAGTTTTCCTATATATAAATATTATACACATATATGCCCTATATAGAAGTAGAGCAGATAAACATATTATATATAAGGATTTTTCTATAATTTCGTTTATGTTTTTGACCATATTGGTCTAATATTTTATCTCACATTTGATTTTATATCTATTACATTTGAACTATTAAACTAATTATATTTTTAACGGTGTGAATCTAATAAATAAAAAATTAAGGTGAGATGAAAAGTTATATTAGCTACGCCAAAATGAGCAAACGGGAACTTAGAAACTCCCCTATATATATAGACAATCGTAAAGAAACTTATTGAGGTGTTCCCATTGCAACTGAAAGATTAAAAGGGAACAATACCAAATAAAAGAAGAATATTTGGACCGCAAGAGCAAGGATTTGATATGAATTTTAAACTTTCGGTGCTTATGGACCCAGAACAAGATTTAACAGGTCGGTCCTGTATTGAACAAGTGATTTAGATTGATTTTGATGATATTGCGCTATAAAACAAGGCCAACGTTAGAATAGTAGAATCATTTTTCTTATCTTGGACTCCAAATAAAGGCACTGGAAATAAAAGAATAATGAATAGGCTTGTCACGTAAGATTATATTCCTACCAGAAGATGTTGCATGTTTTTTCCCTTCAGGGAATTTAAGGACAGGAGTTAGGTTTACACATAATTTATGTTTAAATTTGGCCCTACCCTATGGCAGGAAAATAGATTGATAGGCACACCTCATTCGGTTGATGATACAAATGATTTTTCTTGAAAATTACATCAATTTTTATATTTACTATAAATATAATATTAGAAAAGCTCACCTAATTTTATTTTATTTTTTTAATTTTTTTTTGCGGTTAAATCCTACGGATGCAATCTAAATGGAAGGTTTTTATAAAAAATTAGAAGCGAGTAAAACTCCGTCCATCTATTTCTTCTATTAAGGGTTATTACTTAACAGTAGTGATTGAACCAAAAGAAAGGTTGTAAATAGGGCTTGCTGATGATTGAGTTAAGACAATAGAACATGGACGTGCATGTGGTCCGCAGAAATTCGGTGCGGTGGGTGGATGGCGTCAAACCTGCTGGTGGTGGTGGTATTGGTAGAGCTGGGACCCACTTGGAGTTGGTGAGGGGGTTGGTGAAGATGTTGAAACTTTCCTATCCTTTTTTCTATTGCATCTCTCACTTGACATTATCTATTGTGTTTCTCTTGACAAGTGGAAAGTTCGTTTTGGCTAAAGAAAGGAAGAGTCACTTGGGTTACCTAACTCATCATCGGCCTCGTATGACGACTGCATGAGGTAAACATTTTTCTATCCAAATTACGCGCTGTAGGGTATGTCCACGTTGTCTACCGTCACTGATGTCATCTCTTGGGTGAAGCATGAAACGGATTAGCGAACGAGATCCAAGCTAATAAAAGGATGGATTATGGAAAAGTAATCTCATGCACTTACTTTTTCTTTTTCTTTCTTTTTTTTTTTTTTTTATCATGGCTTCGTTTTAGTTTTATCTCTTGTGAAAATTTTTTTCCGTTTTTTCAAAATAAGTATAGAAAGCTATTTGGATAATTGGGTTTTAGGAGCAACTTCATACCATAAATTAGTTTTGATAGGTTTAGCTAGGATTTATGAAAACGAACCGAACTATGATTGGTCCACATTTGGTGTTTATATGTCTTGGGAAGCTTAAGTAAGATTATAGGCTTCTTTTATATGTGTGGGTAATGAAAAGAGTTAGACCTGATTTAGCCTAAGCCTAAATACCAGACTTCATCAATAAGAAGATAAAAGCACAATAAGAACATTGGATTTAATCTGCTATCATGCATAAGCTCTTAAAATCTAAGCTTGTTTTTTCTCCCATCTCTCTCTCTAAGACCATCTCCCTCGTATTGTCAAATCAAAACTTGGAGGTGCAAAATAAAATGATAAGAGGAAAGAAAAGTTCCTTTAAAGGTTATCTTCTACCTCTGTTTGCATCAACACCTTGCTTTAGAATGATGCTAAACTATCGAAACAACACCAAAATAAAATAGGAAAAGCATGATTTGGAGAAAGGATTTTAAGAGAAGTGCATATTTTTTCTTTAAAAAGAAAAGAAGGGAAGTAAAATCATGAGAGAAATTTAAGGAAGAAAAAAGAGGCACCAAGATCTAATTATCATTCTTTGTTTGGGTTTTACTCTTTTTTCTTTTTTTTTTTTGCTATGATTTGAGCAAGAAGAAGACAGTTAATGTCTTTCATAATTGCTATTTGTAATGTAAATAGGGTTGTAAATAAACCGAGTCGAGCCTAGTCGAGCCAAATTAAGCTTTTGAAGGTTTAAGCTTGATTCGTTTAAAAATTATCAAGCTGGAGCTTCAATTAAGCTTTTTATCGAGCTTGTAACTGGGGTTTGAGCTTAGCTCACTTAGATAAATAGGTTTTGTTTTAAACTCAAGTTCGACTCATTTTCTAATCGAGCTTATATCGATTTGAAACTTACACATGAGCTTAAATATATAAAATAAAGAAATATATAAATAAATATAGATATTAGCCTTTAGATTTTAATAATATATAATATATAATATATGATAGATAATATATAATATATGTAATATTTGTAATATATATAAAACTAGTAAGCCTATTCATGAGCCTAAATAAGTGGGCTTGCGAGCTTAGGTGAGCAACTCACGAGCTTAGGTGAGCAACTCACGAGCTTGAATTAGAGCTTAAGCTTGACTTGTTTAAATAAATAAACTTCCTCTTAAGTTTGAGTTCAACTCATTTACTAATTGAGCTCAAGTCGAGTTGAATTTAAAATATTCGCAAGTAGCTTGACTCATTTGTAGCCTTAAATGCAAGAGACGTAATGGTTTCTTTAAAGAAATTTAATGGTTGTTAAGAATCATTTGATGGAGTTTATTAGAGAAATATGAAATGTTATACTACTAATTAATTGTCTTGAAAGAAGACATTACTTACATATAGAAAACAAAAATTAAAAGAGGGCATAAGTTGACATTTAAGGAGGTTTCAAACCTTTGACCTTTTACTTACTTATCAAATGCTCTTACGCTAAAGCAATAATGACTAAAGTTAAAGTTGTAGAAACTCTGTTTTATTTTTGTCTATTGAGGTTAAAATTAATTAAATTGAAAGGACTTAAACATTTAGCTTTCATCTCCAAGAGAAAGAGAAAGGATTAGTCCCTGATATATGGAAAAAATATATATATTTTCCTCATCAAATTACGCATGAAGGATTAATAAAAAACTTTAACTCATTAAGTTGATGCCATTATATGAATTAATACACCGGGGACAACAAGATCAATACAATAGGTGACGTGAAGTATATAATGACACAAATGTTTCATGTTACTGGTAGATTAAAAAAATTTTTCACTTCAGCACATTAATCAACAGAAAAGCATTAGTTTCATAAGCATTACAAGCAGTTAAGCATTAAATTACAAACAAGCAACAAAATTTTATAGAATACTATAAGAATTAATTTAAAAAGATACCAATATCATACCTTAAATTAAGGAGTTGTAATAATCCCGTCGTGTAAACCAACTTAAGTTAGAAGCTAACTGTCTTAGTCATTAATATAGGTTTGGCTTACGGAAGGTGTTTATAACTCTACAGCTTTGAATCAACCAATTTAGTTCCTATTTGGTATCAACTTGTGGTGTAATTAGAAGTCTAACAAATTAGTCTTAAATCTCACTTCCTAACCCTATTATCTAATTTTCTAAACTTTGAGGTAGTGTTAGCAAATCTACTAAAACAATGCAAAACAGTTATAGGGGAATGAGGAATAACTTGTTCAATAAGTAGGATAGGGATAATAGTATACATCTGAAATCGAGTAACCAAGGTTTTCAAGCAAGTTTAGTTAGATGCTATGCATGTAGAAGCAAATGCCATTACATGATTTTATCAGATCTATCGTATAATTAGAAAAATTGCGCCAGCTCTAATTCGAGTTGAGGAGTTTAACATTTCACATACAAATTGGAACCAAATTGGGACTTGTATAATAGGGAGCATGCTTTGCCCAAGACTTTACTTTGAACCACGATCCTCGACCTTATCGTGACCTCTTTTCCTATCATTTAGTTTGACTAAGAATAGGAAAAGGATTATTTTAGCTATCCTCATTGAAGACCATATTTGGTCAAGAATCTTAGACATTCCCTTAATGCGTTACAATGTATGTTTGGTTAGAAGTTAAGTTAAGTTAAGTTTGAGTTAGATTACTTTTAAGGTGATCAAGCAATTTCAAACAGTCCAAAGCAAGGAGCATCATAAAGCAATCAATACTTAAGGTCCAACACTTGCAATAGTACAACTATATTCAAATACACACATTGTATATGCATAGACGGCTAACTTAAAATCACAAGCAAGACATATACTAAAACCTCCAAATATTCTTAAACAATCTTCAAAGTGCAATGAAGTACTAATCCCACTTACCTGGACAAGTGATGCTTGATAATCTCGTATGTGGGTCTTGTCCGCTTCAATTTTCCCTTAAATATTTAATATAATGACTTTAGTTTTATTAAATATAAGGTAAATGAACTCATTTTAAATAGTTTGAGTGTATTATGATTTATATTTAGCAAGTGAGTAAGGTTTGTATTGAGTTCCAACTTGCTATTGAAGTCTTTGAACAAAGTTTTGAGAGCTTGCCTAATATTATGTTTTGGTCTTAGAACCTTTTGATCAAGTCTCTAAATGAGTATCTTTAAACTAGCAATCTTCTAACCAAGTCTCTGAAATTATCTCAATTATACTTCTTACTATAATCAACTCTCTAAACAAGATTTTGAAATCATTTCCATTAAGTATGCCACACCAACCAAACCTTGGATCAAGTTTTAAAGCCATTCCAACTACATTTCCCTTACTAAATGTAAGCCCCAAAACTAGTCATTCGGGGTTTCGATTAGTTGAAGGACCCAATCGAGCCTACATTATAAAGTAAAGCTAGAAATGTTAGTAAAATGATCCAGTATGTTTGAATTTAAGAAAATAAGAAATAAAATAAAAGAATATAAAAATTCCAAATTTTAAGTGTATAACTCGTTATTTATCGAAAATGTGTAAAATGCATTCTGATAATTAACGAATCGCTAGAGATAAATTATATGTATACTAAAAATTATAAAATAACCTAAATAATATTTAGGAATATTTATTTGTACTATATATGAATTTACATGTATGTAGAAATACGCGTAATTATTTAAAATATGCGTAATGTGCTAAAATCATACTAAATAATTAAAGAAAATTTATAATTAAGAAAAATTAGGAAAAATTAGGAATGATCCAGAATTGGGTCCTGGCAGCTAGGAAAAATAAGAAAAAAATCGGCCAATTAAATTAAGACAACACAAAAGCCAAAAATTAAGGGAAAAGGCAATTGTCTTGTCCAATTTAATGCACAATAATTACACTAAAGCTCTATAAAAAGAAAGAAAAATTCGGAAGCTCATTTGAACAGTTAGAAATCAGAGAAAATTAGGGAGAGTCGAAAATTGAGAGAAATACCAAAGAAAAAAAAAAGGAAAACTATGCAGTTAAGGTCACAAAGGAGAACCTAGACCCGATGGGCAACTAGGAGTGGACGACCACCACCACCATACGGTGGTGGTAATGCCCAGGTGGGCCGACACACCCATGGCCACCGACGGTGGCTAGAGCCACCTAAATCGGTGAGTTCAATTTCCAACCCGATTTGTGTAATTTTGTAAAAATAGTAAATATTATTAGAAAATTATAAAACTTGTTATTCTGAAATATTTTTGTATGTAGTTTGTAGGAAAAATATTATTTTGATGAAAATATGTCTCATGATATAGAGTCCTTAAGAAATCGTACAAAACTGAACATGTTTCGGTTTAGAAATAAATGACCTTAGGAGTATAGTTTTGAATCCAAAATTTTTGTGTAGATTACTTAGATGATATAGAATAGTGCTATGAAGCCCATTTTCAAAAATTAATTTTTGAAATTTTTAGATAATTTTTAGGCCCTAAAATGTGGTATAAAATGGGTAATTTAGGATTAATTAAGTAATTAAATGGTTAATTACTGATTTAGTGAATAAGCATGTGTTTTAGGATGTTGAAATATGATGGAGTATGATACTTGTTGCATTTAGGGTGTTAGATATAATTATTAGGTTAATTATGTAGTAAATGAGTAATGGGGAAAAATAGTAAATTTTAAGTTAATTTTAAAAATTAGGGTAATTAGGAGTAAAATCTGATTTAGGATGAATTTAGACATTTTGAAATGATAATTGGTGTTTAGAGACGATGATTAGAGTGATAGAAATATTAGAAGTGTATGATATACATAAAAGGTAATAATACATAATATGTAATTATTAGAATATAATAAATAGGAAATATTATAATAAAAATTGATATTTTGATAATAATAAAAATTTATAATAAATCTGATACGAAGCTTGAATTTATGTACTTATATGAAAAATGTAAAAATTTCTCACATTAAGAGTGAATTTGGTATACTAATACGAATTTAAGTGTACCGAATAAAATAACTACTGACTAGGGGTAATGATGGTATTTAGGAGATCGGGAAGTAATGTGATTAATTTCACATTTTGGGTTGAAATAAATTTCTAAAGTTGGAGTATAAAACACTACTTAGAAATCGAACTAAAACCTAATTTAAAAATCGATACGAAAACCGAACCTGAACCTAACCCCGAACCTAGAATAATTGTAAAAGACTTAAGACCTAAATAATTAGGCATATTAAACCCTAAACAAAACATAATAATAAGCGTTATAGGATAAAATGAACCTATAATAGTTATATGAAAAACTGAAACCACGTTTGTGTTATAGGGATGATCGGCGATGGCCTAAGCAAGTCGGACCTCCAGTAAGTGAGCAAAGAGTCGAGGTAAGTTGGGATTAATACAATGCTGTATTTTGGAGGCTTAAGATTATGCTTGGTTGTGCTTTTTAAATAGTTGGATGTGTGCATGTGCTTGATTATGGGTGATGCTATGATTCTGTTTGTTGCTCTGGCAAGTATTGTATGATTTGTATGAAATGATTGATCACCTTGAACTGGACTTAATCAAATATACGACCAGTAATCATAATCGGACATACATGGCAACCCGTTAGGGGAACTTAGGACTCTCCGGCCAAATACCGACCCCTTCGAAAGGGATAGCGCAGGATTGCAATTGGTCCCTTCTTCATCCTTAACTGAACTAAGTGACAGGAGAGGAGGTTGCGGCGAGGGTGAAGTCAGTGGTTTGAAGGTAGTCATGGGAGGAGTGAGGTCTCTATTGCACAAGCTTGGGTTTGGTCGTAAGCTGTTGCATTAATGGCAACTCCTCAACTCGGATTAGAGGGGGCGCAATTTCTCTAATCTCACGACGGGTCGGACAACATCGTACAATGGCATTTGCTTGCACATGCATTGCACCTAATAAGTTGATTGAAAACCATGTTGTATTTATGGTATAGTTTTAAGTCCTTCATCTTAACTTACTGAGCTGTGGTTACTCACATCCTTATAGATGTCGTGCAGGTGCTGGCTAAGAAGCGGCAAACAACTACTCTGAAACTAGCAACTGTTGGATCCTAGGGAGTGAGGAAAAACATTTGAAGAACAGACATATATTTTTAAGGTTTAAGCTATTATCGTTGAAAACGCTAATTGTAATAATTAAATTCTATTATATGTATTTATATTTCCTCACTTTCTTAGGTAATAAATTACAAACTGTTTACTTGAAGGCGGGTTAGTCATGGACGCCTTATGTAGATTAGGTCTAAGATAGCGGTTGTAAGGCTAACTTCTATCTTAGGATGGTTTACACAACGGGGCTATTACGATTCTGCCGCTTTGGGGCGTGACACTAAATACTTCCCAAACAAGTCTATGTTGGGAGTATGGTTAAGTCTCTTTTATTATTGAAACTTCTGATCTAGCCTCTAAATTAAAGAATCAAATCTTCCTCTTTACAAACCAACCCTTTGTAGATGTCTCTAAAGTGATGCCCTCTAAGCCTTCTAAACTAGATAACCTTCTAGTTGGGTCTTTGAAGTCGATACAATCAAACTCTTTTACCAAATAGCTTCTAAAATGAGGCTCCAATATATTTAGAGTTAACAACCTTTCATCCCTTAACTTTCTATGCATGTCTCTGAACTTATTGTAATTACACTTTCTTTACCAAATAACATCTTAACTAAGACTATAACATGGTTATAATCAAGATCTTTGTACTAGTTACCCTTATAATCAAGTATTTGAATGAAGAATTTAAATCATTCTTTCATAAGATTAACCTTTTGAAGAACTTTCAAAGAGATTCAATTAACTAGTTTGCACAATGTGAGTTGCTTTAGCATCTTATCATAGTTTACAAGTATGATAAATTATGATCATGCAATAGGTTCATTATGCTTATGATTACCATATTACCTAAACTTCCAAATCCCCTTACCTTCATCTTAATGCTTGTAGTCCATAACTAATGATTTGTGTATATCTCAAATTCTATTCCATCCAACTAACTCCAAATTGCTTTTCATAATGACATATGACACAAATAAGCTCCAGATCTATTGTATGTTGTTTTCCACAAAGCTAATTGTGTGTAATCTCTAGAAAGAAAAAATAAAGCATTTTCCTACTAAATTTAGAGGCTTAAAATCCCTTAAAAATCTTAGAAAATATTGTTGGCCAACAACTTTTCGTAGGATTCATACGTATAGTATAGGGAAGTTCGAGAAAAAATTTGGTTTCTAAATAACAACAATAAGGTTATTTTAAAAAACTTCAAAAATTGTTCGGCCTTGCACAATTTGTTAAGAAGATCATATATCTGTGTAGCATTTTTGCAATCTAATATTTTTCTCAAATAGTAGGTACAAAAAATATTTCAAAATAATTTTTTTGAAAATTTTCATACCTAATTTAATATTCTTAGAAAATATAAGAACTCACTAAAAAACCACCATTCCATATGCTACTCGTTCCTTATTGATCCAATTGGGTACCATCATTACTGTTGGGTGGTGGTGGTGGTTTGCACCCAACGTCACCTTAGACTACGGTTCTACAATCTTGCTCGGTTGTGTAGTTTTAGTTTGTGATTTTTCTCAAAATTGTTCTTCACTAATTTACTCCATCTTATATTTTTCTTAGACTCTTTAAACCTTGTTTGAAGCTCTAGAGAGGAGTGGTGATGATTCCTAAGTTTGTAAGGTGAGAAATAAATTTCTATCTCCTCATTTTAGCTTAAATATTGTAGTCCAAACATAGAGAAATGTCCTTGTTCTTGTTTCTCTAATCAATAGTTAGCTAAAGGATGATCCATGCATCCTCCATATTGATTCTAGTGATTTAGCAATTTTTTTGAATTGTTTACTTATTTTTCTTGTGATTTTTTTTTGGCTAATTATACATTTTTTCGAGTATTATGAATAGTTTTAGATATATAATTATATATAATAATCATAGTCGGGGTATACATAATATGTTTATATATTATTTTATGTCATTTTATGATTTTAGAGTGCAAATAATTTCTCTCTAAAGTTTAGTTTTTTTTTGTTACTTAAATTGCGTGTTTATGGTAGGTAAATTATAATAAAATATAATTTAGTAAAATTAATTATTTTTAGCTATAATATTATTTTATTATATTCCTATAATTCGGACCCATAGAGTGTTTTTAATAATCTCTTAGAACTTATTCATGAAATATAATTCTAATCAACCTACTTTTGCATAAGCTCTAAATTATTCGTTTGGAATAACCACGCAAAATTACCGAGCTCATGCCCAAAATCCCTTGGACTCTTTTATAGGCTTTTAGTCTAGAAGTAAAATATAGAAGGTCATTGGTACTGGGCTAACATAGATTGGTTTGATGGAATACTTGCATAACCTATAAAACTAGACTAATTAGGAATGCTTTAGGAAGGTTCAACATTATAAGCATAAAGTAGGGATCACTACATCAATTTTTTTGCTCTTGGCTCTACCTAATTGTCTCATACATGAAAAGTGGACTTGGAAGAAGTTTTTTAGATCTTTTTTTTTTTTTATTTCAAGTGGTCTATGTATGCCTAAAAATAACTAAAATTAGCCTTAATAGAACAACGAAATTTTTATAAAGAAGTTAGGCTTACTTAAATCCAAGCCTAAGTATACGTTCATAGCCAAAGTCTACCAACCTAAGCCTAAGTCCATGTAAAAGTAAGGATAAATATCAGTTGTTCGATCATCTAGATTGATCGAATGATCATTACAACATCATATTTCAATGATCCATTTTGGAATGATCCAATGATATAGATCAACCTTCAAAATCTATAAATATGAGACTAAATTCCTCCTTTGCATTTATTATGCCATATTATTAAATCAAGAGCAATGTGGAAACTCTATTGGAATACTTCCATAAAGATAAAAAGAAAATTACACAAGATTGAATCAAGAAATAGCTAAGTTTACTTATTTCAATCATTTATCATACATGTATCATGAGAGATCAAGCTCATTTGTTTCTCCTCCTATATAACTCTCCATCACATCCATGCATGCGTCGTTGGACCAAGAAATTTCTAAGATTAATCTATACGTGTATCACATATGACCTACCATCATTAGTAACCTTACTTAGAACAGGATATAAAAGAATATCTTTTATAAATATAGTACTGACAAGTTCCTATAAATTTAGATCTATTTACCATTTAATTTATTATGTTTTAAAAAAAATGAATCAAAATTACTTTTTTTCTCTATTAATAAGATAAATTTTTCAATCCTTTTGTTTTAAAAATAAGTGAACTGTCACTTTCCAACTCATATTCTTCGATTACCATCTTCACCATGATTATGATAATAGATAAAAAAAAATCTATATTATTTAAGCACAAGAGCAAGATTTGATGTCCTTTTTTAATCGCTCGAATTACCCATTCAACATATTAGTACTTCGCAATTTCACCTTTTGTTATCTTACATTACATGCCTTCATTGTTATTCCATGCAACATATTTGTACTTCGTAATTTTACCTTTTATTATCTTACATTACATGCCGTCATTGCTATTTCATTGGGGCTATAAATGTTATTCACTCTTTATACTGAAAATAAATAATTCTATATATAACATCTTCTATAATTGTCACATTTATTATTGTATTGTTTTTTTTTTAGCAGTTATGGGGGAGGAGGATTTAAATCTCAGTTGATGTTGATGGTAGACTAATAGTAATACTATTAGGCTATAATGATCTTGGCGTGTATTATTGTATCTTATTATTATTAACTACAAGAATTACTATGCATTATGAATGTTAATATTAGCTATTGGACATGGCCTAAAGCCCAAAACCCAAGACCAAGGTAACTTAAGAACATTTCCTTAGCATGTAAGAACTACAAGTAGGCTTGGTCTACCATCTACATGACTAAGTAACTACTACCCAGGTGATCAACTACCGGTTCAACTAAGATGATTGAGACTTAAGCCAAATCCAAGGTTATTGCGGGGTCACCATATCAGCTAGCTTCCTCCCGTTTAGCCTTCTCTTAACTTAATATAGAACTTACAAATTGTGGTTTATAACAACCATAAAGCCAACATGGTAATGAGCCCTGAATAAGCGTGCGATGTCAGGGACATGACTCCCCATTGAGCAGCTCCTTACCCATATAACACTCACATCACATTTAATATGATGTGACAAATAACTAACTCAACCTATACAAGTTAGCATCGTACAATAGTAAGAAGGATGAGATAGTAATAAAGTATAAGAGCAATCATTTCCTCTATTGATGTTAGAGAGCCTTACCAACTCTGGAAATTTTGAGGCCATACAAACCAAGCCATGTCTTATAAATGCCCTCTTTGAGACCCGAAAATATAAGCCTAATCCATACTCTAAACCTCAAAGTAAAAAGAACTACACTCTCATACTCTTTCTATTAAGTTTAAGCTCCTTTCTTCTTCTCAATAACTTAAGCATTGAAGTAGATACACCAAACAACCTCCGACCGTAGTGACTTACCCTTCGTCTGTTTTGTAGGAACTTCCCTTAATTGTCTAAGCCTCTTAAACAGGGCTTGTTTGACCTTAGGAGGTTCATAAACTCTACCAGCAAAAGATCTAAGGAGAAAACGGAAGATGATAGTGTGTTTCTTTTTTTTTTTTTATAACAAAAATGATATAATCTTTTCATAAAGGAAAATAATTTTCCTCTTTTTCCATTTATATTTCCTAAGAATGTTATAGATCACTATTATATATGGAGTGCTATCTTTAGTTTTCATTGTCACTAATTCAATGTCTTGAGATAACCATTATCATAAATTTTAAAAAATTTTCTCATAATGTCTTACACAAAAAGAAAAAATGAAACATTTCCTTAATTTTCTAAAAATTTCTTTTATTATTATTATTATTATTATTATTATTATTATTATTATTATTATTATTATTATTATATTATTATTATTATATTATTTATTATTATTATTATGCATCATGTCTCATGGAAGATGATGGTGGAGAAGCTTTATTATGCATTATGGATAGGTGTGTAAAACAAATTTCCTTCCATGGTGATAATGGTTTTGATGAAATTTTGAATTTGATTTCAATACTGTGATTGCATCTACTAATAATTAATTTTTTTCAATGAAACTAGATATTTAATATGTTTATTTATATATTACTTTTAATTTCACACACGTTTCTTTTGTCTAAACATCTTATTGCTGTTATGTTCTCAGGTAATTGAGGACTGGAGGAATGTTCTTTTATATATGACATTACAATAGATACGAATTTTGGTAATCTGTTTTTATATATGGTAATGATCATATTATTGTATAGTATTTTACATTATAATGTCGATGACTCAATCATGTATGCAAAAGAAAAAATAAAGGCTTTATTTCATGAAAAAGTGAATCTATAGGAAATATTCAAAAGCATGAATGTTGAAATAGAAGCTTTCAAAATTGTCTTTTTTTTTTTCTACACACTTGCATTCCTTTTAACTAAATTTTTATGAATTTATTTTAGAATTTTAGTTGTCTTCATTGTGTTGGAGTTCATTTATTTTTGTACACTATTGATATCAGATGTAGAGGTAAGGAATAGATAATTCTTTGCATAATATGTTTTTAATGTGCTCTATAAGATTTTTGTTTGGCACATGCTTTCTTTTTTATAAGTTTCATTTAACTTAAGTTCAAATAGCTTATTTAACATTAATACCAATTTTTTATGTTCCACGGAACAAAGTACCTCAAAAAGTTTAAATTAATCTATAAAATTGATGAAGAAAAGAAAACTCGAAGTTGCTCTACATATATCATTACATTTTTATGTCTTTTGATTTTTTTTGGATTTTCTATTTTTTAAGAAATAGGTGTTTCTATACTTTTATGTAAGACATGGCATGGATATCTATTGAAAATAAGTGAAAAAATGTTGAAATCGATCAATCATGTGTTACAAAGTGGCTAGCTTGTAGCCTAAGTTGATGATAACATTATTATGAAGATGGATCCGATTGGGTTTATTGTGTTTTATATAACACAATTAACAACAACATAAACCACTTGTTGAGTATGAAAATTGGCTCTCCTTTAATTTCGAACACGTTAGACCTTATCCATCTAATATGAAATACTTGACTAGAAATTAAAGGGTTTTTAAAATTTTGATTTTAAAAAAAAATCACCAAAAATAATTTGTAGAAAATATATATATTTTTATTTATAATAGACTGTACTATTCACTTTATTTAGAAAATCTATTTGTTATTTTTTTTATAGGAAAACATATTTTTATTTTTTACCCATAGGTACATATGTATCCACTAGTTCGAATCAAGCCTCCATAGTTCATTTTTCATTAAAACTTTAGTATGTTTAATTTCCAAAACCAATTAAGCTTGAGTTATTATCATTTTTTTTCTTCATTTTTCATTTGTTAATGTTCTCCAATTTGATGTCATTATTTTCTATCATACTTCATTTATTTGCTTCTTCTTCTTCTTCTTCTTATTATTATTATTATTGTTGTTGTTGTTGTTGTTATTAGTTGATAGTGATTTCTCCCTAAGGTCAAAATTGATCTAAATTGAGTGGTGTTTGACCTAACTATTTGTTTGTACCCTACTCTTTCATTATTTCTAACCTCCTCTAAACTACTCTTGTTGAATTGGCTAGCTCAAGAAAGAATTAACTAGTTTAGGAAAGTTGATGAGCTAGATATATTCAAGCAGTATATAATAACCCAACTAGAGTAGGTCGGGTCAACCTTGTTCAATTTAGGGTAATTGCTTACAACTTAGTCCTTAACTTGGTCAGCCCTAAAGGATTCAAATTTAGACACATTGTGTGAACAGTTAGCCCTTTTCCTAGAAAACTACCCATTAATAGTTGTTACGTTAGTGACATTCCCTAATATTGGGGAGTTGTCTTAAATTTAACCTTAATGCACATTTAAGATTTTGGAGGCAATGCTTACTAGATTCAAATTACCCTGTAGCTATAAATAAAGCTTGGAATGCTATAACTGGGTACTTTTGGACACTTTTACGCACTCTTCTGGCCTTTCTCTTATCTCAGGACACTTAATTTAACTTAAGTATTAGAGTGGCTATGCTAGAGTCACCCTGGCATGTCCTATAGCCTAATTTTTATTTTTATTTTGTAGAACAATCTTATGTGAAGTTTCTTTCAATTACCAAAACCAATTTCGAGTATCAATAATTTAGTACTGTTAATTTCTAAACAACCTGTAATGGCAAGGACTAAGTCTAATGACAACAACACTTCGGGGGGAAGTAAGGCCCTTTGAGTAAATCAAGAGGAACAATTGCTGCAACAACGCACCAGAGGTGTATTAAGTTGAAATTCATAATCAAACATCTTAGCATCAAGAATAAGATGATGGTAGCTCATTTATAGTACAATTGGAAGCCCTATGTGCTTAATTTGCTAAAGAACTTAAGTAGGTTTAAGGTAACACTAGGGAGTTACGATAAAGGCTAAATGAAAGGGATGTTGCATCCTCTTCCACTCCCTCTATGCAATAGGTTAGGCAGGAGACTGATCCACTTTCATAAGGGAAGGCGTTACGGCAACTCCGAGAGAAGGCCCCTATGGTAGATGAGACAAAACTACAATGGAGGTAAGAGTTGCGAGTGGAAGAAAATTGCTAGCAAACTTCGCTTTATGCTTACACTACACTATATGTGCAAACATTTATTGATGGGAGAATTCAACATTTAATTGCTCATTTACTGTAAGGAGTGATAATGGACATGAGTTTACAGGATTTGGGGATTACATTAAGAAGTTAGCCAAAAAGGGGGTTTCTAGAAAGGAAACCAATGCAAAGAGGAGAAATACAAGCCTTTCATTCAAAGCATTGTGGATGAGGTCCTTCCATTGAGTGTTTAACTATCTTAGTTTAACACATATGATGGATAAAAAGTATCCAAATGATCATCTAAACACATTTCAGACATTAAAGGAACTCTATGGCTTGTCTAATGTGATTGCATGTAAGGTTTTCCTTTCTACTTTATAGAAGTCTACTAGTAGCTAGTTTAATTTGTTAAAAGTAGCCTCCATTTCCTCCAACCAGTTGACCAACGAGTTTTGGAATTATTTCTTAGCCAGTAAACCTTTGACCAAAGATTCTTCACTCTTGACCTTCGTTAGATAGAAACCTATGGAGTTGATTAGAAATTATGTCCATAAGTCTAACCAATTGATGATCAAAATCACCAACCATAACAAGAGTGTGGCCCTTCACTATCACGACTCGATAGTATCATTGTCATGGTAGATCGCCGTATATCGCATAAAGATTTACAATCAACCCCTATATTGATCGTAGGCCTTTTATACGACATATAAGACTCCTTCCATTATACATTACCATGAGGTCCAAAGATATATAATATCGAGCAATTTATCTAAATTTTCTTCTTTGATATGAAATAATAAAGTAAACATGTAGATTTGTTGAATTTCACACCAAAAGAATATTACAAAACAAATGAAGTTCTTATAAGAATTTGCATTAGGAAAAATTCTATCTAAAATATGAATTGAAAGATAGAAATAAATATCTACAAAATGCTATTACAAAATTCTCTCTTCGCTCCTTGAACATACAGTCCTATCTTTGCATGAGACTTACCTTGGGCATTTCTTAGCCTGGATGTACGAAGAGATGGTTTTACATTAACAAAAATCTATCGGGGTGTAAGCTTACGCTTAGTGAGATAAATCCTCGCATTAATGCCACATAACAATTTTATTTAATGCACAAACATATGAATGCATGGAAGATCAGGATGCCTAATAATACATGCAGCGACC
Source organism: Lumnitzera racemosa (assembly GCA_024138005.1). Lineage (NCBI taxonomy): Eukaryota > Viridiplantae > Streptophyta > Magnoliopsida > Myrtales > Combretaceae > Lumnitzera > Lumnitzera racemosa. The sequence goes on from JAMXBC010000002.1 coordinate 47,458,915, forward strand.
TAAGAACTTTATGCAACTTAGAATTACACTCCTCTATAGTCAAGGTTGGAGATAATTAAGCAATATAAACCACAATCGAGTCTTAGTACTTAGGTTTTATACCAATCTCACTACTGTACTTAAGTCAATATATATATACCACTTTACTATGGAAAGTACTTTTTCTTTTTATATCTCATACTTTAAACTGGCCTAGTGGTATGGTGGCCTCTATAATTGACAATTACATGCCCTAAGTAGAGGTTATAAGACATGACCCTTCGCTAATAGTTAGCGTCCCTTGGCGCCTAGTAAGCTAGTTAACTCAGGATAAAAACTCAATAATAAAATGATGGCGTAGCTAATGCTCAATCCTGTATGAGGCTCTCCTTTTGTAAGTCCCTTCCCATCTTCTACATGAGGTGACAGTTAGTATAGTATAATGCAATTATGAGAAATATATGATCCATTGAATTTCTTAATCAAATAATTACTTAATTTGGTTTTCGTGGGGATCAGATAAATTTCATTCTAAACAACTATACATATATATCATCATAAACAATTTCCATTATTATTTGATTAACAAGTCATAGCATTCAATCATAATATCATATACATATATTTTCCATATCCCACAAGCATCTAAGTTCCTTATATAAGTTTAAGTGCATCTACTTTACAAGTAAAATCAAGCATAGAGTCATCAGGAATCACTCACTCAGCTATAGCAGATTAATCAAAGTAATCTGAGGGTAAGTTGTCTCCAAATGTCGGGTCCCACAGACATCGCAAATATGGTATTGTAAGGACTTGTAATAAAACTTAAAAAGTTAAGCTAAAACTCATTAAGTCATACTTTTAATTAGGTTTCATATTTTTCCTGGTTTTTTACTTAAAAGTTCAATAAAATGTATTTTTCTTGTTTTAAATATGATTTTTATGATCTCATAGTCAATCTTCATCGTTTTTTAGTATACTTTAATGTGGTGAGGTTAGATTTTCAAGATGAGGCATGAAAATATGTCTATAGGTCATAACAGTAGCAATTCTCATGATTTGGAGTATTTTTAGTCTTTTTTTGGTTATTGGGCTTTTTGATATCTTAGGAAATCCTTTGGGCTTGGGCTTAGGATCTTATTCTAAATTTAAAATATTCCTTAAGGTTAAATTTCCAACTTTGATTTATATACTTAGGGCTAACAACAACTTTTTGGGCTTTTATGTGGGCTTAAGTTGTTAAATGAGCTTGTTTTTTATTGAAATCAAAGATAGTCACTTTGATGGGCTTAGGGAGTATTATATAGGCTTCTTAAAGGTTTTAAAACAACTTTTATTGGTGAGTTAAGTTACTGGTCAAAAAATGAATGAAGGCTCAACTTAAAGTTTTTTTAGGTTTGGTTTTGAGTTTTAGGCTTTATACACTTATGATACTTTCCTTGTTTGGTCTTTTCATTTTGTTTATCTATATCTATCATATTTTTAAGTGGTTTTCTTTTGTTTCCAGTTTTGGTTGTAGTGAATCTAAGGGGTTCTCACTTGGTTTTTTAACTTGTTTCATCATTTTCTTAAGTTTAAAGGTTAGATTATAAACCTAGGTTACTTATGTATGAAGATAACTTTTAGAGTTTGTTTCTTAAATTGTTTTGTAAGTTATGATTTAATTTTTATAAAATTATGATTTTTTTTGGAGTTGAATAAAATTAATTAAATTAAATTCCCAATTAGTCGCTTAGGCTTACAAGGCCTTAATTGTTTTACGGTTTAAGGTTTTGGGCAACTTAAGGTTCATTATTCTTATATTCGAGTTTTATCGATAATAACTTTTGAATTAGAAAACTTTTTTTTTTTAATGTAAACTTAAATTGTTAGTTTACTTGATCCTTAGGAACGTTCAGGAAGTACTCTTAGTTGATTTACAAACTCGCTAAAATATAGGGTTTACATTCATGCTATCTATAGAGGAGTTAGGGAGGATTCGAACTTCTTCAACTCCCTTGCTAAGCATCCATTAACCTCTTTGGATGACTTTATCAGGAGGTTGGAGAAAATCATTTGTTAGGGGGATTAGAAGTAAGTTAGAAGAGAACTTGAGAAAGATAAGTATGGGAGAAGATCAGAAAAGATAAGGGGTTTGTGAATGATTGGTTCGGAAAGAAGTTTGATATTCACCATAAGTTGAGTCGACCTTTAGGAGATTGAAAAAGACAAATTCCAACTTTTGTTAATCGACCTTTGTTAGATATCTTGATGGAGGTGCACAATTAGGGCTTTTTGGCTTCCCCAAAAAGAGTGAAGAGTAATCTTATAAGGAAGAACTCCAATAAATACAACAACTTTCATAGAGACCAAGATTATAATACAGATGAGTGCATACATCTGAAGAATTTACTTGAAGATGCTATTTGAAGGAGTTATTTGAAGAAATTTGCAGTTGATAGAAAGGAGTGTAATGAGTGACCTACTCAAAGGAGGAGGATTGAGTAGCAACCTTGGAATGTTGAGGCCAAACCTAATAATCAAGATTTGGTAGTGTAGGATAATGAAAGGGGAGACAACTGAGCTCCCTAAGGTTTCATTAATGTAATTTTCGGTGAACTGACATGAGCATGTTAAGTTTGTCTAATGTGCAAGGGGACCTATGTATTGAACTTAAGAGGTAAGAGACAAAGAGTCTATGATATGTTTACTTTTTTAGAAAAAGATATGTAAGGAGTTCAATTCCCTCATGATGATGCATTGGTCATTATGACTAAAGTGGCAAAGTTTGAGGACAAGAGGGTAATGGTCGATATAGAGAGCTTGATCGATATTATTTTCAAGTATGCATTTGATCAAATGCAACCTAAGCTTGAAAATATTAGGATGCAGTTGTACAAGTACAATTTGCATAGATTCAACTATTGACCAGTGAAAGTCTAAGGAGTGCTTACCTTAACCTTACAAATTGGGGATGATAAGAATGTAATGGAGCAGGAAATTGACTTTGTGACAGTATATTGCCCTTTACCTTACAATGGCATGATGGGCTAACCTTCCATCAATACTTTCAAGATGGTGGTGTCAACTACCCATCAAAAGGTGAAGTTTCCAACTCCTACTAGAATGGAGACATGCTACGGGAACCAATAATTAGCTCGAGCTTTGTACTTAAAAGCTTTAAAGAGAGATCATGTCTACGACATTGAGCAAGGCACGAGCAATTACTTGCAAGTATAAGGGGAACCTGTAGAGGAAAGTTGAGTGGTAATCTTGAGCATGTTACAAAGGTTGAAGCCAATATGCTAATCGACCTCTAGGAAAGTGTAGTACATTTCCTCCAAGCTAATAGGGATATCTTTGTTTAGTCTCCGTTCGATATGCTTGAAATCCCTAAGGAAGTTGTCACCCACAAGTTGAACATAAATCTGACCATAAAGGTTAAACAACAAAAGAAGAGGCATATTACTCCTTAAAGGCAAGTAGCCATTGAGGAGAAGGTTCAAAAGTTGTCGAAAGTTGGTTTCATCAGGGAAGGGCCCTACTTGGCTTGCTAATTGTGTGTTATTTAAGAAAGTGAATGGAAAGTGGAGGATATGCATTTATATCATTGACCTAAATAAAGCAAATCTAAAGGATTGTTTCCCTTTACCTTGGATATATCAAATGGCAGATTCAACTTTAGGACATGCCTTGTTTAGTTGCATGGATGCTTTTTATAGGTAAAATCAAATAAGGATGCATCCTTCCAACTAGGTACATACCTCTACCATTACAAAGTTTGGAATTTATTGTTACAAAGTCATGCTGTTTGGTTTAGAGAATGCAAGTACCACATACTAGTGACTGGTTACAAAGATGTTCGTACCTTTAATATATAGAAATATTGAGGTTTATGTGAATGATATGATAGTTAAGAGCAAGTCAAACAAGGACCATCTTGCTTACCTTCAAGAGACCTTTGACATACTGAAGAAGCATAATATGAAATTAAATCCATAGAAGTGTTTATTTGGTGCATCTTTAGGGAAATTCTTAGGCTTCGTAGTGAGTAGTGAGGAATTGAAGCCAACCTTAGGAAGATTCAAACCATGCTAGATATGGAGTCATCGAATTCCATCAAGGAGTTCTAGAGGTTAACCAATCATGTGGAAACATTGAATATGTTTGTTTCTAAAAGTGTTGAAAAGTGTATGGAATTGTTTCATATTTTAAGAATTCCTTTTGAATTCCAGTGGACTAAATATGTAAGAAGGCCTTTAAAGTCATAAAGGAATTCTTAACTAAACTACCGATCTTGTCAAAGCCTATTGAAGGAGAAACTCTTTATTTATATTTGTCTATTAGTGACCATATTGGTACTAGTAAAAGAACAAATGCTTAGGCAGTTGCACTATGTGAGCCAAGCCATGTATTATAAGGTTCAGAGTTGAGGTATACTAAATTGGAAAAGTTTGTCTTATCTATCATCGTAGCTACTATGAAACTTCGACCTTACTTTGAAGCTTACCAAGTCATGATTCTAATTTATTAACCACTAAAGTAAGCTCTGCATAAGCTTATGCTCTAGGATGAATGATGAAACATGCCTTAGAACTTAGTGCTCTCAGGATACAATACTGACCTAAAGAGGCATACAAGGATCAGATTTTGGTTGACTTTATAATAGAGTTTATAGGGAATGAGAGATATGTTGTAAAGACTGAGCAACAGGCTTGGAAGTTGTATGTTGATAGCTCATCTACCTGTGAAGGAAGTTAAGTAGGTTTGATCTTGAAAGGTCTAATGAGAGCTTAGATTTCTTACGCTTTGAAATTTAAATTTTGGCTATCAATAATGACTTGGAATATGAGGTATTATTAGCAAGGATGAAGCTAGCCAAAGAAGTTGGAGGAAAGTGTTTGGACGTGTTTTCTGATTCCCAATTGGTGGTTAATTAGGTCGTAAGAAATAACATGGAAAAAGATAAAACTATGGTCAAGTACTTGCAATTATTGAGCGAAATTAGCTCGAATTTTAAGACTTAATAGCTAAAGAAGATTTTAAGGGCGAAGAATTATACAACAAACAAGTTGTCTAAGTTAACCTCTATAGGCTTACTAAATTAGGAGGAGAGGATCTTCATCGAATACTTGACAAAAAAAGTACGGAAAGACAACCATTGGAGTGTTTAGAAGCTTAATAAAAGGATCTAGAGTGTTGCTGGATAAATCCTATTTCGGAATACTTGAAGGATGGAATTTTACCTCAAGATACCAAGGAGGCTCAAAGACTTGTTTACAAGGTAGCCAATTTTACAATCATCAATGGAGATCTGTATAAGAGGGGTTTGACTATGCCTTACCTAAGGTATCTACAACCATCAGAAGCATAGTAAGTTCTCTTCAACTTGCACTCTAGAGTATGTAATAATCACATTAGAGTTGCAGCATTATATGTAAGAGCACGACAATTAGGGAATGGTAGCCTACAATGAAGAAGGATCCATTTTATGTAGCTGAAACTAGTGATTGATGTCAAAGGAACTCCCCGATAGAGAGAGCTCTAAGCTCACATTTGATTCTTCTCATCAGTACTTGGCCATTTGTTTGGCAGGGATTAGATATACTTGCCCCATTCTTGAAGATGACTAAGTAAAGGTAGTACATTATTGTAATGGTAGATTACTTCACAAAATGGGTTAAATCCAAGGTTGTTGCAAGCATAATTGATTTAAGTATAGAAGCTTTCATGGTTAGCAACATCTTAAGTAGATTTAGAATACCTTATGCTATAATTATGGATAATGGGCCATAGTTTGATAATGATAAGTTTAGAGAGTTTTGTGAAGCTCAGCAAATTAAGCTATGCTATACATTTGTTGCACACACTTAGAGTAATAAATGGGTAAAGGTGATAAACAAGGTTATCTTGCAAAGTTTGAAGAAAAGGGTGAATCGAGCTAGGAGCAAATGGGTAGATGAACAACCCAATGTTTTATGGGGATATAAGACTATGTTGAGGACCTCAACAGGGCATGCAACATTTCAGCTAGCTTTCGGGTCAAAGGTTGTATTGCCAATTGAGCTTTAAGTGGAAAGTGTAAGAGTCTAAGTATATAGCCCTAAGTATAATGATATTGGCCTCTAAGCAAATTTAGATAAATTCATGAAATGTGAGCATTGGCCAAAGCTCATATTACTACTTATTAGGAGTAGATAGCTCGATGCTATGACAAACAAGTTAGGCATAAGTGCTTTTAACTTGGTGATTTGGTATGTAGGAAGCTCAACGCATTGAGAGTAAGAGAATGTCAAGGGAAACTCACCCTAGCTTGGGAGGATCCCATCAGAGTGAAGGAGATGGTGGAGAATGGACATGCCTATAGGTTGGAAACACTCGATGAATAGCTAATACCTAAGGCATGGAATGCTAACAATCTTAGGCCATACTTTGAGTAATAGGCATTTAGAAGAAGATATGTCTACTCATTTCTTTGTATGTTTTGTTGTTATCTTTGTTTGTATCGGTATTTGTTTGGTATTTGGTGTGTTTGTAAGTCAATTTGTTCCATAAACTTGTTGAAGTGCTTATTTATTTCATATATAACATATTGTGTGAGGCTAAGATTGATAATCCAACCTTGTTCTCTAATGTTTATGTGAGTTGCATAAAGTTAGAGCCAATGGACAGACCTAGTTCCTTTCTAGTATTTCGTGTAATGGAATATTTGTTTATCCAACATTGTTAAAGCTTATGCTTTACTTTATTTTAATATAGTGCTCTCGAAAAGTCTCTAAGCTTTTTCAAAGGCCAATGAGCAAGTTATAAAGAGCTAAATCATTAAGTCCTATGTTTGACAGATAATGATTAAAGGATATCCAAGGACGGTGAGAGATAAAGGCCTTCAACTCTTTTAAAAGTAACAAGCATAGTAGCTATAAATCCTTTAAAGGATGATAAGCAATTTATGAGTCCCTAAGTCCTTAGATGGCAACGAGAATAATGCTTTGAGTCTAATGAATAGACAACGAGCTATCATAAACTTAATTGCTCAAGTCTAATGAATGGATGATGAGCTGTTTAGAGGCCCTAAGCTATCAATTAGTGATAGGCGTAGAGTTATAGATTTGCTAAGTAAGTAATGGTTATTTAAGGCCTTAAAGGACATGTACAACTACTAAATTTGACTAGCGAACAAATGATTTGCTATTATTATAAGTGTTTTAAATCAATTTTGTGAGTAGTCCCTAAAAGACTACTAAACTACTAAAATGCAGGAGTAACACTCTAAGCCCAATAACATACAATGGTGATGAGTTAAGTAACAATCTAGATCATTCAACAATCATATAGAAAAGTTTATGATGGATTTAGAGAAAAATGACAAAGGAAATTGATGAACAGATGTATTAACATCCAAAATATGAGCACCATTTCAGAATGAGAGTGAGAAATAGAAAGATCTTTAACAAGTCAACATTAGGAGTTAAGCAAGGTGGTCATTACATGAGGCAAAGGTTGGCATATTGACCTATAAGCAAATTAAGAATAACAACAAATAGAAAGGGAAAAGTCATTCTTCTTAAGTTTGATTAGTAGCAAGGTTTTGGTCATCAAAAGCTTGAACGGAGATAGGTTAAGGATGAATGGAGGCATCAGGAACAAGAGCGTCTAGGACTTCATGAGATTTAGATGATTCTTGTATGTTGGTAGGATTAGTTATGGGGGTATCATCACCTTCACTTGATTGCTCTTCTACTTCAATTCCACCAACATTAGCTTCCTCAATAAGAGTTTCCTTCTTATGACCTCATCTGGCAAAGTCTAGATAACTTAGGTCATAGTTAAGGTAATGGATAAGGACTTCCTCTTGAGTTAGTTTTATCCCATCCAATACTTTTCGTGACATTAGGCTCTTATACTCCTGGCTCTCTTAGATGTCTTGGTAGGCCTTATCATAGGCCTTTTGGTAAGATGAGTCTTACTCATTTTCCATGTTAGCAATTTTAACTTCATATGAGCTCTATAGATGGATGATCTCCTTGTTGTGTTTGCTTTTGAGGGTCTCCACCTCATTTTGTGCCCTTTGGAGGTTGGATACCAACTAAGGCATTATTTCTACTCTTCCATCGGAGCTATTTCTTTCTCTCCTTTAGCCTTAGCCTCTCCCTTAGCCTTCTCCTTCCAAATCTTGAGCTCCTTCGCCATCTTGACCTTTTCTTCTTCTAGCTCAGCCTTCTCAATACCCCATCTCTCTTGGAGGTTCTTCTTCTTGGTCTCCATACTAGCCACTTGGTTCTTAGCCTCTTTAGCAATCTAAAAGAAAAATGAGTTGTTGGCTCAAGGAAGTGAGAAGAAAAGTGAAAGTAGATTAGAATAGAGAGCTTACAGCTTTCTTCTCTTCATTGAGGGCTTCAACAATCATCGTTAGATATTAGGAATTCTGGAAAATAAAAGCAAAGTCGATGCAAAGCCATATAACAAACTTGTTAAATCCAAATATAAGTGGTTGGGAAGGATCTTATGTTATAAAGACTAGAAGTAGCAAGGCATAGTAAGCTTTCAGATCTAGAATTTTAGTAGAGTTAGACAATATTTGTTAGGGGCTGAACATCTTGGGGTAGATGAATGCCCCCAATTAGCTTTAAAGCAACTCAACCATTCCTTAAAGCATGGTCAGCAGTGTTGACTTTCCAATAAGGGAAAAATTGTAGTAACTCAATATTTTGTTCCTTGGAAGGGGTGATAAAGCTTGGTATTCTAAATGGGGCTTCTCTACCCTCATTGAAGTTCTCAAAGTTGCCCCTTAGTTTATCATTTTTGGGGGTCTTCCCTTTCTTATGATCTCTTTCCAATGGTAGGAAATTGTGTATATTAGCTCACTTTCTTGATTTGGTGATTTTGGTGACTTTTCTCTTGGCAGCAGCCTTTGCTTGTTAGGTCTCTTTGTTGCCTTTTGTTTGATGAGTTTCTTTGGTGGCATGAGAAGTGTTGGATTTTTCTATCAGTTTTGCAAGAGCCTTTGTCGATGCTTTTGGCAGTAGTTTTGTTAGGGGCTTTATAGGAGGCTATTGAGTAGGAATTTTCTTAGGATCTTCTTTCTTTTTCAAGCTATTGGCCTTTAGCTTGGCAAATATGTCCTTAGAGTTATAATCTTTGAGTGTTACGTCAACAAGAAAACATTTAAAGATTAGGTTAGAATAGCATCAAAATACAAATAAAAGGACTCATAGATGTCGTGCCAAGCATAGGCAAGGAAGACTAGTTTGCTTCCATAGTAGACGTGAAGGTCCCTCCTCTTATGAGCTCTTCTCAACATAACAAGACTACATAAGGTTTGTACCTTCGTTGATGACAATACCTTCATTAGGGACTTCAACATCCCCATCATGGGTAGCACCAACTACTTTCGCTTAATCTCTAGGGAAGATTAAAGTACCACAAGAGTATTTAGAGATTGTGGTATTCGTATTCTAGAGGACTCATATATGGTTATAGGCCTCCATGATTGTGTCTTGATCTTTCTAGTCATTAGGAAGTAAATGTTTGATATTTGATAGTTTGATTGGGTGACTCTAAACAATGGGGAAATCTAGTTGAGAAGCTAACCTAACTATTACCCATTTTGTTTCTAGTCATGAATTAAAGATTAATCCCACTAAAAATTTCTTATTAGATTAGGCCCATACATAAAACCAGCCATCTTTTTCTCTTTGGTGTAAAAAAATATCAAAAGGTAACTGTAGCCCTAACTTTTAAATCTTCGTAGCTATACTCAAAGGCCACTAATAGCCTATAAGAGTTCAGGGTGAGCATAGATAGATACATATGGTGCTATGTGAAATAAAATTTCTAGAAAATAGAGAAAGGGAATCTTAAATTGACCTAAAATAATTTGTTGAAGAGAGCAAACTCTCTATCCTTAAGTGTAGTATTTCACTCATGTGGTTAGGGCCTCTTGATTGTCCAATCTCAAAGGGTACCGCAAAGTGCCTTAAGGCATTGAACTCTCGCTTAGTCACTATGTTGGTAATGCCCTTAAGGTTCATGTCGTATTCAATACCAATGTATAGCAGAAGGGCTGAGAAATGCCCTCATTATCTAGAGGATAGTCATGGAAGGGAAGTTTCCTATTCAATATCAGAGTCCGTCGTATTGAGAGGGTTCTTCATGAGGAGGAGAGTTGCCTACTCGATATATGGTAGATAGTTCATAGCTCCGTTATTGCATACGTGTTGAGTCATCGGATTCAGTGGTGGACATTATGTACCTTAACAATGCACTTAGTAAGAACAAGAAATGATGGGAGAATAAGTAGTGCAAGGACTAAGTGAAAAGGAAAAATTAGAAGAAAGAGTCCCATAAAGTAGTGAGCAAATTAGCAGTAAGAGAGAGGAAGAAAAAAGAGAGAAGGTGCATAAATGAAGGAATAAAAACGTATGAGGAGTTATCATTTTTTAGGAATCCATATGGGTTGCAGTTAATGGCTAATGTGATCCATCTGATTGGGTATACATTACCTAAATCTAATGGCCTTTGTTGAATGGAATTTCTAAGTGGCACGCACGGGTTCTGACATGGCTACGTAAAACCTAATAATGGCACATAAAACATCATGTTGACAGGTGCAAAACCAAAATAGTATACAGAACGTAACTCATTACCTTCATGGAAGAGGTTAGTATAAGGAGTTTGGAGCTCAAATTCAAGTACTAACACATTTCCTAAGAGCATTCTTCATAGTGAAGAATTTGAACTAAAATACCCAGTTAGAGAAACATTAGTACTCCCCTTGATGTGCCTATCAAGAGGAGTTAGGTGACAAATGTTGATAGTGATTTCTCTTTAGGGTCAAAATTGACTTAAATTGAGTGGTGCCTAACTTAACTATTTGTCTGCACCCTCCTCTTTCATTATTTCCGACCTCTTTTAGATTACTCCTAATGAATTGGCTAGCTTGGGAAAGAGTCAACTAATTCGGGAAGGTTGATGAGCTAGATATGTTTAAGTAGTATAGAATAGCTCGATTGTAGATGGCCGGGTCTGCCTTGTTGAGCTTGAGATAATTGCATACAACTTGATCACTAATTTGGTTTGTCCTAAAGGATTCAAATTTAGACACATAGTGTGAATAGTTAAGCCCTTTGTCCAAATAACTACTCATCAGCTGCTGTTATGTTAGCCATATCCCCCAATATAAAAATAATTGTCTTAAATTTAAACTTAATGCATGTGTTAGATTTTGGAGGCAACAGTTACTAGATTCAAACTACCCCTCAATTATAAATAGAGCTCAAAATGCAATAATCAAATTCTTTTGGACACTTTTATGTACTCTTTTAGCCTTTCTCTTATCTCAGAATACTTAACTTAGGCATTGGAATGGCTATGCTAAAGTTGCTCTAACTGCCTCCATAATCTAACTTTCCTTTTCCTTTTCATTTTGTAGAACAATCCTACGTGAAGTGTCGTTCGATTCCCAAAAACCAATTTCTAGTATCAACATTATTATTATTATTATATTAAAATAGGTATATATAAAATACATAATAATGAAAGATCTTTTATAATGATTGGATTGCTAGTTCATTGTGGGTTTATTGTTTATATTAGTTTGATGGATCAAATTTAATTCAAAACTGGGTAATCGAGTCATGAAGTAATGGTACATAGCTAAAGTTCCTCACGCCATATAGGTCATCATCAGATGTCAACTAGTGTTGAACCTCCCTATAGGTCATCCTAGAAGCATATTAGAAGATACAATTTAGTAACACTCCTCGCCTTTCTAAAAAAAAGAAAAATAGAAAATCTTTCTTTGGAAATCAATTCCAAATAAAAATTGAACTTATCTATAGGTTTTATTAACTAAGGCAACAAAATAAGAAAACCCAAAATAGTTACAAACTATATAGCAATGCTATACATGATATAAGGAAAACATGAAATAATAGATACTATTATAAGGCAAATTCAATCATTCAAAATAATGACTAAGTTGATTTAAGAATACTAGTAGACTAATCTATAAAACACTCTACCATTCTTCATCAAAATCTAGATCTTGTTTTTATCTTTTAAAACTCATGAAAGAAAAAATACAAAAGTGTTATTAGTGTTAAAGTTTTTAGATTTATAGTAGTTGAGATTCAATGATAATAAAGTCAAATGAATGAGTCTAAATAAAACTAGGAATGTAAAAATTGGAATTGACCCCAAAATTTATATAATTTCTCTTTTTTAGCAATGTGGTTCAATTCACAGTTATCCTATTTATCACTAAGTTGAACAATTTAGTTGGCTGAGCTAACAAAACATATTGTTAGGTTATCATGTTTTATGATTTCATTTGGATTAATTTGGTTTGATTAAAAGCTAATTACCGATCCTTTAAGTAGTGTTATGCCTTGAAAAGATAATTAGTGTTGATAAACTCTTCTTACACCCTTTCCGTCGAAAAAGTACATGTTACAAAACTTGGTATATTGCATCCTTTATAATAATTACTACTGCTGCATATTACTTGGTATTGGTTTGAATAGTATTGTCTCATTATTGGACTTGACTACTTACGAAAAGTTCGAACATTAGCTTGCCTATCCTTATTTCTTAAAAGGTTGTTATTGAAATCTTCAAGATATGCTTAATTTTATTTACATGAAATTATTACTTTCAACAATAAAATAATATTGTAGAGTAATTAACAAATATCTTATCAATCTCTTATTAGTAATCTTGTTTGACTAATATTAAACATAGGTTTTCCAAAACGCAGTAAGTATTTCAATAGCTCTGTCAAGTTCTACTTCACATATAGCTTAGACATATAATTAGTTAAATTGAGGCTTTATAACGCTTGAAATAACTCTCCAATCAATATCTTTTTATAGGAAAATGTGATGGCATATCAATAAGCCTTCAAGTTGCAATTTAGGTTGATTTGATACTGATTAATCTATAGTCTATTAAGGGAAATCAATCCAATAAGCAAGTAGTTTCTCCCTTGGCTTAAGTATCTTCATTTAGATTAATGTACATGATTGCATTTTATGATGCTCCTATTAGAAGGGGAAATGATTCAATTTTTGGTACAATATATATTATATGTAATAAATATTTTCTCATTAGTAAAATAAAGTTTAGATATAGGTTAATACTTATAGAGTATAATTATACACATAATTAGTAAGGGAATAAAACAACTGAACATTTGTTTTTTTTTTTTCTTTTCCATGGATAATTGATTGAAGTAAAAATTAGAACTATCTAAAAGAATCCACGTTAGTTTGAGGTAAACTTTTATGGGACATACATTTGCTATTATTAAAATGGACCTAGAGATACTATAAATAAAAATCTCTTTAAAAATGAATACTTTTGAAATATTTTTAACATAAAATTTCATGGTAAGATTTCCTTTTATGGTTCACTACATTCATTATGCATTTAATCCTAAATTTCCCTTCACTACCCCCATATTACCCCCTTCCCCCCTTCCCCCCAATTATCTCAATTTGAAGTTGGTTGACCTAAACCATGTATCATACAACTCTATCTCACAATTGCATATTTAATTACATACATATAAAAGGTCAAAATGGATAAGAAGACAATTCGATTCAATTTTAAAACACCTACTTATAAACTATAGGTTGTTGTGTAAAAATGGTGAAGTGATGAATGTGTCACTTTTGTTTCTGAATGATTTCACAAATGGGCATTGGTTACTTGTTTATATTTTGTCTTCTATTTATATAATTTTTAGAGCTGTAAAATCAATTATTAAGGTATTTTTGTGAAAATTTGTATCTTACTTATGGATAATGATGAAGTATGTCTTCAAATTGTCTTAAGAATACTTCGGACATAGAGCTATGGAAGTAAGTAAAATGCAATTTATAAAATACTTACTTGTTCATATGTTGTCTTTTATTTATATTCTATTTCTAAATAATTTCACAAACAAGCATTAGCTATTTGTTTATATTTTGTCTATTATTTATATTTTTTAGGATTATAAAATCAATTCTAAAGGTATTTTTGTGATACTCACATCTTGCTTATGCATGATGATGTGTCTTCAAATTGTTTTAGAAATGCTTAGTGGATGGAGCCATGAAGGTAAGTAAAAAGTAATTTATAAAATACTTACTATCTCCCTAACATAGTCCTAACTATTTGTTTATTTATTTATTTTTATGTTTACAAATATACACTGCTTTGATGTGATGGAAATGAGGTTAACTCAACTAATCAAGTTATCCATACATGTAGTGATTTTTGCTTTTAAGTCTCAAACAAGATATACAAAGAAATTGAATTATTCTCCATGAAGGCTTATTCTAAGATTAGTCTATATCTTTTAGGTTTTACATGCATGACCTTTTTAGGTTGGATTAGAGGAGACCTTTCATAAATCATCTCTTTATTTTCTTTTGACTTTTTAGATAGCTTCGTGCGATCTCTTTTATAATTTTCTAAGAAAATGGTGTGAGAATGTAGTTGATTTATTGTAAATATGTTCAAGCTCAGTTTCCTTCCTCATAAAAGGCATATAAGCCAATTTTAATTTTCCTTTCCAAATGAAAGAGCATTAAGGAAGCCTCTTTCCACCCCTACATGAAGCACTAAATTATGAGAAGTCAAGAGGTGATGATTCTTTCCTGACTAAAATGTTGTCTAAAAAATTTTAGAAAATAAAGCCCACTTTTCAAGGAATCTTACAAAATATAGAAAAATCGATGTCTTTTGATATTCTTTTTTATATTTGGTCTTTGGAAAAATGGCTAATTTTTTTTTTTTTTTAATTTTAAACCTTTACGAACCAACTTATATGTACAAACACTTAGAAAATAACTAGTAGATATAAAAGGCTTTATGTAGATTCAATGAATTATTTGGAAAGTTGAATACATGTTAGAAAATATTTCGTCTAATATTAGTCAATTATTATCAATTGTAAGAGTTACACATCCTGTGATAGCTTTATCGATGATGCAAGTGAAACAATTTGATCTTATCTTGTCAGATTACCTCATGTAAAATATGAGTGGAAGTGAATTGTAGAAACGTATGCATGAAGAATTTGAACTACCAATGAGTAGTGAGCGTTAATTTCGATTATTGATGTTTTCATTTTTATACTTGTTTCTCATTAGACGTTATGTTAGATTACTAAGAAATTGGACTAATATTCTATTAAGACTCTTCTAGTCATAAACATTTGTCCTGAGTGAGATAGGCAAGATTCGACTCTCTCTTCCTTTATTGTCAACACCAAGGAAAAAAAGAAAAAAAAAAAAAAAAACTCATGTTCTATATGGGAGCTTTTAGCATCCCTTGGCACTACATCAAAAAGAAAAAGAAAAAGAAAAAAAATCCTTCTATCCATTGTCAACATATGAGAGATTTTCTTTTTTATTTAATTATCAAGAAAGAAAAAAAAAAAGAAAATGGAGAATTTGTAAACTAGATAAAGAAAGAAAAACATAGAAAATCTATGAAATTAAACACTTGTATTTTTACGATGAAGTCACGAAGTGAATTAGCAATACACTCTTGCAAAGGGGACTTCACAAAATTTTGACCACAAGTTCAACCTTCATAACCATCTTATGAACAGTACGAGACGCATCACTTTGTTAAAACTTTTTACGGTGTGATCACTGAAAAAAAAAAAAAACCATATGCTATAGTTACTTTTAGTTCTATAAATCATTTCCGATTTTAAGTAATTTGTGCTCATTAACTATAAAAACTAAATTTTCGACAACAAAAATAAAACTGTTAGACAACTTTCTTTACTATTGACAGACACCATTCATTTTACTATAAATTAGGGATGATTTGCTAAACTCAAAAGTACTATATGATATTTTTCTATTATTTTATCATGATCCTTATTGTAATTTCCTTTTTAAAAATTGTTCTTTTACCATCGATAGGAAAATAAAATTTAAATATATCTATATATTTTGATCAAATCATAGGCCGGTGAAAATATTAAATAACATTTTAAAAAAAAAGTATGGTTGATGAAAGTAAATAAGCTATTTTTTTTCTCCTATATTGCTTTTTTACTTAAAACATTGTCACTTAGACCTCTAATTTCGTTTAAGAAAGTTTCTTTCCCATCTACAAAATTATGTCTTATGACATCGTCATACTTTAGGTATACGATGGAATCAAATGAATTGAACAAAGAATATTTTCTTTTAAATATAAGAAATATTAAAATTTGGCATTATAGTTATCTATATTATTTAAAGGGAAAGTTTTTTTAATATGCATTTAAATTTAGCAAATAACTCTATGCTTGAGAAAGAGTAACTTTTTCATAATTTACATATTGAAAAATTAATCATGATAGTTTTACATTTTTATGTAATTCCATAACTTAAAATTTTATAGATAATGAAAACAAATATTTAACTTTTAATTTAAAACTATTTTGTACTTTTTAGACACATATTATAGGTCCATCATATTTTCGTTATTTTTATTAATAATTTTATTCGTAGTCTCTTTTACATCCGTAATGCAAGTAAGTTGTTTGTTAATAATAATAATAATAATAATAATAATAATAATAATAATAATAATAATAATAATAATAATAATAATAATAATATTATATCTGAATAGCGTGTTTAATCTGAAAATGGATGAGGCACAAATTTGATAATTTTTTGAAATGCATCATAAACACAAAACAAATAAGATAAAATATTAATAGGATAGGAACAAAAGAAAGAGACAATTGTCCTATGAAGTTGGCTATCACCAATTAAAGGAAAAATTTTTGTTATACTATATGCCTAAGGGTTAGAGCTCCAGAGGCGAATACCGGAAAAGGGGAAGGCAGAAACTTCCATTTTCGGCCTGTATAGTTTGGATACCCGATTCTGGAGAAATAACAGAAGCTATCTTTAGACATTTGACTTGGGAGAAATATTTCGGTGCATACCAACCAAGAAAAACAAAAAATTGGTGTATGAAGAATTTGAAGGTAAAAAGAAAGGGAGTAAAATATAAAAAAAAAAGGTTTCTAAAATTATCGATGACGTATAAAATGAAATTAGATATTATTCTTAGTTTGAAAATTATACTAGGTTAGGGGTTAGGTCAAATCCGGTTTGGACTTGGTTTAGACCCGCCAGGTCAAGGGCCTGGTTTCCATTGAATCAAAGATTGACTTGGCTTAAGCCAGTTTTGAGCCAATTCATTTAGTTAAACGATTTGATAGGTTAATTCTTGGCCATGAAGTAGCTAATTTTTTTTTATATTTTTTTTTGGAAAAAAAATTCTCTCATCTTTATTTTTAATTTGAAAAAGAAAACCACTAATGAATAATAAGAATTTAAAATTTTGATTAATTTCACCTTATTATTTGTGAAGTACTAAGATTAATAGTTTACACTTTTTAAAATGCACAATTATTATTGTATACTCACAATTGGTGAATTAAGTGAAGAAGCTCCTTTTTATTAGTAACATCTAAAGAAAAATTTGCTAATATATTAATGTGGGACTAAACTTGTGATAAATAATACTTGTTGTGATATTTTATTACTTTAGAGAAAATTTTAAAAGATAATATAATCTATATAAAGGTGAATCGAGCATTGTAAAGAGAACATTATCTATCTAATATCTATAATATACTTGTTGTGTTATATATAGTATAAATATATTCTTCATGACTTGTAATTACATTAAATTATAAATACATTAGTATTTTTGTAAATCATTAAACATATTAATTTATAAAAATATTTCTTTTCTCAAAAATTAAGCAAGATTGTATGAAATTTGTAATATTTTGTACCCTAAACTCCTTTAATTATTAAAATAATATATTTTATACCATAATTATCTATTTTTGCCAACATTAAAGTATATGATTTTAATGATTTTTTTTTCTTATAAACTCATATATATTATTCGGTCTCTTTATCAACTTATAGATAAAAGTAACAATATATATTTAATTTTATTTTATATTTTAATTAGATGAAATATTTACATTTAATTTATCTAAAATTATATTTTTTAAAAAATTTTCGGATCGAAATTGAGGGGTTAAACTGCTAGTCTTTTGACTCAGCTTATATCCTATTGGTTAAATAGGTCGAGCATGCTGAATTGCACCGACCCGCTAAGCTAGGTAGGTCAAGTTATGGTTTAGGTCGGTGACTCATGAGTTTGAACCGATTTGGAGAACTGCCAAGCCTGTTTTGGTTAAATTCACGAGTTAGACCTGGTTCTTCTTTAGTTTTAAACTACACTCCTAAACTTTCTATTGAGACTGTAAGGTAAAAATTAAGTAAAATAATGAAATAGAGCAGAAGTATAAAAGTTAAAACTTACAGGCCTTTTTATGTATGTATGATTTATTTAGATATTATTACTCCAATTTACCATTTTTACATGCGTGAGTGTCCTTATGTTAACAATAGGAAAATTTCGTGAAAACCCTATTATTTGGAAAAACGGATGAGCCCATTTTCATTGTTGGACTTGAAACGACAGGCAATTGCGACAAGATGGTCGCTCATTTGATTTGGGAGGACAAAGAGAAGAGAATCACTATTTCCCGGAAGCTGGCAACAACATTATGCTTATGCTTTGGAGCTAAAATCCCTTTAGAGAGGGTGCATGAAATTGAAAGCATATTAAAAGAGGTTATGTTGATGACAACTCCAAAGGTTCCTGACTTTTTACCAATTCTTTCTCCATTTTTTCACAAACAAGTAGAGGAAGCAAAAAACCTTAGGAAAAGACAAATGGGTTGCTTGGGTCCACTAATTAGAAGCCGAAAGGCGTTCGTCGAAATCAGGCCGAGTACTGAGGCCTTCCCAGAGATGGTGAGCCCAATAGGTGCAGCATACGTGGATTCACTACTTGGGCTTGAGCCCAGTGGAAGAGCCCTAGGAGAAGAAGAACTTGTGACCCTTTTTCAGATTGGCATCTCGCGAGTAGTGATTGAGCTGATCGTATCCATTTTAAAGCCCATCATGTTATATTATTCTCAGAGAATCGATTATTTGGATGTAGTGGGACTTCGATTTTTTATTTTTTTTATTTTTCCCTTTATTTCCAATCTTTTTCTTTTAGATTTTGAGTTTAATTTATTCCTTCCGACCTAATACTCATAGTTATATATATATATATATATATATATATATTCTGAGATTACTCTCGCATTTAGTATTTGAATTTTGCCAAATTACTCAATTTTAAAATGTTTAATTTACTATTTAGTTAAACTTTTGTGGTTATTTACACTAGCTAAACTACTTCCGTTAATATCCGTTTACTGACGTATAAGGAATAGAGACGTGGCATCACAATAAATTAACATGTGACAACTTTACATGTGGCACTTGTTATCGTGGCACCAAAAGTCATGTGATGCTACTATGAGTTGATATGTATCCTTATACACATAGCACTCGGTGACATGGCATGAATGGATACGTGGCCATGCTATGAATTAACATGTGGTAACTTGACATGTGATACTTATTTTAGAGAAAAAAATATTATCTTTTTGAACTAACAATCCAAAAGTCAACATAATTATGAGTATATGCCCCTTTATGCGCATAGTACATTTTTCCATTTAACTAATTGTATAACCTATAATATATACAAGTGTTTTCACCTATAGCATTATATGTGGGACATATAACATGAAGACAAGAAGTTTGAACCACAAGTAATAGTTTTCTCAAGAGAAATACTCAATCGATTCTCACTTGATTCAATTTATAAAAAAAATGCTCAATTTATAATCTACTCCGTAATTATTTTTTGAAATCATATAAAGAGTTTTACAAAAATAACTTAAAATTGTACTAAAAATTTATGTCAAAATGAGTTCTTTAGCTGTAAAATGTGCTTAAAGAGCTATTTTGACATGAATTTTAAGAATATTTTAGAATTTTTTTTTTGTAGAAATCTTTATACAATCTAAAAGTAATCATAGAGTAGATTATAATTCATTTTTTTTAAATTAAAAGTTAAATCAAGTGAGAAAAAGCAGGTCAAAGTTGAGTTTTTCTCTCGTGAAAACCACAACTTCTTGTTCAAACCTATTGTCTTTATATTGCATGTTCTACATGGAATGTTAGAGGTGAGAGGACTTGTGCATATTATAAGTTATTCAATAAGTCAAGTAGAAAAATGTGACATGTGCATGGAATGGTCTATGCTTACAGTTATGTTGACATTTGGATTTTTGATTTAAAAAATAATATTTTTCTCTAAAAAGGGTACCACATGTCAAGTTATCATTTGTTAGTTCATAGCATTGCTACGTGTTCATCTATGCTGCATCAGTGAATGCCATATGTCAATTCATAGTGGTATTATATGAAGTTTCGTGCCATGTGTAGGTGCTATGTTTCTATTTTGTCTATGTCAATAAATGGAGACTAATTGAGCTAGGTCGAGTAGTATAAATGAACATGAAAAGTTTAACTAGCTAATAAATTGAAAATTTTAAAGTTAAGTTAGTAAATTAGGCAATTTAGCAAAGTTTAAGTATCAAATGTAACATTAATCTTGTTTTCTAGTGAATTAAGAGTTAGTCATTATGAAAAATCAATACATTAGATTATTATTCCACTACTATATATACTACAAGAAGAATTACGAAAGCTACCAAGAATCACGGAGATCACTACCTTACATCCCTCTTCTCTCTTGTATGTACATAATGACCTATGTGCAATTGGAGTAAAGGAAACAACTGCTTCAACAGCATAAAAGCTATTGGAACGTTCTCCATGCCATGTGCAAAATTCACCAACTAGTCATCAAAATGATTGGCGTCTTAGTGTTGATGCAATAAGCAAATGCTTAAAACTGGATTGGCTCGGCCTTGCATAATTCAAGAATAGATTTAAATCGCCATTGGTATGATTTCTGCCTATAATTCCGTAATAAGCTAATTGCTAACTTAAATTAGAAACTATATTAATCTTACAGGAGCAAAGAAGTGAAGCATAACATAAGCCAAAGTATATAGCCTATAATTCGGCCATTAATATGTCTATACATTCAACATTTTTTGAAAACTTGTAAATCCACTGGCCCTCCTCTTCTCTAAACACTCCAATAATGGTGGCTTAGCCATTGGAATAAAATAATGTCTCCATGTTCAACTTAACTTGTCCTTATTTTGACAGACACCATTTAATCAAGTGATGACTTAATCGCTTAAGTCCAAATTTGGCATAATGCACAAATCAAAACTCAACAGCTTTAAGCTTAACTTTCTGAACCAAGTTATTGAGTCTTTTTCCTCTTTCCTTAACCAAGAGATTGTGATCCTACAATAACATCCAAATCATAGAACTGAAAGCATAGTAGTAAGCACTTCATATTGCTACTGTATTAGTAGTTGTGGCTACACAAGTAGTATATGTAGGAATTTGAGAAAAGGTATATTACTTAAAGGATCAAATTGTTTTTGCAAGCCAAGGTCTTGCTAAAATTGTTGAATATATTGACTAGGACATAAGGCATGCTCAATTGTTTCAATATGACTATAACCTTGCGGATAAAGTGATTAAGACTCCAAAGACACCTTACTAACTTTTTCTATGGTAGGGAAACCTCCTATGATGCCCTGAACTTAGGGCATTACAACTTGTTATATGTCCTTATCATTTACTAACACATCAGGTGTAAACTTTTACTATAATCACCAAAATTACCTATTAAAATCTTCAAATAATTCTAACAAAATTTAATTCTTCAAAGAATTTAGAATAGTTGCAAAGTAAATTTCACAAATTTTAACTAAGAAATTACTAATTGTAAAATAAATTCAAGCTATCTTAGTCATAGAGCGATTAACTCGAGTTACCTAGAAACTATCTTGAGGAAACTAAAGACAAAGGGAAAATAAGCTATTCCAATTAGGAGATTTTATGTGGCTACATGATGGATTGTCAATGTTTGAACCCTTCACTCGCGCTTACTTCCAAAGCCTCTAATCCCTTACCAGAAGGATCCTCTCTTATTAGCCTACTGAAAACAAGCTCTAATACATGGAGGACCAGTAAAAGAATTTCCTAAGGTCCCCACTTGGACATACACTACTCTGTTTGGACACTTGCTCAGTCGCTGAACTATTAAGTCTTGAGGTTGACTTACCAAATGTTGAGGTCGACTTGCTGAATATCAAGTGTTAAGTAAAAGGTCAATATATATCGAGCTCTATTCTTTGAGCCTACCAAACTGTGACATCATCTAATCATCATGGCTGCTCCAAGCACAGTTTAGCTTAGCTTAGCCATAATGGCCTAAGATTTCAGAATATGAACCTATTGATAGGTTACCACTTGTCCCTTACTTTTTTGATACTTGTATTATGTTCCTTTTTGTCCTTTGTCTTAGTTACCTCTTTTCAAAGTACTAGGAATCCCTTTCTTATGTTATCTTTTATATAATTTTCCATTATTGTATTGTTGCCCTAAATGACTAATTATAAATAGTCTTTTTTATTGTAGCTACTATCATCTTAGACCTTAGAAGTTAATGAATATTCTTAATCTTATGAGATACCCTTTTGTGAGTATACCTTTTCTCCTGCTCTTATCTAATCTTGTTGAGTAGGTAGAGATTAGTGGCGAGTAGACTTTAGTATAAGCTTGTACATCATGTCAAGCAAAGCACTAAGTCGTGTTGTATTCGTTGGTGCGTCATATCTCTTGAGTAGCTTCACAGAAGCTACTGTATTTGTTGACTTATCTACTCCCTTTTCTTTGATATCTTGAAGGACTCACTTGGTTATAGCTCCTATGATAAGCCTTAGCGATTAACGTAGCTCTTAAGCACATCATATAATCTTGGTATTAGAGCTTGAGGTTGTGATCAAAAGCTAAGTATTGGAGTGGTTAATTCTTGTTATAGTGTATGTGTTTTGTTATAATCTATTATTTATTGAAAAAAAAAATAGAGCAAGTGCCTAAGTTACTGTGTAATATCATATTATCAAAGTTGTTTGCAATCTTCTATTAAGTAGTGGATTTCCTAAAGTTTGTATTGAGAATGTTGAATACTAGTGTTCAAAGAGAAATTAATGATGGCGAGAGTGATGCTCATGGTCTCGATTATATTACCTAATAGACTCGATGAACTACTGATGAACAATTGTAAGACCTTGCTGCTATTGTGGCCAACTTGGTTATCTCTGTATAAAGGATAGTAGAGGCTAGGGCATAAGAGAGAGGTGATGAACAAGGACAAGATGTGAGAGACAGGTTGAGAAGACGAGTAGCTGAACCTAGAGCATCAGAAGTTGTTAATGTAAACCTAACTCTATACCGACATGTTGAGAGGTTTGCGAAGAGGAGACTTGAGTTGGATAAAGTTAAAGAATATCGTAAGGAGGAGGAGTAGTATGACAGATTTGAAGAGGGTGAGCTTCATGCCCCTAGAGAAGCCAAGCATTTAAAGTGCAGATTCTAAGTTTTAATAGGTTTAGTAGTGTTGATGATTATTTGAACTAGAAGGAGAAGATTGAAAAGATATTTGATTTATATGACTATGAGGACTTAGTACATATTTGACTAGCTACATTGGAATTTTTTAAGCATGCAGCAATGCAAGCCTTTAAAATTGCATTTACGTTAATCGTACTTGGATTTAGGGAATTTAGGAAAAACTTATTTGATTGAGCTCAAACTTTAAGACTAGATTAGAAAAGTTAGATGAAGTGATCTAGTGAAATTAGATTGTAAAGAAAATGACCGAAAATGACCAAAAATCCCAATTTTAGCCTTAGAAGTGTGATTATATAATATAGAATAAACTTTATCAGAACTTCTAAAATCAAGCTCAAAATGTAACGGGAATTTAGAGATAAGTTAATTAAGTTATAAAAGGAAATAATATAGCTTAATATACTATATGAGTATACACGTATTTTTATGAGTATACTTGGTATATATAATAAGTATACCAAAAAATTAACTTGAAATTTTATAATTATATAATAAGCAATAAACTTATAAAAATAAGTAGGAAATATATCCTAAAATAAAAAATATGACAGAAATGTAATTATATGAGTATAATTACACATTACACATGGCACATATATAGGGTATATATGTATATTACCAAATATATAAAATATTAAACATAATATGTATATTATTAATAAAAATACTAAAAATCAACTAAACTCTATCCAAATTGCAAAGAAAAGGTTGGAAACTCATTGTGGCAGCATTTAAGAGTTGTGAAAGTTGAATCAAAAGGTAATTGAACACAAATTAGACACCTTCTACTTGCTTAAAGGATAAAAAATTTACAAGCAAATTTTATATGGCCAACTCCAACCCGTATAAATATCATAAAACATCAAAACATCATTAGTTTAACAAATTGGAATCTAGGACAGAGATAGAAAATAATCTAGAAGTTAAAAATATTTTAGAAAATTAAATAAAAAACAAAGCAAGGGTTGGATCAAGCTAGTTCTCTGACCAAACTTGAATATGTTGTTGAACCTCACCACTACCTAGCAATCCACCTTATGCCATAGTCTCTCGACAACCACCCATTGGTCACCAATCACCAGACCTCTAATGAACAAGTGCTTTAATTTTCTACTATGTTTTTCATTAAATTCTAAAAAATGTGAAATCAATCTAGAAAATTATGAAAAAATGTATTGTAAGGTAATTTTAGATATACTTTCTTGTTGTAATTTTAATTTTGTAAAATTAAGAATATTTTATGTACTTACCTAATAAAATCACTATTCATTTGATTTTTGAAATTCAAAATAAATGTACTAAATGGTGTTTTTTTGAAGTGAAAAATTTTCTATACAATACATATGACATGTAGTTATTTTCTATATAGCCAAATTTTTAATGTTTAATATTTAATGTAGTTTTTTACCTTGAAAATAGTGAGAAATAGGATAAATTGTGAAATAAATTGATTTTTGTAAAATTAATCGATGAAATTGTTGTCTACTGAATTTTAGTGATTTATAATAATGTCAAGACATATTAGGAATAATTTTGTATAATATGATAATATTTTCTTGATTAAATGCAATGTAGGGGTAAAAATGTAATTACGTATATAAAGGTGATAAACCTGATGGCATGAAACTATATACCGAGTGAATTCTCCATGTTTTTAGAAGTTTATAGAAATTTTTAGGGAATTATTTAGTGACTCGAGCTATTTATCGTGAATGTTAGTAGCAAAATAGCCTAATTTACTAACTAGGATATGTTTTTAATAATAATAGGATAAAATGTGATAATATCTAAATAAAACCTATACGTATACATGCTGATTAGGTTTAGTTAGAATGGAATTTTATTGTATTTGGTACTATTATACGACCTAGGTTAGGGTATACACGTGTTGGGGTCAGAGATTACCAGTATTATTAAGCTACTTTTAAGAAATTATGTAAAATATAGCTTGTTTATATTATATTAATATAAATGATAAGGTTTGTTATACGAATATACAAGTGTAATAGAAAATAAGAAAAATACTATTTAGAACTCATCTTTCGAAATAGAGCTCGTAATATGTATCGTTAAGTTCGTATGAACCCAATGATACCACTTTTACTAAAATTAGATAATCCTTAACATTATAATGCCTATTTCTATAATATTATGTAAATTTATGTACTACGATAACCTTATTGTAATTGAAATATAACTTAACTAATTAAAAATACATTTTGATACAATTGAAACAATATATTATAAGGAATAATATAACTACGTATATTATTAATACTTAATAATTTAATATAACTTATATAAATTTCATTATATAAGGAAAATAATAATATAATTTATATATATAACTTTAGAATGAAATAAAAGAATAGATAAAATCCTAACATTTTTGTAACTCTTACAAAAACTAAATTTGGGTTTTGTATATGTAGGATCTCCTAGTGAGTAAAGCATCAATGATATAGGTTTTCCATAATGAGCATCAGAATAAGTAAGTTAGGATTATGATTTTACTGCTTGTTGAGATATTGTATCAAAGTATCTAGAGGCTTAAGAGTATTTCTGCTTGTAGTTGTAAATTAACCGTTTGTGCATATGCTACGTGTATGATTAATATTCTATTTGTGATAGAAGTTGAATTCCTTAGCATGTTGTTCTGCATGATACCATAGTTTTATATTATATGAACTTATTTGGCCACCCTTAAATGGAACTAACATTGATTTGACCACTAATGTAACTAGACATGCATAGCTACCGTTAGAGAAATGATTAGGAGTGTTAGACCAAATATCGACATCTTTCGATGATGATAGTTGAAATGGTCATTTCCCCATTTTTAGTCGAAGTAAGTAATAGGTGAGGAGGTTACGATAAGGATGGGGGTTGTGGTTTGAAGGTAGTTATGGGATTAAAGTGTACTCCATTGTACAAGCCTGAGATTGGTTAGATTTTTAGTCATGAAAAAACTCCTCAATCCCGGTTGGAGTAAATGTAATTTCTTTGATCTCATAATGGATTAGATAACATTATGCAATGTTTTAAGTGATTGATTGCATTGTATTTCATTACAATTAATAACCTTGTTTGTTAGTATACAGTTTGTTGAGAAAATAAGGAAAGAAAAATCCACTAAATATGGGCTTTTAACTTATCTTTTGGTTCTAAGGAACCTAACTGGGAATGTCCTAGGATGCTTACTATTTCTTATCTTATTGTAAATAGACTTGAAGACTTGTAGCTTTTGTAAAACCGTTAATATAAATTATAACTCTGTGTAGAAATGTCTATATAAGTACCGTTGTATTATCAGACAATAGGATATATTGAATAGGTATTTTGAAAAGCTATACCATAGGTTTGATTATAGACAGGTATCAGACTGGATGTTTTAAGTTGGTTGAGTCTTGTACGCCTTGTATAGACTATATCTATGATAGTAGCTGTGAGATTAGCTTTTATCTTAGGTTAGTTTACATGGTGAGACTATTATAAATTCTCCTAATTGAGGCATGACACAATAATGTAGTGGAAGAAATTGTAGAATGTACACCAACGAGCTCGATGTGAAATCATAACATATAATGAGATGAAGAGAGTTCTAAAGAGTAGATTTATGCCAAAATATTATGAACAAGACACATTTTGACATATTTAGGAACTTAAGCATGGTAGCTAATATGTAGATGAATATATTTGAGAGTTCCAATTGCTAATGATTCATTGTAATGTTGATGAACCCAAAGTGTAGTTAATAGCAAGGTTCATTTTTGAACTAAGATCTAAGATTGGTAATATAGTGGAAGTGTATAGGCTTAAAAATCTGGATAAGACCATTTAGTAGTACAGAGGGTCGAAGGGTAGAGGCATAATCAGCTCAGTTGAGTATAGAATAGCCAACTGGGCTTGCTAAGCAAAATTGGATATAACTGAGGTCAATAGAGTTCCAAGGTAGAATGCTAGAGTTAGATGTCAAGTAGACTTAATAATGCCCAAGGTAAGACTAAGGTTAAGCAACTTGAGGTTCGAAAGGATTAAGGTCAAAGCTCTGGTAGGAAGACCCGAGAGATTAAGTGTTTCAAATGCCTTGGTTTTAAATACATGGCTAGTTAGTACTTGAACTAATGTATCATGACCATCAATGGAGATAAGCCATAGTTTGAAGTAGAGAGTACTAGTGAAGGGAGGAAGAAGAAGTGGGACTCAATCAACTGCTAGAAGAGTTTCAAGAAGATTTAGATGCCATGACCCAACCTGAAATGGGAGACTATTGTATGTAGATCTCTCAGTACCTTTATCTTTGATGAGAATGACTAGCGAGAGAACCTCTTCCATATAAATTGCTAAGTGAATGGCAAACTACGTGCTCTAATCATTGATAGAGGAAGTTATACCAATGTCATAGCACAAGGAGTAGTGAACACTTTGAAGTTGTCGATCTATCTTTACCTTAAGCCTTACAAGATTCACTAGATGAATGATAAGGGAGGTCTACTTATTGCCAATCAAGTTAAAAGGATCGATCATTATTGGCGACAAATATAAGGATGAGGTGGTGTGTAACGTCCTACCCATGTGCAATTCACACATTCTACTTAGTTGACTCTGGCTGTTTGATTTGAAGATACTCCATGATGGTTACATGAACACTTATATGTTTTATAAGGATGAGAAGAAAGTTATACTAACCATAATGAACCTTAAAAAAGTTTAGGAGTCATAGGAGAAGATTACTAGATCATTGCAGAGGAAGTCCTAAGCTCAATTTTCCAAAGATGTTAAGACGGAGAAGTATGTATTCTTATCGGTTAAAAGGCTACTAGAGTTGAAGTCAGTTAGAGCATTACCTATCGAGGTGTAAGCATTGCTGCAAGATTACGCTAACTTGTTTCCTATCGAGTTGCTAAGAGGTTTGCCTCCTGTTAATACCATAGAGCATTGTATTGACCTCCAACTTAGAGCTACTTTACCTAACTAACCTACCTATAGACCCAATCTTAAGCAAGTATCCAAGCTAAAGATAAGTTGATGAGTTGATTAAATACGGCTATGTTTGGGAGAGCATGAGCCCCTATGCCGTACGGGTAGTCCTAGTGTCGAAGAAGGGTAGCTTATAAAGAATGTATATTGATAGTTGAGCAATCAACATGATCACTATCAAGTATTGATATCTGATCCCATGATTAAATGATATGCTTGATGAGTTGTATGGTGAGTGAATATTTCGAAGGTTAATCTAAAGAATGGTTACCACTAGATTTGAATGAAACTTAGAGACGAGTGGAAAACTGCTTTCAAAATAACGGATAGTCTATTCAAGTAGATGGTGATGCCATTTGGTCAAAAAATTGTGTCGTGCACCTTTATGCAACTCATGAATCATATTTTGAGATAATTAATTGGTAAATGTGTTGTTGTTTACTTTGCTAATATTCTAGTATAAAGTATTAACCTCATTTCTCATGTTGCGCACTTGAGATCTATGTTTGATATCCTCTTTCCTAAGTAATTATTCGATAAATTAAAGAAATGCATGTTCTATTAGAGTGAGGTGGTATTCCTTAGATATGTTGTCTTTATAGGAGGAATTAGAGTTGATGATGAAAAGACTTGAGCTATTCTTAAATGGCTAACGCCAATCAATGCTGTAGAAGTCAGGAGTTTTCATGGTTTAGCTTCATTTTATTGAAGATTCATATAGAACTCTAGTTCCATAGCTACCCTCCTGACCAAGTTGACTAGGAAGACCTTTGAATTTGAATGGTCTAAGAAAGCTTAGAAGAGTTTTGAAGAGGTTAAGTCTAAGTTGACTTTTGCCCTAGTATTATCATTACGTAAATTTGATAAGGTTTTTGAGCTAGAATGTGATGCATTTGAAGTCAGCATTAGAGCTGCCCTCATGTAGGAGTGATAGCCAGTTGCATATTTTAGTGAGAAGCTTAGAGGTGCTACATTGAATTATATGGCATATGATAAGGAATTCTATACCCTTGTTCAAGCACTTCAAGATTACCAACACTACCTATTCCTAAGAGAGTTTATTATCTACATAGATCATAAATCTCTGAAGCGTCTTTAAGGACAATAAAAACTTTCTTGATGCCATGCCAGGTAGGTTGAGTACCTAAAAACCTTTAGTTTTGTCATTGTCATCAAATATAAGAAGGGAAGTACAAATGCTATGGTAGATGCACTTTCTTATCGGCATGTCCATGTCACCACATTGTAAGCTATGATAATTGGGTTTTGTACCATACCTAATCAATATGAACATGATCTGTACTTTGGACCCTTAGTGGCTAAGTGTAACATTGGAGGAGTAGTAGATGGGTTCTATTTGAGCTAAGGATTCTTAATGAAGAGAGGGCAAGTCTATGTGTTGAGTGGTTTTACTAAGGAATTACTTGTTTGAGAAACCCATGTTGGAGGCTTGGCTGGCTACTTTGGTGAGATGAGAATTATTGAGTTATTGAGAGAACACTTCTATTATATTGGGATGATGAAAGTTATGTGCAAAATTCTTGAGCGATGTGAAGTGTGCAAGTGAGCTAAAGAGAAAAAGGATCCATATGGAGAATATAAACTTTTGCCCATACCTGAGCAGCCATGGACTGTTTTAAGTATATACTTTATGCTCAGCCTACCTAAAATACCTTGGAAATATGGCTTTATTATGGTGGTTGTCGATCAATTTAGCAAAATGAGCTACTTCATCCATTGTCACAAAACCAATTATGCTTTACTTGTTGCTAACTTCTCTTTGTAGGAGATTGTGTGGTCACACGAAGTTCCAAGGAGTATTATATTTGATCGTAATTCAAAGTTCACAAGCTTCTTCTCATGAATACTATGGAAGAAGCTCAGTAGTAAGCTTATGTTCAGTTCTTCCTACCATCCATAGACAGATAATTAGATAGAAGTTATAAATTAAATCATATGCAACCTCCTTTCAGCTATTGTTGGGAAGAATCTATATGATTGGGATCTTTGCTTGCCCATCATTAAGTTTGCTTACAATTGCTCTACTCATGGTTTGATAAGAAGGACACCTTTTAAGGTCATCATGGACTTAACCCAAACTTACTCTTAGACATGATTATCAGCATGACCTCTCAAGGAGAAAGTCAACTAAGCCTATAGTACGCTGAGGAGTTTCAGAAATTGCATCATAAGGTTGCAGAGCAATTAGCTAAGATAGTAGACTAATAGAGAGAATAGGAAAGCCAAGGAAGGAGGCGAGTTATTACAACCCAGGAGAGCTTATCTGGATCTACCTCAACAAGGAGTGATTCTTGGGGAAGAGGGCAAATAAGTTATCTCCTAGGTCAAATGTCCTTTTTAAGATAATTTGATGTATCATTGACAATGCCTATGAGTTAGAACTACTTGAAGGATACAGAGTATCTCCCACTTTTAACATCACTGATTTGATTCCCTTTATGCCAAAAGGAGAAGAAAAAGAATACCTAGATTTGAGGGAAAATCTTCAACAACCTTGGGGAACTAATGGATTGTTGACCTATAGAGTCTTCACTTATGCTTGCCTTTGAGGCCTCCAATCCCTTACGAGAAGGATCTTCTCCTGTTAACCTGTCAAAGATGAGCTTCAATACATGGAAGAGCTATTGAAGAACTCCCTAAGGTCCTAGCTTGGACATACGTTACTCTATTCGGACACTTACCTAGTTACCGACCTACCATATGCTAAGGTCAAGTTATCAAGTGCTGAGTCTAAGGTCTATGTACACTGAGCTCTACTCTTCCAGCCTACCAAACTAGGACCTCATCTAATCACTACGGCCACTCCAAGCACAGGTTATCTCAACTCATGTACAGTACCCCAAGACTCTAGAGTACGAACCCATTGATAGGTTACCACCTACCATCTACTTTTCCAATAGTTATATTATATTCCTTTTTGTCCTTTGTCTTATTTGCCCCTTTTCTAACATATTAGGAATCCATTTCTTACATTATCTTTTATGTAATTTTCCATTATTGTATTGTTGCCCTAACAAACTTAATATAAATAGTCCTTTCCATTGTAGTCGCAATCATCTTTGTACTTAGAAGTTAATGAATATTCTTGTTCTTATGAGATACCCTTCAATAACACTCCTTTCTTTCACTCTTATCTAATCTTACTGAGTAGCTCAAGATTAATGGTGAGTAGACCTTAGTATATGCTTGTACATCATATCAGGCAAAGTACTAAGTTGCGTTGTATTCGTTGGTGTGTCATATCCCTCGAACAGCTTCATGGAAGCTATTGTATTTGTCGACCTATCCGTTCTCTTTTCTTTGACATCTCGAATGACTCACTTAGTTACAGCTCCTATGGTAAGCCCTAATGATCAACTTAGCTCTTAAGCACATCACTACATCTCAGCAAGGAGAGGCTTTCGAATAAGAGAATGAATAAGCTCCCACCTCAAGTTGATAGACTTTTCAAAGTACTTTAGAAGATTAATGACAATGCATATAAGCTTAAGCTCCCTAAAGGGTATGGAGTTTCTTATGCATTCAACATTGCCAACCTAAGTCTATTTGTATTCGAGTAAGATACCTTAATAGAGAACTCCAATGATTTGATTTCAAATTGTAAACAACTTAGAGGAAATGATAAGAACTAGCCTCTAAGTCCCCCCACTCACTTTGGAGCTAAGGCCTGTTTAGCATGGTTTGTTAGATTTTTAACTAATGTCCAACTCCAAAAGAGGCTAACTTGTTATGCTAAGCTGATCTGGCCTTATGCTCAAGCTATCACTAGTTCAGTCTTCTCTTTGAGTTAGAGTAAGGTCAGGTCAAGCTATTTAAGGATCTTTAACCTATTTTGTTGACTTATTCCATATATTTCTCTACCTTCCAAGCACAAATCTATCTTGAAGGTATTCCAAAGTTATTCAAAAGAGGATCTCCTAAGTCGACTAGAGAACTAGACACAACCGGTGTTATTTAAGTTAGTGAGAAACCATTGTGCACCAAATCTCCTAGCCCCTCTAATGCATCTTTAAGGTTAGACATATGGAGAAATACCATAATGAAGAGAAAATAAAAGGAAATAAAGAAAAGCTAGAAAAGTCCAAGCAGCTACTAATTGGATATGACACACCAATTGATCCTACTTAGCCCACAATTCGCTAGATGTGACTCACTAGTTCAAATTGAAGGGTTAGTCGCTACTACTCCTTGTTAAAGGGATTAGATAAGAGTTGAAGGGTAGTGAGAACACTAAGGTTACTCAAAGAGGAATTTGTATAAATTTTGATAATGAAGTTGTTGTTTGTGTACATTAAGTAGGGGTTTATATATCTATCCCACTAGGTTTACTTTATATATATGAAAAGACAAAAAGGATATTCTACAAATATGATACTTAAAATATACTAAAAAGGGTAAAAGAGACAAAGAATATTCAGTACGAAAAAGTAAATGATCCTTATGGAATGTTGTGTTAAAAGACATGTATCGTATGGTGGTTGGTTATTCTGAATTATAGTACAAATTAGGTGAAATGAAGAAAAGAGGGTATTTATAGTTAGGGGACGACTTGATTTGGTTCGTTTAGTCATTTGCTAAAGAGTACTCAACTTGGGCAGGGGTTAGACGTTGGTGGGCAGCTCGAAAGCTTAGCTTGAATAGTATTTGGAGGCTATCTACTCAGATGTTGTGTCATGGCACAATTGGTTAAGATAGTATTCTTCAGATAAGTCTTTGGAGTCTTCTAGCTTGGCTATGTGTGATCGGTTTAGAGGGTTAATTCCAATCATTTGCTTAGGGGTAGGAAAGATTTTTCCTCAAATTTGAAGTGGTCTTTGGTTCTTGTTCTCCTAGGGCACTTTGGGGTCTTCTTCTTTTAGTTAGTGGGGAATCAGGTCAGACACACGATAGTCATTGGGCAACTTGGTCCGGTAGGCATTGCAGTTGATCTTCTTCAGAATCTTGAATGGACAATCAACTCATAGAGATAACTTATTTTGTCTCAAGTACAAAAATTGGTATCGGCTGAGGTGAATCTATATTAAGTCTCCTAGCTTAAAAGAAATAGTTTAGCGGCCTCGACTACCAATCTCTTGTTGTCTTCGATTGAACTTAGCAATCTTCCTTATCATAGTTTAGTATAGCTCTTATAATTCTTGGGCTCAATCAACTTTAGATTAACTCTCTTCAACAGCTATAGGGGTGTTGATTAGATCTACGAGAATAGTAGGATTGAGGCCGTAAAAAACCTTGAATGAGGTCTTTCTAGTGGTACTATAGATGGTTTGGTTGTATGCAAACTCTACAACTGCTAAACACCATAGAGGGCTAAAATTGTTATATTAATTATTAGGCCATGCTTAATATTTATTTAGGGCTTGACTCCTTGGGTTAAGTGGTAAGGCTTAAGGAGTTCGATCTATATTAGGATGATTTAGAGAAATTCGGCTTGGTGGGCTCAGAACAAGGAATGTTGGACCAATTCATCCGCCTCCAACCTTTCCTAGGCAGGCTTATGCACCATGAGAAAGGCTATTGGCCATAGGCCCTTACAAACTCATTTTAGATAATTATGGAAAGATTAAAGCTCCATCTTATCCGTCAATTGACAAGACAATCTAATGGATGTCATTAAGCTTAAGAGCCTATAAATACTTAGCCATTCCACCTCATTTGAACAACTCCAAAGATTAGAGAAATGATGTTTTACTGTAAAACCTTTGCTCTCTAAGATTAAACAGTGTTCAAGCAAAAGAATGATCTTAGTTAATTAATAAATGCAAGGTTAATGTCCTAGGTTCCCTAAGCTCCCTTGCTTGTCACTTGTGCAATTGAGACTTTAAGATTTCTTGTTCCTCCTCCTTGCCATTCTCTCTCTAATTATCTCATCAAGTATCATCTCTACATCATCACTTAAAGTCCACATATAATGCAATACTTGTGTGACTTGTACGTGACCACTCTACTTAGAACCCTCATCTACTTTTTTAGCGACTCCACTGGGGATGGAGTATGATATTAGAGTAATAGCACCTCCTAGGAAGAGAGTGGCTGTAATAAGTGAAGCTATCTCTCAAGAACAAAGTATTAATGTTGAACAAGTTGAGAAAGACTTACCTCTACTACCTCAAGGCATTATGGAGGTGATGTAAGCTATCCAAGAGGCAACAAAAGCCTTAGATCCTTTCATGGAGATGTTTGCCTCACTCGTGACAGAGTTGCTTGCCTCTACTGCTGTGTAACCTAGAGTAACTCCACTAGACTCTATTATTGTTGTGCAAATAGGCACTACCTCCTCTACTCAACTAACTTACCCTCCCATTATTGAAGAAGATATACCTAAAAGAGGGCATGAGTGAACCTTCTTGCAATAGGTGGCAGCTTAGACAAAATCTAGTGTTTGAAATAGAGAATGTAAGGGTCTAAATTAGTGACTCCTCATCTTCATGTATGCCTACTCCTCCATCCAATCCCACAATCCTAATCTTGGGTAGACCTACCTCCTATACCAATGTTGCTCTTGCTTTACTATTTGCATTTATAGCCTCTGCTCCAAGGACTTTCTTTATAACAAGAGAAGACTTAGATGCTTATATAAAGGAAATACAAGCTAAGTCATCTACAGGAGTATCAAAGCTAAAGCTCCCATATCATCAATGCTATAGCAACTCAACTCTTAAGTTTCAAAGCCTAAGAAATACCCCAGCATGTCGGCTTCTATGCTTTAAGCCTAAGAAATGCCTTAGCACATTAGCTTCTACGCCTTAAGCCTAGGCAACACCCTAGCATCTTGGCTTGTAATGCCTCAAGCTTAGGCAACATCTTGGCATCTTAACTTCCATGTCTTAAGCCTAAGCAATACCTTAGTATCTCAACTTACAATGCTTCAAGCTTAAGTAATACCCTAGTATCTCAGCTTCCACCCCTCAAGCCTAGGCAATACTTTAGTATATTGGCTTCCATGTCTTAAGACTAAGCAATGCCTTAACATCCACATCTTATATTACTATTGCTTTTAAGCATGAGATGTCTTCAATTAAGTTCACTAAAAAGTGACTTCTATAATTAAGCAACACTTAACCAAATAGAGTTGTTGACTGGCAAGAGCATGGACTCTTAGGTAGGAAATGAAAAGACAAGTTTGTATAATGAAGATTGGTAAGAGCATTTCCTCCTAGGTGCATCACAAGTTATCATAGCTAAGTAAGACGATTCTAAGTAGTTGAGTAATGAGAAATACCCCCTTGACTAATGAAAGAGAATTATCGATCCTAGATAATGAATGTTATTATTACTACTTTAGCATAGCATGTTCAAATACCTTCTCAAAAGGGATCACTTAAATATTATTGCTGTAAGCAAGAGCTTTTGTGTCAATGCGCAAGATGACTCTAGAAGCTCCTTAGATCATAATAATCTAAGTAACCTAATGTTCATGACAACTCTTCAGGTGGCTTCTTAGATCACAAAGTTTAAGTAACCTTTAATGCTACAAGCTTAATGACCCATAAGAATGCCTATTATAATGACTTCCATTGTTGCTGCTAAGTGAAGGCATTGCCTCCTAAGAAAACGATGATTTGCACTTGCTTAATGACTTCTGCTACTAAGAGTACTTTAAGTGGCATCATAAAATGAGATGGCATAACAAGTTCATTAGAGCACAAAGTTCCCTCTTATGAAGGAACAACCACTTGAGTTGTTAGCTAGTCTCAATGAGACATGATAACAATTGGGGAAAGAGGGATATAAATGGGTACATCGCATTGTTAACCTCTATATGCACTTGAGCAGGTAGCACACCAGCATAAGTACTAATCTCATCCCTCTTTTCTTGACTGGGGATTCCTTATACTCTATCAACCCTACATCACCATTGTTAACCATAAGAAGCATTTAGGTTGCCTTCCCTATTAAATAGGGAAAGCAAGCTCCTTGGAGTGTACCCTAAAGGAACTTTGTTTACGCTTACCACACTTTCATCTCACTCATTACAGGAACTGTAATTAAGTGGAAGTAGTAATGGCTTGAAGGATCTTAGGCTTTTTCAAGAGAGTTGTGTGCTTAAGCTTCATGGTAATATACTCCACCTACTAACTGCATCTTGATGGAAGCAATTTCTTGGGAAAATAAAATTAAGTATGTCAGCATTCATGGAATGGATTAAGTCTTCTTTAATAGTAAAACAAGTGTTTACTAGAAGCTCTTCGCAAATGAAGCTTTTGACATGCAAGGCCTGTTGGGGCCTATTGCTCATGAGGTTTGTTATATGCAAGTCATGTTGCTTTTGGAGCTCACTATGCTCTAAGCCTACTTACTTAAGGACTATAGTGCTTAAGGCCTACTGAATCTTCTTTAAAGTTGCCCCTAGAGTCCCCTAAAGTCTCAATATGGAGAAGATTGCTGTACATAAACCCTAGCCTACTCGAGGCTTACTAGAGCCTTCTACATTCAAAGCTTATTGAATGAGATGTTCACTGTGCTTGAGGCTTGCTGGAGCTTACTACACTTGAGGCTTTCTTGCTCAAGGCTTCTTCATGTAAAGTTTATTATGCTTAAAGCTTGTTAGGACTTACCATGCTTGAAGCTTCCCCACTAGAAGTCAATTCCTTGCCAAGGAGCCACTTAACCTACTTTGCCTCTTGAATTGGATATTGCAATTCATTGGGGGTACTATTAATTATGATACTGTACCTATAAGAATAAGGAAAGAAATTAGCAAGATAAGACATATATGGTATTCCTAAAAAAAAAAAGAACTTCTCTACAACTTATGCTACCTAATCATGCCATTTGGAGGGTAGATCCTTTAGGGATATGAATTGGGTATTAAAGAGAGATAACTCTCTCCTCTCGTTTTTGAAATGCTTCCTTGATTGTATCTCTAGAATCAATATGAAGCTTGTGCTTGATAAGCTAGAGACTGCCATTAGTGCGAGGTATTGCGATGGTTTTTCTACTTTTGATCTTCTCCTAAAATGTCTTCAAATATGGTCTTGTCCAGGCACTTATCTTGAGGACTTGGGACTGGTGGTGAGTGTGATCATTCTTTAAGTACAACATCACTTTATCTCAATGTAGAGAAATTTAACTCAACAAATCGCAAAAGTTGCACCACTATTGCCAATATGAGCTAAATTCACTATTAAGTGATAAGAGAACTTTGTGCAATTCAAAAAGCTATTGTTTCAATAATAAAGGTGTTGTCTTCTATTTCCTATAATAAAAAGAAAACAAAAAAATCATGAGAAATTGAAGATAATGATAGGAGAAGCAAGGGTCAGCTATGAATTACTAAATTCAAGCTAAAGCATTTTGGAATATTATCATCCCAATAATTCATAACGCTATCTAGATTATGTGAAAGGTAAGTTGAACAAAGTATGAATCTTATGGATTGAAAAAAAGGGCCACAAGGAATGAGTACATGATATTTGTTAAGGAAAAAACAAGTATTAGATAAGATATATTATATGTTTGAGCTATTAATATTTATTTCATCACTTTTAAAGAAAACAAAAATTGAGATAAAAGCAAAGTAACCAAGGTTATCATAGAAACAGAGGAAACTTACATGCAAGCAAGAAATGACTGGAGTGTAGAAAAATACTACAATTATGACAATCTCTATAAGCATTTGTATCCTCCATTAAGTTGATGCGATTCTTCACGAAACAAACCAAGCAAGAATGTGATTAGTTTTAGAAGCTCTTTTAACATAGTATGTGGCAGAAATTTCTTATTTACCATATTTTCAAGTTAGTTTATAATTTTATTATTCTAAGCATGGCTGAAGTTATGTGATATATATAAGTGTATATATATACATGTATACTGATAAAACATTAACAAACTAAAAGCTAAAAAAAAAAATCAAGAAGAGAAAAAGAGAGATAGAGTTGTGCTAAGCTGGCCAAGGGAATATCTAAAAGGTATCATGACTATGGTCTCTTTGAATGTTGGTATGGGGGAAGTCAATGTATAGATGAAGGTTCGGATTCAATGGTGCAGTAGGTTCTTGTAAAAATCAAGCCATGTTTAGGTATTAGAAATTCCATTGAAATTGTGAAGCTATTTGACGGTGTCCTAAAGTTGTGTAGCTACGAAGCTATTTAACTCTTTTGAAAAAAAAAAAGAGAAAAGACTTAAACTTGGGGTTATTTTTAGAGTAAAGCATCTTGTTTCCTAAAAGATTAGTGGAGATCACTATACATTTACTTATTAGTAGCAGCTATTAGTGAATTCGCCAAGTGAAAGGGCTCCTCATTCGAAAGCAACTAGTTTTGGATTTGTGAAGGATGAGAACACATTATCCATCATGATCCCATAAAAATAAGATAAAATTAGTACAACCTCATGTCATGACTTTAATTGGTTATGGAATCATCATAAGGGATACATGATTCTAAGGTTTAAATATGAAGATTTTCATCTTTCCAAATAATATCGAACATTGGCTCTGTTGAAAGCAATTACCAAAAGTATTTGAAGCCGAAAACATGAAAGAAGTAATTTGTTTGGTCTTACCTACTTTTTGTCAATGTTGATAGGACTTTGTTTGGTGAAGCTGCTAGTTATGATATTTGCTTGCGCTTGTTTATCAAAGTGATCATAGTGGCACTAAGAGAATTTTTAACCAAAAAATAATAGTAATAATAATTGATGATAAGTGTTAGAATTGCTCGGTACTTCCTTTGAAGGAGTATCACGACTTGAGCATTAATTTGTTCAAACTCGTGAGTCGAAGACTAAAGTTCGAACGATGCTAATATGGAGTACCAAAAAAAAAAAATAATGACTATTATATTCAAATAGTAGCTATAAGGATGCAATAAAAAGAGATGAAGGTGATTTTATCTTGGAAGTTGATAGATTTGGAAGATATGTTTATATTTAGAATGTGATATGATATGTACTAGAATATTTTGCAAGGACATTATGAATGAAGTTTTAGTAAGAGGATATTCATAAAAGAGTTCAGAAGATTTATGTTATGATATTTGTTTGAATTTTGAGATAAATAATTTGATAGACTTAAGAAGAAGAAGAAGATATATATATATATATATATATATATATAGGGATTTGAGATATATTTGGTAACTAAAGGATTTGAAAAAGATCATGAGTTATTATCTTGAAGGGGATGGCAGATTAAGGAATCATGTATGGCCTCATTCCACTTTTAGAATTTCATTATAATAGTTAAAAGAAAAAAAGAAAAAAGCAAAGAAGAAGAAGAAGTGACATACTCGATTGCAATGATGGGCTTAATTAGGAAAAAGAAGTTGGCTTGAAGAAAAAATAAGAAGGGGGTCTTAGTTTTTTTTTTTTAATTTTTATTTTGTATGAATGGGTTAGAGAAACCAATTTGATAAAACGACTTGTGATTAGATGGTCTAATGCATCTCCATTTTGAGGGAATCTTGACATGATAAGTCAAGGTATAAAGTATTATGAGTCAATCATTCTTAATTATTAATGTTGAATATATGTTTCTGCTATTTCATTCAAGTGCTTCTAATAGGAATTTCCTTTTAAGGCTTTACTGGAAAATATTTATTTAGTATATATTGCCTTGGGGATGATAACACTCTTATGTGTCAAAAGTGACGCGTGCAATTAAATGATGCCACAAACTTGCATACTGAGACATATAACAAATGAAGCTGCGACACAGGTGCTAGATGAGGTTTTAGCTATGTGAGCGAGCTTAGCAACGGTATAACTAGTCCACAGTATGTATACGCTGAGTAGAAGGTTAAAATTGTTATATTAATTATTAAGCTAAGCTTAATAGTTATTTAGGGCTTGACTCATTGGGCTAGGTAGTAGGGATTAAGGAGTTCGGTTTATATTGGATGATTCAGGAGGATTTGGCTTGGTGGGCTCGAAATATGGATCATTAGAATGGTTCGTCCGCTTCTAACCTTTTCTAAGTAGGCTCATGAACTATAAGAAAGGCTATTGACCTTGGGTTCTTACAAACTCATTCTAGATAATTATGGAATGAGTAAAACTACATCTCATTCATCAATTGACAAGACGATCTAATGGATATCATTAAGCCCAAAAGCATATAAATACTTAGCCACTCCTCCTCATTTGAACAACTTCAGAGATCAGAGAAATGGTACTCTACTGTGCAACCTCTGCTCTCTAAGATTAAACAACATTCAAGCAAAAGAACAATCTTAGTTGCTTAAAAACTGCAAGGTTGATGTCTTGGGTTTCTTAGGCTCCCTTGCCTATCACTTTTGTATTTAAAACTTTGGGATTGCTTGTTCCTTTTCCTTGCTATTCTCTCTCTAATCATCCCATTAAGTGTCATCTTTGCATCACCACTTTAAGGTCATGTGTAATGCGATATTCGCATGACTCGCATGTAACTACTTTACTTATAACCCCTCATCCATAGATACATATCCCAATCTTTCAAGTTCTTTCCTACAAGAGCTTTGAGTAGATTGCCTAGTGTCCTATTTACCACTTCAGTTTGGCTATTAGTTTGAGTCTAACTACTGAAGCTGAATACAAGTTTAGTTTTAAGTCTTCTCGAAAGAGTCTTCTAAAAAGTAGCTCAAAAAATTTGTGTCTTAATCTTAAACAATAATTTTCAACCCTTCGTGTAGTTGGACTATTTCTTTCAAAAATAGATCAACAATGTATAAAGCATCGTTAGTTCGATGGCATGTAATGAAGTGTATCATTTTGCTAAAGCGCTCAAGTACTACAAAGATAGAATCTTTTCCCTTAGATGTCCAAGGCAACCCTAAGACAAAGTCTATACTGAGGTCAACCCAAGGTAGCATTGGTGTTGATAGAGGTATATACTCTTTATGGGGTTCTCTCTTCCTCTTAGCTTTCTTGCACACCTCATAACTTTCAACTACCTTATGAACATCCTTGTCTAAACTAAGCTAGTAAAAGCTTTCCTTTAATAGATTGGCTATTTTGGTCTCTCCTAAATTACCAAATAATTTACCACTATGACACTCCTTGAACAATAGCTCATGTATGGAATAATTTGGTATGTATAGCCTTTGGTCCTTCAATAGATAGCAATCCCTAAGATAATATCCTCCAACAGCAACTCTTTCTCGACATTGCTCAAGAATGGGACCTAAATGAGGGTCATGAGCATACTTCTCAGTGATAAGTGAAAATCTTAGCAACTTTATTTGCAAAGTAGTTAGTAAGGTTTGTTGACATAAAAGAGCATTGACGACCACATTGGCATTTCCTTTCTTCTGTTGGATTATGTAGGAGAAACCCTTCATAAACTCTAGCCATTTGGCTTACCTCTTTAAAAGTTTGTTTTAGCTTCTAAGATGCTTTAATGACTCATGGTTAGTATAATAACAAACTCTTATAGCAGTAAGTAATGTTACCAGACAATAAGAGCTCAAAAAAGAGAGTACGAATCTTTCTTGTATATAGAATAATTTAGGGCAACACCACTAAGCTTGTCATTATAGTAGGTAATGGGTTATCGTTCTTGCATTAGGACGGTGCTAATTCCAATGCTGGATGCATTACATTCCAATTCAAAGGGCTTATCAAAATTTGCTAATGATAGGACAGGGATGTAGGTAAGCTTCTCCTTGATCTCCTTAAAGCTCTGTTCAGCTTAGTTGTTCCATCTGAACCCATCACTCTTTGTTGTCATCTCAGTCAAGAGGGCATCTATGGTACTGAAGTTTTTAATTAACACCATGAAAACTTTGAACTTTAGTGACATTCTTCAACATTAGCCATTGCAAAACAACTCAAATCTTTTCCTCATCCACACAGATTCCTTTCCTTAATACTACAAACCTAAGAAAAATCACTTCATCTTAGCAAAATATACACTTCCTCAAATTCTCATATAACTTCTCAACTCATAGATTATCAAAAACTGCTCAAAGATGTTGAACATGGTTGCTTAGGTTGACATTTTACACCAATATCTCATTGAAGTACATGACCATATATCTTCTAATCAAATGGCACATCACATTGTTCATTAATTACATGAATGTGCTTGATGCATTGGTAAGTTCGAATGGCATAACCAACCATTTATAGAGACCATGTTTAGTCTTAAAGGTAATCTTCTACTCATCACTTAGTCTTATGTAAATTTGGTGGTAATCACTTTAGAGATGAATCTTTGAAAATATTTTGGTGCCATGAATCCCATCGAACATGTCATCAAGCTTTAGTATTAGGTATCTGTACTTGACAGTGATACGATTGATTGCTTGTCTATTAATGTATATGCACCATGAACTATCTTTCTTTGAGACTAGCAGAGCTGGTACAACATAATGGCTCCATGCTTCCGTTCACATATCCTCATTCTATTAGCTCATCCTCCTATCCTTTCAACTTAACAGTCTGCTTAGGGTTCATTCTGTATGCAGGTTGGTTTGGTAGGGCTGTGCTTAGCTATAAATCAATATAATGCTCTATTCTTTGGACCAAGGGTAATCCTTTAGGTATTTCCTTAGGGAATTGGTTGGAAAACTCATTAATGAACCTTTGAATTCATCTAGGACATATTTTAGATCTATCTCCAGTAATCTTCTAATCAACAGAAACATAGGGTCATTAGCCTTCTCAATAGCTTAGAGTTCTCTTTAGTGCATCACTAGAGCCTTTTAGTCATTTAGGTGAGCTGATTATGGGTCTTATTTACTTAGGTTGGAGTCATGGGTTGCAACATGATCTTCTTTCTATCCTTAACAAAGGCATAGGTGTTCTTATATCCGTCGTAAGTAATACATCGATCAAACAACCAAGGTTAACTAAGCAATAGATGTGAAGCTCTCATGGGGTCGACATCGTACACTTCTTTATCCCTATATACATTCCCAACACTGAATGGCATAGTTACATATTCAATCACGTGCAATGTACTCTTATCATGAAGCTAATGTAACTTGTAAGGTTGAGGATCCTAGAAGTCAGCAGACGTAACCTTTGTAAGAAGGACTGTATAACTATGTCAGTATAACTTCCTCCGTCTACTATAATAGATGGTACATTTCGTATGGAATAGATTCTTTCTTTGGTCTTCTTTGGAGTTTGGTAGGGAACTTAGTACTTGTCTCAGTGCTAAGGCTATCACCTCTCCCTTATTGGCATAAACATAAGTCTCCTCTTTTTCCTTGGCTTCAGCTTTTCCAATATCCTTTTCCTCTTTAGTCTCACTCTCATCAGTATTATCTACTACATCTCCTTGGAGCACCATGACATGTTAGTTTAGACACTCAGTAGCCATGTGTTTGAAGTCTAGGTATTTAAAACACTTCACCTCCCAATCTTTTGTCTTAAGGTTTGCCCTCTTTCATATGTCCTCGAGATTGGTCTACCTCAGTTAGACTCAGCTGGGCAAATGTATCCTATAAGTAGGTTTGAAGCACAAATCTACTCCTCAACAACCTCTTCATCTCATCCTAAGTTCTCATAAATCATCTTTCATCCCTTATTCTGGCTACATTTAGATTTTTTTACCATATAGTGGCATACCTAGTAAACTCCAATGTAGTAAGTTGGACCTTGACAACATCTATATATTTATAAAAATTAAATACCTACTCAACCTTCTTTTCCTAATCTAAGTATTCATCTGCATCTTCACTTCTACTAAAGGGTGGAATTTGGACCTTAACATTGTCAAGTCCTTGAGGAGCTTGACGTCCTTGCTCTCATGAGTGATAGTACTTAGCCTCTTATTCTTCCCTTTTGTTAGTTTCCACATTTACTTCCTCATCATCCTCTTCTATGTCTTCCAACTCTAGCCTTAATTTAGTAGCTTGATTTGCGACTCCCCTAGCTTACTAGGGTCGAATTGGTAGCCTCTCTTTAGAACATTTTTAGGCGGTTCGTACTGTAGCAATACCCTAGGGTTGTTGCTTAATAACTTACATTACGGTGATTAGACACTCAACAAGATTAGTGAATCTATCAAGTATGTCATTAATTAACTCAAGAGTGTAACTACCATTTTGACTA
Source organism: Lumnitzera racemosa (assembly GCA_024138005.1). Classification (NCBI taxonomy): domain Eukaryota; kingdom Viridiplantae; phylum Streptophyta; class Magnoliopsida; order Myrtales; family Combretaceae; genus Lumnitzera; species Lumnitzera racemosa. Next base: position 47,503,356 of record JAMXBC010000002.1, read on the forward strand.
CGGCCAGGTCAAACACCACTACGTTAGTCTCTAACAACACCTTCAACACTTGATTCCAATACGGTATAGTACTTTTCGAATAGATTAACAACACAATATATAAGAAAATAATGTTACCTCACTACCTAAGACTTTGATTAATACACTAACAACTTTAACACCCAAAAATCACTTGAATAGGATAGAAATGAGCTTGCTTTGTTTTTGTAGTGAAAAATAGAGTAGCAAAAAAACTATACTTACCAACACACAAACATACTATCATAGCTATGGAAGAAACACAATAGCTACTAACAAGAAGTGAACCAAAACTCTACTGTAACTTTATACACTCCCTCTCAGAACCGTACTCTGATACCAGTAAAGTTGATGTGTCTTTGCAGTTGGATACATGGAGAAATACCACAATGAAGAGATAACAAAAGGAAATAAAGAAAAGTTAGCAAAGTCTAAGTAATTACCATCTAAAGATGACATACTAATTGATCTTACTCGGCTTACAATTCACTAAATATGACTCACCGATTTAAACTAAAGGGTCACTTGTTATTATTTTTTGCTAAAAAAAATAGATAAGAGTTAAAGGATAATGAGAATACTAAGGTTTCTCAAAGGGGAAATTGTATAAATTCTTATAATGAAGTTGTTATCTACGTACATTAAGTGGGGATATATTACTCATCCTACTAGGGTTTCTTTACATGTATAAAAAAACAAAAAGGATATTCTATAAATCGAATACATAAAACGTACTAAAAAGGGTAAAATAGATAAAGAATATCTTGTATGAAAAAGTAAAGAATCCCTTTGGAACATCATGTTGGAAGATACATATCACATGGTGGCTGGTCATTTTGAATTATAGTACAAATTGGATGAAATGAAGAAAAGAGGGAGTTTCCAATTAGGGGCCAACTTGATCTGGATTAGGTCGAAGCTTGGTCAGTTATTTGCTAGAGAGTACTTAACGTAGGTTAGGGTTGAACGTTGGTGGGTGGCTTAGGAGCCTGTCTTAGATAGTCTTTGGAGGTTGTCTGCTTGGATGTTGTGTCATGGCATAATTGTTTGACAGGTTTGGCACAGATGACAACTCGGTAGTTAGGTTGGCGGTAGTGGGAAACATAGAGGTTGAGGTAGGAATTTCCATCTTAGATTAAACCTCAAGATAGTATTCTCAAGGTAAGTCCCCATAGTCCTCTAGCTTGGCTATGTGTGATCAATCTAGGGGGTTAATTCCTATCACCCTCTCCTAAAGATATGTTTCTCATGAACCTCAATTATACTATCTGACATGGGATATTCTCTTTCTAGAAGGACTACAAGAACACCATTTTACTTTTTATACATTTTTGTATTTAGTCTTTACCTTTTTTGTAAATGCTTAATCTACATTGTAACCCTAGGATGCTGGGCATAGAAACCCTATTCTAGTCATTGTTATATCATACATATTTCCCCTTTGATTAATGAAATTATTGAGTTTCTTCCTCCTCCTCATATCAAACTCTTAAGTAGGGTTTATGTAACAACCAACCCACTACTCTAGATTGGTGAGTCACATTCGATAAGACTTTGGTCATGAGTTCTTGAGTGGTACATCACATCCATGCGTAGCTCACATTTGCTTAACCTTCTACCTAAATCCACCTTAACCTATTCCTACTTTCTTCGATAGTTCTCGAAGACCCATTTACTTTAATGTAATACCTTGTTAAGGGCTCAAATTTTGTGTTTTGATCATCGTGCTATGTCATTAGGGTAGAGGTTAAAGAAGGTTTGTAAAGGTTATGGCTAAAGGTTTGTAGGTTTTAAAGATAGAAAGTCCATTTTGTCTTCACTTTTACTATTTAGTCATCTTCTTACCCTTATGATTGAGAATTACTTCTTTTTATTTTCCTTGATTTACTAGGGTTACATACTACCCTTGTGTTTGTGACCCCATGAGTTTGTGATCCCATATGGATTGTAGGAGAGAAGATGTATTGATTTATAATACTAATGTAGTAAATGTTATGTCAATACTTAATTAAAAACTCTTGAACCTAATGGTTGAAAAAGACTTATTAGTATTTGTTAACTTGGTTATTTACTGCTTCTCCTCTAGGTTGTTATGGATGTTATCAAAGTTGACTCCTTACCAATAGGTAGATAATTTGGGGACTATCTTGACTTGGATTAAAGAAGAGGTTTGGAAAGGGTAGGGAATGTCACTAGTGTTGCGACTCTTAACATAGCTCTAAGATGACCTATAGGTTGAGAGTAATAAGAATAAACCAAATTGTAAATTGAAAGTATAGAAGAACCACGCCTAATTGTAAGTTCTCATGATAAGGAAGTTGCATGTCTAGGTGAAGATTGTGATGCCTCATCTGTTCTTGATCTTACATAGATTGTAGGAAAAGATATGTATTGGTTTATTAGGCTGATGTAGTGAAGGCCATGTTAATACTAATTAGAAACTTTTGTATCAAGTGGTTGAAAAAGATTTATTAACGTTTATTAGCTTGATTATTTACTACTTTTACTTTAGGACATTGCAAATGGTACTAAAGTCAACCCTTTACTAGTAGCTAAAGGATTTAAGGATTGTCTTGACTTGATTTAGAGAAGAGGTTTGAGGAGAATGGAGAGTATCACTAAGATTGTGACTCCTAACATGCCTTTAGGATGACCTATAAGTTAAGGGTGGTAAGAATAGATCGCATTGCACATTAGAAAAGAAGAAGAACTAGGCCCAATTGCAAGGTCTTGCAATGAGGAAGTCGTGTGTTTAATGGGATAAGATTATGATAACCCATATGTTTGCGATCTCATATGAATTGTTGGAGAGGAGGTGTATTGGTTTATAACGTTAATATAGTGAATATTATGTCAATATTAATTGAAAAATTTTAGGTTAAGTGATTAAAAAAAAATCAATTAATGTTTATTAGCTTAGTTATTCAATATTTTCAATATGAGAATTACAAAACTATTAATTTCATTAGTGCTTCCTTACTTACCTGGAATAATAAGGAGTTTTTCCACCTTTGAAGCTTATTGAAGGTTCTCTCCTTAACCATAGCCAAATAGAGTATTTTAATCTTCTCTAAAGTGAAGGAATACCAAGATATTTACCTAATAATTAGATGGTAGGATATCTATAATTTGGCATAGAGTGGTGAATTTTCATATCCACTCGCTATTAGGAATGGTACTTGAACTTCGAAAATTGGTGGTATTGCTTGACGTATTACAATACTAACAAATGGTTGTCATTATGAAAATTTTCACATTTCTCTAAACAAAAAAAAAAAAAACAAATAATTATCTACAAAGAGAAGATGTGTTAGTTTTGTATTGTTTTGTTTAATCTTAGGGCCTTGTAAAGCTCCTTCTCCACATGTGTTCAGAATTGAATGAAAAAGAACATAAGTAATCAAAAGGAAAGTGTAAGGGGAAAAAGGACCCTTGCTAATTCATCTTGATGTCTTGAAACTTCCTATTCTTTTCCCATTTATTATAAAAGTATAAGAAACGTATTTCATTCAAGTTTGGTAATTATGAAAATTATGAATTTTCATCTCAATTTTTTACTATATTTACGTGTATATTTTTATAGGAGAAAGAAGTGGATTTAGAAAATATACATAAGATTTATTTTAAGTAGAAGAAGTGCATGAAAAAGGGATCAATTATTCAATAAATTGAAGCTCAACAAAGAAAAGCTTAGGCCTGCAATTTCCACGCCTAAAATTCCATGCAAGGACTTCGTCTACATTTTCATACCACGTTGAAGTCCGATGAATTATTCCAAGGAAGCCCATGTGTTAAGCATAATTTCCATCCATCAAAGAAATTGTTGGAGCCGCTTCTCCATGGTTCTAGCCTTCCACGTCAAATGAAGCCCAAGTCTTGAACACCATCATGGAGCCCCATTCAACAATTGGATTGGAGTTAACGTTGACATGCAGCCCAACATCTCAACTTTCAGAATGCATTTTGGAATAGAGAAACAATTTCATTCATGATAAGTTTTAGCTTACTCTCCAGCACTTGTGCAACTATTTTAAAAAAGAAATTACTAAGACTTAATAGGTCTAGGTTGATTTTGCTCGACAAGATTTTTAACTTTTGGCATTGGAGCAAAATAATTGTTGCTAAACTGTGTATGAAAAATTAACGTAGGAAAAATAAAAAAAAAAAAATCATTCTTCACTTATTTATAAGATTTACAAAATATAAGTAAAATATTTGGTTTCATACCATTTACTCACATTCTAACGGCTTGATTTAGTTCACAATCATTGCAATCTTTAAAAATATAGTTTGATTTGGTTCAATTTGCAATATTTTTGAACCTAAGAAAGCCTTTGGAGCTAATTTATGATTTGGTTTAGTTTGGTTGCTTTGGTCAGCAATTCATTTAAATTTTTTTTTTTTTTTTTTGGTTTTCCCCTTCTACAACCCTAATACTCACCATGACTTGAAAAACTGATGCTTGATGATAATTTTGTACTTTTTGAATAAATTGTCTTGAACTTAGTAGATAAATGACGATTAGGTTACAGTTTCACGTCGAATTGAATTGGCAAATTTGGGCAGCACAATCGTGAAAATGCTGTGAGGTAGCTTGTTGGCAGCACAACGTGGGGTTAGGCTGGCTTGCACCGGCGAACTCTCATGTGGCTCGAAACGGCACTATGCACATCAAACTGGGCATGAAAATGGCATGGGCTGACCCGACATGACACGGCTCAGTACGCCCCGTTACTGTTACATAGTTCTATCCCAACCTTATCATCCCTACATAAACAGACAAAATAACGTGTCTGATGTTTTTATCATGCCCAACCACTTTGACTTCAGAAGAATAAAAGATGAAGACATTTGAAGGTGTTGGGCACTGTTCGGGGGGTGCAACATTTTTTCAACCGAATGGTATCAAGGTGTTGGGCACTGTTCAGGTGGTACAACATTTTTTCAACCGAATAGTATCATTTGCACTATTTTGTTTGAAAGTGCTCCTTATTAGTGACATCACAAGGCAATATGATAACACTTGTTTTAATGGATGATGTATTGAATCACCCCTAAGTATTGTATCAATCAATTATATTCTGGCAGGTGCTGTATGGATATATCCGAATTTCTTCTTCCCGATTTTATCATTCTTTTTTCGAGAGCATATATGTACTATGGAGAAGTGGAGACGTACATACGAAGCTCTAGATATTTTGATTCTTGATCGAGACACGACGGAGTATTGTTATCTCCGGCAAACGAAAAACGATATAAAAAGCATTTAATTATTTCATAAACTATATGATATCATGTTTTCGGGAAGAAAAAAGGTAAATTATATGCCCAATGGATAGGTATTAATTATATCATGAGATCCTTGCAATTTCACCTCTAAACTATGCATCAATCAGCGGAAAATGCACGTTCAAAACTCCTTATAAATGTGGTTTTATCTTCTCAAGATTTCTATAAATATGCATTTATCTCCCCCAAACCATTACCAAAAATTCTCTCCATTAAAACAATGGTAGCAATAAAAAAAAAATGGATATGGATCCTTTTTATTTATTTTCCTCCATTTATCTTTTTAAGATATTATCATATCAATTATTGAGATTATAAATAATATGATGATATCAAATAATATTTCAAAAAACTAAATAATCACAAACATTGATTTGTAAATCACAAGCTAGAGATAGGAATCATGGGGCTCATTAATGTCTTATTACTCCTGAAATTTAGAATCTTATAGAGGTTTTAATTTGGCAAAATAATTATGCAATAAAGAGCTTTTAAATTATGTAGCGGTCGTTAAAATTAGTGTATGAAAGGATCAGCTGTTACGTGAAAATCAAAGCTATATTGCGAATGGAAAGATGTGGTCAGAAATAACCCTAGAGATTGTGGCAGGTTAATAGTGGTCAAAATAAACTGAAAAGTATGATCCATAATGAACATGATTAAATGATTCTTTCTATTGTAAATGGAGGTCATTTTCATCGATTTTGAGTCACTCTTAATAGAGATACCAATATTTCCCACGACTTGCTGTTATTATCTTTTACCGCATTTTACCCTCTTAGTTCACGAAAACACGTACTGATATTCGCTGCATCCATTATAACACTTAAGTGATGCTTCGTGAATCATGTGAAAATATGTTTTCCTTACTATTGATGTCAGTTCTGCTTTCCATGGTAATCTGAGGTTTACATTTGCCTTAATATAAGCCCACGAGAGATGCAAAAAGGAGTTGTTAAGTGCCACTAGATAGCTACATTAGCTCTTGAACATACAAAGCATTGAATATTTATTACGTTTCCCAATTTATCAAACCAAATAAGTTTTATTTTAAGCGATATAAAAAAATGATGAAGAGCTTATGCTACTAACAGTTCGATATCAGAATCAATTTAAGTGTATGTACAAGTCGAGTAAATTTGACCCACAAATTCCATTTTTAACCTTTTTACTAGTTTAATTTACATTTTGTTACTTTATATTAATTAAGTTAAATAAACGCTGACTTTCTGATAGAATGGGTTACGTTTGATTCCCCCACTTCCTTATATTTATTGTAATAGTATTCCAGAAAAAAGCAAAAAAAAAAAAAGAAAGAAAGGACCCTAAATAATTCTACTAATAACTTTACTTGTATGTGTGTTTTTTCTCAAAGCTTGCAATGTCAATACTCATTTGGACCACGAGACAAATAGGTAAGCTGATAATTCAATTCCATGGTGGATTGTATAAAATTGTCAATATTGGAGAATAATGTGTCTCCTTGTAATATAGGACAAACGATCTTTCAAGAGTGCTTAGAAAAAGACGAGGAGGTTAATATTGCGAATTAAAGGTATGTGGAGAATCGAAGTTGTAATATCTTGTCAATATTAGTGGTTTACCTGCAGATCGTCCACTTTGCAAAAGGCATCTTTTTCATTAGTCATTGAAGGATTAAAATAATAATATTGTTATGACGAGACGACCCTTCCAGAGAGGCTTGCTGAACTCAATGCACTCATTATGTTGGAAATCATTAAAGATTTTAAAAAGAGGCACAATGAAAGTGCTTAGAGATAAGAGCTTGCTCTGTTGAAACGCAAATGATTATAATTATAAATGCAAATGTTGAAACGAGCGTTTCCGTTTCTTTTTAAGTATTACAGCGAGGGTTTGTGGGCCGTAGAAGGGGACGATTTTAAAGTTCCATGAGTCGAAGTTCAGTCGTTTTTTTTTTCCCTTTAAATTTTTTTTCTTAATAAAATTACATTTACGGACGTTTATAAGGTTTTTACTATACTTAGTGTCGTCTTAAGATTCTTATTGATAGTATTTTGGATGTTGCACGTAATAGATCTACAAAATAATATATTATGAGAGAACGCCAAAGGTTATCTAGTGTAACTACTCCTATATTTAAGTTAGCAGTAGGCTTGGAAGTATAGAATACTGAAGCTAATATGTAGGCTTGGTATGCAAAGTATAGAAAGAGTTACCATTGGGTAGTGGCCTAATATTTATAGTGGAGTCAAGTCAACATTTGGAGATTAGTTGACGGAAGAGATCTTATCTCGTAAGTATAAAAGAGTGAAGTTATCATGTCCAACATGTTCTTAATATTTGAGATATGACCGTTTTATCCTTATCTTATAGCTTATGGCCGTTGCAGTGCTTAACGGGCTTAGGTGGTTCAGGCCTTAGGGTCAAGGCTTACGAGGGAGGACCTAGGGACGCAAAGCTTGGTAGATCTAATAAAGCTCGAGGAGTCCATACTCAATGTATCTTGTCAACACTTGGCCCCATAGTCTTATTGTTGAGGAGAAGGGATACATGGGCTGCTTAGGCAAGGATAACAGATACATGGCTACTCAAGCATGATTGACCTAACTCAAAGGAATCCAACCTGGCACTATAAGGCTCACGTTGTGGCCATAGAGATCAGGATTGGAAGGTGGCTGAGGTGGAGGTGCTAAGGTAGTAAGTAGATACCTAGGCCAAGAATATTCGAAGCAAGATGAATAGGAGTGGTTATAAGTCCCGAAGCGAAGTATTGGAGCCTCAAGCGAAGCTTAGGTTTGGGTATTAAGGTAGGACAACCTTGCAACTCACTAGGCAAGTGCTTCAAGGCCATGTACCAGTCTGTCTGCTTAATAAGGATTGAACAGACACAACTGTATCATATCATTGTCATGTTGACCAAGTGGAAGTTGGATGGGCCTTAAAGAAGCTTCTTATCAAAGGAACTTTTTTGAAAATGTGATTTTGCCTGCTAGTATTCCGTATATTAAATGCGATACGATAGGTGTTGTGCTATAGCAAACTAGCGTGTAGCTACATGCCTTCTGCCTTTTAAAGGTAACCGTTCGATCAAGATACTTTCCATGTATTTGCTATGCAGCATTTCAAGTGATTTGTACTCATACGGATCCCTATATCCACATGTGTAGCTTCCCAAATGGTTTGCTTATAAATAGGAGTATCATAGAGAGCGAGTATATTTCTAAAATCTTCTTGCTTAGTCATTGCAATTTCTGTATTCGCATTTGAACTATCAAACTTTTTGCAGAATTTCGAGTCTTTCTTCCTTCATTGAGAATTGCGATCATGTCGACCAACAAAGGTGAGGCTAGCTCTTCTTTACTGCTACTTACTTCTAATATTGACTTTACAACGAGTAAACACTTTCAGGTACAGGAAGGTAAAGTCTTATTACTAACATAACTTGACCAACCAACTAAGATGGTGATGGAAGCGCTGGATAAGGTTAGAATTATCAACATCATCCCTAAGAATGTATATGTAGACATTCCCTTACCTTCCACAAAGGATTTGTTCGACGCTCCTAGTATGGGCAAGGGGCCTGACGGCCATGTAAGTAGAAGTAAGTAATCTACCCCTAACTAGATCATTAGCAACTTTCTTATGAGGGAAATTCCTAGGTGGCATATTAGGTTGCTGAGTAGGGATGAACGGGTGACCCTACTATCAGGAAGGTGCTTCGCGGTCTTTGAGAACTGCCTAGAGTTTGGACAATGCCTCCCTCTAAGGTATTTTAAGGAGTTCTTCAATTACCACCACTATAATTTGTTGCAAGTCCTTCCCAATGGGTGGAGGGTACTAAAGATTTACTAGGTGCTCTATGAATAACTAGTGATAAGGGTTACTCCTGAGCTCCTCTATCTCTTCTATATGTAGAAGAGCATTAGGGGGTGAGCTGACCTCTAGCTATGCATGGGGAAGAAACTTTCTTAGCCTTGTAGATTTAGTTAAAGGCTGGTAGGATGAATACGTGGTGTTGAGCTACCTGAAGAGACAAATTTCTGCACCTAGTGGATTGGGATAGTTCATACTGGTGGTGAGAAGAGGTTTGGTCCCAACGACATCGAGGTCGTCCAGAAGATCTTGGCCTTTATGGCATTAAGAGATGGCTAGGAGATCAATGTTACGGAGACCATGGAGAGGTATTTTTGTTGCTTGATCTCCGAGCTCTTCCCCAGCATAAAGAAAGCTATAGTAGAGAAGTGGGTTGAAGGTACAAGTTCATTCTTACGTATCTATCTGTTGTGCTAGTGTCGGTGTGCTTCATCCAACGCTGTAGGATAGGAGGACCTCCTTAGTTGTATTGGTCACAACGGTGTTCTATGAATGGTAGTGGTAGTTTCTTTTGGTTTGTTCTTGTTTTCCTCTTCGAATTTTAGATCAAGTTTCTTATAAGAAAAAATTTGGCCCTAAGGATATCTCGTCCATTTGTGGATGATACAATGACCAGGTGCTAAGTGCAAACTAAGCCAAACCTACTAAAGGTAAAGGTAATGAGGTCGAAGTTGGGGCTTGGTGAAACCAACAGGGTGCGGAGAAGGTTTGTACCTCAGGGGATTCCCATTGGCATTTAGGATGAGCCCGTGGACAGAGAGCCTTTGGGAATGGCTTTCCCTGCTCCTACCCCCATCATTCGTCTGGACCAATCATTGTAGGTAATAAGGGCATGGAAGAGGGGCCCGATGTGTAGGTACTTTCCCCTCCAAAAGCGATGGAAAGAGAGACTGATGAAGGGGTCACCCTTCCTTTAGTTGCAAGCTAGATGCATAAAGCTCCTAAGACGACTGGGAAGTTAGGTCCTAAGGTAAAGCAACGAAGGCCCCTAGTGAAGGATGCTTTGGGCAAAGGTAAGTAGAATGAGTGGCCTTTGGCACATCTTACCAAAGCATTGGTGACATGGGGGATGGTTTTTTGGATGCCTTTAATGATTTCAAGCAGAAGGGGATAAGGGCAGACTCATTCTAGTAAGCTGCATTCACTTCTCGAGACTAGCCATTGAAGAGAGGTACCCTCAATTCGAAAATGAAGAGGGTTTAGCGGAAAATCCTTAAGCCAAAGCGGGAGGTCTGTGCTGGCGACTTAATGTTGCGGTACCGGACGCTCAACTATTAGGTTGTCCTAAAGAGGATCTCTTAAGAGGGTGAGGACAACCTTGTATAGATTGTGGGCCACTTAAGTACGCTAATGCGGCAGGTAGGTTTTCATTGCTCTTGTGTTGTTGTACTCTCTATCATTTGTATTAATTGTGGGTTTCATTTTCGTCTTGCAGTACCATGGCTAGGTGTTGCTTAAATTGAACAAGTCTAATGCCGCCTATAAAGAGGTAACAGGCTTACAGGAGGTGTTGCATCGATGAAGCAATGCCTACTAAAGGTGGAGACTTTTAGGAAGAGGCACTTGATAAAATTCACCAAGGCTAATACACACTTACACTACTCTATTGTGCAAGTTGTAGGGCTTCAAGCAAAGCTTAAGGATGCGAGGGGCAAAGTTGAGAAGGTAGCCCAAAAGGTTAATGAACTGAAGATTCGGTTAAAGAACGAGCAAAAGACAAAGGCTCGTCTCTCTCAGAGGCTGGATGAGGAGGGTAAAGCCAAGGCTTGACTTAAAAGAGAGAATACTAAGGTGAAGGCGTCCGTAGCTAGGTTGCAAACTAAGGTGGCGATGAAGGCATCTAAGTATGAAGGTGTTAGGGCCATTTTGCTAAAGCTGGTTGATTTGAAGCAATATGTTGAGGAGCGGTGGGATAGAGTTTTGGAGATGGAAGAGATCTCTAAGATGGGGAGTGGGGAGGTCTTCAATAATGTTGCTGTTAAGAAGGCAGTTGTCGACTACCAGACTACCGAAGAGTGGTTAGAAGAACTGGAGGACCTACCCACTAACTCTGCCTGCTAGACTTGGAGGGAGGTTCTCTCCCATTATCCAAACTTAGACTTAAGCTTCCTCGACTTTCTAGACTCCCTAACATTTATTGAGAGGAGGGAACCCAGGCACAAGAGAGGGAGTTTGCCTAAGCGGCTGATAATGATGTAGGTGCACCCTTTACTACCAAGGCAAGGTCGGGTGCCTCTACATCTGCATCTACCCTGGTGGCCCAATAGGAGACTGCCTCTAAAGCAATTCTTCAAGACCGACCATTTGAGGGCAATCATCCTATTGCTCTTAATTGGCATTACTCGAGCCCCCTCTAAGTCAAGGTGTGCCATCTCAAGCACTGATGATTAATGCTCTAAGCAAATAGATGCCTTGGACTTTTCTGTACTACCAGAGTTAGCTAATCCATGGAGATAGCAGATTGCTTTCTTTATTTTTTTTTAAATTAATGTAATTTAGGCCGAGTTGTTGACCTTTGATCTATAATTAAACAATCAAGGAATAAATAGATGAATGTTTTTCAAAACATCTTTTTCTATTCTCTATTCATCGTTGAATGTATCTGCTTGAGAATTCCTCTGTCTGAGGTGTAAGCCCTAAATATAAGTCATATAATTGTAAGATCGAACTTAGTATACAAAGTTTAGGGCGATCGGTTAAAGGATTCAATTGAGCCTAAATTATAAAACAAAGTTAAAAATATTAATAAAAGTGACCCTGTAAGCTTGAATTTAATAAAATAAGTAATAAAATAATAGAATATAAAATTTTCAAAATTTAAATATATTACTCATTAATTATTTGAAATGTGTAAATGTATTTCGATAATTAACAAATCGCTAGAAATAAATTATATAGACACTAAAAATCATCAAATGACCTAAATAATATTTAAGAGTATTTACTTATACTCTACATATATTTACGCATTGGTAGAAATACGCGAAATTATCTAAATTGCTCGAAATTTACTAGAAAATTGACAAATAATTAAGGAAAATTATAAAAAAATCAAAGAAAAGTAAGAAAAAAATCAAAAGGGATGAGATCAATCTAGAATTAGGTCATGGTAGCTAGGGGAAAGAAGAGAAAATTCAGACCAATCAAAATCAAACAATTAAAAGGTAAAATGGAAGAGAATATAGGCTTAGTCTTGTCTAATTAATGGACAAAAATTGCTTTACACCTCTATTAATAGCCAAAAAAATTATAGGAGCTCATTAGGTCTATTAAGAATTGAAAAAAATTGGAGAGCACCAAAATTTAAGAAAAAAATTAGTGTTTAAAAAAAAATAAAAAATTGTACAATTAGAGCAAGTAGGTCGAACTTATACATTACTACCATTTTGAACCAAATCACCACCACCAACCGGAACCAAACCACCATCGCTAGCCCCACCCTACTCCAATTTGATCGCCTAAGCTAACCGACAAGCCTTCAACCAATTCTAGTGGCCAAAATTTCAAGAACCAGGTGAGTCCCTAATTTCATCCAATTTTCTAAAATTTATTAAAATTATTAATTCATTTTAGAAAATTATGAGTTTTGTTATTATGATGTTTTATTGTATGTAGATTTAGGTAAAAATATTGATTAAGCTTAATTATGTCTGTAAATATAGGGTGCATAAGAAACAGAGTGAAACCAAACGAAATTGTATATGTATAGAATTAGAAATAAATAGACTTAAGAGTGTAACTTTGACCTCAATTTTTTTCTGTAGACTGCTTAAGTGATATAGAATAATACTGTGAATCCATTTTTTGAAAATTTTAAGTAATTTTTTTAGCCTTAAAATGATGAGTAAAATGAGTAATTTTGGATTAATTAAGTAATTAAGTGACTAATTATTGGTTTAGAAGGTAATTAGATGTTTAGGGATGTTGATTTCTGATGTGATAACATAACCATAGTACTTGGAGTATTAAATGCAATTAATATGGGAATTATATAATAACTATGGATTAATTGATAATATGTATAATTAGAATTATGATAATTATGAAATATTAGGTTAAATTGGAAAATATAATGATAATATTAATATGTATTAAATCTGGTGTAAAACTTAATTTTAGATAATTATATAAAAAACATGAAATTTTCTTTCATCGAGAGTAAATATGGTACACTAATCAGGATTAGAGTGTACCGAGTGGGTTAAAATACTGAATTAAGACCTAGTATGATATTAGGATACTCGAGCTTAATGTGATTAATTTTATATCAGGGTTCAAAACGTATTTTAGGATTTATTCGTAATTAGAACCGATTTAGAGCCTGAATTGGAATTAGATTTAGAAACCGAACCTTGAACTACTGTATAATGAATTGTTAGAAAATAATAGGTATATAAGGAGAATTGAGTTAAATCAAAACCTATAATATGTATCATTAATGTATGAATACTAAAAAGCGTATTTATGTTATAGGATATACGGAAGTGTGTCAACCTGTAACTGATTGAGGGAGCAACCAAGGATTTAAGGTAAGTTGAGTTTAATACTTCACCGTATTTAAAGTACTATTTTAAAGTACTCAAAGACTTAGGATTATGTTTGATTGTTATTATAAGTAGTTTTATGTATGTGCTTGCGTATTTAATTTCGTGCTAAAATTTGTATTATGGCTAATGACTATTATGAGTGGATTGGTGTGGAATTATCTAAATACTCTAAATCGGACCTAATCTTAATTGACCTTAATACCCTAATTCATCATGCATTATAATCCTTTAGGGAATTATTAGGATTCTCTAACTAAATACCGAAACTTTCGAAAAAGATAGTATTAGATAGCATAATGGTCTTTTCCTCATCTTTAGCTAAACTAAGTGATAAGAGAGGAGATCGTGGTTAGGATGAGGGCATCGGTACGAAGGTCAAGTCTTGGGGGGAGTAGTGTCTTCATTGCATAAACTTGGGTTTGATTGTAAGCTATTGCATTAATGGAAACTCCTCAACCCGGATTAAAGCAGGTGAAATTACTCTGATTTCATAACGGACTGGGCTATGTTGTATGATGTCACTTACTTGTTACATATCACTTAAATAAATGCTTAATAACCTTAATTGTGCTTTTATACATTTATAAATTTCTAATTTAACTTACCGAGTTGTAGTTGCTCATATTTATATAGACTCTTTTGCAGGTCTTGACTTTTGATTTGGGATGTTGCAATACAGTCACCCGGAGGTTACATTTCTGTTAAAGTTATGGGGAGTGAGAATCAACTAGCCCAATGATCAAGTTTTTGTTTAAGGTCTTGTTAGTATCTTTAGTACGAAGAACTGCTATATGAAATGTAAATTAGCTAATTGTTGTATTTTGTAGAATCTCTTGGGAATTTTGCAATAATGTGAATGTAATTATAGATATATATGGCTTAAGGATTTAATCTTTATTGTAAATTTTAGCTAAAATCTTAATCGAACTATTTACTTCAAAGCCAAGAGTCATTGATGCCTTGTGTAGATCATATCTATGATAGGTACTGTGAAGCAGTTACTGTCATAGGTTGGTTTATATGATAGAGAGGTTAACTATTGGGAAAGTTCTTTCATGCAAGGATTGTTTCCCCTTGTTGAGGTTACCTTAAAGGAGGTTAGGTCGGTGGCATTTCGACCTACCCATAATAGGGGAGTTCCTACGTACAAAGGGTGTTTCCCCTTACTAAGGTTACCCTAAGGAGGGGGTCAAGTCAGTAGCGTTCCGACCTACTCATAATAGGGGAGTTCTTGTGTTTAAGGGGTGTTTCTCCTTATCAAGGTTATACTAAGAGGGGTTAGGTCGATGGCATTCCAACTTACCCGAGTTAACTATCCTTGTGCCTCTTTAGAGGCTCGTAAGGCAAGAGAAAGAACGTGAGCGGGAGAGGGAAATATACAATTGATTGAGAACTTTTATTTCATCACAATGGAAAGAAAGAATTGTACATAATGAAATTCTAGTCAAAATAAAGCCAAAGAATACTGGTGTTCCATATACGCGGGATAAGTTCGTTATCCAATCTTTCTAGCCTATATGATTGATTGCCTAATCTCTCGTTGACTCTAAGCAGATCTTCTTAATTGGGGGCCAGTTTGCCCTGCCCTTTGCGTGAACCCGTGATTTCTAATTTTTGATACACTAGATTGCTAATATTAAACTCTTTGTGTCTGACCTTTAGATCATAATACTATATAGCCCGATGTTAGTATGCGGTCACCATAGGAATAGCAAGGTCTTTGATTTCCTCGATGATATAAATGCTCACTTATAGTAGTGAGTCATTAAGGGTGGTGTCGAAAGTTCGAGTTCGAATGTTTAGGAGCTCAAGCTCAATTGGGAGGATTGCTTTCGACTTGAAAGCAAAGCAAAAGGGGGTTTCACCCCTAGAAGTATGGTAGGTTGTTCTGTACCTCCATAAGATATGAAGTAATTCGTCAACCCAAGTGCCTTAAGATCTATCCACGTGCTTCTTCAGACTATCCAAAATGACCTGATTGGTTGCCTCAACCTGTCCATTTGATTAGGTTTAGGCAATCGAGGTGAAGTACAAGGTGATGTGGTTCTTGGAGTAGAACTCCTTGAACATAGGATTATCAAACCTTGGCCGTTGTTGGTGATGAGTGCATAGGGGCTTCTCAACCGAGAGATTTAGTACTTCTCTCTGTGATTTTGGATACTACTTCAACCTCAACCTTGCTTCGTGAAATAACCTACGTCGATAATTATGAACTACCATCCTCCTGTTACTTTCGAGAAGGCGTTAAGGATGTCGATCCTTCGTTACGCGAAAAGCCATGGGCTCATTAAGGGTTAGAGGGTAGTATTAGGCGCATGACTGATCGGGGTGTGCTTCTAGTACTACGGGCACTTCTAGGCTATGGCCTTTGCATCTTACCTCATGGTGGGCCAGTAATATCTGAGCTATAGCACTAGTAGGTAGAGGGCTTGGGATTAAATGTGATTTTTGCACACTTCGACGTGTAGCTCTTCCATGATGCGTAGCCCTTCCCCTTCTTAGAGACATCGGTATAGGAGGAGATTGAGTCCCTTGCGATATAGGATGCCGTCAATCAGCGTGAATTGGTAGCATAGTACGAAAGCTTCTTCACTTCCCTCCTGTCTTCTAATAGCAAACCCTACTCTAAGTTACTCTAGATAAGGTCCTTCCAACTCGGCTGTGGTGCTACCATAATCAGCTCCTAAACTTCAACCGAGCCCGGAGCTATGCTTTTTTCCAGCAGGTATTCTATGAAGATTTTGCTAACCTTCACTTTAGGCTTTTGTATGCTAGTGGAGGCCAACTTGGATAGCCAATCTACTGTGGAATTTTCCAATTGAGGGATCTTCTTGATGTCCCATGAAGGGAACTCTGCTAGGAGGCTTTTCACTTTCTTGAGGTTCCTTGCCATAGTATCGTCTTAGGCTTCATATTTTCCTCGAACTTACTAGATGACTAGCATGAAGTCCAAGAAGATCTGCAACTACTTGGCACTAATCTCCTTAGCTAACTTAAGATCGGTAATAAGTGCCTCGTATTCGAACTCGTTATTACTGGAATTGAATCCAAACATGAAGGTGTAATAGATGGTGACCTTATGTGAGTTAGTTAGAACAAGACCTGCACCTTCACCTCCAAAGGTGGATGACCTATTGACGTAGAGAGTCCATACTAGCTTGTCATCGTCCAGCGGTGTTTTCTCTTCTCTTATATATTCTACCATGAAGTCGACCAACACCTATGCCTTGTAGGCCGTTTGTAGCTGATACTGGATTCCACACACACTTAATTCCATTGCGTACTTCATCATCTGTCCAGATATGTTTGGTTTTTATAGCATAGTGTATAGTAGTTGATCCGTGAGTATGGTGACCTAGTACGCCTGGAAGTAAGGCCATAGCCATTGAGTTGTGATGATGACGGCTAAGGTAAATTTTTCTACTTAGGTGTACTTAACCTCAAGCTCATGTAGTATATGGCAGACATAATATACTAGCCTGTGTTTTCTTCCTTCTACTCTGACCAATATAGAAGAGTGTGCTCGATCACTTAGGGCCAAGTACAGGAACAGGTCTTCTCCTTGAATAGGCTTTGAGAGGACCGATGGGTGAGCGAATATGTATTACAGCTATTGAAAGGCGATGGTGTACTCAAGAGTCCATTCAAAACCCTTTGGATTTTTGAGGATTTTGAAAAACTCAACACATTGGTCATCACTCTTCGAGATGAATCTACTTAAGGCAACTACCATGCTAGTGAGCTTTTACATGTCTCTAATTGAAGTTAGAGGCTTCATTCCTCTTATGGCTTTAATCTTCTTGAAGTTAGCCTTAATATCTCTTTATGTGACTCGAAAGCCAAGGAACTTACTAGAGCCAATACTGAAGACATACTTTTGGGGTTTCAGCTTCATGTTGTGCGTATGCATTCAGTCGAAGGCTTCCTAGAGATCCCTGACATGGTTGACTAGCTTCTAGATTTTGATGATCATGTTGTTGATGTACACCTCCATGTTTCTCCCAATCTAGGGCTTACATAGCTTTATTACCATTTGTTGGTATGTGGCCCCAACATTTTTTAGTCTAAATGGCATCACAGTGTAGCAATATGTACTATAATCAGTGATGAAAGAGGCATTGACTTTGTCTTTTGGGTCCATTTTGATTTAGTTGTACCTTGAGAAGGTATCTATAAAGCTTAATAAAACATGTCCTGACGTAGAATCGACAAGCTGGTTGATCTTAGGGAGGGGAAACAATCTTTAGGGCAGGCTTTGTTGAGGTCGGTATAATCGACAAACATGCGCCTCTTCCTATTCTTCTTCTTAACTAATACTACATTAGCCAGCCACGTTGGTTACATTTCTTCCCTCACGAAGCTGACTTTAAGCAACTTCTCTACTTTTTCCTCGATTGCGAACTGTCGTTCTAAGGCAAAATGTCTCCTTTTTTGGTTGACAGGCCGTGCTATAGCGTTAATGTTGAGGCTGTGGATTGATAGGTCGGGGGAAATCTCGAGCATGTTCGATGCCGACCAAGTGAGACTATTTAAATTTGCCTGCAGGAGGGTAATGATTTCGTTCTTCACTTTGACTGGAGTCTCAATCCCAGCATTCACGGTTTGGTTAGGTGAGGTTCCAATCTGGTCATCTTTTATGTTTTCTCTCTAGGCTCGCCCCTTTCAACTGGCCTCTTTTATGGGCCTGTTTCCAAGGTGAAGCCCCCATCTCCTTTGGCTGCCCTGATGTATAGCTCTCGTGGGAGTTTCTAATCACACTTACATACTCCCACCCCAGTTGGTGTCAGGAATTTGGCCTTCAAGTGTAGGGAGGATGTGATCACCCTAAATGCGTTGATCTTCCCAAGAGCGCATTGTAAGGGAGGTGCAATCGATCATAATGAACTTGATAGGTAGTTATGCTACGTGGACATCATTATTAAGTTCTATGTCTAGCGTGATGATGCCCTTAGCTTAGACTGTGCTTCCATTGAAGCCAATTAGATTGTGGTGATATGGCTTCATGTTTACTAGTAGCTTCTTCTTCATCCTTTTGTATGTATAGCAGGAAGAGTACATCGGTAGAATAGCCAATGTCCACCATAATCTTCAAGACCTCAAATTTTGAGATCCTCGCCTCGATCACCAGGGCATCTTGATGGGGTATGCTAACCCCTTTAAGGTCGTCGTCGGAGAAGAAGATGAAAATGTTTAACTTTTGTCTCTTCTCCCTTATAGTTAGCACCTCTAATGGGGTATTAACTGAGCTGCTAATATTTGACTGGCTCTTAAGGTGTATGCCCCCCCCCCCCCCCAATGATCACGTTTATGATGCCATTAGGGGTGCGATTGTTGCAGCGGTCGTTATTTTACTTTGCATGGGCATCCTTAGTCCGTCACATTTGAGGCGCCTTATTACTATCGTTTTTCCTTCGATGAGCCACATACTCATTGAAGAAGCCGCATTGAATGGTGTATTTAACAATGTTCTTCAGCTGGAAGCACTCTTTAGTAGTATAGTTGTGGTCAATGTGGAATTAGCAATATTTGTTAGAGTTTTAATGACTAGGGTTACCCTACATTTTTTGCGGCCTTTATAGCAAGTTTTGGTGCTTCACCTCAGAATAAACCTAGGCTATGGGCTTATTCAAAGGTGTATACTTGGTGTAAATGGGAGGGGGGAGAGGGTCGTGCCTGGTTTAGCCATTCTTCTTCCCAAAGCTCCGCTCCTTTGGCCTGTTTGGCAACTTACTACCAAGGTGATCTTTTAAGGACAATTTTTCCTTATCCTGCTTTTTGCCCGACCTTTCTTGATCGGCGTCGCGCCTAGCTCGAATGTTGTCTTCTTGGTTAATGTACTATTAGACTTTGTTCTAGAAGTCGGCCAGGGTCTTTGGCTTACTTTTTGTAAGTAACTAGTAGAAATCTCCTGAGGGTTGGATGCCAAGGTAGGTAGCATAGACAGTGACTCCCTCATCTGGCTAAGGGATTTTGACTACGGTATTGTTGAACTGGGCTACATAGTCATGTAATGACTTACCTTTATCCTGCCTTACTAAGTATAAGGATAATGTGTCCTTAGATGGGGGCTTGCTAGCCTTAAAGTAGAGGCTAAACCTCTTGGCTAGCTCATCAAAAGAGTTGATGGAGTTGTTGGGGTAGTGGTTAAACCACGTCCGAGCTACCTTCCGTAGAGTGCTCGGGAAGGTTTTGTACATGATTGCATTCCCATAACTGTAAAGGTTCATGAGGCTATAAAAGTGGAGAAGATAGTCATCCGGGTCGCTCGTGCCATCATATTAGTCCAAAGATAGAAGTTTACCCTTAAGAGGTAGCACTTTGTCCTGGATACCCTTGGTAAAGGGGTCTTATTGTTGGTGACTAGACTGGTGTCACCAGTAGATTTGCTCCCCTAGTGCTCGAAGAGTCGCCTTACCATAGTATGGAGTTCGTTCAAGTCGGAATCATCTGCCAGGTGAGCTTATCGTGTAGCTAAATGAGCCTACACTTCTTGCCAATCGGCTTCTTGCTTATTGTAAGCTAAAGCTCGATTACAGGTAGCTACAGACCTTACTAGCAGTTGATGCAATGGTGAATCAGGTTGCTAATCCCTACCATTTTGCTACTGCTGCTGGGTGTTTTGCCTAGTATGGGCATTTGAAGCTTCAGGATAGTGAGTTTGTGTACTGTACCCGCTTCGCTTCGTCTTAGTAAGCGCGAAGCATCTTGTTCTATACAGTATACTCCTCAGCTAAGCGTTCCTTATGCTCCAAGTGCTCCTCCAACATAGCCTTTGGAAGGGGTGGATTGCCCTTAGGTTGGTTGTTTACTAACTATTAGTTTTCTTGTCCATCATGTTGAGACATTATGTCAAAAGAATTGCTCTTAAGGCTTGTGTTTAGTATGTTTGAGGTTTTAGGTATAGAAATTCAGTTTCTTCCCACAAATGGTGCCAAATGTCGTCTTAAGATTCTTGCAGGTGGTCTTTTGGATGTTGCACATAATGGGCCTACAAAAAATATATTGTGATGGGATGCCAAGGGTTGTTCGGTATGACCATTTTGATACTTAAGTTAGCAGTGGGCTTGAAAATATAGAATATTGAAGCTAATACTTAGGCTTGGTATGCAAGGTGTAGAGAGAGTTACTATTGGATAGTGGCCTGATATTTGTAGTGGAGCGGAGCTAATAGTTAGAGATCAATTAGCGGGAGAGATCTTCTCTCGCAAGCGTAGGAGAGTAAAGTTGTCATGTCCAACGTATTCCTAATATTTGGAACGTAGCCATTTTATCCTTATTTTGTGGCTTATGGCCATTGTAGTGATTAATGAGCCTAGGTGGTTTAGGCCATAGGGTTGAGGCCTATAGGGAGGGCCTAGGGACGTGAGGCTTAGCAGATCTGATCGTGCTTGAAGGGTCCATATTCAAAGTATCTTGTTAACACTTAATAATATTTTTTAAAACTTTAACTGAAGTTACGAATATTAACTAATTTTCTAAAATATGAAATGATTTTACCTAATATTAAATTTGTAAAATTGTTTAAATACTTGTTAAAAATTCAACATTACGAATATTTGAGTGAAGTCAACTTTCATGAATATTTTTATGAATGTTAGTGAAACTACGAATACTAAATGATGTTGCAAGCATTATAATGAAACTAGGACAAAATAATTGAAATTACAGACTATAACAACTTTTACGATGAGATTTTATGAAAAAAGTTGCCACTGCATAGTTTATCTTTTATATGAAATTACAAATTATCATAGTTTATCTTTTATAAGAAATTACAAATTATGAGAGTTTTCACAGCATAATCTTGAGATTTTATGTAATTTATGTTTTACCAACTTAAGAGAAATTACAAAATTTCATGTGAAGCTATAAAGTATAAAGTAGTTTTATAAATATAGAATCTAGTTACAAACTTGTTTGGTGTTGAAAACTATAAAGTTGAATCAAGAATTGTTAAATCCTTCAACAAATTTTATAAGCTTTTATGAAATGTGCCCTTTTACAAACTTTCGAATGCATTTACGAAGTATAAGAGGAATTATGAAAGTTACTGCATATTAGTAATTAATGTGAAAAAATGAACTTATATAAGTACTTATGGAAAGATAAACATAAAAATCTACATGAATTTACAAACATTTAACTAATTTTATGAAGAATTAACATATTTTACAAACGCTGAAGTTTTTTTATAAACTAAAGCCAATTTATGAATCCAAAGATATTTTACATTTTGTTGAGTAATATTATGAATCTAAAGATATCTTATAAAACTATGTAATGGTACGTCTTTTAATATAAGTTACTATTGTTGCGTATAGTGACTTTTATTTTTGTTACATTTTTGGAAATACAAATAAAGGAATAGCAAAGTTACAATATATGCAGTAAAATTACAAACTTTCATATTAATAAAAAGTAAAACTGTAGAAAATAGAATGAAAAAAAAAGAAAAAAAAAGAAAAGAAAAATACCTATGGCTATTGAGGGGATGGGCACCATAAGGGAGGGGTTTGTTTGCACGAACTCCTCAAGGTCATGGTCAATCTCCTTTATCTCTTGGTGTTAAGGCGACTGAAAAGTTGCCATAGTGAGAGTAGACTGTGGCCCATCAATGTAAATTAAAAAAAGATAATGAGAAATGTCATATGTCATATGTCCTAGTATGGTCACAAGACCTGGCTAAAACCTATCAAGTTATTTATGCAATTTTAATATTTATTTATCTTTTTCTTATAAATTTTGTGGGTGAAAGTTAAGTTGTGACATACCCCTATTGTGGCTATTTTTCAATTACCACAAATATAGGTGTTTTTTGGTCATAAATTTTTTCACTTTTTCCTTTTGTATTTTAGTTACTTTTTTTTTTCTGCCATTCTTTATACACATTTTTCATGATGTACACTACTAATTAACAAATAGAGAAAATCAAAAGACTCCATATACGGAATTCAAATTTTTCTATTATAAGCTAGTCGATTGCTATCTTAATTAGACCCACAGGACTAGGAATGTATATAAAGAAATTTTTGTATAAATTATTTGAGTTTGACTTGATATTTAGTTTACTATGTTAAGTTAAGCTTAAACTTCAACATTCTAATATAAGTTACTAAATAGTGCTCAAGTTTTGAGATATTAACTCCCTTTATTAGCTATTGTGATGTGAGCATTCTGGATCCCATTGTTGTTAAAATTGAATCTAGGAGTTAAAGAAAGCATTTGTTGTCTATGGAGTGCCTGTAGAGAGGAGGTTAAACTATGTAATGTTTATGTCGAGGGGTAATGCAGCCAATTGGTGGAGATGCATGAGCTGGAATCTTAAAGGGTAGTTATCTAAGATGTGTTCATAGATGAGTTCTAGGATAGGTTTTTCCTAAGACTCTAATTGAAAAGGTTCTATAAGACTTATTCAATCTAAGGCAAAGATATAGATCAATTAAAGAATATGAAGTTGAGCTAAACATATTGATAAAGTTAGAATAAGAGGCACTCAAAAATGATCAGAGGACAATGGTACAAAAGTTTCTGAATGTTTTGGAGTCATTTTGTAACATTGAGTTAAGGATGTATTCAGCAAATTCAAACAAGGTAAAGTTACTTAAGCATAGTAGGAGGTCTATTTGAGAGATGGAGTTGAAAAAGATCTAAGCGCTCGGAAAGAAGCCCATGCTCGCCAATTCCCTTTAGGGTAGGAAGTTTGTAGCTAGTAGTAGTTATGGGGTCGATAAAGGCATATTAATTAAGAGGAAGCCATAGGTGCCTACTCAAATAGTGACTCCCCAACCTAATGTAGTAATCTATAAACCAAAGTATATTAGATATTTTGAGCTGTATAAGTTTAAATAGTAAGAATGGGAGCAAGTGCATGCTTTTCATGTGGAAAGGAGGGCTATAAAACACATAATAGCAAAATCCTACGTTGAAGCCTATGCTTTGCTATAACTATTAGTAGAGGGGATACTGGACCATGTACTATAAGGAGATACAAAGAGAAGTTAGGAGTTAGATAGTTAGTAAGAGCAAAATAAATGGTAGAGTATTATGCACTTTATCATAAGGAGGAGGATAATGTTGATTTAGATACCCTTGTATGTATACTCTTGATATCAACACACAACGCTTATACTTTGATAATGTAAGAGCTATACATTCTTCAATATTTGAGAGTTTCATGATTGCATGTACTTTGATTGCTAATGTATTACCTATCATATTTGTGTGAGTTTCCCATTTAGATTTGGATTTGTATTGAATAAGATTTGTAGAAATGTTGATGTATGTATACATAATAGACATTTCCTAGTGAACATGATTGTTTCCCTCATAAGTGAGTTCCCTTCTGATTTTATGACACCACACTTAGTCTCGACTTTCATACGTAAGCCTCCATATAATTAAATTTGACTAGTAGTCTAAAATATCATCTTAGTTTTTCATAGGTTATTGAAGGTTACTAGGATGTGCTAATATTTATCTAATTAGTAGCCTAACATGAAATTGAAGATTAATAGCTAGGTAATGGCACTATAAGGATAGGTACCTCCACTTTTCTTGTATACTATTAGGTAGAATTTGAATTATAGGTTGTTGAACCTTAAATTGTAGTAGTGCAGATTCATTAAATATCACGTCCCTATGGATAACTATTTTATTGTTCTCCTTATTATACAACCTTGTAGCCCTTGAACTTTATGGCATCCCATAGGAATGTATTTCACTGAGTAAGCCTTAAGTTTCTTGTTATTCATTTAAGTATAAGTATGATGACTAAATGTCTTTAGATTTGAATACCTTGGTAGATCACCACACCATATAGATTTAGGAGTCTTTTCATCATGCCTTGAATGAGGAGAACATTAAATAAGATGATAGGCAATGCAGATTGCCTCCTTAAACTTATTACGTAAATCGGTATTAGATAGCATATACTTAGCCTTCCCCCATAAAGTTGTGTTCATCCTTTCTATAATTCCATTCTCTTATAAAGTATACACAATGGTCTTATAATATATGGTGTAAGCCTTGCAAATTTCACATTTTAGACTTATAATCGAATTTGAAGAACCAATGATATTCCCTAAGCTCAATTAGACTAAAGAAATTAAAACCGACACGATTTTAAATAGGAATCTTAAAAGTGAACTAAAAAAACTCCAGAAATAAAGTTCTATAAACCCTACTAGCATACAAAGACTATAAACCTAAGTACACGTGACCATAACTTAAAAATTTGATTTGAATAAAAACAATAAACCCAAAACCCTAGAGTCATAAAACCTTAGATTAAACTTCAAATGCAATATAACCCTTAAATTAAAACATTCGACTTGAATTACATAAATAGTATAAAATCGATAACGAGCAGTAGGAGATATCTACAAATGATAACGATTAATCAAATTAAGTCAATTAAGTTGATAAATTAATGGGATTACTAATATACCCCAAATGATACATTTTTTCCAAAAGTAATGCTAAAATCATAAGCGTATCTTTAAAGTCCTCAAACCCTCAAAAAACCCTAAAGCACGAGAAGTCTTAAAACAAATTAGAAACTCTAATTTAGTATCAAAAGCCCTAATTTAATTAATAAACTCTAATTATATAATTATTAATAATTCACTACATCGTTGGAACAACCCCAATTTGCCTTCTAAAATTGTAATTGATTAGTAATAATCGATTTCAACCCTTTGAGACCCTAAATTAATTAGATAAAATGATCCATTGGGCTTGATTGCTTAATTAAATATGAAAAACCTTAAATTATGTCTAATTTTGGTCATTTACACTAATAATTAGGGTTGTAAGCTTAAACTGCATTCTAATCAATTACAAACATGCATGCATCATAATTAGATAAAGATAATCACAATTAACTACATAAGACAAGATAACTAAATGAAAAAAAAGGGACCACTCACCTTTAGTAAACAAACTATTGCCTCAATTGGTAAAAATCATAAAAAGCAAATTGATCTCCACTTGTGCTTCTACCATGCAAACAAGATTGGAAGGGCTTTGTTCCCCACTATACCTAATCATAGTTAACCCCTCTATCTGCATTTTACTCTATTGTCTTCCTAGAATAAACCCTAGAAACACTCTCTAAACATACAATCTAAAACTACAAGAAAAACAAGAAGGAATAAAATAATGGTAAGCTTTTCGGATTTAGCTGCACACCCAAACACCCTAAGTTGTAACTCTACACGACCACCTCTAAACAGCGTAAAACCACCTACATTTGAATCCTCTTTGATCTACCTTTCTTGCTGACAAATATCCTTTACCAAAGGAGTTTGTTTTGTTTTTAAAAAACGAAGTGAAATGTGACCTTTTGAATTTCCACCAAGGTAATCTTACACCTTTTCAACTTTCCTTCTAGTTTGAGTTTATGAATATGGTTTCTAGACTTAAAAACTAAGGAAAAAATTATTAAAATGCTACCTTTGTTTACCATGTTTACATGCCCATATATGTACATTTTCTTAGATTTTTAGTATAATAAACATATTATATGTAACTTTAGAGGCATATAAGTTGTAGTAAGATGATAACTTGAAGAAAAGTAGAAGAATCATCATCATATTTTCATTCCCATGTTAGGGCCAAAACATATATATGTATATCTCTACTATATTTTTTATTTCTCATGTTTATTTTGGTAGGAAATGGCTTTAGGTACATTTTAGTGATAGTTTGATGCATGTTGTAGTAAGTTAAGTACATGAAGTGTAAAAAGCTCTAAGAAACCATCTTAAATCACCCCAAACATGTTGAACAACTTGCTGTAAATTTTTTATTAATGGGTTAATCACATCATTAATCAAAGATAATTAGGATTTAGGACTCAATTTTATAAGATAAGAGGCTAAACAAGGTCTATAGTGAGTAGTTAGGCTTAAAATGGATATTAGGTATAGAAAAACCCACTTAATAGCCAATGAACTATTAGTATCGAATATGGAGCTCTTGATAAAATGGGTCAATCATTTTAGTAAACTATTAGGCCTACTGGATTAGAATAAAGTTAAGATATGAGCCATAAGACATGAATTAGGTCTAAATTTAACTAAAAGGCTCACAAAACGAGCCTTGAACCCACTTAATCATTCATGACCATATCTATAACTTTATGAAAAGTAGACTAAACTTAGGGCCAATGATAGGCTTAAGTCTAAATATGCAAGTAGGATTAGGCTTAAGGTCTTAAATTACAAAATGAGCCTAAAGAGCCTTAAGAAAACTAAAACAGAAACCTAAATAATATATGACTAGATCTGAACCTAACTTAAAATGGCTTAAAGGAAGATATTCAAAAGTCACACTAAACCCTAATGCCCATCCATAACATCCACTATAGGCTTCTTAATGAGTTGAAGTCTTAAACTTAAGAAATCAACTTATTTAGGCCTATAAGAGCAATACTAAGGCCTAAGATGAAAATTTAAAGTATTAGATAGAAAAATTTTATGAAAAATACTTAAAAGGAAGCCCAATATATTAAGTGTAAGGTCTAAGATAAAAATTTAAGCCCAAAGCCCAAAATTAAGGCTAAACCATAAAGTGAACAAACTCACCTATTGGTTGCATAAACTTAAATGACCCAAATCGAAAAATCACTAACCCTAAAGCCCAAAAATGACCTTGCCAAATGAAAGAACATTAAAAAATGATGAATTCGACTATAAGAACACAAAAAACGGACTTAAAATAAAGAAGTTAGAGAAGAAAAAAAAAATAAGTTTTAACCATACTCGAGGATTATGGTGAGTTTCAATAATTAGGTATACTTTTAGGTTCTTGATGAAATCCTCTTCCAATTATTTACATATACATTATTATTATGTTTTAGGTAACTTAATTTCTAATTTAGGAATCTCGAAGTTCAAGACAAGTAGGTAAGTAGGCCTGTTGAGGAAGTTTCGATAAATTGCTACTTGCTTGTGTTTGATAATTGCTTGGTGTTCTATTGCCTACTCTTGATTGTCTATTGAGTGACTAGTTGTTCTATATGTCAAAATCCGTATGATTGACTTAATAAAACCGATAAGTTTAAATATTTGGCCAAAATAACCGAATATACCTATTTCATGTCTATGATCCATTAGTTGTGGACTGTGATGTCTATAGCTTTGTCGAATTTTTTGAAACTTTACTAAAATAATGTTTTGAAATGCTTTACAACTCAAAGAAGAATTTATTAACTTAGTAAGTACTCATAGTAGTCTCCTATGACATTTTATTTGTTCAGGTAAAGCTAGTAGACCATCTCCAGTTGATTGATAGCAAGTGGCCTGAGTTAGGACTCGTATAATTTAGCTTATGTTGCATTGCATTGATTGTTGATAATAGACAGCCTTAGGTATGGTCCACCTAATTGATAAGTATGGTATTATCGACTAGGGTAATAGTCAGGTTCCTACAGTTAACCTCATGCAGGTAAGGTAAGGTGCCTTGTAGGTTAAGTATGGGAGCTAATTGACATGTAGACGATGTAAATTTATACCTTTCATGGTTCTAGAGCCTCGTGGATATATTGCTTCCATTCCCTGCGTATGATTCATTTCGTATGTAGCTAAATTGTATGTTTGTTAATAACACATGATAACTTGCTTGAACGGTAGTGATAACAGACGAACTCACTGAGCAATGGTATGCTTACCCTCAATAATTCCTTTTTGTAGGTAACCAAAAGTTGGGAATGGGCTAAGATTAGAGTGCTAGTGTTTGTTAAGCAATTGGATTAGATGGATAAGATTACTTTAGTTAACTATATTAGTTAAGCTAGATCTTTATAATATTTAGTAACTCTTGATGTCATAGAAGTTTAATTATCTCATCTTATTGTTTAGTAGGTGATTTTGACTCTCTTTGGTCTTAGTGAATTGTAGATTGTTGGGTTACCTTAGTTACTTATATAAATAAGTAAACGTAAGTAAAATGAATAAATACCTTTAGAAACTTAATAATTAGAGTTTTGTAACCTTTGACTTATAAGGCGTTCTTTATATCATGAGTACATATGTGATATAAAGATTTTAGGAAAAAAACTACTAGTACACCTCCCTTTCCTCATGGGGTGTTACATACAGTTTCGTAAGAAGCACATTATTAATTAAATTTAATGATTACATATTGACACCATTCTCTGCTATAAGAATCTTCACAAACTTTCTAGTTTGCTTCGCAATCATTTTCTTCCACTCTTTAAAGGTCTTGAAAAGATCGGATTAATTTTGTAGAAAGAAAAGTCGTTGATAAGTGTAAGGAAGTACTTAACACTACTTAAAGAAGTAATTGGAGTAGGCTCATAAAGACTACGATGGATGTGGTCTAAGGATACCTTGGTCCTATGTCTTGCTATGCCAAAACAGACACACTTCTACTTGCTAAATACATAAAGCTCATAGAACATTTAGCTACCTTGTTTCTTTACCAGTAAAGTTATGCTAAACAACTATAATATTCCACTCTTCATCATGTGGTTTAACCTCATATGCCATAATCTCATGTTTCCTAACTTAGTACCCAAAGTAGAAATTACAACACATTTAATAGTTGTAGAACACTAAAAAGCATACAATGTACCAATTGACATGCCCTTCATCAATACAAGTAAGTAATGAGGAAAACTCATGACATCATTTCCAATATTGTACTGAAAACTGTCTTTGTCATGACTATTAATAGAAATGGGACTCTTTGATAAAATTGGAATATAAAGGATGCTTGTTAGCACTCTATAAGACCATTTTGTATTTGCACCTAAATTTTGCTAATAAGTTGAATTTGGCAAGAAGTACCATTACTTATAGAGATTATCTTACCATTAAAAGGTATGGTAAAGTAAACCAATTTTCATGAGGAGTCATATAGCAAAGAATTTAAGATTTACTATGTTGATCTCTCTGATTATAAATCAACATAAGCACTTGATCATCATTGTTGGTCACCTTTACAAAGTTAAAACTAGCTTCTTTTATAGACATCCCTTTCTCCTCAGGTTTCTTCCTTCTCCTTTTCTGCAGCTTTTACTAGTCCTTAATTATATATCCCTTCTTCTTATTGCAAACCTTGTCTTTAATATTTAACTTGAAAGGGACCTACTTTTACTAGCTAAGTTTTCTTACTCTGCTCTCTATCTCCATAAGCCAAAGCACTATTCTCTAAAGATCAATTGGTCAAGACATATAATCAAATTCATCTTTACTCTATAAATTTGGTTTCACTTTATTAAATTTAAGACTATCATGACCATATATCATGGTTTACTGAAATGTCCTATATGATTAAGGCAATGAAAATAATATAAGCAACCCCTAAACCTCATCCATTACCTTAAGACTGATATTTTGCGCATCAATTATTATCATGGTGAACTTGACAATGCGCTCCTTTAGAAGCACTAACCTACATCTAAATGGTAAATAACTTTGCTTTAAGACTAACTAGTTTGCTCACATTTTAGTTAGATACAAACTTTCCCACATGGACCATAACTGAGTAGTAGTTTTCTTAGCTAACACCTACAGAAGTAAATTATTAAACAAACACATCTAAACAGTGGTAAGTGTCTTCTTGTCGAACTCAACCCACTCATCATCATCTATTGCAATCGATTTTGTTTCTAAGGCCTAATCCATTTTGCACTAAATGGCTAACATTCTCATTTGTTATAAACTGAAATTAGAATTACCATTAAATTTCTCAATATCAGATTCCTTTGTTTCCATTAATGCTATAATTAAAATCAAACGCTACAACAATATTATAGAAGTGCCTATTGGGCAAATCTAATGCCAATTTCAGAAAACCCCAATATTGGACAAACATTATACTTGCCCTAATTTTAAGTTGAGGCTTTGATATCGGTTTGTCGGCTCAATGGAAGCAAAGATAGACAATATTATGGTAATTAACAGTAGATGATACCATCGATTATAAAATGTGTAAAGAGAAAAAGGACATACCAATACTTTTGTAGGAAAGCACTCATGGGTACGAGAGAAAGCGATCACCATTAAAAACATAATATACAAAGAAAATTCTCTAATCTAAAGGCTCTCGAGTGTTTCCCAAGCCTAAAATTGAAACCCAATGAAAAATCCTCTCTTGAGAATGTTTTCTATATTTATAATAAAACTGAAGAATAGATATAATAAAAACAAAAAGGAATACATATGATGTATAATTATAGAGCTTTAATAGTGTTTTAGAGAATAAATGATTCTAACGAGGGATAAAAATAAAAATCAGTAGTGGGACAAAGCACAACACGAGCATCGCCCTTCATATTTCTTGATCGTAATACACATACAAAACCTTTTTTTTTAATAGATAGTTTGTTGCAACCTAGTTGATGTGCTTATCATCGTAGTAATACCTTGTATCGAAGGGTAATAATTGAAGATGAGTTCCTTAAGGTACTATATTAGCATTTGTATGCTCTATGAATTTCTTTACTTTATTGAATCTTTAAAAAATAAAACCCTTTTAATTGTTCGAAAATTATAATAGAATAAGTGTATTTATTGCAACTAGAAAGATGTACTAGAAAAAAAAATGTTAAAAAGAGATTTCATTCATCAGGATTGATCCTAATTATTTATGAAAATAATTTCATTGATGCGAGGAGTTTGCAGAGGATTTGTTACTTTTGGAGTTCCCATTAAGGAATTTTAATAAGGCTGTCTTTAGAATTATAGATTGAAACGAAACAGGTTCTATAAATAAAATGCAATATTTATAATGTAGTTTTAGCTTTGTTGGCGAATGTCAACTTCCATCTTAATGCTGTATAACTAAAAAGCTTGAGAGAATAAGAGGAGCTAGCCTAACTATATTCCCACAGCACATCTGGTTGGAAACTTTAGTTAAAGATTATATAACTATTCGATGCATGATCGAGTAGGAGAAGCTAGAACCGACTTAATAATTTAGAGTATCTTCTCATAAAAGGAAAATTAAATTTACAAGTTATTATGGGATCAATGCGACTGGATGTGAATAAAATCTGTCAATGATCAACACGACAAGGCAACATCTAGAAAAGGCAGTACTACAGTGGCATCAAGTGCTTGGATGGCGGAACAAGAATAATCTGGGCACACTCATACTTAAATATTGCACTTGAAGCTGAAATAATTGCTTCATCGAGTCGACTTAATAAAATAAAATATTGTAATGGAATCCAAAATCTACCCACTTGGGATTTCAGTGGAATCCTATTCACGTCAGCAATTCCAATACCACGTGTGCAAAGAAAATATTATATATATATATATATATTATAGAAGGTCATTTCAATAATTAGACCTTTAATTTAATTTAATTCCATGGACTAATATTCTGAAGTAGTGACAAAACTTGAAAAATCAGCTCGGTTTAGTAATGTTTTAGAAAGATTTGGTTTAGTAAATTCAGAATAGGAATTTTCAGACTAAATATTTTACTTTGAGCCTTAATTATCTAGTACGTGACTTCATTTGGTCCTATTGAGTCTTAAACGGACTTAGTTAGTTTTTAAACCAACTAATAGTGATAATGGGCTTTTTTTTAGTTGACAAAAGCCTACTTAGACTCATATCCATGCCTATAAAGCTTAAAGAAAAATGATAAGAATTAATAATAAGACTTAATTTCAACTGTTTATCTTGAAGTCATCAAATGGATATTATCAACTTCTAAACTCTATAAATAGGAGGATCATTCTCTCATTTGATTCATTTAGAACATTGGTAAGCTTAAGACAAAACTAGTATTATGTTGAAATTATTTTAAAGAGGATCAAATAAGCAATTTGATCAAGAATGATCTAGAACATCGAGTTTGATTCACTGTTGCATATACAAAATACTGAACCATAAACTATTTAATGATATCACCACCGGTTACAATTCAATATGTAAATAGAGGATTATAAATTCCAATACTTATTGTTTTCATCGCATATATATTATATTGTGATTGGTTGAGATATGAGATTATCAAAAATAATATAAGAATTTACTTTACAAAATAATAGATAATTAATATATATATTCTTCTTTTTTAATTAACATTTTCTTCGAGTTAGGGGCTTAAAATCCTTTTTAGCCTCCGCTTAGGTCCATTGCTACGGTACTATATTTTTGAGGGTGCATTGATTAATCGTAAAAAAAAATAA
Source organism: Lumnitzera racemosa (assembly GCA_024138005.1). NCBI lineage: Eukaryota > Viridiplantae > Streptophyta > Magnoliopsida > Myrtales > Combretaceae > Lumnitzera > Lumnitzera racemosa. Next base: position 47,536,239 of record JAMXBC010000002.1, read on the forward strand.
ATAAATTTACATGCAATTTTAAATTTTTATTATAGATGATAAATAAAGTTCATGAGAATAAAAGGCAATATTTAGGAGATCTAAAGAGAAAAACTAAATGGTTTTCATTCAATTTTTCCATCGTCATTCATAGTATATGTAAGCATTCAGCAAAAACATACATGATACATCAGACAAGAAGACCGGTACTATAATTTTAACTCAAAACAAGGAAAAACAAGAAAAAGTACATAACAAAAAAAATGCAAAAAGAGGTCGGGGGTCAAAGTCCGTCTTCTTCTCCTCTCTCTTCCTCAGCCACCTCGATTTGTACATTTTTATTATCCTCTCTTTTTAGTTTTCTTAAAATTGAATATGTTAAGATTAATCAGTTGGGTCTGGCTGCAACGGAGTTAATGGCTGATGTAGGGTTAGACGATTGAACTGGAACAACGTTTTTGTTTTGGAGCGTTGGCATGTCGATGTTGTTGGCAGCCTCAATATCATGGACGTCCATGTGGATATTATCTGAAGTATCCTTTATTGGTTCTGGGAGTTCCTTTTCCTTGGATTCCTTGTGCTTCCCCCATAGAACCGAGTATAATCCAACAACAATCAGCACTGATCCAAGTACCCTGAAATTATAACGATCAAGCAACCTTGTTATTCTCTTAATCATAAGGATATACAAAATTCAGAATTTTACAAAAGGAAAATGTGGATGAGTTTCCATTTATTGATAGGTTTGTCTAAAACAGACTTTTTATCTTTCTATGTACTTACTTTTTCTATAAAGCATGCCATCCATTCTAAAAATTGTTAATAAATTTTTATTTAAACCATTAATGTGTGTTTTGAATCATTTATGGACGATTGTTTTTATGAAAGTTATAATATTATTAATATTGATATATATATATATATATATATATTGTTTTGGATAATAATTCAGCTGATGATCAACCGCATACCCTCCAAGGTAAATCTTTTCGTCAAGGATGAAAGAGCCCATGATAGCCACGATGATCATCATCAAGGGGCTGAAAGCAGTGACAAAGACGGGACCGGTTTTCTTCATGACCAGCCCTTGCACGTAGTATGCGATGCTTGATGACACTATGCCCTGGTTTTTCAATTTTCATTATAAGCCAATCAATATACAATGCACAAATTTAAACCAAAAAGAAAAAAATTCTTAATATAAAACATGTACGAGATGCAAAGAAAGAGAACATACGGCATAGGCAGCAGCAAGAAGATTCATATCCCATCCAATGGACCAAACTGATGCTTTATGCTCCATAACGATGGTGACGGCGATGGATTGTAAAGTTCCCAAGAACACCACCCATGACGTTAGAGAGAGATGGGCTGCGTATCTTTTCATTGTAACCGCCTGTTAATTATGAAATTAAATTAAATTAGAAAAATTAAAGATATTATTGATTTAAACTTAATATTGAAATTAAAATAAAGAAAATTTACCTGGAGGATGAAAAAGCTAGCCCATGCAAGGGTAGCGATAATAAGGAAAATGGAGCCCTTAACCCAGTCCTTGTCGGGATCACCAGACACTTCTGAGCCGCCATTGGAGGCCGTATGAGCATGAATATGCCCAGACCAAGGGAAATTGACAACACTACCCTTGTACAATGTCAGTAACATTGCTCCTGCCACTGTCACTGATGTCCCGACCACCTTTGCTATGCATCTCACTTTCTTTATGTCCACCTTCTCCATCCTAGTCATTCACAAACACATTTAATTTTTTATTAATTTTTAAATTCACGTACTTAGACCATTTAATTAGAATCCCCGCAATAATTAATCAAGTCAAACTAAAGGAAACTAATGATTTTTCTGATTATTTTCTTCTTCTTTTAATATATATATATTTTTTTTAACATAAATATGTACCTGCATAGTACAGCCAGAACAAATGTCATTGCTGGGAGCATGTTGCTCATGGCACAGGAAAAGGTTGGAGACGTGAACTTCAGTCCCGCATAGTACAAGTTTTGATCGATCACAGGCCTGAACATATGAGACAAAAACATGATATATCTCCATTTCGTCATACAAAATGCTTAGTCTACCTATAATTCATCAAATAAATTTATTTATTTATTTATTTTTTAATTTACTCACCCAAGAAGACCCAACGCAAAAAGCTGGAGGAAGATAGATAATGTCATTTTTGGCCTCACTTTCCTGTTATAAAAGTAACATAATATATATGATTGAGAGCTCAAATTACATTATTGTTCACAAAGTGTGCGTATATCTATACCTTTATAAACATATATATGATATATGATTACCTACCTCTCGAGAACAATGGCGAAAGGAGCAATAACAGCAGTGGCAAAGGCATGCCTATACACCACAAGCACGTAGTGGCTCATCCCTCGGTTGAGAGAGACCTTAGTTATGATGTTCATGCCGGCGTATCCAAATTGGAGACACACCATGGCTACATATGGCCTGGATTTTTGTATAAAATTGCACAAACATCCTAGTGTTCCCTCCATTTCTTCGTTTACCAAAATTGAGGAAGTTTTCTAAAGTGCAGGGGGAATTCAAGAAGAAGGGAGAGAACGTAAAGAAGAGGGACAGTAATAGAGGAAGATCACAACACCTGAAATTGACTTGTGTGAGTCTCCTAAGCAAAAATGTGGCAACAAGGTCGTGTATTTATAGGCCTTTATCTTAGTGGACTAGGATGACATTAATAATAATAATATCCAAAAAATAGCTATATGTGTTTCAATTGGCCTGTATAGTATCGAGATTGAATATTCCTTTCTTTCTTTCTTTCTTTCTTTTTTTTTTTTTTCCCTTTTTCCCTCCACTTGCTTTGCTTAGGTTAGCCAGTTAGTAAAATTAAAAAATACATGTTCATATACATGTACCAAGATGTGGATGGCAGCAATTTAGCACCCAATGCTTTGTTTAGGGTGGATTCCATTAGGCTTAATTTATCCATTGATTTTTTTTTTTTTTAAAGTTATATTAATAGTGATGAGTCCCATTTGATAGAGAGCAAAGGCAAAGCAAATAAAGATGGAAAATGGTGCATGCTGATGCCAAAGGTGGTGGTGAAAAGTTGTGGCCCATTAATATTAATAAATTACAACATCACTTGTCATATTCTGTTTTCATGACGCGGCTATTCGAATGCATCTCCTCCATGCATAAACTAGACAAAATATTCGACATTCACACTAATAAAAAAGGTGTCTCTCCTTCAAGTTTTGGTGAATTTACATCTAATTGCGTCTTTGATTAGGATAACTTAGAATATTACCCTAAAATTTTCATGCGGTGCCCTTGCAAAAAATTGTTAAAAAACCCAAGAATGTTGAAACTCAATCTTTACAAATTATTGGCTTCCACTAATATGGATTACAAGTGGAAACTTGGGTTGAGCAAGACACCCATGTAAAACGAGCATTATTGGGGCAACAAACGAATATACACAAGTTTAATCAAGGCCGGTGGATTTCTACCCAGCGACATAGCAAATAGCGGTAATTTTTTCTTTTTTCTTTTTTTTTTTTTAAAAAAAAAGTTAATTAAGCAACCATGGAATAATATGTCCATGCAGAAAGTTATTTTTCTAAATTTTTAAAAAATTTTGGCAACCAAAATGATCTCCTAAAAGTTAACAACCGATGTAAAAATTTGCCAATCCCTGGTCATCTACCTCGCTTTTTCCCGCCGCATTCACCAAGTTCATAAACGTCTCTCACTTTCCTTTCCCGATCTCAGCCATATAAGGTTTTTTATTCATTATTTTCTTTTTCAAGTTTATCTAGCACCATGCTATTATTGTATAGATTGAAAACTCGAAGAAGTAGTATGTTCCCTCGAATTTCAGGTATGCTTCTTATTTTTTCGGGTCCTCATTATATCGCTAAATATAGATGTGTGTATATATCTCATTTTTCCCGTTCTTTTCTATATTTTTATTTTTATTTTTAACGAATTTGTACGCTGTTTCACATATATCCCTGTCGTTGTTTAACATGGATACAGGAAATCGAGAGTGTTATAGTTGATTTGTTAGTAGATCGGGTGTATTATAATTGATTTGTCAGTAGGATTATGTTTGACCAAAATTAATGGGAAAAATTGAAATCTATATTTTTCACAATTTTTAATGTGACAGAATTTTTTTTTTAATATCTGAATTTCGGTGGAATTTGTTAAAAAATTTTAAATATTTTATCATGTTTGGGTTATGTATAATCTTTTAGTATAATAGAAAATAAATTAGAAAATGATATATTTTTAAATTGAATAAATTCCACTTTACATACTTCTTTGAGGTTTCACATTTTGACTGTTTACATATCCATTTTTTTTTTTTAATTACGACGCCTAGCATACCTGAGTTATCTATTGACCTGTCAATGTTAACTTCCGTTAAATTTTTTAAGGAAAAGAAAGAAAAAAACTTTAAAAGAGACGTTACATTTAAAACCCATCCCCTAAACGAGTTTTGTATATCGATATAGTATTTGGCAAAAAAAGAAAAAAAATAATAATACGAAAATAAATGCTCAGCAAAAATAAATACATATACGACTTTACTATCTGAATTTTTTTATACTAAAGTCACATAAAAAGCATGCGATTTCAGTGTAAAAAAATTCAATTTTAGTATAATTTTTTTATTATTATTTTTACTTCATTGCAATTTTTTATTATACTCATATGAAAATATGACATAACTCGTATGGCCCAATGTGACTTCAATTCAATTTTATTATATGTATACATTGGTTGTAGGCATGTGATTGTAGTATAAAGTCAGTTAAATGAAGATTTTCAAAATATAATGATTGTGCGAGTGTTTTTTCATTTTAACAAAAATGTGAAACACTTATATTTTAAATAAAAAATGTATTCATGTATCAATATCATACGTACATATGATATGTAATAATAAAAAAAATATAATCACTATCTGGATACATTGATTTCTATTACAATTAGAATATAAAAAATTAAAAGAAAATAAAATCTAAGCCAACCCTTATACCGACTAAAAAATACCTTATATCTAGTTAATAGCGATGATTTTCTCTTAGAAGGACCTATAGAAGGCTTAACCAGCGAGTCTGAGAAGTCTCTAGGTGGGACAAGGCTAACATGTGGAGGTGAACAATGTTAGGTATTAGGTGACCTCTTCACCCATGGTTAAGTTCTACGAGTGCATGGTACATTTTGTGCAAGGCGATGTTGGCATACCATGGAATGACTGATGAAAGGGTAGTGTAACATGCAAAACTCCTAAGTTGGAACTAATATGACCTAAGTCAATGGAATGTCGCCTTCTAGATAGAACATTCGGATCTCGTCGACTCCTTCCTCGTTTAATCCCAATTTGACTCCCCTAATACAAACTCTATTACGTATCAGTTGAGGTGCAACTGGCTCTGGTTGCTCAAGTTGGGCACTTTGATTAGGTGGTGGATTTTATTGAAAGAGATGATCCAAGATAATACCATCGTGGTTTTCTAAGAACCATAAGCTATCTTCAATGATTTAGGGTTTAGGGTTTAGGGTTTAGGGTTTAGGGCCAACTGTATGTCATCAGTTAGCTGAATTGATTGTAGGGTATTGACCTACATGGAAGAAAAATAATTAACAATCATATTACATGATAAATGGGATTATATGTAAATTGTTATATTGATTGTACTTATTAGATGACCCATCATTACAACTATGTTATGTATTGGCGACTATGTTGCCTATACCACTATAAATAGTAGAAGTCTATATCGAAAACCTGGTGTAGATGAACGATCCAAGCATGTCGATCTGCCTATTATCGGATGTAACCATTATGCATTACTCTCTAATTGACATTCGTATGACGTTTGAGATCTTGTCAATGTAGTTGCTCACTAGTTTGCATTAGTTGGGGCTTTATCTAGAAGCTACCAAACTATTGGATGATGCCATCCAGAAAGTAGAAATCTACAATGTGGAAGTTGATGAAGGATACCCTAGCTGTCCCAAGACCCTGATCGATTGTGTATATAGGAGGCAAAAGTTGAATTAAGTCTCACAAATAAGGTTACCATATAACTTGAAATGAAATGTATGTGAATTAGAAAAGCAAAAAAATTAGCATGTATGACATGAATTTTTAAAGCAAGATTAAACAGTGTATTTAGTATACCCGATGACTTGTCTGCAAGGTGAATGCCTCGTGATACGACTGGATTACATGAGTCGATCCTTATGTAGTGTTCCTTTCAATCCGCCTTCTATCAACCAAAGGAACACCTTTTATGATCATGAAGCTAGACTTACTAAGGGGTGTAATGTGTGGAAAATGGTTCCATACCCCAAACAAAAGAAGAATCATCACCCCCTTGATCTTAGATACAACGATCCGTATAGTGTTACATAGCTATTGGTATAGCCATGCTAGATAGGCCAATCCCCAACTATACGTTTATGTCATCTAAAAGTCATCTAATAAGGGAAGGTACATGAGATGTATGTAGCTAGAAGATTTATTTACAAATAAGAATCTCCCTATTAGTTGGAGGATATATACATGGGTGTGATGCTTCATCGTATCCTTATTGTCATTGCTCGATATAATCCCAAATCTACTGGCTAGCTAAGATAGTTGTATGTGGCCGCCCTTCACATCATAAGATCGTAGAACATCACCTAACTGGTTTTTACACCATATTTGCTCAATTCTTGTTAGTACTACTAATGAAAACATTACCATCAATCGTAAGTCTTAGTTAGACCTCAATATCCATGAGCATAATGGTCATCTCATTGTGCGCCATATGGAATATATGTGTCACTGGCCTCCATCTCTCTACAACGGTAGTAATTAAGTGCCAGTCCATTTTGGATGAATGAAAGTTGGCTAACAACCATGAATCCTGCCTTTACTAAGTACGTCTCCATGCGTAGATCTTGTAGTATGAGCTCTTCACTCTTCTTCATTACTAGCTTACGCCGTCTAATTCACCTGGTGCCTACATTAAGTTACATGGACAAAAATATTAACATATCATCACTTAACTTATAATAGACCTGTTCCTCCCATATGTCTTATGAACGATGGGATGCTTGTTCACCTAAAATTGAAGGGTCGAAGGGTCCTAGGTCCATCTAACCTGCAATAGTGTTTAACATTCATCAGTAATGATGCAAGTAATATCAAATGGATAGATATTACAAACTAATGGTAAATTTATGTGTATGCATATGCAAAAAATAGCAATACAAATTACCAACCCTATTCAGATTCAAACATCTACGCTTGTTATGTCCTTCCCTTCAATAGTAATTACATTTATTCCTATCAAGCACTTCATGTATATCCATCTCCATGTGATAACGTTTTGTTCTAAGCTTCCCTTTGTCTCTCTTTAGCTTAGACCATGGCTTAAGTTTTGGAAATTTCATTACTGGCCAACTAATCTCGTCACCTAGTAGGAAAAAATGTTTTGGTATACATCAAGTTGGTTTGTCTACTTGTACCATTGACAGATATGGTTTAGGGCGTTTGTCCTTAGCTCCATTACAACTGCAAATGCATAGGAGTAAGTGTCACGCCCTGAAGCGGCAGAGTCGTAACAGTCCCGCCATATAAACCATTCTAAGATAGAAGTTGGCCTTATAACCGCTATCATAAACCTGATCTACACAAGGCATCTACGACTAACCTGCTTTGAAGTAAACAGTTTGTAATTTAAATAAATCATTTACCTAAGAAAGTGAGGAAATATATATATATATATATGATAGAATTCAATTATTACAATTAGCGTTTTCAACGATAATAGCTTAAACTTTAAAAATATATATCTGTTCTTCAAATGTTTTTCCTTACTCCTCAGGATCTACCAGCTGCTAATTTCAGAATAGTTGGTTGCCGCTTCTTAGCCAGCACCTACACGGAGTTTATAGGGATGTGAGCAACCACAGCTCAGTAAGTTAGGATGGATGACTTAAAACTATACAATAAACATAACAAGGTTTTCAATCAACTTATTAGGTGCAATGCAAGTTCAAGCAAATGCCATCGCACAACGTTGTCCAGCCCGTCGTAAGATTAGAGAAATTGCGCCTGCTCTAATCTGGGTTGAGGAGTTGCCATTAATGTAACAGCTCATAACCAAACCCAGGCTTGTGTAATGGAGACCTCACTCCTCCCGTGACTACTTTCGAACCACTGACTTCACCCTCGCTGCAACCTCCTCTTCTGTCACTTAGTTCGACTAAGGATGAAGAAGGGACCAATTGCAATCCTGTACTATCCCTTTCGAAGGGGTCGGTATTTGGCCGGAGAGTCCTAAGTTCCCCTAATGGGTTGCCATGCACGTTCGATTATGATTACTGGTTGTATATTTGATTAAGTCTAGTTTAGGGTGATCAGTCATTTTATACAAACCATACAATACAAGCTAGGATAACAGACAGAATCATAGCATCATTCATAATCAAGCACATACACACATCTAACTATCTAACAAGCACAACCAAGCATAATCTTAAGCCTCCAAATACAACATCGTATTAATCCCAACTTACCTCGACTCTTCGCTCACTCACTATTCGATTTGCTCAGGCCATCGCCGATTATCCCTATAACACAAACGTGGTTTTAATTTTTCATATAACTATTATAGGTTCATTTTATCTTATAACGCTTATTGTTTTGTTTTGTTTAGGGTTAAATATGCCTAATTATCTAGGTCTTAAGTCTTTTACAATTATTCTAGGTTTGGGGTTAGGTTCGGGTTCGGGTTCGGTTTCCACGTTGATTTCTAAATTAGGTTCTAGTTCGATTTCTAAATATCGTTTTATACTCGAATCCTAGAAATTCATTTCAACCCATAATGTGAAATTAATCACATTATTTTCCGATCTCCTAAATATCATCATTACCCCTAGTCAGTATTTTATTCACCCGGTACACTTAAATCCGTATTAGTATACCGAATTTACTTCTGATGTAAAATTTTTTTATATTTTTTATATAATTACATAAATTCAAGTCTTCTATTGGTTTTATTATATATCCCTATTATTTATATAATATCAATTTTTATGCTAATATTTCTATTTATTATATTTCCAATAATTATGTATTATGTATTATTATCTATTATGTATATAATACAGTTCTACTATTTCTATCACTTTAATTACCATCCCTAAACATTAATTATCAGTTCAAAATGTATAAATTCATCCTAAATCAGATTTTACTCCTAATTTCCCTAATTTACAAAATTAACTTAAAATTAACTATTTTTCCATATTACTTATTTACTACATAATTAACCTAATACTTACATTTAACACCCTAAATGCTACAAGTATCATACTCCATCAGATTTCAACATCCTAAAACATATATTTATTCACTAAATCAGTAATTAACTATTTAATTACTTAATTAACCATAAATTACCCATTTTATGCCTCATTTTAGGGCCTAAAAATTATCTAAAATTTTTGAAATTTGATTTTTGAAAATGGGCTTCATAGTACTATTCTATATCATCTAAGTAATTTACAAAAAAATTTTGGGCTCGAAACTACGCTCCTAAGGTCATTTATTTCTAAACCGAAATATGCTCGGTTTTGTACGATTTCTTAAGGACCATATATTACAGGACATTTTTATCAAAATAATATTTTTTATAAACTACATACAAAAATATTTCAGAATAACAAAATTCATAATTTTCTAAGAATATTTACTATTTTTACAAAATTACACAAAAATCGAGCTAGAAGTCGGACTCACCGATTTAGGTGGCTCCGGCCACCGTGGCCTTATCGGCCGGCCTGGGCGCTGCCACTACCGTGTGGTGGTAGTTGCCGTCCACTCCCAGCTTCTCATCTGGTGTGGGTTCCCTTTAAGAACCTTAATTGCACAGTTTTTCTTATTTTTTTTTCTAACTCGAATTTTTCTCTCAATTTTCACCTCTTCCTAATTTTCCCTAATTTCTAATTTTCCAAATGAGATTTTGGATTTTTCTTGCTATTTATAGAGCTTTAGGATAATTATTGTGTATTAAATTGGACAAGACAATTGCCTTATCCCTTAATTTTTTGTTTTTGTGTTGTTCTAATTTAATTGGTTGATTTTTTTCTTATTTTCCCCAGCTACCACGACCTAATTCTGGATCCTTCCTTATTTTTTCTAATTTTTCTTGATTTTCCCTTAATTAATTATCAATTTTCTTTAAGTATTTAGCATTATTTTAGCACATTTCAAGTATTTAAAGTAATTACGCGTATTTATACCTACATGTAAATTCATATATAGTACAAATAAATATTCCTAAATATTATTTAGGTCATTCTATTATTTTTAGTATACATATGATTTATCTTTAGCGATTCGTTAATTATCGGAATGCATTTTACGCATTTTCGATAAATAATGAGTTACGTATTTAAAATTTAGAATTTTTATATTATTTTATTTTATTGCTTATTTTTTTAAATTCAAACTTGCGGGATCATTTTTACTAATATTTCTAGCTTTACCTTTATAATTTAGGTCTGATTGGATTTTCAGCCGATTGAAACCTTGAGGGTCTAGTTGTGGGACTTACAGTAAGGAATTCTATATATTTGCTATTTTTGGCACATGCAATATTAGTTATCCATGTCAATAGTGTGAACTGTACCACTACCTCTTATCACTCCATTTGGCTCTCCTCGGCTATCGATTCTCACCTCAAACAATCCCTTGCGCCCACTATAATTGGTAACCATGTGCGTACTTCCCTACCTATTCCATTTCTCTATCAACTGTTGTGTATATGTAGTGTACACCCTACCCCCTGACATGACCATTGAAATTTCTTTGTCCTTCTTCTCATGCAATGTGACAGTGTTATAGAATATCCTTCGTACTAAAGCTGCAGTTGGTAAGCCACGAGAACCTTTAAGAATTGCATTATAGTTCTCAACAATGTTAGACATCATGTATTCAAACCTATAATTACCATCTACATAAAATGCCCATTTATCGATGTTAAGTTTTTCAAACCAACGTAGAGTGTTCTCATTTACTATTGACATCTTTTCCATCAAAGTAGAAAATTTTTGTTGCTACGCTTGCATGCTTGCTACGGTTGCGAATTTCTTACATACTTGGTTTTTATGTTTGTGATTAAAATTACTAGCTATGTGTTTTATGCAATATCTCCATATCGCAAAGGGTGGTTGCCAATCATTATTCACATTATCAAAAGCCTTCTTAATATCGATATGCCTATTGGAGATCAAGCATATTGCCTCTTCCCATCCTCCAACTACATGTTTCTTCAAATGTTGAAGGAACCAAGACCATGTCTTCTCGAATTATGTGTTAACGAGTGCACAAGATGATGGTATAATGCTATTATTTCCATCCATTGTACATGCAACAAGTAACTTATGACCGTACTTGTCATACAAAAGGTGCCATCAATGTAAACGACAGGATGACAGTATCTAAATGCATGTACATAGGGTCCAAATGTCCAAAATACCCACTTCATCTCTGATACACTTGGCTCCATTGTACCTTTCCACTCTTACTTGACCTTTGATCTCGGGTTTATTATCTTAATGGTGTTTAGAAGTTTTGGAAGATCATTGTACAATTTCTCCCAATTACCATATACCATCTTTATTGCTTTTCTCTTCCCTTTGAACACTGGCCTTCTCGTCACTATGCATTCAAACTCATTTTGAATATTTTGAGTCAAGTTTACAATAGTAATATTAAGGTTCATGCTAACATTTCTAATGAATTGTCTAGCCATTAAATTACTATCTATTTAGGGATGATCTTATCTTATTGCTAGGTTAACATATGTGTGCGGTCCCTCAATAATCGTTATCTCAAACATGCCATACACTTGCTTTTTATATGCTCTTAGTCTCCACTTGCATCCATTAACCCTTTTTGTACAGTAAATATCTCATAATGTTGGGTCTGATTCTTGTACTCGAAAGTTGCAGTGCCGCTTTAGGTTGTAATTCTTCATAATGCCCTATAGCTCTTCTTAGTGCCAAATCTTGTACCAACACTTAACTCATTGTTGTCAACTGTATTGCTACATTACGTGTTTTGTTCATCTTCAAATGTAACATGTCCATTATCATCACCCATATTTAGGAACAGGATTAGATCTCTTATAGTAGGTCGGTTGTGTTGTGTCGTGTCACAGGAGTTTGAATAAGGGTTGATGAAGGTGCAAATGGATTGGCCATGGAGACATCACTTCCTAATACATCAAAAGTCATCATGTCCTCACCTTCATCATCTTCCTTATCATAGTTAGCTTCACCTTCCTCTTCACCCTCATCAATATCCTCTTCACTGTCATCATCATCATTTTCATCATCATTACCATCGAGACCCATAGCAATCCTTTCCATATGAGTGAACTTGTTATGATACAATGTTTGTAGGATTATTACTGGGGCCTGCATTACTCTGCTCGCCCGACTGGACATAAATGTGCTGAATACCTCATTCACCCAATGTTTCAGCCATCTTAATAAAGTTTTCAACATCCTCGTCATCCCTAATGGGCATTAACTTGTAGTGGACATCGTCTACGTAATATGTTGAATGCCTGTGAATAATTTTTACCCTAGCAGTGCTAATCCCAATGCTAATGCATTTTTTATTTAAAAGATGGGCATAATTTGACCCCTTATTCATTTTTAGCTTCTTCATTGGCTCCCTATTATACTCTATTCCCAAGTTACCCTCACAATATTTTCATGTGCATAGACAATAATTTTCATATAATCTATCATTTTGCCCCTAATTATTACATGAGTAACCACTAAGTTAGCGAAAACTCTATACAGTAATCACATTCCACTCACTAAAATTGACATTTTTGACCAACATAACATCATTATATGATTTCCATCTTCAAAAGGTCCTTAATTGACTACATTACTCGCATTAACTAACTAATATTTCTACTACTATCATCAACAACTAAATACAATCTTTCTAAAATATTACAACAACATTGATGCAATTTATATAAAGTAAGTCTAATTTTTTTTATGAAACATAAATCACTATAAATACTAAAAATTCATAACAAAACTAATTACACAATGCTAATTAAAAGAATGGGTTAAATGAAACTAACCAATTCTTGTAAAAACATTAATATTTAGACACCAATATGTTAGTGAGAGAGAAATTTGCACCTGAAAATTTTTTTGAGATAGATTGTGTAAGTGAGAAGGTGGGTGGAGATGATTTTGGGGGCATTTATATGTATACTGAAGTAGTATAACCCCAATGCAACTTCAATGTAAAAAAATTTGGATAGTGAAGTCGCATGCTTTATAATTTCGTATTTACTTTTGCTTGGGACTTATTTTTGTATTGTTTTTTTCCAAATACCATATCGATGCACTAAACTCTCTACCAAAACAGCATTTTACTATTCTATTTTCCCCTAAAGTCAAAACCCTAGTCTCAAATCAAACTTCCTCAAATCAAAACAAAAGCCCTCTATATTGTTGTTTATGTATGCATAATCACAGTGGTTTCCAGTTACATTAGCGACCCGATTCAAGCTGTAAGTTTAAGGTGAGCACTAGTGAGGAGGATAGCTCAATGAAATTAACCCTGCAACTTGAATTGAAAAATCTCAAAAGATAAAAGTTCCAATAATATATAATTAAGGTATTTTTCTAGTAATATATTTCTATGTTTCCAGCAATATTTTTCTAGGTTCCCCTTTGAAAGATAAAAGTGCTTACTTTTTGCCCTGTCTATCATGTGGCAATTCTTTTTATTGAATTTACATGTCATACCTTTTGTTTGATTTTTCCAACTGAGCTGTTTTTATTTTAAGCAAATCTCTATCTTGATGAAGCTCTTCATAAGCATTAAGGGTGCATTATTGAATTTTAAGGAAAAAAAAATCTTCTTGTATTTGTTTCGAAGGAAAAAGGAAAAAAAAGAAAAGAAAAAGAGAATCTTTCTGAATTGGGTTTGCATGAAAATGGCTTTTCTATAAGATCTGCATAAAAAAATTTTACTTGATATTGGGTTTAACTAATTGAATCTTGATCTATTATAGTATAGAGAAACAGAGGTAGAGAGAGATGGAGATGGTATGGGAAGGTGTTTTAATAGGAAAGATAATGGTGGGACTTATGCTTAAGCAATTTTTCCCTCTTGTTATTACTTTAAGTAGTTGTTCTTCTCGACTTGTATTGAAAGGTTTAAATTACTTTCAAGTCTCATATGTTGAATTATTTATGTTTTGCCACTTAGATGTTTGGTGGAAAACTTTTTCTCCAGTTTCATATTTTCTAATGTATGATTTAGTTTAGTATTTAAAATTAGAGAGATTTGACTTCTTAAGAGGAAAAATATAAGAATTTTTTAATTACAAAATGGTAGGAATGCTTATAATAATAGGGTTTAATACGTATCTATTGCTCTTTTAAAAGAAATATATAAATATGAATTAAATGAAAAAAATTACCAAAATACAAAACCTAAATCGCATGTTTAAAATACTACATTCAATTTAATAAAAAAGTCACATTTTTAAAATGTGATTTCATGTTTCATTTACTGTTGCTATATTGCGTTTAATAAATGTGATTCTATTAAGTTATTTATTAGTTGTGTTAAAAATATAAACATACATAATGTCATGAATTAGTAGCTAATATATAAGGGAAAATTTTGTAGGTTATAGGTTTAAATTTTTATGGGTGTGTTGGTTTAGTTTTTTCTTTGTGCAAGCCCATGCTACATTTATTATATACAATATTAATGCAAGTAAAAGTATATTGCATGTAATAAATGTGACAATAATATAAAATTCAAAATCACATTTAATACATGTGATATTTCAATGGTAATTATGCAATTAATTTGGTATGATTGGTATTTATATATATTTATTTATGTTAATAGTAAACATGTAATTAATTCCATATTGATAATTTTGATTAAGATATGGAAATTGTTTTACTTTTTGATAAAATTACCTTTCATTAACAATTAACTCTCCATTTTCAAGTTTGTAGAACCATCTCTTTTGAAGTAAGCACCTCATCTTATTTATTATATTTGTTTCCATATCATGTATTGGATATATTAGTGATGTATCAATTGAAATGTCCCATATATTGTACTAAATAAGCTCTCCTTTCTATTAATGATTATTCTTTTTTTTTTTTGTTTTTTTATAAGGAATCAATAAACCAATATTAGAATCCCTTTTGAACTATTTGCTACTGGCAATTGTTTATGACAATGTTATGCTACATTGTAGGAAAGATCTCAAGGTTATTACATGCTTGATCTTATTGTTGATGTTTCAGCTGTAGTTAATCAAATCTTAATCAAGACTAAAGTATTCATTATTTCCTTATTTCCTTTGTAGTAAAAAAAAATTATGAGTAATAGATTACGTTCAAATACTTCTTGCACTTCAAAAGGGTAAGAATCATCATTAAGGAAGTTGAGAAGTTGGAGAATGATTTTAAGAAGGCACAATCAAATGATAAAAAAAAAATCATTAAACTCGTTTTGTAGTTATATTAGTGTATTATGTCTGGTGAAAGCAAATTGTGTAGGATGGAACATCTATACCTAATGTGATGTTATTTTTGTAATATTAAACATCTTTTTATCAATAAAATGCTGTTAGGTAGTTATATGATTTATATAGCCTTATAGTTTATTGTCAATGTATCTATATCATTTTTAAGATCCTCCTAATGTTACTAGTAGCCTTTCTTTGTTGTCCTATGCACAATAGAGCATGCTTGAAGATGAAAATATGACTTACAACTCTTTGCTAATATGTACACAGTCTCATTATACACATCATATACCTTCGTTGCACATACAATTGCCTCACTACACATAACACACACTACTTATTATGTACATTGAATACCTTCATTGCACATAATTACTCCATTATACATAAACTCAACAAACATTACTCAATACTTGCACTACATATCTTCACTGTATACAACAAGCACTACTCATTGAATACACTCACTTTCACTCTATACATAGCACTTACTACACATACACACATTTACATCAACACAACCTCATTATACACTCTCTAATACACCACCTCTTACACTGCTTTTACTGCATTAGCACCACACTTAGTAAATAGCTACTCTATTACCAATATACAACATATAACAATAAATAACACCAAAGCTTTTATAGGTAGGATGATATATAAATCCATAATGTATAGACATTATAAAACCATAAGTAACACCATCATTTTATAGGTCTTCCAGAAATCATACATAAGTCATTTACAAATCCATAATTTATGAACATTGTAACGCTTTAAATAGAACCATCAGTCTAAAGGTATTTTATATTACAAAATGAAACACCTAGTGCACACTTTGGCCTTTTTTGCTCATGCTTCATGCTTTATACATTACAAAATTGCCACAATGTTTGCCTTATAGTATTAGCATTACATGCCTCGAATTATGTGCAACATAAGCACATTTTCCACAATGCTTCACTCTCTTTCTTTAACTGATTGAGTTTGGATTCCTTAGCTCACTTAGGCCACGTTTTCAAGATTTTTTAAGTCAACCTGGCTATTTATGTATTTTAGGAGCCATGGGTTCAATCCCAGTCTTAGGCCACTATTCCTTCCCTGGAATTGGAGATATAATGGCTTGATAAGCTGCTATATAAGCATCATGGTTATAACAATAAATGTACGTATTATTTAGGCCTTTGAAAATTTTGAAGATTGCTACAACACCATACTTGCATGGTATTTTTGTTGAGATTGACTACATGTTGCTCAAAGCCATTATTAACCTCATATATATTCGCTCTAGAAGCAATTGTTGAGTAGTCCCTAGCGATGGTGGATGTTTTCTCAAGTCTCTTCAAAATATTAGGATAGATATAGCATAACTTTCTATTCTTTTCCTCTTAAGATTGAATCTCTTCATAAGATAAACTCGGTACCACTCCAATAAGGAAATGGTTGGCAAAGCATGTACTTTCAATACCATGTTATTGAAGGATTCATTTAAGTTATTAACAAGGGTATCACACTTCCCTTGATCACTAAAATGCAACTTACACCAATGTAGTGGTGGAATGTTTGACAATCATTGCCATATTGCTTTAATAATATTCTTCATTGCATTTATCTTGTTCTCCCATTCTCAAATCATTATTGAATTTTCAATTTTCCACATTGCATTTTAAGTTCTTTCCTAACAAATTTTTTCTTAAAGTTGTCATACAAATGTCTCATGCAATATCGATGCTTGCATGTTGGAAACAAATCTATTAGTGCATTTTTGGGTCCTTATATGACATAAAACATATAGTTATTCAATTAATGTGATTCAATCACAAAAAAGATATAATGACAGATGAGTTATCAATAGCTAAACCTTCTATCCATTAGAAATGACTACTAAGCTAAGCACCTTTAGGTTTCTAATGTCATCTTTAAATATTTGTAGAAACCAATGCTATAAATACTACATTTTGACTGTATGATGGTAATTGCTATGGGAAAGATGCTACCATTTCCATCTCTCCTAACTATTGTGTGCATATGACTAACAAAGGGCCTCTTATGTTTGGAAATGGTGTGAATCGTGACTAAGAACAGACAAGGCCGGTAATTGGATGGGTCCAAAATTGTAGAAAGCTCGAAAAAGAAAAATGTGAAAAGTGTGAAAGGGAAAAAACGAAGAATGAAACAGTAAGAAAAATCTACGAATAGCTTTAGAGGATATGATGCACTAATGGAACTTCCAAAGACTTACGTCATAATTTAATATGACGTACGAATTGGTTCGATGAGGTTATTTGCTACCTAAACTTGCTAAAGGGAAATGATAAGAGTGATGTTGAGAGTAAATAAACAGTGTTTATATAAGGAAGAAAAAGTACTCAAAGAGTGTATATTAAGAATGATTTGATGTTCTCATAGTTACAAGTACAAGGGTATTTATACCTATATTTTAAGAGAACCTACCTAAAATGGAAAAGATAAAAAGGCATTTCCTAAGGGAGTAATGTACAAGATACAAAAAGGTAAAAATGAATATACAAGAAAAACAACGATTAGTGCAATGGATTTTGCACATGATATTATACACATGGATAGATGAGCTTATTCGAGCAGGGATGGCCTAGTCAATCTAGACTCTCTCTTTCGACTTCTTGGCAAGGAAGATGCCGAGTAATTATTTGGCTTAATGTTGGAGAGTAATTTTCAACTCGACATATTGCAAGAAAAATAAGTGGTCATACGGCATGGTATGAAGAGTGACTCAGCAAGGAAGTACTCGCCATCAGTAGGGGTTAGTTGGAATAGAATGATTCATCATACTAGCCTCTAGTCCTCAAGCTTGACTACGGGTCTGGTAGCCTGATTCCCATCATTCCCTTTTGGTTGTTTTGTATTTAGGATCAAATCCGAATGGTGTTTGCTTAGTTCTCCATTAAGGTGATATAGATTGAGGCTAGCAATGTTGAAGGTGTTAGAAATCCCATAGTCTTCAAGCAACTCTAACCTATAGGTATTGTCATTGATCTTTTCGGGAACTACTCCTTGCTGAGGTGTAACTACACCAAGTCTCCTGGTTGAAATCGTTTTGTTCTACCCTTGGTCTTTTCTCACATTCTTCTAGCCACTAGGTCGATGTGCCAAGTAACCCTATCATAGATGCGCTGAAGGGATTGTGCTCTAGCTATTGAATCAGGGTCCTCTTATGCAGGTATTGGTACAGGGGTATGGTTGAGGGGAAACTCGGGATTAAACCCATAGACTATCTTGAAGGTAGTCTACTTAGTGCTGTTATGTACTATTCGGTTATAAGCAAACTTGACCATTGGCAGGCAGATGTCTCAATCAGCTAAGTTCTTGCCTATTGTAACTTGGAGTAATAACCCTAAAGTTTGATTAACTACTTCTATTTGGTCGTTGGTTTGGGGGTGACATGAGGTATTGAAGAGTAATTTGGTTCCCAGTCAACGCTATAGGTTTCTTCAAAAATGGCTCAAGAACTTCGGGTCTCTATTGGAGACTATACTTTTTGGCATACCATGTATCCGTACAATCTCCTACAAGAAAAGAGAAGCAATAGCTGAAGTATCATTAGTCTTAGTGTAAGGTACAAAGTGTCCTATCTTATTGAACCAATCTACAATGACCATTACAGAATCTTAGCCTCAGGTAGTTTGTGGCAGTTCAAGAACAAAGTCTATGCTTAATTTAGTCTATAGTCTTGTCGTGACAGGTAGGGACATTGCTTTCCCTTACTTGGCTTAGCACTTTGCCTTCTTGTACACAACACATCTTTCGACAACTCGGTGTACATTGTTCCTCATTTTCGACTAAAAGAATTGACCATTTATTAGTTTAGGGGTCTTCCTTTCCCCAAAATGTCTAGAGAGACATCTACTGTAGGTTTCCCCAACTAGTAGCTCCCTTAATGAACAAGTTGACACTCATAATTTTTCACCTCGAAACAAGTAGCCATCCTCTATATGATATTCATCCACTATCTTCCTATCTACACATCTTGAAATTATGGGTCTAAAAGTGTAGATCTACGGAGTACTATTCTTTGATACTCATAAACCTAAAAAGTCTGGTCTGCAATTATGATAAAAGTGTATATCTCCTAGAAAGAGCATCAGCAACTATGTTGCTCTTTCTCTGCTTGTACTTAATTACAAAATTGAACCCTTCAAGTAATTCAACCCACCTCGCTTACTGCTTTGATAACTTGCTTTAACTTTGGAGGTATCTCAGCGATTCATGGTTAGTATATATGATAAATTCTCTTGAAAGTAAATAAAGTTGCCATACTTACATTATTCAGATTAGTGCCAAAAGTTCCTTGTCATACACAGAATAATTCAATTCGGGTCCTCGGAGCTTCTCACTTTAGAAAGCAATTGGTTAGCCTTCCTGCATCAGGATAGTATCTATTCTAATGCCTGATGCGTCGCATTCCAACTAAAAAAAGGTCAACCTTTCTTTTACCTCGGCAAAGCTCTTCTCCTCCCTTTCTCCCCATCGGAAGTCGGTGTTTTTCTTTGTAAGTTTAGTAAGTAGCACAGCGAGGGTGCTGAAATTCCTGATGAATCTTCTGTGAAACGAAGCTAGTTCGTAGAAATTTCTTATGTCAGTATAAGTAATAGGAGTCGACCAATCAACAATTGCTCGGACTTTCTCATCATCGACTCTCAATCCTCTTCCATTGACTACATAGCTCAAGAATACCACTTTCTCCTAGAAAAAGCAACATTTCTTTAGATTACTGAATAGTGTCTTAGCATGGAGGATATCCAGGACTGCTTTGAGATGTTTATAGTGACTTAGCATGTTGGTACTGTAGGCTTGGATGTTCTCGAAGTATACTATGATACACTTCTTGATGAGATGTCTTAGTACATGGTCCATTATTCTTACGAAAGTGCTCGGGGCATTTGATAAGCCAAAGGGCATGATCATTTACTCATAAAGTCCATGTCGAGTCTTGAACACAATCTTCCATTTGTTGCCTAGTCTCATGTGGATTTGATAGTAGCTAGATTTAAGATCAATCTTGTTGAAAATCTTGGCTCTATTCAGTTCATCAAACATGTTTTCTAGCTTCGGGATCAGATACCTATATTTGATCGTGATTTTGTTCACTACTCGGCTGTCTACACACCTCTGTTAGGTTCCATCCTTTTTTGGCATTAGAAGTGCAGGTACAATACAAGGGTTGAGACTTTCTCTTACATAGCTCCTCTTTAGCAATTCATTGACTTGACATTGGAGCTTAGAAGCTTACTTGGGATTCATCTGATAAGCTGGCTTATTGGGTAGTGCACCGCCAGGTATTAGGTCAATCCGGTGCTTTATGCCTTGAGTTAGGGGAAACCCCTTAAGTAATTGTTTTAGATACTAGTCGGCATATTCATCTAAGAACTGCTTGATCTCTAGGGGTTACTCACCTCCCTCCCTTATTTCCAACAATTGCCTGACTAACAAGAGGATCGACTCATTAGCATTGATGGCCTCTCGGAGCTTAACTCTACTCATCACCAGAGCCTTCTTCAATCTGCAAGTAAGTTTCATTTATAACTTATTGACTTCTCTTGGTGGCATCGAGTTTAGTGTAATCTCCTAGTCATCCTTCTCAAATGTGTATGTGTTCCTATAGCCGTCATGGATAACCCTCCTATCAAACAACCATACCCTACTTAGCAACATGTAGAAAGCACACATGGGTAGGATGTCGTAGAGAATCTGGTAAGAGTAGTTCCCAATAGTGATCAGCAGTAGTATTTTTTGAGTGACATATAATGCTCCTTTCTCACTTAACCAGTGCAACTTATACAACCTTGGATGTGAAACAATCAACAACTTAAGTTTTGGAATAAGATTGGCCGATGCCATATTGGTGCAACTTCCACTATCCACAAGAAGGGCGTACGTCTGATCATTAACCTTGTAGGTGGTATGGAACAAATTCTTTCTTTGCTCCTCCTCTTGCGAGGGTTTTATGTTCATAGTGTGTTAGATAACCATGAGTAACTGATCTAAGTCCTCAGGAAATACGTCCTCTTTAATTAGCTCTTTCTCAGCAGGAACCACCTCCTCATCGGGTTCCTCATCCGTGCTCTCCACTTCTAGCTTTAGGATGTCTCCCTTTATGACCATCGTTCGTCGACTTGGGAACTGAGTAACTATGTATCCGAACCCCTGGCACTTAAAGCACTTGATTTGGCTAGTCTCTCTACTAGACCCTTGCCCCTTCTCATATGTTCGGGTCGGCACTACTACATTTGGTCGACCTTTTTACTCGGCTCTATATTAGATTGAATTTGGTGACTAGGCTTTTTAGGTTGGCTAGTCAGCATCTTCACCGGTACTTGGCTTTTTCTTTGCCTCTTTACTCGCTGGGCAATCCTAATAGCTTTGTCCATTGTGTCGAATCGTTGGAGCTCCACAACGTCTCGAATGTCTCCTCTCAACTTAGTAACGAACCTTAAGACTGTTTGAGCTGGTGGTTCTTCTACTTCATAACACATCATTAGCATTTGAAATTCTTGAACATACTCGTCAATAGTTCGACCTCTTAGTCTTAGCTCCTGAAGCCAAGTAAATGTATCTTGGAGGTATGTTTCCAGCATGAACTTGTTTTTAAGCACTTTCTTCATATTGAGCTAAGTGTTAATTTCTTGTTACTCCTCTTGTCTTTTCATGGCCTGAAAATTCTTCTACCACATGGTGGTTATATATTTTATAAATTTAACCTTCTAAACATAGTGTCGAATTCAAGTATCATTGATATTTCCCTAAGTCAACAAGGACACATAAAATGAAAAACGACTAAAGTTTTAAACTCGGAACTTAAAACGAACTTAAAAGACATTATGATACAATTTGGAAACCCTTATCATGCAAGAAAACTGTAATCCCTACATATGTATACAAAAAATGTGTAAACCTAAACTTAACAGGAACCGTAAATATCAAATCATAAAAATTTTTAAATCAATAAAATTATCTTAATGCTTGAAAAGCCATAAATCAATAAAATTATCAATAATTTTGTGAAATCATATAAAACTGATAATGAACGAATCAAGAATTATTTCAAGTAATAATAAACAACAAAACTAAACTAATTAAAGGAATAAATTAATAAATTCACAAAAATTATTTTACTTATATACATAAGTAGCCCCACAATATATATATATAAATATATTATTAAGCAATTTCCTTCTTTTTTCTTAATCTATCATATGATATATATATATATATATATATACGTTGCCTAATAAAACGATATTTCTAAATAATTAAGCCAATTAATCCTTAAGCTCCTAAGTATAAGTCAATTAGTCCCAAGTTGGTGAAAAATCCTAAAACATACTTAAACTCACTCGGACCTTAAACATTGGGATAATCGGGGACTTATAGCCCTAAATAAATAACTAAAAATATAATTTCAATGAATTTTATTTAATTCTAGAAAACTCTAAAATTTCTTAAGAGGCAAATCACAACCTACAAATTAATTTGAGAACCAAACTCTAAAAGAATTTCATATAAGACAATTCTCTTATTTTCACTTATAAGCCATGTTATATATGGATAAGTTGTAAATTCTACTTTTTAGCGGACTTATGATTCAACTAAGAACACTTCCCAAAATATTCCCAAGGATAAACTAAGCTAAGAATTCAAGTTTACATTTAAAAGCGAATTTAATTTTCCAATTCAAAACCTTATTATCGATAAAACTCAAATACAAGAACCATAAACTCTAAACCCAAAACCCTAAAACAATTAAGGACTTATAACCCTAAGCGGCCAATTAAGAATTTAATTTGAATAACTTTATTCAACTCTAAAAATTTTCATAATTTTATAAGAATTAAATCATAACTTACAAATCAATTTAAGAGACAAACTCCAAAAGAATTTCATATAAAACAATCTCCTTATCTTCATGCATAAGATTTGTGCACATGAATAAGTAAACCAACTAATTATCCTCAATAACTTATCAATTGATGAATATAAACCATACTTTTAGTGGGTCCATGATTCAATTAAAAGTATTGTCCGAACGTTCTCAAGGATCAACGAAACTAAGAATTTAAGTTTACATTTAGAAACAAATCAAATTTTTCTAATTCAAAAACCAATTATCGATAAAACTTGAGCTTAAAGAACTACGAGCTCTAAAGTCATTTAAAACCCTAACTCTAAAACAATTAGGGAATTTTGACCCTAAGTGACTAATCAATAATTTAATTTGAATAATTTCATTCAACTTTAGAAAATTTCATAATTTTATAGGAATCGAATCATAAAGTACAAAACAATGCAAGATGAAAATCCTAAAACAATTTCTTATAAGACCATGCTCTTAGCTTCATATCTAAGCCTTACACATAAATAAGTAGACCAACCAATCACCTTTGATGACTTATCAATTGAGAGTTGGAATCATTTATCAATTGATAACTTATAAAAAACTAGTGATAAGACATTTTCCTTATCACCCCTTCACTTATACTACATATGGACAATTTTTCACAAGATTTCACATGCTTAACTTTATTAAATGGGACAAGACCATTCCATGACTCCAAAGGACATTAAATGGTAGATTTGAACAAGGAGAAAAGGGGGGTAGGGGGGCATCCTCTTGTCTTTCAACTATCAATCACTTTCTCTTACACACTACTATTCACTCCTTAATGCTTACATCATCAATAGTTGCAATTGTTGACTGTTGTGTAAGTTACAAGACAATCAATTAAAGCTTCTTGCACACACTTCTTTTCTCATTCAAAAATCTACCACTCTCTCCCTCCTTTACTCCCATTTTGACTTCCTTTTCTCTCACTTTAAACACAAATTAAAAGAAGAAATCTAACTCTACAAAAATCCTCCATTTGGCTGCCACTTCTAAGTCCCACTCACAGCACTCCAATTTCTTTCTCTTGTGTCATTTTCTTCTAACATATAAGCTCTTTTACAACCATTAGAACCTTCCATAAACCCCACTCTAAAGGATCAAACAACTCGGGTTTCCAAAAGGTTGTAAAAGGAGGATGCAAAGTAAAGAGCTTAAGTGGAACCTTTGTGCACAATTACCATATTTCGCTTTAAGGATGAGTAAGTGTTTCTTGTGATTAGTGGGTTAGTGTTTATTTTAGGAGACTTTGATTTCATGAAGATATGAGTATGTTTTTAAGTTATTATAATACCAAAGACCATTCGAAGAAACAAACTCATGAAACCCTTACATGAAGTTGAAACATGAGCATGCAAAGTTAGTGTTTTGTAAAGATACTTGTTTAACACTTTGAATGGTAGATTTTAAGTTGAGAAAATCTTGAAACAAGAACTTGAATGGAAGATGATCATGCTGGACGTAAGGATTCAAAAGTCATTTGGATGTTGATTTTATTTCCATTATGTTAAACATGCTCAAATCTAGACTTAAGTTAAGGAAAAATTCATCACATGAAGTTTTATAAAGAAACCAACTTTGTATGATATGAGCTATGACATGGAAGTTGTAATAAGTGTAAGATCTTCTATTTCTTTATGTGAAGCATGAGTTAAAGAATTATCTTATGGAAGAAAAGTTAAGTTAAGATTTGGATACCAGTAGTTTAAGTGCATGATCTAACACCTAAACTTAAGGAAATGATGAAACTAAGTTAAAAAACCAAGTGAGAACCCCTTGGAATCATCATGAACAAATCTGGAACATGGGTAAAAGACACTTAAAAATATGATAAAAGTAAGTGAACAAAGTGAAAAGATCAACTAAAGCAAGTATAGTAAGTATACAATCCTAAAACTCAAAATCGAGCCTAAAACTCTCAAAACAAGCCTAGAACTCTAAGTTAGGCCTTCAATAAAATTATGACCAGCACATTAAAACATTAATAAAGGTTGTTTTGAAGCACACAACAAATCCAACTAAGGCTCTATAAGCCCAACAAAGTCACTAACTTTAGTTTGAACAAAAACAAGCCCATTTGACAACTTAAGCCCACTAAAGGGCCCATGAAGTGATTGTTAGTCGTAAGAGTATAAATTAAAGTTGTAAATATAATCTCAAGGAGTATTTTGAGCTTAGGATAAAATCTTAAGACCAAGCCCAAAGGATTTCTCAAGTTATCAAAAAGCCCATTTACCATACAAGGCCTAAAAGCACTCTAAAACATGAGGATTGCTACTTTTCTGACCCATGGACAGATTTGCGCGCCTCATTTCAAAAATCTAACCTGACTACATTAAAGTACAGTTAAAAACGATGAAGATTGACTATAAGATCGTAAAAATCTGATTTAAAATGAGAAAGTTATACGCGATTGAACTTTTAAGTAAAACCGAGAAAAATTACGAAACCAAGTCAAAAGTATAACTTAAAGGGTTTTAGCTTAGTTTTCTAGGTTTTATTTCAAATCCTTATATTATCGTATTTGCGATGTCTAGGGGACCCAGCTTTGGGGAGGCGACCTATCTCGGATTTGTTTTATTGATCTGCATGGTTGAGTGAGTAAATTCTTGATGACTCTTTACTTGATTTTGCTTGTAGAATAGATGCACCTAAACTTATATATATATATATATATATATATATATTTGGATACTTGTGGGATATGGGAAATGCATGTATATGAATCTATGGATGAATGCGATGACTTGTTAATTATATATAATAATGGGAATTGTTTGTACTAATATATACATGTGAATTGTATGGAATGAAATTGTCTGATCATCTTGAAGATCAAATTAATTACTTATATGATTAAGAAAGCAAAATGAATCATGCATTTCCCATATTGCATACGGATAACACCAACTGTCGCTTCACGCAGAAGATGGGAAGGGACTTACAGGAGGACGTACCTCCTATAGGATTGGGCACTAACTATGTCATCATATATATTGAGCCTCTATCTTAAGATGATGGGCTTCCTAGGCATTGGGAAACGCCAACCATTGGCAAGGGGCCGAGTCTAGTGGCTTCTACTTAGGGCGTATGTTTATAGATTGCGGAGGCCATCACATCACTAGACATGGGATTTTGAAAATATGATTTATTATTCGATAATGAAAGTATATATATATGTATATATATACATAGTTTTGTTTTGACTGAAGCACAATAGTGCTAATGAATTAAAACCTAAGGTCTAGAACCCTTATTTTGGTTTGGGTCGGTTAATTATCTCTAAACCCCAACTATAGGGGGCGTAATTCTGAGTCGTATACAATTCCTAGGCCACTGCATGCGTTGTTTGCTATACTGATTATTCATGCATTCATATGATTGTGCGTTTAATAAATTTCTATCATGCGGTATTGATGAGGGTAATTATCTCACTAAGCGTAAGCTTATACTCTAATAGTTCTTTTCCTTGCAGGTTGATCGATAGTTGGGAATGGGATAGGAATCGAGTTTAGAGTGCTACCATTGAATCAGTATGATGAAAAGCTTATGTAGTTAATTCGGAATGCTCTGAAAAACGACTAATGTCTCAATTAAGTTTAGTATCTTTAGTAAGTTTAGAATTTTCTGGAATTGTCTATTTTATTTCACTATTTTGGTAGGGGATACCGATTCTCTACGGTTCTGAGAAATTATAGAAAAATGGATATCCATAATTATTTATATTATATAATGAGTTAATGAACTAAAATTGAAGACTCTAGCAAATAACTATTTAGAGTCTTACAATCTCTGACTTATAAGGCGATTTTCTTATCATGGGTGCACACGTGATATGAAAATTTTCGGCAATATTACTAGGCTCCTCCTAGGGTCGGTACAGTGGTATATCCGGAGAACTCAATAATAGTAGTTCTCACATTCTCATAGTCCTCATACTGATAATAGTTAAACACACGCTCTACCTTCTCTTCCTACTCCAGATATTCATCAGCATTCCTAGATCCATTGAAACTCGGAATTCGAAGCTTCACATGGTCGGATGCTCTAGGGATTCGTATATGTTCCTCTTCATTAAGCTATTTTAGGTTTATCCTCCACCTCGAACAGGTGGAGTTGGGTTTTGACTTTTAACAAGTTGAGCAACTTGTAGGGTATTTTGCGTACTCGCCTTACTCTTTTGGTAACTCCTCCACCTTGAACGGGTCGAGCTGGGTATTGACCTTTAATAGTTTGAGCAGTTTGTAGGGTATTCTGCCCCTTCTCATATGTTCGGGTTGGCACTACATCATTTGGTTAGCCTTTTTGCTTGGCTCTATATTGGATTGAGCTTAGTGACTTACCTCTTCAGGTCGGCTAGTTAGCATCCTTGCTCATAGTCGACTTTTTCTTTACCTCTTTACTCATTGGGAAATCCTAATAGCTTTGTCCATTGTATCCAATCGTTGGAGCTCCATAATATCTCGAATGTCTCCTCTCAACCTAGTAACGAACCTTAAGATTATTCGAGTTAGTGGTTCTTCCACTTTGCAATGCATCATAACCATTTGAAATTCTTAAACATATTTATCAATAGTTCAGCCTCCTTGTTTCAGCTCTTAAAGCCAAGTGAATGTACCTTGGAGGTATGTTTCTGGTACAAACCTATTTTTAAGCACTCTCTTCATCTTGAGCTAAGTGTTAATCCCTAGTTACCCCTCTTGTCTTCTCATGGCGGCATATTTAGAGAACTCAATAGTAGCAGTTCTCACTTTCTCATAGTCCTTGTACTGATAATAGTCAAACACATGCTCTACCTTCTCTTCCCACTCTAGATATTCATCAGCATTCCCAAATCCATTGAAACTTAGAATTCGAAGTTTCGCATAGTCGGATTCTCTAGGGATTCGTATACACTCCTCTTCAAAATACTCTACTTCCTCTTCATCAAGCTCTCTCAAGTCTATCCTTCACCTTACTCGTTTGCTAACTCCTCCACCTTGAATGGGTTGAGTTGGGTTCTGATCTTTAATAGGTCGAGCAGCTTGTGGGGTATTTTGTGCGACCTTAGTGGGTCGACAAGACAATACGTGAACAACTTAGGTTAGATCTACTAATAGGTTAGCTACTTCATTAAGCCTCTTGTATGTGTTTCTAGGAGTTCCCTGAGATTGTCGTTCATAGTAGACAATTCCATTGTTATCACCAGTACCAATATTCATACTTGGGTTAGTCTTTCTTCTTTATAGATTTAGACTCAAACAAGCACTTCAAAAAAGTGAACAGTTAACAACACAGCAGTTAAATGAACACAATAACTAACTCTGTTTCACATATGCAAAACAGAGTATAATAGAACTTCAAGAAGAACTACTATAATTTACACAAAACCTTTGCTCTAATACCAAAATAGTGTAAATTGTGACTAAGAATAGATAAGGCTAGTTGCTAGATAGGTCTAGGCATGTAGATAGCTCGAAAAAAAATAATGGTGAAAAGTGTGAAATGGAAAAAACGAAGAATGAAACAATAAGCAAAACCCATGAATAGCTCTAGAGATATGATGCACCAATGGAACTTTTAAGGATTCACAGCATAATTCGATATGACGTGCAAATTGGTTTGGTGAGGTTACTCGCCACTTAATCTTACTTAAGGGAAACAATAAGAGTGATGCCGAGAGTAAACAAACGGTGTTTACACAAGGAAGAAAAAGTACTCAAAGAGTGTATATTAAGAATGATTTGATGTTCTCATAGTTACAAGTACAAAAGTATTTATACTCATAAGTTAGGGTAACTTACCTAAAAAGGAAAAGACAAAAAGGGCATTTACTAAGGGAGTAATGTACAAGATACAAAAGGGTAAATATGAATATACAAGAAAAACAACGATTGGTGAAACGGATTTTGGACATGATACTGTATATGTGGCGATGCTACGTTGGCGAGCTCGTTAGAAGATGTAGACAAAAATGTACGGATAGATGAGCTTGTTGGAGTAAGGATAGCTTAGTTAGTCTAGACTCTTGATAAGGAAGATGCTAAGTAATTGGTTAGCTTGGTGTTGGAGAGTAGTCATTTACTCAGCATAATGTAGAAAAATGGGTAGTCATATAGCATGGCATGAAGGGTGACTTGGCAAGGAAGCATCACCATCGGTAGGGGTTGGTTAGAATAGAGTGATTCATCATTCCAGCCCCTTTAGTCCTTAGGCTTGGCTATGAGTCAGAGGTTCGGTAGCTTGATTCCCATCAATAACCCTCTATTGATGCATCACATTTAATAATAGCATAGCTTCCAATATCACAAGTCTTAACCATTTCTACATAATACCATATCAAACCATATTGCTATCCTTTATCTCGCAAAATATCTTAAGCTTTTCTCTTTACTAGAGATGCCATACGGATGCCTATGTCAATAGCAATGTCTTTCATTACATGCTTTTGAATAGTAAATACTTTCCATTTTATACCATTATCATGATATTTAGGCATTTACATGCAAGAAAATTATAATTGACATGTGTATTTTTTAAACTTTGAGGGAAATTGTAATTAGGATTGAATGTTTTCACTTGGAATTTCTCTTGATCACTAATTTTTTATGTAGAAACTCACTACTTACTATAGCGAATTGTGACCAAGAATTGATAAGGCTAGTCATTAGATGGATTCGAACTTGTAGAAAGTTCGAAAGAGTTAGTGGGGGAAATGCATGAAAGGAATGAACGACGAATGAAAAGTAAGCAAAACCCATGAATAGCTCTAAAGGATATGTTACACCAATGGAACTTCTAAGGACTTAAGGTACAATTTGATATGATGCACGAATTGGTCTGATAAAATTACTCGTAACCTAACCTTGCTTAAGGAAAATGATAAAAGTGATGCCAGGCATAAAACAGTAGAGTGTTTTACACTAGGAAGGAAAAATACCCAAGTGTAAATGATGATGATGTCTATATGCTGCTTACAAATACAAAGGACATTTATACTCAAGAATTTAGGACAACTTATCTAAAAGGGAAAAGACAAAATGGGTGTTACCCTAATGTAGCAAGGTACAACAATAGAAAAGGGAAAAAATGAATATTCACAGAAGTAATAATTAGTAGGGTAGATTCTACACGCGGTCTTATACATGTGGGGATGTTGTATTGGTGAGGTTTTTAAAAATGTAGACAAAATAGTATGGTTAGTTGGCTTATCCGAGCAGAAATGGATTATGTAGTCCATGGTCTCTCTCTTTGCATGGTGGTAAGGGTGATGCTGAGTAAGTGGTCAAGCATGAGGGAGGATTGGATGTTATCTCGGCCATTCGTTTCTTAGCATTCTATCTACGAGTGATTGGTAGTCATTTGGTATGGCTTAAGGTGTGACTCGATAAGGAAGTACTAGGACTCGGCAGAAGTCGGCTGGAGTAAAAGAATTCATCTCGTCAATCCCTCCAATCCTTAAGCTCGGCTGTAGGTCAAAGGGCTAGTAGCTTGATTCCCATCACCTATACTTGTTAACATAGTACACAAACTCTTTGTCTTTTTGGTTGAAGGCATATCAATAATCAATGCCCTTCCTTATTGTGAAGGCCTTTAGACAAACTATAAATGTATTCACATTTGGAAATTTCGTCCCTAACATTAAGTGAGCCTCTTTTCCATCGACATCATCACTATATACAACAAATTTATCCAAATCTTCCTCCTGTTTAGAACTAACTAAACTCTACAAATCATCATCTAGTGAAGGTTCATCCCATTCAGTCCTAACATAATCTACACCCTTACAAATGTTAATAGTGAGGGGAATCCTATCATTTTATTAACAATTTGCATCAATAAGGTCAAAGTCATAATTAATTCTTTCATTACTTAAGTACTCATCAAGATTGGAGTTAATGCCAACATCATTATCATTAATGTGGTCACTAAGCCCAGCATGTCCTACATCATCATCCATATCAACATAATTAGTTACCACCTCATTCATACCCTTATCTACAGACTTATTTAAACCATCATCCATAGTTGCATTTAAAGGTTTTCTCTATTAGTTATAGGAAGCACATTTGTATTGGGAGGCATCACAACATCAAAAACAAGTGGATGAACAACAATATATAGCATAATTATGTAAACCCTTAACAAATGGTGTAAATTCAACATTTCAACAACATTAACATCATTTTAGATAAGTCCAAGACCACTATCTAAAGACTGCTCAGGTATTAAGTAATACATAAATGCACTTTGTGGTTACCTCAACTCTACAACAATTCCTAAGATCTAAAAAAGTCTCATCATATTAGGATCTAAATTCTTACTTAATTCAATACACCTACCATCATAAGTCCACATGACCCTTTTCATAAACTGCCCACCATGATGAATCTTGAAGTTCATGGGATTTTCAATCACCATGGCTCGATTCTATAACACTAAAAGAAAAAAAAAACTATTAATGCAATATGCTTCAAAGTCAACTTTTATTAATGAAAAAAAAATCA
Source organism: Lumnitzera racemosa (assembly GCA_024138005.1). Lineage (NCBI taxonomy): Eukaryota > Viridiplantae > Streptophyta > Magnoliopsida > Myrtales > Combretaceae > Lumnitzera > Lumnitzera racemosa. The sequence continues at coordinate 47,568,236 of JAMXBC010000002.1, forward strand.
TCTATCATTAGTTTTCCAAGAATTTTCAATAAGGAAAAAAATATTAAAGATTCATTATACAGGTAATTACATTTAATCGATTTTAAATGATTTAAATGAAATCACTTGAAATTTTGATACTATAAAGCTAAAAACAATAGAGAAATAATATAATCTATAACAATCTATGAACAACAACAAGGAAGAAAGACTAGAAATGATAGATTAATTTAGGCACTAGAGATAATAACATACCTAATGGACTAATTGTGATATTTCAATTTAAACTAGCAAATTAAGTTTGTTGACTTGTCATTTTTACTTGTGCTAGATAGTAAAGTTGGGGCTTTAATGAGTTGAATTGTTGTGATTATATGTGACTGGAATTATTTTGAGGTTTTATGTTATGATTTAAGGGATTTTGGTATAGGATTAGGGTTTTGATATTGGAGGGAAATATAATGTCAGTACATTGTTTTGGGTTTTAGGAGTTTAAGTCATCTCTTTAATGTCTTTTTAATATATTTTTCAAAGATTTTGACGAAAGTTAACGGTGATGGGTGATTAGATAACTTGAGTGTGCTAGATGTCATAATTTAAAACATAGGTATGTAAACCGTCAAAATGTGAAAACTCAGGTATGTAAAGTAGAAATTGCCCTTTTAAATTTGGTCAAGTATAAAAACTCAAGATTTTTAAAATAATATTTATTTTTCACTGAAACTTGTTGTTCCCGTATAAGATATTAAGAGGAGGGTTGGGGGTGATGAATTGATATCTTTGAACTTTTTAAAGCTTTTTCGTTGTAAAATAAAATTGTCCCTCGTAATAACTTATAATGGTAAACAGTAATATTTTAATAATTCAACACACAATTATTAATAAATCAAATTAAAAGAGCAAGGAAAGAGAATATTAGGTTAAGGATTTATAGAGTTTCGGCCTTCTACCTATTGCTTTCTTCCAGCTTCATTACTGGGGACTTGGTCTACTTTATCGGTGTCATTCCACTTGATCCACTAAATTAAATTACAAGAAGATTATAGGCATTCGTTACGTATGGACTTCACAATACTCTGCATTGCCTATCTAACATTTCCATAATCTAGGCTAATGTAGATCTATAGAGTACAAGTTAATTTCTCTTAATAATCAAACAGCAAAATAAGATTTACAAATTATAGGTGAGAATGAAAATATAAATCTAAATTAATTTCGCTCTCAAGAGAAATAATGATTGTTGTATAATTTGCTTTGGTGTAACTTTCTGAAGAAGTATCTAAAAAACTTTTTGTGACTTTTGAAAAGGTAGAATCTGATCATGATATTTTTTTAATAGCAAAAACTTTTTCTAGAATTGTAAAATGACATTTTGAATAGTTTCACTTTTTTATATTGAAATCTTCCATCGGTTAATTTGTTGAAGACTTTCTTCATTTTCGTGTTTATCTAACCATTATTTGTTAAAAATAATCTTTAGATATTTTGAGAAGATCTCGGTATTTTGAAATTAAAAAACAACTCCTCTTAGCTTATTCCGATTAGATGTACTTCAATTCGCAACGACTAGATAAGGTTTTGATTTGAATTTGACGACAAGACATGCTTTATCAGCAACTTTCGGATAAGCCTTATATTTAAAATTTGAAATTCCACAAAATCCAAATTAATGTTATCCTTATCTATTCTTGTACATATCTTGATTTATTAAAAATAAATTTGCTAAAAAATAATCCCCAAGGATCATGATTCCATCTTAAGTGAGACGGAATTAAGTGTATTTCCCCTAATATACCCAATTTAGTGGAGTTAGGCCTTGTGGAATTCAAATCTAATATGAATCAAAATTCAACGTCATATGTTTCCAAATTAATTTTCTGAATAAACTTCTGAAGAGTATCAGTACTTTTTTCTTTCTAAAGTTTCTAAATAAGTTTCTGAAGTGCTGCACTAATTCTTCTTATAAAAGCTTCTAAAACACTTTTTGAAAATTTTCAGACTAGTATCTTTTTTAATCAATTCAAACCTTTTGAACAAGTTTCTGAATACACCTCAATTTGCAATTTTAAACCCTTTGAAGAACATTTTGAATATTTGTACACTTATTAATTCATTAGTGCTCTTCTCTTTTTGTTATTATCAAAATCCATGAGAGATATGTAACAAAACTAGAAGAAAGTAATTTCCAATCTCTTTTACTATTTTAATTTCCATCGAAGTTAAAAAAGATTTTGAAATCCATTCACTATTTGGCATGTGCATGCAAGTATGTATTATAAACATATACAAAATATGTTGCCATGGAAAAAAGAAAACTAAGAAAAACCAAAATTTTAAGTGTACAATGTCAAGCTAAGGTTACTGTAGCTTAGTGGTATCGCCACTAGTCTTCCATTGCGATAGACTAATGTTTGAATTCCCCCTTTCCCCCATAATTGGCCCAAAAAAGAAAAAAAAAAGGTATATAATGCTGACAAGCCTTAACCAAAATCCTCTTTCACAAATAAAGAGGTAATTGATCTAGGACTTCAAGGCTCAACCAATTGATTACTCCTTGTTCAATTGCATCAAATAAAAAGGATTTCTCATCCTTCCACTCAATGAATAACATACGTCACGTGTTATACATATGTTGTCTATAGATTCAAATAAAATGTTTATATATATGACTTCTACAAATTATGAGCAATGATTGATTTGAAAACTATCTATTTCATTATTATTATGTAAGACCGAACTTGCTAATGTTGTGAAGATGAAGGCTGAGACAACTGTTGAAGTGAAGATAAAGGCTGAAGTTATTGTTGATGTGAAGAAGAAGGTCGGAATTGATGCTACTGCAAAGTTGAAGCCCGAAGCTATTGCTACTCTAAACCTAAAGGCAAAATATGTTGTCATAGTGAAAATGAAGGCCAAATTTGCTGTTGATGAGGAGATGAATGCCCAAGCTATTGGTGTTGTGAAAATGCCCATGTAGTCTGTCTAGCAAGTGAGTGGGCCACGTGACCACTACTCTTTATACCTATTGGGAACATTAATGCCAATTCTTGTTGAATGTTGTGATTATAAGCTCCTGGATTTGGTTTGTCATTATTGATAATAGAAGAATTTTGTTGAGATACCTAGATATACCTCATTGTAACTGCTGCAATTAACAAAAAATCCTTATAAATTAATTCTATCACATCTTGCAAAGTCTACAGATCTTCCAGCCATAAATTAACTTTATTAATAATAAAAAAGTTAATGTATATGTTGAAAACTCTAAACTAGATAACTTTGACCCATGAGCACTTGAACATAGTATGTTTACATCTTTTAACTTCATCATAAAAACAACACAAGGGATCTCTTCTAATTTTCTTATGAAAAAATTAAAATTAGAAGCTAAAGCATTCTAGCACAATCTTTAAAGTACGTGCTCATGTTTAGCTTGACAATCCAATTGCTAAATAATCTTCCAAAGATAAGGATTAACAGTTAGAGAATTAGATCGTGCTGTAAAATGAATAATTGAACCACTAGCTACAATTGCATGATAAGAACTCCTCACATTATACATTTGATGTGTCTCCAAGGTCATACACATGAAGGTCGCACCACAAAGAAAGAAATCAAAATAGAAGAAACTAGCAAGTCTATGAGCAACTTATGAATATGATGCACCATAAGCTTACATAACCTAACTCCACACTCAATATTACATATGAATGTAGAAATTAGGGTCACCTACCACTAATTGATAAAGAGCTAGATAAGATAGAGAATACGTATGTTGCTTTGAAAGGAAAATTTTTGTAGTCAATATTTTGAAGATGATGACTACACATTATAAGTAGGGTTCTTATACTAACTCCTCTAGGGTTATACACACAACAGGGAAAGATACAAGGGTAAATATAAAAGAGATTCTTAGTAGATGCTAAAAAGGGTAAAACAGACAAAGTATTGTATAGTGTTCGGAAAAGGAATCAGTCTAGAATGTTGTGTTAGAGGGGACATGTCAAACAATAGTCGGTGAACTGAAATGGTCTATGGTCAACTGCCCTTACAAATGCATGGGTTTTGATAGCTTGGTTAACTCCGCAACTATTGTAATAAACTCATTAGAGTTGGGAAGAAAGCTAGGCAAATTGGCTGATCAGGTATGTATTAGGTTGGAGCTTAGGTGTTAAGGTTGAGTAGAGGTTATGTTGGGTTAGATAGTAGAACTGTTTGACTTAGCCAAGATTTTAGTGCTCGTCAGCTTGAGAATCTTCCTGATTATGATCACTAGTCAGCATTCCAGTTAGTTGAAGTGCAACAACTCATAGTTAATGATGGAATCTTCACCTTTGAAAGGTTTATGAGTTAGTATTTGTCGAGTAAGTCCTTACAATCCTCTAGTTTAGCTTTTGGTGATAGGTCGAAGGGGTTGATTTTTATCATCTTCCTAGGGGTCAAAGAGATTTAGCCTCAAATCAACGGAGTCTTCTCTAGTTGGCTCTTGCTTTATTTGTGCTTCAGTTTCATCTAGGTGGTGAAGGATTAAGTTAGGTATGCTGAAAGTGGAAGAGACTCCATAGACTTGAGGTAGCTCAACTGAGTAGGCACTGCAATTGACCTTCTTTAGTACCTTAAAAGGGTTATCAGCTTTGGGTGACAGCTTGCTCTTCTTGAGGTGTAGAAAAATTTCTTGACTGAGGTGGATCCATAAAAGGTTGTTTGGGCTAAAAGATACAGCTTGGTAGCTATGATTACCAATCTCTTGGCCATATGTTGATATAATTCTTGTAGTCCTTGGACTCGATGGACTCTTGTTTGACTTTCTTTAAGAGTTGTAGGGGTACCTATCATATTAAGTGGGATGATTGAGTTAAGGCCATAGACAACCTCAAAAGGGGTTTTTCCAATAGTACTATAGACAACTTAGTTATAACGAACTTTACAATAGGCAAGCATAAACCTTAATCCTTTTAGTTCTTTTTACAATAGCTTGGAGTAGGGTATCTAATGTCTTATCCATTACCTCAGTCTATCCATTTCTTCAGGGGTTATTACTTGAACTAAATATAATTTTAGTACCAAGTCTCCTCCATAAGATCTTCCAAAAATAGTTCAAGAACTTAGTATCTTGGTTTGAAACAATAGGCTTTGAAACTCCACGTAGGCGGCCCACTTCCTGCAAAAACAAGTAAGCAACATATAAGGTGTTGTTATATCAGTGGCATGGAATGAAATGTTCCATTTTACTAAATTGATCCACAATTATGAGGATTGAATCTTTTCCTCAAGGAGTCTAGGGTAACCTTAGGACAAAGTCCATGCTGAGGTTAGCCTAAAGTAAGGTCAATGTGAGTAAGGGCATGTACTCTTCAGGTGGTTCTTTCCTTTCCTTTACCTTCTTGCATACATCACAACTTTTGGAGACTTTGTAGACATCCTTAGCCAAACCAGGCCAATAAAAGCTCTCCTTCAATATGTCAGCAGTTTTGGTCTTACCAAAATGCCTAAGTAAGCAACCACTATGAGCTTCCCTATCCAATAGCTTGAGCATGGAACTGTTCAGCATACATAACCTCTTTTCCTGGAATAGGTGTCCATCGTTTAGATAGTATCCTCCAATGGCAATTCTATCTCAGCATTTTTCAATCATAGGATCGAAGTGTAGATCTTGAGCATTTTGCTTGGAAAAAAGGGAAAATCCCAATAACATAGTTTACAGGGTAGTCAGTAAGACATGCTGATGTCAAAGAGCATTAGTGACCATGTTAGTGATACCTTTCTTATGCTTGAAAACATAAGAAACCTTCCATGAACTTTAACCACTTGACCTGTCTCTTCAAAAGTTTGTTCTAGCTCCTAAGATGCTTCGAGGACTCATGGTCTGTGTAGATCACAAACTCTTGAGGTAATAAGTAATGTTGCTATATAGTAAGAGCTTAGAAAAAAGAGTATAGCTACTTTTCATAAACTAAGTAATTTAGGGTAGCACCACTAAGCTTTTTACTATGGTAAGCAATAAGGTGACATTCTTACATTAGGATTACACCAATAATAATACTAGAACCATTGCACTCCAGCTCAAAGGGCTTATCAAAATCTAGCATAGCCAGGACATATGTTGTGGTAAGCTTCTCCTTGATTTCCATAAAGCTCTTCTCAACTCGATTAGCCCATTGGAATCTTTCATTCTTCTTTATCAATTTATTTAGGGAGGCTACAATAGTACTGAAGTTCTTGGTGAATCTTCTATGGAAAGAAGCAAGACTATGGAAACTACATACTTTGGTACTATTCTTTGATGTAAGCTACCTTATGATAGCTCTGACCTTTTTCTCATCAACTCAGATTCCTTCTCCAAACACTGCATATCCAAGAAAGACAACTTCTTGTTGGAAAAATGTACATTACATTAGATTTCCAAATAGTTTCTCATTACAAAGTATGTTAAAAACAACTCAAAGATGCTCTAGGTGATTGGCTAGGTCGGCATTGTATGCTAGATATCATTAAAGTACACGACTACACATGCCCCAATCAAAGGGTGAATCATATGGTTCATGAACCTTATGAAAATACTAGGCACATTAGTAAGGCCGAATGGTATAACCAACCATTCAAAGAGACCATGTCCAGTCTTAAATGCAGTCTTTTATTCATCTCTTAGTCTTATGTGAACCTAATGATAGCTATTTCACAAACAAATCTTCAAGAACACTTAGGCACCATGATGCTCGTCTAATATGTCTACATGCCTTGGTATGGGATATTTGTACGTAACGGTAATTCGATTGATAGCCTGGTTGTCGATGTACGTATTCTAAGAACTATCCTTCTTTAAGACGAGCAGGGTTGGTGTAACACAAGGGCTCATGCTTTCTCTCACATTTCCTTGCTCTACTAGCCCATTCACTTGTCTCTTCAACTCGATGGCTTACTCAAGATTCATTTTGTAAGTAGATCTATTTGATAGAGCTGCACTTGGTTGTAAGTTAATACAATGCTTAATACCTCAAACTAGTAGTAGTCCTTTAGGTAATTCTTTTGGGAATAGGTGGGAGAACTCATTTATGAACTTTCGAACCTCTTCAATACATCATCCAAATATCTCAATTCCAGTAATCTTTTAATCAATAAAACATGGGTTCATTAGCCTCCTTAACAACTTGAAGTTTTTGTTAGCTCAATACCAAAGCCTTCTTCTTATTAACTTGAGTAAGTTAGTTATGAGTTTCATTCACTTAGATCAGGGTCATGGATTATAGTATTATCTTTTTGCTATCCTTTGTAAAGGTATAAGTGTTTTTATACTTTTCATGCATGAAACGTTGATCAAATAACCAAAGTCTTCCCAATTGTAAATGTAAAGCTCCTATGGGCAGAACATTACAAACTATCTCATCTTTGTAGACATTCCCAGTACATAATGGCATAAGTACTTGTTCGGTCATGTGCAAAGCACTCTTGTCATGCAGCTAATGTAGCTTACAAGGTCGACGATGCTTAGAGGTTGGCAAACCTAATCTCTATACAGGGGTCTATGTGATAACATTAGTGTAACTCCCTCTATATACTATAATTGAGCATAGTTGACCCTTGATGGCATACTTTGTATAGAATAGATTCTTTCTTTATTCTTCCTTAGAGCTTAGCACTTGTCTCAATACCAACATCATTACATCACCCCTAGTCGACATAGACACAAGTCTCTTCCTCTTCCTTTACTTTAGTTTGTCCAACATATTTCTCTTCCTTCTTAAGTTCACTCTCATTGGTACTATCCACTTCATTACCTCAAAGGACCATAACATGTTGGTTAGGACACTCAGCAATCATGCCTCTATAACCCAAGCACTTAAAGCATTTTATCTCACTTGTCTTGCAGCTTGAGGATTGTCCCTTTTCAAATGTCTTTAGGTTAGCTCTATCATCATCTTAGTTCTTTAAGCTAACTTAATTATCATTAGATCGGTCATTCATCTCTTCTGCTCAGTTAGGTCTTTTCGGTTCATGATGCTAGTTAGGTGTGGAATAGCAATCTATGAACAGTTGAGATGAGGTTAGATAGGGGGCATTCCTCCATTGTTTTTCGACTCTTTGAGTAATTTTAATGGCTTCTTCCAAAGTGTAAAACCTCTGTACTTCCATAATGTTACAAATCTTATACTTGATTCCAAAGATGGATCTTGATATAGTGTGAGCTACAGGCTCATCTACGTCAGCTCAGATCATCAACATTTGAAAATTCTTGACATAGTCATCCATAGTTCAGCTTCCTTGGTGAAGCTCTTGCTATATGGCAAAGGTGTCTTGCAAGTATGTTTTACGTATAAATCTTCATCTTAGCAATATTTTTATACTTTCCCAAGTTAATATACCTCTTCGTCCTTCTCTTTCTTTTGCCACATTCAAGTTTTTTCATCACATGGCTACAATCCAGAGAACTCAATATTAGTAAGTCAGACTTTTACACCTTCATTCATTAGCATTTCCATTACTTGTAAAGGATCGAATCTACACTTTGACATTGTCAAGTCAATAAGAAGCTCAACATATTTTGCTATTCTATTCTATAGTACTCTTTTGTCTCTCCATTAGGCTCTTCTTCTTCTTCTCCTTCTTCGTCTGCTTCCTCAACACCTTCCATCTCTAACTTCCCTTAAGCAAGGTGGCTTACTACTCCAGCTTGATGAGGTCAAGCTAGGTGATTTCTTGGCCTACATGTCCATGTCTTTACTCTTGCTCATATTTTACCTAGCTATGATTAGGTACACCTTGTAGCTGTTGTCTAATGCTTTACATAGTTGTGACTAAACTCTTAATAAGGTTAGTGAGTCTATCGAGCTTATCATCGATTAATCCTAACGTGTAAGCTCCCCATTAGCTACAATCAACTTGAGTACCATTATCTTGGTCTCCAATAACTCCATGAACACTATAATCCGATATTATGCAATACATTTTTGTCAATACTTTTTTCAACAAGAAAAACTTCGATAGCACACACCCAAAAAACTTTACTACCTAGTACTATTCAATAATATTTCAAAACCACCACTTACACTTAATTAATTACTACTCACTACCTAGAATCTCAACTAACATACTCTAATACTTTAACACCCCTACAATATAGCTCAATACAGGATTCGTAATGGGCTCTATTTTTGTAATCGAAAAACAAAGTAGAAAAGAACAATTTAGATTATTGCACTTACCTCTTTTAAATAAATGCTTCTCATCTCATAACTTCAAAACCCACTTCAAATACTCTATCATAACTCTATAAACTCCACAAACCATTGAAGTAACTATGGAAGAATACAGTGGCCACTAATAGCAACACATACAAGAACTTTACCACAATATTCATACACTCCCTTGATGGAACCGTACTCTGATGCTAGTAAAGTTGATGCATCTCTAGGATCATACACACAAAGACTACACAAAAAAAAAAAAGAAAATGAAACAAAAGAAGCTAACAAGTTTATGAGTAGCTTATGGATATGATGCACCATAAGCTTACATGACCTAACTCAACACTCAATATTATACATAAATGTAGAAATTAGGGTCATTTGCCACTAACTCTTGCTAAAGAAGCTAGATAAGAGTTGGGTAAGATAGAGAACACGAGGGTTGCTTTGAAAAGAAAATTTCTATATTCAATATTCTAATGATGATAAATGCATGTTACAAATGGGGTTTTTATACTAGCCCCTCTAGGATAATATGCACAAAAGGAAAAGAAAAAAGGGTAAATATAAAAGAGATTCTTAGTAGATGCTAAAAAGGTAAAATAGATAAAGTATTGTATAGTATACGGAAAAGGAATCATTCTAGAATGTTGTACCACAGGGTATGTGTCAAATGGTGGTTGGTGAACTAAAATGATCAATGTTTAGTTGCTCCTGCAAATGTGTGGGTTCTGATAGCTTGGTTAGCTTAACAACTATTGCAATTAGCTTAGTAGAGTAGGGAAGAAAGCTATGTGAATTGGCTAATTTGATCCATGTTAGGTCGAAGCTCAAGTGTTGGGCTTGGCTAGAGGTTATGTTAAGTTGGATAGCAAAACTATTTGGCTTAGCCAAGAGTTTGATGTCAGTAGCTCGAGAATTATCTCGAACATGATCGTTATTCAGCATTCTAGTTGGTTAAAGTATAGTAGCTCTTAGTTAGTAATGGAATCTTCACCTTTGAAAGGTTTATGAGCTAGTATTCATCAAGTAAGTAGTTGCAATCCTTTAGTTTGTCTTTTGGTGATGAGTCCAAGAGGTTGATTCCTATCAACATCCCATTGCATTAGTTAAGCTAAATAATCCTATCCTACAATAAATATTTAGTAATTGGAATTTTATAGATAGCTTGTCTCTTAACATCACTTAATGCATGGAGCATAGGAGAGAGGTTCCGACAATTGTTAGTCTTATCAATGAGGTCAGCAACATTCATATGTTTTAAATGGGATTCCATAGGTCTTTCTGCATGAGAGAAATGAGTAAGAGAAGGAATCCATGGATTTCACCAAAACCAAACATCACGCCTACTACCAACTTGCCACATTAGATGCTTTATGATTACATCCCTTCTTGTGAGTGTACTTTGCCATGTCCAAGAGGCCTTACTACCTCTTTTAGCATTTAAGAAATTTCCATTCGAGAAGTATATACTCTTAATCAACTTAACCCATAAAGCATTTTTGTTTTGAAGAATTCTCCAAGCTAATTTCCCTAGAAATGCTATGTTTAAAGATTCTAGCTCTTGGAATCCTAAACCAACACAATGTTTAGGCTTTGACAATAGCTTCCAACTCTTTCAAAGAATCTTCCCTCTACCTTCACTTTCACCTTACCAATAGTTAGATGTCATACTATTAACCTCTTGACACCATTTTCTTAGAAAAATAAACAAACTCATTGAGTAGGTTGGAATTGCAAAAGCTACATATTCAATTAGCATCTCCTTACCTCCTATTAATAAAAAACTTCTCTTCTAACCTATTATTTTTTGGGAAATTCTCTCTTTAACGTATTCTAGAGCTTCACTCTTAGATTTGCCTTAAGACACTAGTATACTAAGATACTGGCTTGGATTGTTTGACAAATTTATGTCCAACACTACATTACACTCAATTTTAACATGTTCAGGAGTAGATTTACTATAAATAATTAAGCTTCTGTGAAAATTGACTTTTTGACTAGATAAATCATAGTAAGAGTCAAGAATAGCTTTTAGTCTTAAGAGATTGGTTCTATTAGCTTATAGAAAAAAATAAAGAGTTAATAGTGAAGAATAAATAAGTTAATAAAGGACTTGACTCTTTAATTTTAATCCTCATAATAAACCTCTTTGACTAGATTTTTGAATCATCAACAAAATAGACTCAACAACTAGAATAAACAAATAAGGTGATAAATGATCGCCTTGCCTAATTCCTCGAGATTGTGTGAAATTTCCAACTCTCGATCCATTAACCATTAGATTAAAAGACATGGATTTCACAAACTCCTTAGCTAATCTACCCAAGTTTTAACAAACCTCATTTTCAACATCATTGCTTCTAAAAAACTCCACTTAACCTAATCATAAGCCTTAGCCATATTTAATTTTATTGCATAATAATGAGTTTTTCTATTTTTGTTCACTTTAAGGTAGTGGAAAAACTCGTGAGCCATGATCACATTATCTTGGATTAGTTGACTCGAGATAAAAGCACTTTGGAATGAAGAACTTGAACTATCAAGCAAAGGTTGTAATCTATTTGCAAAAACTTTTGAAATTATCTTATATGAAAAGTTACGCAGACTTATCGAACGTAATTGGGTAATATCTTCTAGCAAAGGGGCTTCCGAAATCAAAACAATATCAGTTTCATTAAAGTGAGATGAAAACATGTTTGTTTGCATGAAGGTTTTAATCACCTCATTTATGTAGGGACCAACCAGGTGCTATTGTGATTGGAAGAATACTCTGTTAAATCCATCAAAGCCTAAAGACTTTAGACCATCTAATTGGAAAACTGCTTCTCTCACTTCTTCCCCTTCAATATGTCGAATCAACCAAGAGTTTTATTCCACTATGATAACCTTATCAATAAAATGCAAATCTAGGTGGTCTTCACTAATCAGTTCAGATGAATATAATGATGAAAAGAAATGTATAAAAGTATTAGCTTTCCTAGCCTATTCCTCTCGCCAACCTTTAGACTCATCTTTAATTCTAAACACCTTACTCTTTACTCTTCTATTGAGGGTCATTCTGTGGAAGAAGTTAGTATTTCTATCTCTGAATTTTAGCTAATGAACATGAGATCTCTAATGCCAAAAGATCTCTTCTTGTTGCTAGGTAAAAGAAAATTGCTAATGGGGATCCTCTTCCTCATCTAATAAATGTAAATCCTAACACCTTACCTTCCTTAAGGACAACCAAAATCCCCAATCTTTTTTCCTTTAATTTGCTCTATTTCCATAAGTTACTAAGAATTTCTCTCTTTAACAAGTTTCTTTTATGTGTTAGGGATTATATGTCTAATAAATGTTAAGTGATGCTCATCGATTGGTTTCTAACTATTTTAAGGAGAAAAGGATGCTTGAACTTGAATAATAGCCATGACCCGAATTGATGCAAGTTTTCCTAAGAGGTTTAGATGCCTTTAAGAAGGGGTAGATTAAAGGTCAAGGAGGCATAGTACCAACCAAGCACTTAATGCAAATAGAGTAAGGGCATCAGAGGATAGGATAGGTAAAAGCATTGAGTTAGAGATTTAAAGAGGTAGAAATTTTAGAGTGCATATATGATTAAAAGCATTTGCTAGCTCATAGGTGCCTCTACTACACCAAAAACTCATCTAACTGATATTTGACTATCTCATTCTATTTGCTTAGGCATTCACTTAACCTGTGTTAAACTTTTGGAGGCTAAGATTGTTTCATTATGCAGTCCCTAAATTGAGGATAAGGTTTTACTTGTATTTAAAACTTATACTTATTAACACAAGATATAGAAGTTGAATCATAAGAACCAAAACTTGCATTTACAACACCATAGCTCACTTCTTTTGTAGATTACATAATACAATCTCAGATACTCTTTACATTCACACCCATTTGCATTGAAATTCTCCTCTTATAATACAATTGTTCTTTCCTAGTTTCTCTAATCTTTTCTATCCAACTGCTCTCATTTTCCCATCCCAGCTTCTGTATCACAACTCCCCTATTGTTGGCATATGAGACTACATAAGCAAACCCTTAATTTGTATTGTTGTTTCATATATTATACTTGTGTTATATAAATAAGGATAGAAAAAAATGTTACACTAATGGAAATGTAAGAGAAAAAGAAAATGATTTTGAAAGAGAAAATATAAAGTAAACACAACATATTGTGCTACTCTTAAATGATTCAAGTATAAAATAATGACAAATAAATTTATTTTTTGGAATATATATATATATATGATATTCTGAATGATTGATAGACATGCAATTTATTTATAAAGAAGGCTCGTTCTTATTTTTGAAAAGGGTATAGTTAATGGTCGCTATTGTAGGGACTTGTTAAAGATTCAAAAGTGAAACTTTTGACATATTCAAGCACAAATTACTTAGTTTATGAAGAAATGAATGAAAGGAAACGTGAGATTTTTTTATTTCAACATTTAGCAAGTGTTTCTAGGACAATCAATAACATTTTCCCTTATAAGAAATATTTCTCTTTAAATAGTTAATCACAATTTTTCAAATAACGAAATAGACAAAAAAATATATTGCATATTTATTGACATGCATGATTCGGAGAAGAGTAAAGATAAAATTAATAAGAACATTGATGCCAAATGGAATGGAAGAACAATTTCATAACATTTTGATTTAATTCTTTTTCTCTTATATTATATTTGGTATACAGGAATAAATCAGAACCAAGTTAAGATTCCTAGCTATATTAATCTTCTAATGATTAAAAATGTTTTTAGAAGGTAAAATTATTGTTCTTTGCACAGTATGAATTTAACTCCATAGGAGAATTCAATTTTGCCTTTATATGTAGAATCGTTATTCCGTTCCATCCTCATTAATTATCTTTAATTTATGATTATTCATGTCAAAAAGTTTAAATGGGTGGATTTTCTGGTTATACTTAAAATGGCTGTAACTTTTGATTTAGGAGGAGTATTTTTTTAATATAATATGGTTCCGAAGACTGATTTTCAGGTATTATAGCAAAACAATTAGAACGAGTTTGGCTAAAGTCATTTTGAGCCAAAAAGACACTATCTAAGGCCTGTAACGTATTCGTTTTATTTTTAGAGATATTTTAGATAAATTTTTAGGTGTTTTAGAATTTCCTTTTAAGCATAAATACTTTCTTCATCTTTGGATGATTCTCTTTGAACAATTTTAGAATGATATAAATTTTGAATTTCCTTTCAGTTGTTTTTTGCATCCAGTCCATCAATTGCTTATTTAACGTTTGACCTATATATAACACCTAATAATAAAGGGCATTTTGATAAATACCATTATCTACCATCCTCTTCCACTCCATTCTGCTTGGTGAACATTTCCAAATATATTGAAAAACATTTATCTTATATTCCGATTTATTTCATTCCAAACTACTCCTACATATTAAACATTGGATTATCATCTTTTCATTTTCAGTGTTCCTCTCACTTTGTTTTTGTTTTTTTTGGGTAGCAGTGTTCCTGTCACTTCGTTCATCTTTAGCGCTCCCAATCTTCTCTTTGAATATGGCCACTCGGTGCAGGAGGAAGGGTTGTAAAACCCTTATATAAATATAGTGTTATTGGTTTATTAATATCCGTCCGCTGTATTGCCATAAAGTATCTCATGATTAATCAAATCATGTTTGTTTAATTGCATCGAACATTTGAAATTGATCTGAAATTCGCAAATATATGCTCTCGTTGACATGATAGCCAGTTTGAGTTTATGCTTGTAGAATTTATTCTTAATTATTCGTTTTCCTCGGGACAATCCCCTTTATTTTATTTTATTTTTTTTAATTTGAGAAGGGGGATAAAGATAAATCTCTAGCCAATTCGATACTACTTATCGGAATATATATTTTATAATCAACCTAATCAAATATTGCGCATTATTGTGTTCTCATTTACATTTCCAAAAAGCCTTTTTAAATTTGCTTTACATGCACTTAAACTTCTTATGTTATTTTCTAAATTATATACTAAACCTCGATTCTTTTTTTTTTTTTTTTTTTAAGTGTGTGTTTAATCCCTATTTCATAATTCACTCTTAAATAAAAGGACTAAAATATTATTATTATTATTATTATCTAACTACTTTCAAGAGGCAAATGGTCATCAAGGGACTAAAAACACTTCTTTAAAGATTTATGGTTTTAGATATTCAATGTGGAAGATAAGGAGTAAGGTGCATATGGTGGAATATGGGGTTGCATTTTACCCCAAAATCAATAACATCGTTGATCTTGTATATTTTATTCGGTAAATGGTCTTTAAAGTTTTACTAAAATGTCAATAGCATTATATCTTATCATCATACTGGATTGTGGAATAAGGGCATAAAGCGAATTGATAACTCAATTCTCTTCTACTTTATCTCGGCTTGTTTTGCATGTTCTTTTTTATTCTCATGTTAAATATGCCTTAAAGTAAATATGCTTATGCTGCCGACATAATCACACAAACACGTCGTATACGTCATACGAGGGGAGTACTTTTAAGGTAAAGAAGAATAAAGGACGAATGAATCATTCATCGTGTTAGGCCAATGTCATGTTCTTTACTATGTATTCGGTGTTTATGGGTCACATCAAATTATAATAAAAACGTTGGAGGAGTCTGGCCATCTCCTTGATAAGGCCAAACCTATTTATTTGTTTTTGTATTATGCTTTGAACCATAGGTTGTTTGTTTACGGGATTAATATTAACTAATTAATTAAAAAAAAAGTTCGAACAAATTTTTATAAATTTAAGATTATAGATACATAATCTAATTTTTGTACTTATTTTGAGTAGTAATTCATTAGAAACTTGTAGAATAGGATTTTTTTTTCCCTATAAATTACTTAATGGGGATAATATTCTTCGAAACTTTCAGACCATCTTCGCTAATCGTTTAATATATATTATTGTCTGTGCCACATGAAACACATTCCCTGATATTAAAAGGGCACTATGAAAATCTCTATGAGTTGTAACTGATAAAAAGAGTCTTCAACATGTAATTTTAATGTTCCGGCCGAATATATAGGTTTATACAACATACATACATACATATATGCTTTATATATATGTGTGTGTGTGTGCATGTGTTTGTCTTCGGTATCCCTATATTGAGACGATGAATCTTATTGCATCAATGGCAAGATAGATACTTTCATTTTGCCAACTTTTACATGTTCTCCTGTTGAAAATCTTGGAATATATATTTCAAGTACAAACCGTACTTGCAATTTAGCTACCTTCCTTCTCGCTTGCGTTCTCACTGAAGAAAAACTTAATGCCCTTCTGAGTTTAGAGAGCTAGACATGGATTTATCTCGAGGAAGTTTAGAAATAACTCGAGCGTAGAGCAATCCAAATTTCTTTCCTATTAAGATTTTTATTTCATAATCATTTGGACAAAACTCATGCAAGGAAAAGCACAAAAAGGGGAAAAAAGAAATGCGCACATATATATACCCTGATTTGAGAAAGCTAGTGATTTTTTCGATCCGTTGTTGTTGTGAAGATTAGTAGATCTGGTTTCATAATCGAAAAATCAAGTTTTTTATTTAGAGAAAAGGAATAATGTTTTCTTTCAAGAAGATAATTGGAGATTTTGGAGTGCATCTTAGCTTTAAGGAAAGATATGATCATGGAGAGTTATAGAAGCAATCGCATAATGCTCGTAGTCATTCATTGGATTTGATGGAGGTGATTGGAGAAGTCATGAACTTTACTGGTCTTTAGAGAAGTTTCTAGTATAATGTAGTACAATAAAGCAAATGATGGTTGAATAATCTTATCTAAGGAAGTAGCCAAGCACTGTGGTGAAAGGTCAACCACTCATGCCAAACCCTTGTTCTTGATTGGAGCCCTTAAATTAATATGAATGATAGAATATTTTGGAGTCCACTAGTTGATAAGGTTCTTTGTTTAATCACACCGTTTAAATTAAGTGTCCATTTGATATTTTTAAGTTTTGATCCTAAAATCTAAGTTTACTCTTCATCCATTTCTAGTAAAGCGAAAGCGATGTGAGCTATCACTTGGCAAGTATGGTGTCTACCATGAACGATTTTCTTATAATTGTAATGTAAAGAATCAACCAGATTTATCTTAAATATGGACTATTACTATTGTTGATCTGTTAACTATGTTTAACGTCAACGTCTACAACCAACTAGGCTAAATGCAATTTACAGTTTAGGCACCAATGGCATTGATATGAATATAGATTTGTTGACTAATTTATCTATAGCTAGTCTTGAGTTAGTAAATGTAAATAGTGAGATCGAGGCACCATATAGGAGATGCCTAAGAATAAAGATAGTGAATGAAATCACTAATGTCTAGATATGGGTGGAGGCGATTGCTCTTTGCTTGTTTTCTTGCAACAAAATTTAATTTGGTGATGTCGTGTTAGTGTCCTTGTAATTTTTAGTGTTAGATTATGATTTTATTTGTTGATAGGCTAACATGGACCTCAATGTCTAGATTGACCTCCTTTAGAGTAAGGGTTAAGCTCTCAAAATTGGGACTAGCCTCCTTAGAGCCTATGTCGAGCTCCCTAAAGCTTGATTGACCTCACAAAAAATCTAGAGAAGCCTCCAACTTCAAGAATGATCTCACCAGATGATGTACCATGCTTGCTAGAGCCTAGATCGAGCTCCTCTGAGCACGACTAACCTCATTAGAAGACATCTTTTGTGCTTTATCTCTAGACTTCTCCTTATCGTGGGCCTAGAAACATTCAATTTGCTAGGCCCTACCCATAAGTTATAAAGAAGGCAAGGCTAGAGTAGCTAAAACAAATAAGGAAAGTCTATAGTTAGCATGAGCTTGTTCTAAGATCCTTACCACAAAATCTAGAGTAAAAAAGAGTATCTTGACATCATTAGCTCCTTTCACAAATAACTTGTCTATCATACCTATAAATAGTGGATCAAGGTTATGGATAAAGGATTCCACCTCCTACTGTCTCTCACTTATACATATTTATCCTCTCTTGAATACTTTATTGACATAAGCATAGGAATGACTACACCGAAATCACTTCCAGTATCCACCCATAGCTTATGTTTGCTCGTTTTACACATTACCTTCAACCTCAACTACCCTATTAAAATCACATAACAACATTTCATGTTGTTTGTTTGTGAATCATATAACCACAAATTGCTAGAAGTTCACAATACATACGTACAACTAATAAGACAACACTATTATAGTTAAGCAACAGCTTAATCCAACAACTAGAAACACCATTCCAAACCTACCTTCACAATAGGCTCATTAGCCAACTAGAATGATCCTAAAATTTTTGCTCAACTAGAGAAACTTTACCTTAAGCTAGAAGTAGAGAATGGAGAGTTAAGAATTACACTCAATGAAAAAGGAGCAGTAAGAAGCCCCTTCACCACTTATGGAGGACATTTCTCATAACAATGCCCTATAACCACTACCATTGGTACCTAAGAACCCATCCAGTTGCCTTACTTATGGGACTAAAACCTCCATATAGTCATGCTTTTACCTTAACTTGGAGCAACTACCTTGTACCTTCCAAGGCCAATTCCTATCACTTCTTAGTCAATTGGGATATGAATGAGCTCTAAGAATACATCAAAGGGCTCTCTAAGATTAGAAACTTAAAAAAAAAAAAGAAAAGAAAAAGAAAAAGAGCCCTCCAGCCAATACTCTATTAGCCAATCTTTGTTCATATCACCAAAGAGATTCAAGATGAGTTTAGCTCAAATGGAGATGCCCCTTACCATGCCCTAAAATAGAAGTTGACAAAACTCTAATTATTGATGTGCCTTTTGGCACAACAGCATGGAGTTTATTGGAAAGGTTAACTATGCTTGGTAAAAGTAGTTTTAGGATATATGACCTCTTAGAAAGCGGTTGTACTAAGTGATAAAACTTTATGGTGTACCATGCTAAAGTGGATATACTTCAGTACAAGAAGCTCTCGGTCAGTTTTTTTAGAATAGTCCACCAGTTGGAAATAGGGAAGCTAATTGCTATGTAGGTTAAAGTTTTACAAGATGGGGAGACCTCTAAAGCCTATAATAGAGCACCTCTAAAGCCTTTCCTACCTAGTGATGGTCATAGACCTATGCAATAAAAGTACTAAGAATGTCAGTTCCATAAAAGGGTAGATTGTAATGTTCCATAAATAAAAGGTGACATAAATCTAATCATTAATGCACCTTTTGGAAAGTAGCAGCATTAAAGGACAAAACTATGTGGCATACAACACCAAAGTAGACACTACTTCGGTGTAAAGATTTCTAAGTTTGGTTGTTACACCCATCATGGAGCTTTAAGATAAGACAAGCGACTTGGCGACCACTTATCTTACTTGCCATTAATGATGAACCTACGTAGTTGTAGTAATGCAATAGCCTACAAGGTCTTCCAGACACACTATAGAATGCTACTAGGACATGGTTTAGTAACTTAAAGTATAATTCCATCTTTAGCTTCCAAGGGCTTGGCTCCCAGTTCCATAACCACTTCCTTGTGAGTAAGATGCTACTAAAGACTCATCCATGCTTTATCTCATCAAGTAGAAGTCAAACGAGTCCAATAGAGATTACCTTTCTTGCTTAAAAAATTCTAAACATAGACATGCTATGCATTGCAATCTATTGCTTAAAGATGTTTGGTGCTTCTTCATGTCACTAGTAAAGAAGGAACCACAAAGTATTAAAGAGTTCCATAAGGGGGCCTCTAAATTCATCCATATGGTGGACAGTATCAAGGTACATCGGCAATTTGACCATGGGTGGTCGAGTAAGAAATAGGATAAGGACTACAACTCGATCAAAGATTGGCTTGAACCCTTAGGTGATAGGTATCCATTTCATAATGGAGGTAGCAGAAGATGCAAGAGCATAATCCTCTCCTGTTGAGATGCACCTAATCAAACTTTAGGGTAAATCATCTTAGAAATTAAAAGAAAAAAGGAATCTTGCCTTGACCATTGAAGATGAAGGGTAATCCCTCAAGGAGGAAACTATACAAGTATTTTAACTTCCATTAAGATAGGGGATACAATATTAAAAAGTGTCAAGACCTAAAAAATGCCATTAAGGATGCCATAAAGCATATACCTCAAAGGACTACTTCTGCCATCAAGTTGATGATGCAAATCAACCTACTAAGTAAAGGCATACGAAATAACAATAAGGCCCCCCACGAGGTTATAGACTGTGTTATAGCTCCTAGTTATTGTATTCAGGACATTATTAACAAAGATTCACATTTTCTGACACTTCCCCTCTCTTCCATGTTGAGAAACAATAGACAAAATATGTTAGCACTACTAAATGCTAATTTTTAGCCTCCTATGATAAGAACAAGCTCCTTTTTGTTTGGCTTAGCCTCCTCTAAGGTGAATGACTCTTATTCTAAACCTCCTTTGAGGCAAATGCACACTTAAAACCTTTTTAAGTCCTAGCCTCCTTTGAAATGAATGAACTCATGAGCTCTTAGCTTACCCTTAGGTGAATAGATTGCTCGCTTCTTCAAGCTATTAATTGGGATACCATTGATAAACTACATTTTGTTATGGAATCAAGGGTACTCTTGATAGGATCTTGAAGATTTGTGGTCACCTTCATCAAATTAGGATGCCATTTATTGAATAAATCTATTGTCTAAAATTCGAGGTACTTCTAATAGGGCAACCAATCCTTAGCATAATCTTCTTAAGAAAAATCCAACCACAATTCACTCTAGTTAGCGAATTGACAACAAAACCCTAGTTTTGAAGTTTGAGGTACCATCAGTAAGGAGTCAACATTCTCTAGCCTCCATTACCATTAGAAATGTCTAACTACGATCAATTATCATCATAAGACTTTTTATAAGTATTAAGAGTTGTAATAACAAGTTTAAGTATCAAAACCATGAAGAGCATACAACATCATGTTACAAAAAAAAAAAAAAAGCTCTAAGCAAGCAATGGCAAAAGAAGAAGAAGAGTAAACAATTTTCCAATTTTTGGTGCCATTTTATCATTCACCAATCGATGCCAGCAAAGAATAAGGTTAGCATACTGACTTACCATGTACATACGATATGAAAGAAGAAAAGGACAAGGTAAAAGAAAAGAAAATATAAGGAAATGGTAATAAAGGGAATTCCTTAAGCATATTAGCATACAGGGTTGGATATATAAGGCTCTACCATGTATTCATATCCTAAGCTAATCTTATAAGATGATTGAGACTCGTTTCTTATCCCTAGGAGGCTTAACCACCTCAAAGGGAATGGAGCTTGCATTGAAGGATACTTTTCGATTGGGTTCATATGGGAATGGCCTCTCCTATCCATATGTTTAGCCTTAGGTGTTAAATCAACACCTTCTTACTAGGCTGCCTTAGGTTTTTCATCATAAGTAGGGAGTGCATCTAAAAAATTAGTGAAGATAATATCGCGTTTAGGATAACACTTTCCTCTGTCTTCCCTTGGTTCCCTTGTTTCCCTAGAAAAATGTCTTGCTGGAGCTTATGACCTTCTAGACTACTTATTATCTCATTAAAGACCTTTTCATGGATGTCCTTTGGGATCTCATTAGCTTTGTCTCTCAACTTGCTCGTCCATACATAATGGCACCTCAATTCTTCCTCCAGTTAGTCAATCCTTGCCTTATACTCCTTCTTATCCCTTTAGAAGCTGTCCATTGCCACCTCTAATATAGTGATCATGCATTTTAGATTCACCAACTCATCATTTGTGCTTATCAACTTGAATTAAAGGCCTTTCATTTTCTCGTCAAGCTCCTTGTCATGGTAAACGATAGTTGAGAACTAGTCCTACAGGTCGATGGCCCTCTTTGCTCCTAAGTTGACTTATGTTCATATGTACATCACTTCACTTGGGCCTTCTTTAGTAAACCATCGACCTTAGCTTCCTTTCATCGAGCCTCATCCTGCAGCCTCACATGTGCATTCTTAGCATCTTACACCCTTTACAACAAAAAGTAAACTTTTAAATATAGATGAATATTGTTATTTTATGAGTGTTAAGCTTAGAATATACTTTAGCTACATTCTCCTTATTAACTTTCTATACATCAAATAGCTCTACATTGTGTAAGCTCATTTAGAATGACTTTGGGAGAAGATAGTTGAGTTAGAGATCAATAGCACACAATCAATCCTAAAAGAAGATCGTACTTATATCATAGAGCTTCATATAGCTAATCTCTTCAAACTACTCAGGAGTTAAGTCCCTTAAAATTTTCCCCAAAACATCCTTATCCTTAGGTAATACAAGGCCCCTTTAAGCTCATCGTACATGTCAAGCGGTCAAGCTCCTTGTTGCCTATGTATATATCCCACTAGTGATAGAACATCATAGCCTAAGCTTTAGGTGTGTATATGTGAGATGGACACCACAAAGCATAGGACTACCTTTTACTTAGTCAACATACGTTTCTTCTCTTTCTAATGAAAGAGTTGCCCATAAGCCTTAATTCTCAAAGGCTTACCATTGATTATATTTCAAAAATCCTTGCTCTGTGGCATTTTTGAGCTCTACTTAATAGCATGCTCCCTTGGATACTTTCTTGATAGCTCAACATCTTAGTTCTCTGTAAGCTTTAACTTCACCATTGAACAAAGATCTCTACTAGGATGGGTAGGCTTAGCTTCATTAGCTTAGTAATCACAACAAGTTTCCCCTTTAAGGGAGGTAGAGCCTTCTTCTCAATAGGGGCGTATCAACTCCCTTTCAGTTTTGCAGCTACTATGTCGACTGCTTCGAGCTTAAAATTGCTAAACTTCCTCATCTTTGTAAAACTAATAGATGACTCAAAATCCAAATAATATAAATAAATAAAACAATGCACTGCTCTTAGCACGAGCCCTTAGGTAGACCTCATTCCCTTAGTATCATCACATGAAATCCCCACCACCTATATAGCAACACCACTACGATGTAGTGAGAGTTTTAATTAATACCTCAACCATCTTCTTGTTCTCATCCTCCTCATAAATCACATCTACGGCTAAGAAGTGGTTACGTCTCGTTCAACAATAAAAATCAACCACTGTCTAGTTCTTTTAGAAGGTGCTTCGTTACGCATCATCGATAGGCTTCAACTTTATTGTGTTCGCCTTGATTAGCTCAACCCAATTCATCCTGAAATCTAAGTTGACCTTTAATTTAATCACTACAAACTTCTCTTTCCATCTATGGGTAGATATAGTTAACTCTTCTAATAGTTCCATACAAGGTTGGCATGTAAGATAGTAGCAACCATCATTTTAGCACTTCAGCTATAGAAATATTTGATCAGTTAGGGAGCCTCTCTCCATCCAAACTTCTATCATAGAGCTTTAAATGACTAGAATGTGGGTCATATATGGATGAGCTATCTTGACTTTACATTAGCACATTTTTTTTTGTTATATTATATAAAATATTTAATCATAGAGAGGATCTTAGGATCATTAGCACATTTTTTACTTAGCTTGGAGCTTTGTTGCACTTCTAAAGGATCTTTAGTACTATAGTCACTTTGGATGTTTGAGGCTTAGATATATGTGTAACAATGTCTAAACCTACCCATTTCCCCTTAACCACTAATCTTAAGCTTGATCAATGTTCTCCAAATTTAATTAACAATCCATCCTGTTATAGGAAATTTTAGGGAGATTTCTCTAATTAACTCTCATTCATCCAAACATTTGTTATGTAGTCCAAACAATGAATCAGTTTCTTAGTGCACCTCATTTTGGTCACTTATATGCTATGCTCCATTTTCTTTTCTATTTGAAATGGACTACATCATTAGGGTTCTTTTATTTTATTGATAATTTCCTTAATCTCCTTACTTATTTAGATCCAACTAGGAATCTTCTCCTGATTAGAAGTTTTTTTCTAGATATTGTATACTTCTTGGTATTGCTTTATTTCTTAGAAAATTAATTAGCAAGGAACCACAACCACTTCAACAATTGAAGTAGAATATAGAAGACTTGTTTTTACTACAAGACATATGCTTTGGTGTGTCATATATTCTCCTATAGATATCCTGTTTTTGCTTCTCTTGTAATTTTTGAACTTCTTTTAGAATAGGAGAAAATTGGACCAAATTCGGAAAAGCACCAAAAAAAGATCAGAAATTCAAAAAAATAGAATGTTTATAAAATTAAAAGAAAAATTAAGTTAAAAAAGAGGGTCTTCAGTTATTTTTTTAGAGTTTTTGAGTCACATGAATAGGGTCATTTTATTTTAGGATCAAAAGTGTGCACATGTGATTTAGTAGTTTCGAGTTATTTTTGAGAATATTAAGTTTTTCTCAAAATTCAATATTTAGATGATGACTGATTTTAAGTACTTTTGGTTCATAAAAATTAAATTGATTAAAGTTAATCATGTCTTTGAATGATACTTTGATAGGACTTAAATTAGTTGATTTGCAAAAAAATCAATTTTTAGATTAATCGTACCATCAGTAAACTAGAACTCATTAAACTGTTGAATTAGGTTCACTTTGAAAATATATATATATATATATATATATAGATATATTTTATGCACACAATGTTTGCTTGGTCATCTCATTTTGAATTTGTCAATAGCTAGTCGTTAGGAAGTTTAAGTAGATTTGAACTGGATATGTAACTTTAAACCAATTTAGGCCTTGTTAATGGTTATAGATTTTTAAATGTACTTATTGATAGAGAAATACACCTAGCTCAGTGGTAAGGCCCCTACTTGCATGCATAGAAAAACTGGAGGTTGCTGATTCAATCTATGTAGGGCACATCTATGTGCCTTTATTTTTTTTTGTTTTATTGGTTATTTATTTACAAATAAAAAAAGAAAAATGAGAAGTTATAATCCATTTCTTTTTCTTTAGATAAATAATTGTAGTGTCTTAAAAAATTAAGGAAAAATTAACATTTGATTTTTTTAAAACCATATTTTTACACTTAAAAATCTATCTTGTTAAAAATAAAAATGACTAAATAATTTTTTTATAATAAATGTAATAATCATACAAAACTAAGGACCTTTTTTTTAGGATTTCTTAAAATAAAATAAAAGGATTAAAAATATATACCTAGTCATTTCCAAAATAAAAAAAAACTATATGCTGATGATTTTGAGAATATATTAAAGAAGTCTAATCTCAAATAACGGATATGTAGGCATTCGTACACAATTATTAGGTAACTTAAAATATAGAAAATTTATTTTTCTCCTTTGCAAAAAATTATTTTTATTATTAATCTTTTGTAAAGAAATATAATTTGTTAACTTTTTTTTTATAGAATAGAAATCGTTCTTTCAATTCAAAAGAGTATATTGAAAAAATAAAGTTAAAATTGCAAGGTTAAGGTAGTACTCGTTAAAGGTTTAACAGATTAGCCCTAAGATCCAAAAATTCTAGATTTCTAAATCTTTTTTCAAAAAATGGCTTTTTACATGACTTAGTAGCTAAGTTATAATTGATCTATCAAATTAGTTATAACTTAACTTTTTTTCTAACCCTAGCTAAGTGGCGACTTCGAATTTTTTTAAAAATTAAAAGAACCATATTTTCCTTAATTATTTATTGAAGGTTTATATTGGATGGATATATGGTTTGATATAAATCAGATTAAGGAAATAAATGACAATTGAAAATTTATGCTCGACTACTTGGCGACTATTGGAGACCATCAAGAGGGTTAGCTATTTAAACCTTTCAAAATACCCATGTTATTTTTGTGATTCTTTTCTTATAAATATTATTTGTTTTAATTGCTTTATTTACTTTTGCATGCAACATACTTGAGATATTAGGGGGATGATTACATCAAGGATGTAGGGTAGGTTTGGTTAGATCTAAATCATCTTAAGACTTTAGGATGGAAGGCCATTATATAGGTTTCAGGTACTATAGGATAACCACCACTTACAGCAGATTAGGTTACCCCACTTAATCTCTAATGTGATGAATAAACTACTTCTTTGGAAGTATGTAAGGTCATAGAGCTTAAGGACCTTTAGAACTCACCCTAATTGCATATACTTCCTTTAAACCATGTATTAAATACACTACTCTTGGGTGTTGCAACCTTATTAATATTTGAGTGTACTAGAAATGTAATCAATTTTTGCACCTATTCTTTTATAAAAGTTAGGGGTATTTTGCAAACACTTAATTACCAATAGAGTTGCAACTTAAGGAATGATGTATTAACTTGAAGGTTTTAGCATCTACATGCTTCTATGTGAATTCTTTTGTTTCATTGATAAATGATTCATATTCATGAAATGTTTAGGCCTATTGATAATGGTAGGAAACTAATAAGTGAACAATTAGAGTATCGATAGGCTATAGGACCTCCTTAGGATTTGGGAATAGTTGCTACAAGCTAAGATTTCCCATCTAAGAGAGAAGGTTAAATGTTTTGAAGCTAACAATGTGGCCTTAAAAGCCTTTCTTAAACAAGCCCTTGGAGGAACTCAAGAAATTTTGGAAGACCTTAGAGCTTGCCTATGCGACTTAGATTAGGATTTTTTAGTTTGTTGCTAAGGGGCCTCAAATTAATGTCAAGTTTCATTGAGTAATCGTTACGCCCCTTTTCTTTGTTTTTCTCTATACTCTAATTTGTCAAGATAATAAAAGCATCCTTTAGCCTACCTTAGTATTCCCCTTAAGTAAATAATCATTCAATAGCATTCATTTAACAATCTCTCTCTAACTTAAGGAAATGTAAATAAATTCCATAGGCTTGTAAATAGAACACTAAAATCCTTGTTCTTATTTGTAATAGGATCACTTAGTTTCTATAAAATAAAGCTTTATCTTTCTCTCTTACAAAAGCAAAAAATAAGAAGAAAGAAAACAAATTAAAAATGAAAGTTCCTAATAATTACAAATTCTTATCGGACTTGGGACAAAAATGAACCCATAGCTTGCTAAAGTAGTCAGCCCAAACATGAAACCTTGGCCCATTGAGGCCCTAAACATGAACCTCAACCCATTAAGGTAGCTAACCCAAACATGAACCCTTGACCCATTAAGGCAATAAACCCAAACACGAACCCTTGGCCTATTAAGGTAGCTAACTTAAAACATAAAACCCTACTCTATTGAGAAAGCCAAGCCCAACCATAAACTGAGTAAAAAGCATGAAGCCAGTTACATCTTCGATCCCATTAAAATGCAAGGAAACCTCATTTTAAGCTTAATCGTTGTCTAAACACAAGGATGATTCATAGCTCCTCTACCTCAAAAGACATTAATATTGGCCCATTTGATCGTAAAGAACTAGGCTCATAAACAAACATGACAGCTAAGGGGCATTCAAACCTTTATGTCTAGGGTAATTATTTGCTTAGTCTACTAGAAACATGAAAGGTTTAGGGCATTTTGTATTTGATTTTAAACTCAATTTCAATGAAAGATATTATATCACACTTGGGCATGTTTTAAGGAACATTTCAAGAAACTAGGGGGCAAAGTCAATTTACACCTTAGGGTAAATTGATATGGACTCCTACATAAGGACAAGGTAGCTCACTTTTAAAAGGTTTAAAATAAAAAGAGGCAAACTGTATCCTATACACCAACCCTTAAACACTTTGAGAGTTGAGTGATGACATGGTAAATGCTACACATAGGCTTCACAATAATCCGTTTTGCCTATTTAACCTTTCTACAGTCTAGTCTAATACATATCTATAGAGTAAAGTTTAACTTCTCTAAACAACAAATAAAGGTTATAAATTATAAGTGTGAACAATAATACAAGTCTCAAATAATTTCGCACTAAATAGAACTAGTGATTTATGTAGAATTCGCATGGTTACAACTTTCTAAAAAAGTATTTAAGAAACTTTTTATACCTTTTTAAAAGGTAGAATTTGATCATGATTTTTGTATAATGAAAATTTGTCTTGCGGATGTTTTTAACGTTTTGAATCCTTTCTCCTTTTATATTGAAATCTTCCAATGGCTAATTTGTTAAGGATTATTATCACTTTCATGTTTGTCTAAACATTTAAATGATAGAGATAATTCTTAGATATTTTTTAGAGGATCTTAGTATTTTGAATTTTAAAATCTACTCTTCTAATCTTCATTCGGTAAGATATTCTTTGATCCATAACCTCTAAATAAGTTTCAGATTTGAAGTCGACGAAGAGATATGCTTAATTAGCAATTTTTAGATAAACCTCATATTTAAAATTGAAATCCCACAAAATCCAAAGTCAACCTTATCTTTATCCTTATCCATTCTTGTAGATATCTTGATTATCCAAAAATAAATTTGCCTAATAATAATCCCCATGGATTTTGATTCTGACTTAAGTGAAATGAGATTAAGTGTATTTCCTTAATACTCCCAATCTTGATTATCCAAAAATAAACTTGAACTTGATATGAGTTAATTTCAATGTTATTCTCCCAAACTGACTATCTAAATAACCTTCTAAAGAGTATAAGTTTTCTTTTTACTGAAGTCTCTGAACAAGTTTTTGAAGCATTGTACCAAATCTTCTTATAAAGCTTTTGAAATAATTTTTAAAGATTTTTAAACTATTCTCTTTTTCAGTCAACTTAGACCTTCTAAATAAGTTTCAAAAAACAACTTAATTTTACAATTTTAAAATTTCTGAGAACCCTTCGAATGCTTGCATTCTTGATGATTTATTGGCATTCATGTGTTTTTGTTATCATCAAAATATATGAGAGATATTTAACATTCTCTCCATTTTTTATGATAATAAAATACTTTTATAGAACAAAAAACGTAAACCAAACTGAATTGATATCCAACAATAGTAAAAAATTTTCACAATTACATAAACAAAATGTCATGCAGAGTGCATAATGCAAATGTTTTTGGTTTTTCTCCCCCCCTTTTTTGTTATCATCATATTATAAGATCATTAATGAACTCCCCTTTAATTTTTATAAACAGATAAAATCAATAAAAGTAAGAATAGAAATACTAGAGAAAAAGGCTCATAACAAAAGATCATACTGCATTGATTAAAAGAAAGATCATAACCAAGTCCATTGATTAACAGAAATAATAGAAACAAGTCCATAGAAGGACTTTTCATCAAGCAATAGAAGAATCAAACAAAGCTGAATTTAAAATACTGGACAAAGAGAAAGAAAATCATTTCTTCGATCTCTCAGTTTTCTTTCGAGCCCAAAGTTTAAATCTTCTATAATAGGTTGTAAGTGCCTTGTTAGGAGAAGGATTAGCTTCAGATGATGTTGCTAAAGAGGAAGTTGGTTCTTTGTTCTTGTCAGAGGTTGGTGTAGCTTGAGTTAGAATAGGGGTAGAGTCTTCTTTGGTAGAAGCAATAGAAAGAGTCTCTATCTTTCTTTTTGGAGGTATTTGTTCTTCAAGATTTAGAATAGGAGTAGCAATTTGAGGTGATTTTTCAAGAGATTGTAAGGAGATGACAGGAGTTTTATCTGAAGCTAGAATAGGGATGGAATCAGTTTAATCGGTTGGCTGAGTAGAAATAGCAAGAAAATGAGGTTCAAATGGTATGAGGGGAGTATTTAAAATAGTAATAGATGGTTCAGTGAGTGTGAGGAGAGGATGTAAGATAGGAAAAGATTGCTTAGATGGTTTAGTTGGTTGGGTCTGTTCATGGGGTTTAAAATGAAAATTAGTAGGATGAGCTTGGTCATCAAGATTGGATTTTGTAACAGTTTCTTTAACCTAAGCTTTAATAAATCTTTCATCCCTGTAATATGATCCTTGACTAACTTGCCAATAACTTCCTTAATTCCGTTAGAAAGTTGTTCAACAAAAGTTGAGCTTTTGCCTTGTTTAGAGTAAATAGGTTATGTCTTTGTACTTTCTGAATCAATATCTAATGGTGACCAAATTGCTTCCTTGAATTCTATCCTACCTTATCTTCTAACCAATTTTCCTTTCCTTTTTGGTTTCTTCTCAACAGGTTCCTTTCCTCATTTCGTTTTCTTTTCATTGTCCTTCTCTTCAATTATAATTACCTTTCTTCCAAGATTTGAAGGATGAACAAAAATGCCTCAATTATGTGAATGCTAAAGCTTGTCACTCACATAAATCCCCATCTACTTAAAAATTCTTTCTCTAAGCTTAATAGAATAAAAAGGACAACTTGCTTCAATTGGAATTTTCAATTTCTTGAAATTGAAGAGACTCATCAATAAGTTCCCGTATGGCCAAACATCTAAATGTTGCCATATGTGTCTTATCGTAAGTTTCATAACAACCACCTTTCACTTCCCTAGCATTGCTAAAACAACTAGTGTATCTTCTCTTGTTATAGAGGTTACACTACCCTTTCTAGGTAACAAAAATAAGTTGACAAATTTGTGTAAAATCCTAATTAACAGCTCAAATTTAGTACTGAAAATATCTCTTCCTATTCTTAACTTTACTCCATCATTCAATTATATAAAATAATTCTCCTTAGTCATCTATGTTAAGCTCTCATCCTCTTATACCTCTTTAATGTCGAAGCATTTTAGAATGTCCTTCTTCATTATTTCAATCTTTTGGCCTAGTACCATCGACGTCCACACTTCTTGATTTTTGTTATCAAGCTTCCTATAAAATTCTCCATATATCATTCCTCTCATATCAACCAAACCATTTAGACCTAACCCATCTAAATACTCTTTCTAGTAAAAACCATTCTTGTCAAATAATTCTAAATCTAATTAAAAAGAATCTTTGATGGATAGATTTTTACCTTTGATGGTGTATCTTTTCTTAGGTTTGTCTTTTGATTTGGAAGAGAGAATTGAAGTCTTTATTTCTGGTGACCTTTGCACATTCTTGGAAGATTTTGAAGTTTTCTTTACTAGAGTAATAACCTTAGACTTTTGGGGAGATTTCTTTGGTTTTGGTATAGGGGATCGTTTAGAAGGATTTCTTTTAGATATTCCTTTAGACGGTTTATTTAAGGGATCAGAGCCTTCAATGATTTTTTTTTGGATGAGCTACAATCTTGAACATCCTAAGCAATCTTTTAATTAACTTCTTGAATTGGTTCAGAATGTACCTTAGAATCGTTGTTTTGATTCACTTCTTGAATAGCTTCTTTCGATGGTTCATCACGATGTTTTCGGGTTAGGGTTTTTTTAGATGAATCTTGGTATTTTTCAGAAGGTGAAATAGGTTAAGGGTTTGTAAGGATGGTGGTGTTAGTTTCTTGTTCATCAAGAATAATGGGTTTTTTAGGATTATTTTGTACTTTGAATTAAATCCCCATTACGGCGATTTGGGTAGATTTTCTAGGTGCCATGAAATTTGAGTAAAAGAAAAAACACGAGAGAGGAAAGTGAAGAGCTTAATGAAATGAGAAGAAGAGAAATAAATAGAGGCTTTTATAAGATGGGAAGAATTGAACTACCAGAAATAATGGTCTTCAACAGTAAGAAAGTGGGCTAATTTAATGGACCACTAAAGACATGCTAAGATGTACTTCTTTTCGTTTGCAACAAATAGGAAAAAGAAGAAAACTTGCAATGTTCAAAATTGTAAAAATAAGTAAAATTAATAAGAATGCTCTTTAATCTAACAAAAAGGATTACAAACACCTATTTCATTATGAATAAATTCAAATCTTAATTTATCCAGAGGCTTTGCAAAAATATCAGCAAATTGACATTCAGTTAGGACAAAATCAACACTTATATCATTATTTGCTATAAGATCATGAATGAAATGGTGCCTTATTTCTATATGTTTTTACCTTAACTAATGAACTGGATTTTTTGTTAGATTAATAGCACTAGTATTATCACATTTTATAGGTATATTCTTATAACTTATTTCATAGTCATTCAATTGTTGTTTTAACCAAAGTATTTGTGCACAAAAATTTCTAATAGATACATATTTAGCTTCTATAGTTGAAAGAGCAACAGAATTTTGTTTTTTGGAATACTAAGAAACTAACTTATCCCTTAAGAATTGACAAGTTCCTAAAGTATTCTTCCTATCTACTTTGCAACTTGTATAGTTAGCATTTGAATATCCTATGAGGTCAAAATTTTCACTCTTAAGATACCAAATTCTTAATTTTGTAGTGCTTTTTATATATTTAAAGATTTTTTTAACTGTAGTTAGGTGTGTTTCAGTTAGTGAACTTTGAAATCTAGCACACACATAAGTACTGAACAAAATATCAAGGTATAATGCAGTTAGATATAATAAAGGTCCAATTAAGCTTTGATAGAGTTTTTCATTTACCTTTTTGCCAACCTTAGTATTCTCAAAACCAAATTTCTTCAATATTTGTATGGTGTAGTTTTCTTAGTGAATAAATATTCCATTCTTTGATTGTTTGATTTGTAATCCTAAGAAGTGTAATTCACCCATGAGTGACATCTCAAATTCTGCTTGAATCAACCTTGAAAATTCTTAACAATATTTTTCATTAGTTGCACTAAAAACCATATCATCAACATAAATCTGTACAACTAACATATCTTCTCCATGATATTTCATGAAGCGTGTAGTATCTACTTTTCCCCTTTGAAAGTCATTTTTAATTAAGAATTGACGTAGTCTTTCGTACTAAGCACATAGAACCTGTTTAAGTCCATACAAAGCCTTTTTTAACTTATACACATGATTTTATTTGAAGGGATCTTCAAATCTAGGGGGTTGATCAACATACACTTCTTCTTTTATAAAGCCATTTGGAGAAGCACTTTTTACATTCAAATGCAAGTAATAATCTTATAGCTTCTAACCTAGCAATAAGAGCATAGGTTTTATCATAGTTTATTCCTTCTTCTTGAAAGTAAACCTTAGCTACTAAGCATACTTTGTTTCTAATTATTATTCCATGTTCATCTAGCTTGTTTTAAAAACCATTTAATTCCAATGATTCACTTATTTTGAGGTCTTGGAACTAAACTCCAAACCTAATTTCTTTGAAATTGACTGAGTTCTTCTTGCATAGCTTAGATCCAGTTACTATCATTTAAAGCTTTATCAATTGAATGAGGTTCAACTTTAGATATTAGAGCGAAATGATTTTCAAAGTTTTGTAAGCTTAATCTGGTTCTTAATCTAAATCTAACTTTACCAATAATAAGTTCAAGGGGTTGATTAATTTTAAATTTAAGAGTTGATGGTAGAGTATGAAAATATTCAGAACGTTTTGAACGTGTTTCAACAAACCTGGTATTGGTGTCTAAAGAACCTTATGATTTAGGTTTTTTTTTTTTTTTTTTTGCATACATCAAGCATCTTTGAAGCTTCTATTGTTCCTTTTGAAGGAGGTTCTATCTTTCCTTCTTTTGAATCAAGACACAATGTATTCTTGTTATTTAAGACAAATGGAGTTTCATCGTCCAACTCTTTATGGATTGTTTCTTCAATAAATTTGACATTTATTAATTCTTCTACCACTTTTATTTCTCTATTGTATATTCGGCATGCCTTTGAGTTTAGATGGTAGCCTAGAAAGATGGCTTCATTAACTCTCTCTTCAAATTTTCTCAAGACTTTTCCTATTTTCTTAACAAAACACTTGCAACCAAATGTGTGAAAATATGAAACAATATGTTTCCTTCCTTTATAAATCTCATAAGCAATTTCATTTGTCAAAGGTCTTGCATATGCATGATTTATGATGTAATAAGTCGTAGAAACGACTTCTGCCTAAAGATGATAAGCTATATAACTTTCATTAAGTAGAATTATCGTCATTTCTTATGTAGTCCTATTTTTACATTTAACTACTCCATTTTGTTGTAGAGTATAAGGTGTAGAAAAGTTATGAGTAATTGCTTTTTCTTCACAAAACAAGATAAAATCTAAGAAAAAAAGCCCTAAAAGGTATATCCTATCCAAATGACGATAATGAATCTAAACTTAATTCCCTCAATGCATCAATAAGGACAAAAATCCAAAGCCCAATCATCCTTAAAAACATAAAGTCCTCATATCTATTCAAAAAAATCACATTATGAGCCCGAAAGCACAAAGTCTCCATACCCCTTCACAATCATACTTTAAACCTTCTTACCCATCCTAGATTACAAACATGAGGCCACTTGATAGGATTCATGGTATCAACTTAACCAAATGCCAAAGCCCAGCTCATCTACACTTCACTTGGATATCTCATTAGATTACTTATTTATGCTTATGTTATTAAAACTTCTTATTTCTGGTATTTTTTTCTAAATTACCCTCATGATTATTATGTATTTATGGGAATGCCACTAAGGCATCATTTTATTTACAAGTTTACCACTATGTATAAATATAATACATGTATATGATTTTAGACAAATTTTGGCATATTAATGAAAAGCCATTGAGACTTTTCTCTTGGAATACTCTTCTTGACCAACTCTTATTAATCACTTAGCAAAGATTGTGGTGAGTAACCCTATCACTTAGTTCGGTGAGTCATGTCCGATGGATCGTAGGCTGTATAGGATTTTGTTGATGTATCATATCTAGCTAGATACCTCACAGATTTACTAAAACCTCTCTTTTATTTTCTTATTCTTATTCGTTGTGGTGCTTATCTATGTGTACGACCCCAAAGATTGATAAGCTTCGTTATTATCATAGCATAGTTCTAATGAAAGAGCATGCTAGGTTTCGTGAAGTTTTTGTTCATATACTATAGGTGGCTGTTGTGCTCCTCTCTTAGCTAACAAAGTAAGTGTGTTCATTTACTTAGATTTTCTCTCGATTCCTCTTTTGGTTCATTCTCCTCAAGTGCCTTACTTTGAAATGGATGGGGATCATCAACTTCCATGTTTAGCTATCCTATGAGGGATCTTCCTCTTCATTCAACATTTAACTTGTTTTTCTTCTACCATTCTCTAAAATTCTTCTTCTATTATCACCCTTTCCAATTCTTCACTATCAGCTTCTTCTTCTATGGTTTCTTTTGAAATAGGAATTTCTAACTCTTCCTCTTTTGGCATGATCTCTTCAATAATCTCAAATTCCTCATCAACTTCGTATTCTTCAAAATCTTCAATCTTTAAATGATCTCTCTTACAATTGTTACAATCACTATCAGCTACATTTACATCTTTTGACTTTCCACTAGATGTACTAGCTTGTGTGTTTACAGATGCTTTTATCATTACTTGCTCTAAACTAGCCACCTCCCTTCTCTTTGAAAGGATATCTAATTGCTTGACATGATTAAGTAATTTTGAAAAACGATGATCCAATTCCTACTATTTGAGTCTTGCTTAGAAGGGCACAAGTGGCATGTATGATTTTACTTCAAGGTTTTGTCTCTCATATACCTTTGCTTAAGCTTTTTTCTACTTCTCTGATGACTTTGAATCTAGAGTAGGAGCTGAATCTATTTGTTTTAGTTTAGGTAATTGCTTCCCATTTCTCAATTCATTGCTTCTAATGGCTTCAACAAAACAATTTTCTCATGGATCATGAACTCTTAAATTCTTCCCAAAAGTAGTTGTAATATATGATTCAACTGACTCTATACATCAATTATAGTTGCCTCTTTAGTAGCTAACCTTCTATTGGTATCATTACTATACATTTCCTTAGAGTTTTACTGAGTAGTTGTAAACCCCAAAATTTTTCTACCTAACATCTGAAATGGACTCAAGTATGTTAGGTATTTCTAGGAGTTGACAAGGCTAGTGAAATTGAAAACCCTAAAATAACTAATCAATTGTGTATAAAATTTTTTTATCCCAAAGATACGTAAACACTAAAGATTTCATCCAAAAGTGATAAAAACTATAAAACTATAACTTTAAGGATATAAAAGTACTAATTCACCATAATTTATGCTCAAACCCTAATTGATAATATAACCTTAATATTATACCAAATCATTGGTAAAAGATTAAAGATAACTTTTAATCATTCATAAATACATATAATACTAAAGTAATCCCTTAGAAACCAAGATATTGCATCATAAATCACATTCATCTTCTAAGTATATAAATAGGTTAGTATTATATAGAGTTAAGAGTTTAGTTGATGCTTGTGTTACATGTAGTAAGTATTAGTAGTAAGTATTAATATCCTAAATAACACTTTTCATGATAATTATATTAAGTGGCCTACCAAATGATTTATATAGGACATAAATACCTAAAGGAAGATCTCATTACCTATCCTTACTAATCATTTCACTAAACCTCATGTTTCCTCTCATTTCCCCTAATTCTTTCATTATGTCACTTAGATTACATGTAAATTTGAAATGTTGACCAAGTCAAAGGTTGACTAAGTTAACATATTGAAAAGTCAACAAAATGTCATTGTCATCTAGAAAATTCTTTCCTTTCTCTTTAGCTTTCTACTCATTTTTCTTTTCCAATTTTACCCCTCCTTTTTGCCATCCACTCTCCTCTTCACTTAGACCCCACTTGTTTTCAACTTTTCAAACATAAAACAATACAAAACCAAGTCCTTTTCTTCATCCCCAAACTATGAGCTTTCTCCTTTGCTTTGTCACTTTCAACTTTTCCAATTTGACTTTCACAACTCTACTTGCCAATACAAACCAATAACACATATGTACTAGATTTCGTTTTCATATTACAAGTAAGAGAAAGGTATGTTATTATGCAATTTCTTATCTTATTTAGTAGTTAGATGAATAGGATAGGTTAGTGTAGGAAACTTATGTGATATGTGCATATGTGTTGTTGAGAGTGGAAGTTCTAATTTTTATGCTTAGAAGTATAGGAATCCTTAGATAATTAGAAGAAGAATATATGTACATATGTTTAAGTATGTATATATAAGAGTATACTTGATAAATACATGTATGAGGACACTTATACATATGTACTCATTATGTACATAACCAAAAAAGAGGTATATACTAACTATATATATACATACCTTGCTAAATATACCCTTAAAATGTAAAAATATGAAATTTGTGAAGCTTTCTTAAGAGACAACATTAGGCACACGAAAATACGTATAAAAATACCTATGTCATCGTATGTGTATATGGGTATGTGAATTAGTATACGTATAAGTACACAAGCATACATACAAGTATATTAGAAGTATAAGTATATATATAATATATGTATAAAGTGTATGAATACATAAAGATAAGAGTAAATGTGCAATGGATGATGTAAGCAAATGATAACGTAAGCAATAACATAATCAAATGATGATATAAGCGATGTCATAAGCCTTTAAAATAATAATATATAAGATCATTTAAGTACAAGAATTAATGGCTAATGAAATCATTAACGACTAAAATAGAACATAAAACTAGCCAATAAGAATAATTAAGCTTCAATAGTTAGAATTTCAATAAATTTAGTCTATATAAAAAAAATGGGTTTTAACATCCAAAACAGATATCATCGTATGAATGTATGTTTGAAAACGATGAAAAACGACTATAAATTTGTGATATAAAAAATAGAATGAAAAAGTTACATACGATTAATGATAAAGTCTAATTAGATAAAAATTGATAGTAATCTAAGTAGAATTAGGTAAATAGATATCTATATTTATTTGTTAATTTAATTGCTTACTATCGTTATTATATCGTAATGATCAGGTGATCTTAACGTTGGCGAGGATCGCCCAATTGATTACTATGACTAGAGCGAATCATCATGGCCGAGTGAGTATTTAACTTATGATTCCATGCTTGTTTATGATTGCAGATAGTGGACTTAAATGATATTGTTAATTGATTGTTGTGCGGGGTCAGAAAATGCTTATGCATGTTAGTATGTACTGAGTTGTAAATTTATCTTAATTATGAATGATTCTTTATTTGTTGCATGGTAGTATAGATAATGATTGTGTGTACTATTAGATGGTCACATCATAATTGGACTTAAACATACTTAGCTTATAAGAAGGAACTGGTACATGCATCAACACGTACTGTATAGACATAATTCCAATCGTCACATCATACGAAGGTAGAGAGAGGCCATTCGGAGGTTGTTATTATAAATTTATTGGTTCTGTACTATGCACTCATACAAAATAACTTACCCTGGCTTGTGGGAATACTAAGTGTTGGAGGCACCAACCGCCTAGCTAAGGGTCGAGTCTAAAGGCCTTCGTTTAGGGATGAGTGTGGATTATGAGGGCCCACTCACGATTATATTAGAACTTGGTTTTATGAAAATGAAAAACTTGTTTGATTTAAGTACAAAACGTAGAGTTCCATAGCAATGTAAGTTGTAGTATAATACTTGGATCTGATTGGTGCCGTATATATTTCAACCTTGATTTTAGAGAGCGTTAAATCTGAGTTACATATATAGACTAGTTAACTATATGTATTGTTTGGCATTCTATTTGTTCATTCATTCATATACTTGAATATAATATATTTATAACTTGCTTGTGGTGTGGCTGAGGATTTTGTTCACTAAGCTTAAGCTTACACCCCCTTAGAATTTTGCTGCAGAATGACTTATTTGTTGAGGTTAGCTAGAGGATGCCATAGGTTAGCTTAGGGACCTAAGCAAGAGTGAGTCATCCAATGTGTTGAGAGAACTGATTATGTACACTTTTACTTATGTACTTTCGTTTTATCAGTAATATAGCCTTAGATGTACTAAATTACTACTTAATGTAAACTTTGTAGTTTAAATTTTATATAAATATATTTGTGTGATGATATCCTTTAGATTTTATATTCTTGGGAAGCTACTGGTTATAGAGCCTTATATATTGTGTGAAGAGTTCATGATTGGAAGGGTAACTAATCAGGGGTTCTTCATATAGTATATGACATCTGCCACGACTAAACCGTCTTCAATTTGTGACAGCAGCTCACTAATTGATTGACTCTTTTCACTTGAAAATGAACTCCTAGGTAGCTCTACTTTCATGTATTCATGCATCTCATCCATTTGATTAAACTTAGGGGAACCCATAGAATCTTTTGTTACAATTTTGGGTTTGCTTTCTCGACATAACTGTGCATCCTTCTTACATGTGTACCAATCATCTTATTGTTTCTCTTTAGTGTATTGGTTTAGTTTTGTGACTTTTTATATCTTCTAAGTAAGTATTTCCAATTAAGTGGAAATAAATTTGAATTAGCCTTTTGTTGTACTAGGCATATCCTCTGTCGGTTATTCTTTTCACTATGCCAGATAATTGATCCTACTGCCATATCTTCAATCAATTGGAATGCTTCTCCAAGGCCCTTGTTCATCAAAATACCCCCTTGTAGTAGCATTAATTATTGACTTCAAGTATTCTAATAGACCATTATAGAAAATCTAGAC
Organism: Lumnitzera racemosa; assembly: GCA_024138005.1. Taxonomy (NCBI): domain Eukaryota; kingdom Viridiplantae; phylum Streptophyta; class Magnoliopsida; order Myrtales; family Combretaceae; genus Lumnitzera; species Lumnitzera racemosa. The sequence continues at coordinate 47,607,659 of JAMXBC010000002.1, forward strand.
TTGTAACCAAGTTGGTAATCCATGGTATGGATGTCTTCTTAACATCTCCTCATATCATTCCTACTCTTCATACAAAGACTCTCCATCATATTAACAAAACATGGTAACGTCATTCCTCATCTTCATTGTTTTGCATGAAGGGAAAAATCTTGACATAAATGTCTAGGCTAATTGCTCCCAAGTAATGATATAATAAGGTGGCAGAGAATATAATCAGCTTTGGGCTTTATCTCTTAAGGAGAATGGGAATGGCTTTTATCGAATAACATCTTCAAAAACACCTTTGAAGAAAACTTCTTAGGTGTTCATTTAGATCTTCTAAAGCACTTCCATTAAACTAGTTCATTTGCACCATTTGTATCAATGTGGGTTTAAGCTCAAAATTGTTGGCTTAGATAATAAGCTATGTTATTGCTGGTGCAAAACCATCCATGGTTAATATGGTATATTCCCATAAAGCTTTGTGGTTTCCATTCCTATTACCATTATCATTCATCCCATTACCATTCACATTACCATTTTGTCCATTAAATCTATTTTGATATTCTTCTCCATTCTTATCAACCACATTTACACCAATTCCTACACCAACACCGTATCCATTTCCTTCATTCAAATTCTCTGTCTCGACAATTATTCTTCTTTCTTATAGTTGTCTATGAAATGTTCTATTAGCTTCAAGATCAAATAACAATTGAAAATCATCATTTCCTCTTGGTGTAAAACAATGGAGGCTTTGGAATTTCAACACAAGGGTAATCCCGAAAGGCTAAATACAAAGGGTTTCAATAATCCCAACCTAATACAGTCTTATGGCAAGAGGTTTATCTCTTCTCCAAACAACTAGTTGAACCGTCAATAGCTTCTTTAGAAGTCTTACAAAGCAATAAAAACAACGCAATAAATTGTTCTTAACAAAATAAAGATGTAATCTACTTTAAGCATGCAAAACTAACTTTAACTACAACTAAATCTACTCTACTCTAAACCTAGTCTTAAAGAGAGATACTAATATAATATTAGCCAACTTTTACTTTCCTTGCCTTCCTTAGCAACAATGCCAAAAACTTGGTGTTGCTATCTCACTTCCACTAATGTTTTATACAAATAAGAATTTACCCCTTCTCTAAAATAGTGGATGTTATGCTATAATGGACTCGCTTGTGGATAGAAATGCATAAATTTTAGTGGAAATTGTGAATAAATGACAAGCATACCAATCTATTGATAGTATAGGGAGAGTAATTAAGATTGTATTTTGCAGTGAAGAAAAGAATAGAGTTTAGAAAGATAATTAAGTACTAGATTATATTATTTCTACTCTAATCTAGGCAACCAATTGAGCAATTTTAAGGGAAAGAACATGTGAGTCATCTAAATATAAGTAAACATCTATAATGGAAATAGGCGTGGATTTTAGCAATTTCTTGATATTGGGATGTGAATTTTTCTATAAAAGATATATAGATAACGAGTAAACAATCATCTAAGATTGTTGTAGCCATGCTATTAGAGCATTTATGATAGTTCAAATATCGATTTTACTTACACTCATAAAATTTATCCAACTTTAGTTTCATAAATTCTATTTCATTGGAAGGGCAATGTATAATCAATATCTTATCTATACTATCAATTAGCTATTTAAGTCCCATTACTACTTAAATAACTATGTTAGAATTCATTTCTCATTCCAACGAATTTTTAACGCTAAGTGACTACAAGGATTTAGGTCCTTATTCTCAAGAATTACCAATTCAAATTAGAAATCTTAGGTTCTATTTGAGGTTTTCGAATCCTATTATGGTATCTAGACTTCATTAAGATTACAAGGGGGAAGGCCCAATGTGTGAGAAATGTTATCTAGCTTGAGATTAACCCAACACGCGAGTTATACCTAATTACACCATAGAACTAAGTAAAATTCCAAATTTACACTATCACAATAGAAAAACATCAATAACTGTAGCTAATTCATCATGTTCACACACTACCCATAAGCATAATAAGCTCTATTTATCACATCCATGGAGAATAAACATTTAACACATAATACATATGGATATGAAAATGAATATTGCATTAAGCATTGAAAAAGTATGAGAAACATTACAAAACCAAGCTCCTTAACCTCAACAATGGAGTTCTTCAAGGTTTTCACAACAATCTCTACAGATGCAATGGAAATCCATAAGCCCAAACCTTTAAAATAGTTAAAATCTACTAAAAGTTTACGCTGCGGTCATGAAAATATAAGAAAACTCCATGGAAACAATAAAACCATGCAAAAAGTAACCTAGGATGGCCTAAAGAAGAGAGAGTGGCAGAAACTAGAACCTTAAACCCTAGAAAATGCTAAGCTAAATCTATATAAAATGAAGAAGAAGAAGTTTTTATATTAGGTAGGTACCTGCATGATGGTAAGTAAGGGTATCGTCATGATCATGGATACGTGTCAGGTGATTCCCCTCTTTCTTTTTAATGAAATGGCATATTTTTGCTTTAGGAGTATAGTATACCATCATGACGGTAGATAGGTACCATTATGTTGGTATACCCTCATAGTTTTGCTACTTGACTTGATTTTGTTCAAGGTACTATCTTAACGATCGATGGGCTTACCATCATACCCGTAGTTTTAACTCTAAGTTTTCTCCTCTTTCTTTTTTCTTTGTTTTCGGCTTCTTGAATTGGAGCTACCATGATGGTTTCCCCGGGACCTACAAGATCAAATACGAAGAGCTTAAATTATTTAAATATATGTTACTTTAGAGCATCAAAACATAAAAATATGAATTATACTTGTGTTGAGAAATTATATATCATTTTAATGAAAATTCATATACTTTTGCTAAAAAATCTACTGAATCACATATAATTGTTTGAGAAATCCTTTAGATAAGTGTGTGGTTTCATGAACTTATCAACACATGAGGACCACGACTTAAGGTTTTGAAATTGTAAATGAGAGCTTTGAGAAATTTCTGGTCTTTACTGTTGTGTATCTTGAGGTGGTTGAGCTTTAATAAAGTATAATTAAGATGAAGTTAAGAAAGGAGTCAACAGTTAGAGAAGACTTGGTCTGGTTCAAGTCAAAGCTCGATTAGCAAAGGATGTTTAGATTCCTCTTTAGGTCGGTTATCTTGCAGCTTAGATTGGATAAAGGTCTAACACTGGTCTGCTCGAAAACTACTAGATCATGATATGAGCTTAGTAATAGATAGGAGGTTAGTTGGCAAGTCGGCACTTTTGCTTAGAAGCTAAGGAATTATGTTAGTCCATATTAGAGTTCTTGGGTTGGTAGAAATGTAAAAGGTGGATGTTAAGATAGGAGGCCTCATCTTGAATGGGGTTTCAAGATAGTATTCTTCATGTGAGCCTATGTAGTCCTCTAATTTGGTTATGTATGACTAGTCCAATGAGTTAATTCCTATCATCTACCTAGGGGTCAAAAAGATTTGCCCTCAAATCCGAAGAGGACTCTTACTCTTGTCCTATTCTAGCATATGCTAGGTCTTCTTCAAGTTGGTAGGGAATTAGGTTAGATACATTAATGGTGGCAAAACATTGTAGTTCTTAAGTAATACAATCTGGTAAGTATTGCGGTTGATCTTCTTTAGGACTTTGAATGGACTATCAGCTCATAGAGATAACTTACTCTGTCTCAGGTATGGAAATTATTCCCAATTAAGGTGAATCTATACTAACTTGCCTAATCTAAAAGAAACAGTTTGGTGGCTACAATTATCAATCTCTTGTTGGTACAGATTGAACTTAGCAATCCTTACCAACTAATGTAGTTCTTGTATTTCTTAGACTCAAGCGACTCCAAATTGACTCTCTTTAGCAGCTACGAGGGTACTAATCAAATCTAGGGTAATAATGGGATTGAAGCCATGGACAACCTCGAAAGGAGTTTTCCCAATGGAACTATGGATAGTTCGATTATATGCGAACTCCATCACTGGATAGCATTCTATTCACCACTTTAGTCTAGCATTTAGTCTAAAGTTAGCTATTAGAAATAAATACAAGTTTAGTCTCAAGTCTTCTCTAAAGATTCTTCTAAAAATAGCTCAAGAATTTGGTATTCCGATTTGAAATAATTGTCTTCGATACTCAATGTAGTTAGACAACTTTCTGCAAAAATAAATCACCAATATATAAAGCATCATTAGTTCGATGACACGGAATAAAGTGTATAATTTTGCTAAAGCAATCCACCACAACAAAGATTAAATTCTTTCCTCTAGATGTCTGGGGAAACCCTTGGACAAAGTCTATGCTGAGGTTAGCCTAAGGTGAGGTTGGTATATGTAAGGGCATATACTGTCCATATGGTTCTCTCCTTCTCTTGGCCCTTTTGCACACTTCACAACTACCAACTACCTTATGGACATTCTTGGCCAAACTAGGGCACAAAAACTTTTCCTTCAACAATTCGGTTATTTTGGTCTCTCTAAAATAACCAAATAATCCATCACTATGAGCTTTCCTAACCAATAGCTCATTTATGGAACAACTCGGTATACGCGACCTTCTTTCTTTGAACAAATAGGCATCCTTAAGATAATATCATCCAACAGCAACTCCTTCTTTACATTATTCAAGAACAGGGCTAAAATGGGGGCCGTGATCATATTGTTCGGTGATGAGTAAAAATCCCAATAATATCGTCTGTAGGGTGGTTAGCAAGGTTTGTTGACATGATAAGGCATTTGTGACTACATTAGAACTTCCTTTCTTGTGTCAGATCATATAAGGAAACCCTTCAGTAAATTCTAGCCACTTTGCTTGCTTTTTCAAAATTTTGTTTTGACTCCCAAGATGCTTTAAAGACTCATGGTCACAAACTCTTAAGATAATAGATAGTGTTGGCCAATAGTAAGAGCTCATAAAATTGAGTATAACTCTTTCTCATACCAACAATAGTTCAATGTGGTACCATTGAGTTTCTCACTATGGTACGCAACTCATCATCATTCTTGCATCAAGACTGCACTAATACCAATCCTTGATGCATTGCATTCCAATTCAAATGGCTTGTCAAAATTTGGCAAGGATAAGATAGGGGTAGTAGTAAGTTTTTCCTTGATTTTCCTAAAGCTCTACTAAGCTTGGTCATTCCATCAAAATCCTTCACTCTTTTTGGTCAATTTAGTCAAGGGGATTGCAATTATATTGAAGTTTTTAATGGATCATCTATAGAAGGAAGAAAAACCATCAAAACTTAGTAATTCAGTGATATTCTTTAGCGTCAGCTACTCTAAAACAACTTAGAGTTTTTCCTCATCTACTTAGATTCTTTCCCTTGATATTGTATACCTAAGAAAAAACTACATCATTTTGGTAGAACTTACGCTTCTTCAGGTTCCTATATAACTTCTTAACTCTTAAAATGTCAAAAACACCTTAAAGATGTTGAACATGGTTGTTTAGGTTGACACTGTACACTAATATGTTGTGAAAGTACATAACTACACAACTTGTGATCAGTAAATACATCACATGGTTCATAAGTTGCATAAATGTGCTCGGTGTAATTGTAAGTTTGAATGGCATAACTAAGCACTTACAGAGGCAGTGCTTCATCTTGAAAGCAATCTTCTATTCATCATTAGGTCTTATGCGAATTTAGTAGTATACACTTTGCAAATCAATCTTTGAGAATATATTGGCATCATGAAGCTCATCTAAAATGTCATCGAGCCTCAGTATTGGGTATCCATACTCGATTGTAATATAGTTTATAGGTCGATTTTCGATGCACATGTGCTATGAACAATCCTTCTTCAAGACTAGTAAAGTTAGCACAGTACAAGGACTCATGCTCTCCTTTACAAAACCTTACCCTACCAATTCCTCCATTTGCCTTTTCAGCTTCCTAGACGACTTAAGATTCATTCTGTAGGAAGGTTGATTTGGTATAGTTGCATCTAGCTGTAGATTAATACAATGTTCAATTCTTTGGACTAGGGGTAGTCCCTTAGGCAATTCTTTAGGGAACAAGTTAGAAAATTCATCAATTAATCTTTAGATCTCATTAAGAACATCTTCAAGATCTCTTAACTCTAATAGTCTTCTAATCAATAGAAACATAGGCTCATTCGCCCTCTCAATAGCTCGAGGCTCTCTTTAGCTCATCACAAAAGCTTGCTTATTATTAACTCGAGTGACCTAGTTATGGGTCTCGTTCACTTGGGTTGGTGTCATAGGATGCAATATAATCTTTTTTCTATCCTTAACAAAGACATAGGTGTTCTTATATCCATCTTGAGTAACATGCCAGTTGAACAACCAAGGTATTTTGACTAATATGTATGAAGCTCCCATAGGGACAACATTACACATCACTTCATCTTTATATACATTCCTAATACTAAAAGGTATTATTACTTATCCAGTGACGTGTAAAGTATCCTTATTGTGAAACCATTGTAGCTTATAAGGTTATGGGTGCTTAGAGGTTAACACTCAAACCTCTACACAAAAGACTGTGCAATAACATTGGTACAACTCCTTCTATCTATAATGATGGTGTATAATTGTCCCTTGATGATACACTTTGTATGATGGTGCACAACTGTCCCTTAATGGTACACTTTGTATGGAATAAATTTTTTCTTTAGTCTTCCTTAGAGCTTGGCAAGGAGCATAGCACTCATCTCAATACTAAGGTCATCACTTCTCGCTAGTTGACGTAGATATAGGTCTCCTTTTCATCTTTGGTTTCAACTCTCCTAGCATGCTTCTCTTCCTTTGGCTTACTCTCACCAGTGTTATCTACTACTTCTCCTCAAAGCATCATAGCACATCGGTTGGGACAATCAGTAACCATGTGTCCAAAACCTAAGCATTTTAAGCATTTCACCTCACTTGACTTATGTCTAGAGGGCTATCCTTTCTCATATGTCTTTAGGGTCGACTTATCCATAGCTCAACTCTTCTGGCTTACTTAGCTATCATTAGGCCCATTAAGTTTTTCCTTGGCTTGGAGGAATCTCCATGGCTCAGCATGAGTAGGTTAGTATGGAATAGAAGCTTGGGAAAAAGTCAGTCTAAGTCAACTCAGAGCATTTCTCCTTTACTTTTCAAACCTTTATGCTACTTTAATGACCTCCTCCAATGTATGGAACCTCTATACTTCCACAATGTTGTGAATATTATATTTGAGTCCGAAAATGAACCTCAACACTATGCAAGCCTTAAGTTCTCCACATTTACTTAGATCATCAATATCTGAAATTCTCTCACATAGTCATCAACAGATTGATTTTCTTGACAAAGCTCCTACAACTTAGCAAATGTGTCTTGCATTTAAATCTCGGGTACAAATCTTTCCCTTAACAATCTCTTCATCTCTTCCCAAGTTTGCATACCTTGTCATCCATCTCTTACTCTAGCTGCATTCAAATTCTTCTACGATATAGTAGCATATTTAGAGAACTCAAGTGCAGTAAGTCAAACCATAATTGCATCTATACACCCATAACAGTAAAAAACCTTCTCTTTCTACTCTAAATATTCATCTACATCTGTACTTCTACTAAAGAGTAAGATTTGGACCTTGACATTGTTAAGCCCTTGAAGAGCTTGGTGTCCTTACTCTTATGCCTTATAATATTCAACCACTTCTTCTTCTTCTCCTTCATTCCCTAAATCTACATCCTTAATATCATCCTTAATCTCCTCTAATTCTAATCCTTTTTTAGTAGCTCGATTTACAACTTCTCTAACTTGATGGGGTTGAATTGGGGCGATTAGCTCAGCCACCTTAGCCCTATCATCTCTTAGGAACATTCATAGGTAAGTTATGATGAGATGCACCTTATGCTTGTTACTTGTTGACATACAGTGCAATAACCAGACTCTCAATAAGATTTGCAAGTTGGTCAAGTTTATTATTGATTGACCCAAGGGTTTTACTACCATTTTGACCTCAACTATCATGGATATTACTACTTAGGTCACCAATAACACCTTTAACACTTGAATCTAACATAATGTAATACTTCTCCAACAAATTAACAATATAATACACAACAAACACTTCTACTTACTACCCAAAACCTTACTAATATACTTTAACAACTTTAACACCCAATACACATTTGAATACAATAGAAATGGACTTGCTTTGTTTTTGTAGTGGTAAATAGAGTAAAACAGAATAACAACAGAAACTAAACGTACCAATCCATAAAACTTCACTACATAGCTCACAACTTCAAAACTTACTTCACTTAAATACACTGTAGTAGCTACAAAAGGAACATAGCAGTCACTAATAGTAAACATGAACCAAAAGATGTTCACATGGAGAAGTACCACAACAAAAGGGAATGAAAGAAAACAAAACGAGGATTTGCAAATCTAGTCAGCTACCAATCATATATGATACACTAATTGATCCTATCTAGCCTACGATTAGTCGAATGTGACTCATTGGTTTAAACTATAGGGTTACTCATCACTACTCCTTGCTAAAGGGAATACATTAGAGTCATAAGATAAATGAGAACATTAAGGTTACTTAACAAGGAAACTTAAAATAGTTGATCAAGTAATGTTTCTTACATATAAAATAGATGGGGTTTATATACTAGCCCCATTAGGGTTATAAGGCATACATGGAAAAGACAAAAGGGTAATTTATACATGGAATATATGAAATATACTAAAAAGGGTAAAAGAGATAAATAGTATTATGTATGGAAAAAAGTAAGGAATCCTTCTAGATTGTTATGCCCGAAGATATGTATTACATGGTAGTTAGCGATTTGGGATGCAGCTAGTCTTTACTAAAGTGTAATCTTAAGGTAGGTTAACCTTAATATAGTGCAATTCGGCTGTAGTCAGGAAGTGAGTCAGTAGTTAGAGAAAACTTGATTTAGTTTAGATTAGAGCTTGATCACTAAAAGATGTTTAGATTTCACTTTAGGCCGGGTGTCTTACAACTTAGCTCAAATAGAGGTTTAATGCTGGTGGGCTTGGAAACTAATTGGATCATGATATGAACTTGGTAATGGATAGGGTTTACTTAGCAGGTGGACTCTTCTGCTCGGAAGCTTGGGAATTGTGTCAATCTATACTAGAGCTTAGTATTCAGGTTGGTAGAAATGTGAAAGGTAGATGTCATGATAAGATTCCTCATCTCAAATAGGGCTTCGAGCTAATGTTCTTCATGTGAGCCCTTATAGTCCTCTAATTTGGCTTGATGTGAGTGGTCCATCTAGTTGATTCCAATCATTTTTTTTATGTTTCTTTTTTGGTAGTTTTCTAAATTATTTTTTTCATTTTTTGTATTTTTCAATTAGGACCCTTTTATTAGCAAAGGGAAATTTAAAAAATTATATAGGGAAAAAATGAGTTCTTTACAACTACGCCTTTTATGATGAAATTTGGATAAAACTTTACAACAAAACAAAAGGAGAGACTATGAGACCTTGGTCATTGACCAACTATCAAAGACTCAGAATGGTGGCATACTCCTAATAAATATATAACTTAGAAAATGTGACTTAAGAAGTGAGGAAATGAAGTGTTTATAAGAGTTATGAGTCATGAGTACCACATAAAATAGTCATACTTGCCTGAAATCGGTAAATTTAAGGTTTCAAAAAATATTTTTGGAATCAAATGAATATTTAATATAAGATCTAAAAAATGAAAAGAAATACCTTGGTAAATTTTATTTTGTAAAATTAAGTCAGTAAATTATTTAATTTAGTAAAAAAAAAATTTTTTACTGGTGATGAAGCATTTATGTTGTATACTCGAAACACGAGACCGAGTTATATTAAGGCCATAAAAAAAAAAGTTAACCTATAGAAATAATTATGTTGGGTAAATTGGGAATAAAATAGTAGTACAAATGCTCTATATATAAGTGTAAACCCATAATTTGAAATGGTAATATATTATGTAAAAATATAACTAAATTAGTATTATAATTTAGGTAAATGAAAATAGTAAAGGATAGCTATAGGATGAGCTAAACCAAAGAATTGGAGCATGTCAAATTAATGATATAGTCTAAGGATACCTCAACATGGATTAGATAATAAATAAAAAAAGAAAAAAGAAAAGAAAAGTGCAAAAGTAGGAAAATTATCACATGAAAATCTTCAGTTAACCAAGGGCCATCCCTAAATTTGTGGGAACTACTTCTTTTTGAAGTTTGGTTAGTTTAAATGTGGGGAAAAATCTGGAATAGTGAAGGAAGTAAGAGGAAAAAAATTCAACAAAATTTTATTGAAAATAGGGCAAATTAGGAGAAATTTGAGTTCCTTAGGTTAGCTACTACCTAGAAATGAACCCAACAAATTGGAGATATAAGAGGTAGTGCCAACTTAGGAAGACATACCCCCACCTCTAGATGGTGGATGGAGTTCCAAATAGTGGTAAGTTTCAGTTTTGTTTAATTTTGATTCTAATTTTCTAAAAATAGCAAACAAGCTTCTAAAATTACAATTCTTGGTTTTCCTCAATATTTTAATGTAAGGAATTCAAATATGCAACTGGATTTTCCAAGTTCACTGTCAAAATATGAGTTCCTTAAGAAACTAGACCAAAAACAAACTTTCATTTTGATTTTCAATGGTCTAAATGCTATTATTTTGATCCTAAAATTTATGCACAAATATTTCAACATGTCTACTTTAATCCATAAAATGAGATATTGAAATTTCAAAAGATGAATTTTAGGGTTTTTCCTATCTAGTATACTTGTGGCTGAAATTTACTAAAATAGGTATTTGATTGAGAAGTTATGTCTTCAAGTACTAGTTTATTATTGTATTTGGGGTTTGAGGTGTTGTGTTAGAGTGTGGAAATTGGTGTATGGATGCTGGAATTGTGAGATTTGATGATTCAAAGAATGTTTTGTGCAAGTCAAAATATAAGTCAAAAAGTGCATAATGTATAGTAGTAGGGAATGTAAACTAGTCTATGTACAAAACGTATGTTAGAAACTAATGCATTCGTTGATTGAATGTTGGATATGTATAAGTATTCTTACAATAAATTTCTATGTTCTTTAGGTACCGTTAGTGAAATAGATAACCTAAATAGTATATTATAACAAATTAGATGTTTAATAAGTGTTTTATTAATATTTTATATATTAAGATTAGAATAGTGTGTTAAAGAAAGGAGACAAAATAATACCTATGTGAGGTTGAAGTAGTTAGAAACTACAAAGAAGGTTTGCTAGAATGTATAGGGCATAGTAAAAAACTCGGTCAAAATGTATCCAAGAACAAAATTATCCTAAAAAGAATGATACTTAGATCTAAACCTTAAGTGTAAGTTAGTTATTGATTTTGTTTATACTTGATATTTATTAGCTTAGATATGGTACGCATCTTCTTTAGGAGGTATGTTCATGGAAAGTCTTAGGGATAAGAGTAAGACTTAGGGAATTTGCTAAGTAACCTAGGGAAGTTGATATTTCTATTTTTTTCTAAAGTAAACCTATGATTATTTGACTTGGAGTCAATTGTGTTGTAAACTACAATGATGTGCTAAATTGTTTAAATACACGATTTTTTTTTAAATGTACGTTAACTAGGTGAAGTGTTTCCTCATTATGACTAATTTGTCGATGTGCATTATTTCTTGGAAAACTTGGAAAATTAATTGTCCTTCAGGGTGTTCACCTAAGGGAACCGCATATGAAGGGATAAAATGTAAAGTTAAGATACGAAGCTAGAAATTATGATAATTAAGATGCTTATGTTATGGAATCTCTAATTCATGCTTGATGCTTAGTTATTGTACTATTTACTGTATTCATGGCATGGCATGAAAGGACTTACGGGTCAAGTTTCTAAATGCTTGAATATTACTAAACTAGGTTTTGAGCATATAGAATTGTATTGCTCAACTTATGCTAGCTACGATGTGTAGTTTCAACTAAGTTGGCTATGTTTTGGATTTCCAAACCATAATAAGTAGTTTCTATTTTACTGAGTTGGGTGTCCTACTCCTAAATAGCTCCTTCTTACCATAGGTTCTTAGATGTTGTATCCAAATGCCTGATTTGAGTTAACTAAATTAGATGAGTTGTTAGGCCGAGCTAGAATATCTTTGTCGATGCATGTCATATACATGAGCATGGCATACACTTGTTGCATTTGCATTGCTTAATTGGGAAACTATAAGATAATGTAATTGGGCTACCTACTTGAATGATGTAATTGTTTTATTATGCTTATTGTTGTGTATTTATCCACTTTTACTCAACTCATAGTAGTTGAGGGGATAAGTTTTCTTATCCTCAAGTTATAAATGAATAGATAGAAGAAGTTATTAGAGTGATAAGGAGACTTTAAAAACAATGTTGAAAATGGGTTCTTAAGAGAAGTTGTTGATACACAATATGGCTTGAGTACATGGAGATAGCTTTTCAGGAAAGCAATAGGTGTTACACTTTCACCAAAGGTTTAATATAGTTGTTGTAGTTTGAAAACGTGTATTTGTAAAACAGTTACTATGTTTTATAGAAGTGTGTAACTATGATACTCTGGGTATGGCTCATTAATGTGAAAGCTTTCACTATTGTTTATCTTATTGAATGAGAAATGGTTTGAAAGTAATTATTTATGGAACAAAAGAGCAAGTTGAATATAGATTCTACCTTATCCTTAACTTAAGGATGGTAGTAGCAAACTATCTTTAAGTACCAAGAGTTTGAGAAATATTTTTAAGTAGACACCTAGAAAGTGAGGCATTATAAAGACACCATTCCTCCCCTCCCCCCCCCCTCCCTTCCAAAATCTCTGTAGCTTATGATTCCTATAAGAAAGAGAGCTCTTACAAAAAATTGATCAAGAGTTGGAGGAGATTGAAAGAATGGTATGAGTAGTTTTTTTAGGAGGGACAAAGGGCTCCTCAATGAGCTAATTCACTCTATGAAGGGGTTAGGCTCCTTTTGGCAAGCTCATAATCCTAAAGGGGATGCATAGTACTAAAAAATATCGTAAGGGTGAGAGAAGGCTCCTTAATGAGCTAATTTACCTTAAGAAAAGCCTAGGCTCTATTTGACAAGTTCATAATCCTAAAGGGGATGGATAGTTTTAAAGACTATCCTAATGATTGAATAAGGCTCCTTAATGAGCCAATTTTCCCTAAGAAGAGGTCAGGCTCCTTTTGATAAGGTCCTAATCCTAAATGGGGTGGATTGTAATAAAGACTATCCATATGGTTGAAAAGGGCTTCTTGATGAGCTGATTTGCCTTAAGATGTTGTTGGGCTTCTTTTGGTTAACTCACAATTCTAAAGGTGTAGATAGTACTAAGGGTAAGAGAGGGCTCCTTAGTAAGCTAACTTGACCTAAAATATGTCAAGTTCCATTTGATGAGATCACAATCCTAGAGAGAGAGAAAGATAGTACTAACGGCTATGTCGAGGATAGAAAGTGTTATTCTCCTACTACAGTGATTGGCAATCTCAATCCTAATGATTGTCTTGGTGAAGCTTACCAAACAATTGAATAGGATGTAATTTATTTGAAAATTTTGTTAAAGGGAATTGCAAAGATATCCATTGGGGGACGATTTTAAGGGAGGAATGTATAGTCTTAGATGGATGAAAAAAAAAATCATTTCTTAAAATTGAAAAAAACCTAAAAATTTGAAAAATAGAAAAATAAAAAATTGAGAAAAATAAAAATAAAAAATTGTCCAAGTTAAGTCTTTATGTCATTTGAGGTAGGAAAAGGGCAAATTTACAATAAAAAATGTATACGCAGTTTGATAATTTCTGAGCTTTTGATAGAAATATTGTGTTTTATAGAAATAAATATTTTTGAATAAAGTTCAATTTACATATTTTTAGAGTCATGAAATACAATAGATTTAAACTAATTGTTGTTTCAAACTATACTTCAATTGGACTTAAATGGAAAATTTGAATTTTGGACTATAGCTTAGAAATTTATCAAATAAAACTTGAATTGATAAATTAATTTTATATATTCATTTTTATTTTATAGGTTAAATAGGACATGAGTTTAGCCTTTAAGTTGTAAAGTTGGTCTAGCACTTTATGGATTAAATAATATTTTTTCTATAGTAAATGATTGAAGGTGATGGATAGTATAGTTGTTAGGATATGGTATTGGTTATAGGAGGTTGTGGGTTTGAGCTTTCCCATGCACATTGGATGCAATTTTTTTTTTTTTTTAACTCTTCTTTTGTTAGTCATGTGAGTTTATCTTCTTTCCTAACAAAACAAGACATGGAGATAAGGCCAAGGTTCTACATTTCTAATCCATAATAGTTGTTATTAAATCTTTGATTTTTTTTTGAGAATTTAGGTGAAAACTTATAAAATCATTATTAAAAAATCCAAATTTCATAAAGATTTGCCACAATAACAAATATTTAGATATTTAGTAAAATCCATTTGAAACAAGAAATCATCCATGGCCAACCATATCTAGTTGAAGCTTATCCTAAGCTTTAAAATAGATTCAAAATACATATTTATAAATAGGAATGCTTAGGTAACTCAAGAGGACAATAAGTTTGAAAAAAAAAGCTAAGATTTTGTCAATATTTGTTTCAAAAACATATTTATTCACATGCTTATTAGCTTTATCATGAGCTTCACACATGTACAGATTATATATATATATATATATATATATATATCTAGAAGTCTTTAATGTAAATAAACTTTTACACATTTTGCAAAACAGTTTTCAATTATAACATTTAGTCTCTTCTTTCTTCCTTTTCTCGTACTTCCATCTTGTTCTTGATATACACATTTCTTTTCTAGATTTCAATTATTCTCATTCATGCTTACTTTATGATAGTAGAACATAGTTTTAGCATGTTATCAAAGCTTTAGAAATATGAGTAATTAGGTTTCTCCTCTCGAAGATGTTACTTCACCATTTTGTATTCATCATACAAATTCACAAAACTATATTTCAATTACACTACCATTATCCAAATTGAACTACAACAACTAGAGTAGATCTTTTCTTACACTTTCAATTTGAAATAAAGTCAGATTTATTGATGGATCTATTAAAGTTCCTATAAATTATGATTCTCTTTACCAAGTTTGGAATAGATGCAACAATCTTATTGTTTCTTGGCTTTTACGTTGTATTTCTTTGCAAATTGCATCGATAGTGTTGTATATGCATTCTATTGAAGAAATTTGGGAAAAGTTGAAAACTAGGTTTGCATAACTCGATGGTACATGTATTTGTTAATTGTATCACATGTTGCATATGGTTGTTTAGGGAAATAGATCCATAGATGATTATTTCATTGAATTAAACATGGTCTAGGAGGAACTTAGGAATTATCGATCACTTCCTTACTGTTCTTGTGGAGAGTCTGATAAAAAATGTTTTGATCAGTTTATGGATATAGCTCATAAGTACTATGTGTTTGAATTCCTTAATGGTCTAAATAAGAGTTTTTCAGTGTTGTAGTCTCAAATCTTGCTATTAAAGCCTTTTCAAACCTTAGATGAGGTGTATAACCTAGTAAATAGGGATGAATTTTAGCATGATCATAGGCCAAAAGATATTTTGAATTCTAATAGTTTTGCTATGGTTGTTGTTAATGTTGGTAGTCAATGAATAACTAATAGTGAGGTTGTTTGTAACTATTGTCACAAGAAAGGCCATTAGAAGGAAAAGTGTTACAAGTTGATTAGATTTCCTCTTCATTACAAATTTACTAAGTTACATATTTTAGGAGTAAATCAGGTTTGTACTACTGGATCTTGTGAGTCCTTTACTGATGTTTTATCCAAGAACTCTGCAAGTAATGTGGTGACTAGTGTAGAAACTTGTAGCAATGTGAACTTAACGAAGGAACAATTACTTTATTTACTTAGTTTGCTTCATGTTTGAAACGATTCTAGCTTGTCTAACAGTTTTACCTCTTTTTCTATTTCCTCTTCTTTACCTATTGTTTTGAAGAGCGAAAGTTCTTCTCCAATGCTATGTAATATGGTAGGTACATCTTTACCCATTGCTTGTTTTATTTTCTTCTTCAAAAATGAATATGTCAGTGCCTTAGGTTCTTGATTTGGGTGCAACTGATCATATGGTCAATTCTATTGATCTTTTTTATTCCTATTCTATTGTGTCCCATGGCTTTGTCTAATTACCTAACAAAAAATAAGTTCAAACCATGCATAAAGGTGTTGTTCATTTGAACTCACATTTGCTTCTATATGATGTCTCATTTATTCCTAGTTTCACTTTCAATTTGGTTTTTGCCTCTAAGTTAGAGTCTAATGCTAAACAATCAATGTTATTCATGGATCATTATGCATATATTCAAAACTTTGTCACCAAGTGAGTAATTGGTCGTGCTAAGGCTAGAGTTGGACTCTATTTCTTAGAGCAGCTTCTAGATGATGTTGTTGTTTCTTGTTCTTGTAATAAGTTAGCTTTTTCAAATCTACTTAGTAAGTTGCCAATTTCTTTTAACCTTTGGCACTTTAGGCTTAGTCATCCTTCTTTGGATAAAATAAAGTATATTAAAAAATTTGATAGTTCAGTTCTTCCTTATAAGCTTGATTGTATTGTTTGTCCTTTAGCAAAACAACAACGTTATTCTTTTCCTACTTACGTTAGAAATACTTTGTATCCTTTTGAGATAATTCATGTTGATATTGGGGAGCCTTTTTCTACATCTACTCCTGACGAGCAGAAATTTTTTGTTGCTATAGTAGATGATTTCACTAGAGTTACTTAGGTATATCTTTTGAAATCTAAGTTTGAAGTAAAGACTATAATTCCCAGTTTTTATTACCGTATGTTAACTCAATTTGGTCACAAAATTAAAATCCTTCGGTTAGATAATGGTTTAGAGTTAATGCTAGCTAATTTCTATAGTTCTTATGGCTATAGCAGGACATTTGTGTTGAGACTTTACAACAAAATGGCATTGTAGAATGTAAGCATTAACACATTCTTAATGTTGCAAGATCTTTATTATTTCAGTCCCCATTACCTCTTCAAACTTGGGGAGATGCTATTTTGACAACCATACACCTAATAAATGATAAACATGCCCCTATTCTAAATAATTATTCACCTTATCAACTTTTATTGCAACAAACACTATAATATACACATCTTCATGTTTTTGGTTCCCTTTGTTTTGCCTCTAATTTAACTAGTCAACGAACAAAGTTTGATGCTTAGGCTGATCCCTATATCTTTATAGGCTATCCTTTTGCTATTAAAGGATACAAATTGTATCATTTGGTTGATGATAAATACATTGTGTCTAAGGATGTTTACTTTCTTGAACATATTTTTCCTTTTTAGGCTCCTTTACTTCATGATTCCTTTCAAAATAAGTCACAAACACTACCTCTGCCTTATGTTTCTCATTTTCTTGATACAAATCAATTTTTTTTCTTTTTTCCTTTAATCCTACCCAAACACCTTAGCCTATAAATACTCCTTTCAATTCTCATGATTTAAGTAGTTCTCAACATAGTGAATTTGTTAATGAGTATGGTGCAGCACAGTTCATAGATACAAATTCCTCATATACACATGTTACTACTATATACAATTCTGATACCTATACTCTTCCAATAGATTCTCCTTCACTTATGTCTAGCTTACCACAATTTGATTCTATTTCCATTCCTGATACACATCAACCTTTTGTTCTTGTTTAAAGGTGAAGTTCTAGAACAGTACATGTGCCTTCATACTTGAATGACAATTATCGCATTTTAAGTCTTGCCTTAGTTGATCGTTCATCCTTGTCTCTATCTTTATATGTTTCTACTTCACATCCAATTGAATGTGTTCTGTTGTATGATCACCTTTCTCCATCTTTTCAAGGTTTTACAATTCAATTATCTAAATACTCGAACCTTCTAGTTATGATCAAGCTATGAAATTTGAAACTTAGCATAAAGCAATTAAAGAAGAACTTGTTGCCTTAGAAAATAATAATACTTAGACTCTTTAGCAGCTGTATTGAGTTGGCATATTCATCAAATGGATGTACATAATGTGTTTCTTAATGGAGATTTGTTTGAAGAAGTTTTTATGGAAGTTCCTTCGAGTTTACTTATTTAAGGAGAGTGTAATGCTAGTAAGAAAACGATTTGTAAGCTAAATAAATCTCTACATGGCTTAAAGCAAGCCTCAAGACAATGGAATGCTAAGTTAACAAGTTGTCTTTTAGCTAATAGCTTTGCATAATCACATAATGATTATGCTCTTTTCACAAAAGGATCAAGGGATGATTTTATTGTAATATTAGTGTATGTTGATACTCTTGCAATAGATAGTAAATGAATAGAAGTATTGTGGATTTAAAATTTTTTTTGCATACTCAATTTAAGGTTAAAGATTTGGTGGGATGAGATACTTCATTGGTTTAGAGGTAGCTCAATCTAAAGATTGTATGGTTCTAAGTCAAAGGAAATTTGCCTTAGACTTTGTTGGCTGATACTGGTTTTCTAGGAGCTAAGCCTACAACAGCTCCTACATTTGTGAATCATAAACTGTCATGTGAGGACACAATAACTGTTGTTGATGTTGTGTTTTATAGTTAGATCATTCGTAAGCTTTTGTATTTGTTGATTACATGTCCAGATATTGCTTATCCAATCCATGTTCTTAGCTAATTCGTAGATAGTTAGAAACAAACACATCAAGTATCTTTAGAATGGGTATTAGGATATATAAAACAATAGCATGGGTATGGTTCATTTTTTTTTCTTGTAAATTAGACTTGGTACAATGAGCTTATAGTAATAGTGATTGAGGGGGATGTCTTGATACTAGAAGATCTACCATTGGCTTTTATATATTTTTAGGTGATTCACTTGTTAGTTATAAGTCAAAGAAATAGACTATGGTTTCTAGAAGTTTAGTTGAATTAGAGTATAGAGCTTTAGCACCAACAACATGTGAAGTTATATGGTTGTTGTCATTATTGCACGAGGATTTTAAAATCATTACCTCCACTATTGTTTAGGTGTGATAGTTAATTAGGGTTACATATAGCACAAAATTCGGTTTCCCATGAAAGAACAAAACATCTAAAGATTAATTTGCATTTTGTCCAAGATAAAGTCACTCAAGGAGTTGTTTTTCCTATTCATGTGCAAAGCAAAATGCAATTGGCCGATTTATTTACAAAGGCACTCTTAATATATCAGTTTAAGTTTCTTCTTAGCAAGATGGGAGTAAAGAACATATACTCACCATCTTAAGGGAGAGCATTACAAATACATATTTATTCACATGCTTATTAGCTTTAGTATGAG
The DNA here is from genome assembly GCA_024138005.1 of Lumnitzera racemosa. Taxonomy (NCBI): domain Eukaryota; kingdom Viridiplantae; phylum Streptophyta; class Magnoliopsida; order Myrtales; family Combretaceae; genus Lumnitzera; species Lumnitzera racemosa. The sequence goes on from JAMXBC010000002.1 coordinate 47,626,943, forward strand.
CTTCACATGTATACAGAGTCTCTCTCTCTATATATATATATATATATATATATATATATCTGAAGTCTCTATTGTAAAAAGACTTTTACTAATTTTACAAAACAGTTTTTGGTTATAACAATTGGCATCTTCTATCTTCCTTTTCCTACACTTCTATTTTCTTCTTGATAAACACATTTCTTTTCCAGAAATCAATAGTTCTTATTCATGCTTACTTTACGATAGTAGAATACAATTTCAGCAATACTCGAATTTCTCTCTCTAGAAACATTAGAACGTAGGGGACTTTCTTTCTCTATGATTTCTTTGAATTCATGAAAAATAGAGAGAAGTTAAGAGTAGATTTGTGTTTTGGAATATTATTAGAATAGGAAAAGGGATTTCTTTCATTTTAATTCATCAAGAACTCAATAGATCAAAGTCTTGGAGTGTTGCTATTGTGGTGTTTGAACCACTCATCACCACGTGACTTGGTATAAAACGACTACTATAGTTGTGTTCTTCACAATCACAAACACTAGTATTGACATCTTCCCTACTATTGGAGAGCTGTCTATGGAGATTTGCCGTCGTTGCTTCTTCACACACCACATGTATTATATTTGTGTGAAACCTAATTTTGATCCGAGCTCACTCGCAACTTCCTTAAATTATTGTCCTTAATTCTAGTTTTTTTTAATTAGTTATCATCATAATGTCAAAGTGGTTGATTGTTGCATATTTCACATGTTGATTGCATTTTGTGCTTTTTTTTAGTAAAAATAGCACTTTTTAGCAAAAAATGCACATTTAGAACAAGAATTACATGTTTAGAACAAAATTATATATTGACCATAAAATCGTATTTTTGGCATAAAAATTGCATCTTTAGAATATAAGTTGCATACTTTTAGGAAAAATCATGTCTTTATCAAAAAAATTTATCTTCTAAAAAAACTAGCATATTTTGAGAATTAGGTTTTTTTCTCCAAAATACTTGGTGGGATTTCACAAGATAAAATCTTTAATTGGCATGGTTAGGTTTATTAGGAATTTTTTTTTTTACTTAACAAAATCATGACTTGCAATATTTACTCTTTTAGGATTTTTAGTAACTCTTGCATCTTTCCATAACAAGTACATGTTTTCTATAAAATTGCATTTTTTGCATCAAACCACACATTCTCCATAAAATTGAATCTTTCCTACAAAACAACATTTTTTCCATAGAATAGCATACAACCCATAAAAGTAGCATGTTTTCCATTATAATAGCATGATTCCCACAAAAATAACATCTTTTCCATTATAATAACATGTTTCATGAAAATTTTCCATCTTTTCCATATAACTGCATATTTTCTATAAAACTTCATATTCCATAAAAATTTCATTTTTTAAAAAAATAGATATTTTAAGGCCTTTCTAAAATAAAAGGGGTATTATGTCACTTTGTTTGATTTTTCAAAAAAATAAATAAAAAAGATTCAAATTTGGTTCTTTTCAAAATTAGGGTTTTTGTTTCTAAATAAAAAAAAATAAACGGGTTAATTATGTAAACGTAGTCACTTTTTCAAAAATAAAATGAATCAATACACTCAAGTTTAAAAAAAAAAAATGAGAACTATAGTCAATTTGATCCTGATTAATAGGTACGTAAACACTATTAGGACAACCATAAAATTTGTATAATATTTAGTTTTAGGGAAAATTCGAAATAAAAAATAATAAAAAATTTATTCCATGCATTTTCACATTTTTACATGTTTTAACATTTTTTAGAAAAATTATAAAAAAAAGGTCCATTAGTTATTCTTTTTAATTTTTATATGGTAACTTTTTTTCTAATAGATTAGCCTTTAAACTTAGTTATCTAATTAAAAAAAATTTATAAAAATCTTTTTAAAAAATTTGTGGATTAGTGACTTGATGAGGGTTTTTCTACACAAAACCTTAATCTTACTTTTTAAAAATTTTATTATTTGGCAACTCTAATTATTTTTTTTTTCAAATTTTTTTAAAATGTTTTTCCTCAATTTAATGTCAAGTATTTTATATTAAACAAGATGGACTAAATATAAAATAAATTGGGAAAAACTGAAATAGGGATCGACAGGATGGAAATATAAAGAACCGACAACTAAATAGTAACAAGGTAACTTTAAGGTTAATGGTTGCAACTTTACCATTGCAACAATTATTTTACAAAGAAATGGAATTTACAAGGGAATTACAAAATTACAAAAAAAAAAAAAGGTTTCATATGCTTGAGATGGAATTTATAGGGAAAATTTAATTATAGGGAAATGAACTTTACTTGAAACTTTGGTATTTATAGTGCAAAAGGCCATAGTATATGTGGTAGAATTTCAGTAGAGTTATTATCCTTTTATTAAGGGCATATTTCATTACAATTTATTCACCATTCCTAATAATTTGTTTACATAAAAGTAATAGGTTTTAAAGGTTCTTAAGTTCTTTAACCTTACATATGTTTGAAGAAACAATTCATTGGTTACATTAAAGTTTAAGTGAGATAACCTAATTAACCTTAAGCAATGGTCGCACTATAACACCCGGAAACTACATAATGGCATCTCATCTTAGGGATCCTAAGATGGCCCAAGTTTGAAAATATTAAGTAGACATTATGATAATAAGAAAGAAATAAAATATTATAGGCTAAAACATATGTATGAAAAGGAAATATAGCATGGGTAGGGTGTTTTGAAAGGTAAATTCTAATTTTGGAAGGTTTAGATGACTAGCCTACTTGACGATTTCTTATGGAATTACCATCCTATCGAACCTAATAATAACCTTTCTTACTTAATATTAACCTTAAGGAAAACTTGGTTTTCTTTTGAATTTTGAAAAATGTTGGAGTCGCCACTTAACCAAAGTAAAGAAAAAAAAAAGGTTAGGTTAGAACTAATTAGATGGATCAATTCTAATATTTTCCTTTGGTCTATAGGAAAAATCGATTTAAGAAAAAATGATTTTGAAAAATAGAGGTTTTAGATTCAAGATCTAACCTATTAAACTCTAAACTAGTACTACTTGAGCCTTTCAAATTTATATTTATCTTTTAAAATATCCTATCATTAGAAAATAAATCTATTTTTATTATTTTTTATTTTTTCTATGTTTTTTATTTATTATAATTTTATTTACAAGTAAAGAACAAGATATTTTTATTTCCACAAAAAAAAAATGGAAAACTGAAAATAGACTTTAAAATTTTACATATTTTAAGTTGCATGTAAGTGCCTATGTACCTTATACGTGTCTACGTATCCTTCAGTAAGGATCAAACTTCCTATAGTTCAATCCTATAAAACATCAATGTGTTGGTCTACAAGTTTATATTTTTATTCATTTTGTTTTTACTTATGAAATATCTAAAAAGGGTCTTCACTTTGCTATTTTATTTGGAAATTTGTAAAAGAGTCATAATTTCGAAAATGATTTATTAATTTTTTTACTTTCAAAATAAAGGGTTTGGAAAATTTTAGCAGAAAGAAGAAGAAAAGGAAATAAAAGGAAAATATTTTAAAACAAGAACTTTTTTTTAAATTTCATTTGATTCTTTTTCCTTTTTCTATTTTTATTTACATAAAATAAGTAAAATAAAATAACATTAGAAAAAAAAAAAAAAACGAGGTCAAACTTAAGAGTAGCTTAGACATGAGTCGAAGAAAGAAAATGGGTAAGAATTTCTGGTTTAGGTTAGGTTGTCTAACCCGTACATTCTTATTAAGAGGAAAAAGTAATAGCCATCGGAGGGTGTTTCATAGGTGGCTCTAAGCACTAAAATGAGGTGTGAAATTGTGTTTTCATGTGTATTTTATTGGAGATAGGGGGTATAGCACCACGTCTAGTGGCCTTTTAGGTAGTGGTTGAGATTTCTCGGTGGTTAGTGGTAGAGCAACCCTTGCATAGTAGTAACTAAAGTTCAAAGGCAGCTTGGGTTAAGGGTTTTTTTATCATGATGAATTCAATCGTAGTGGTGGTCTTATGTAGAGAGTGGTAGAAGTGTAGTTTTTGAAGAGAGACAAATGTGGTTAGGGTTTGTAAATGGTGAAACCTTAGCAAGCTAATTAAAGCTATAGGGAGCACAGTAGACAATGGAGGTGGTGTCCTTAGGAACTTGAGTGGTAGAGAAGCTTGAGCTATGGTTAGTTTGATCTAAAAACCATTGTGCTTAAGCTTCTAGCTAGAAAAAGGAGTGCTCGAGTAGAGAGAGAGAGAGCTTGGAAGTGTGAATGTAGTGTGTTTGGATGGGAACTGATGCCTAAAATGGGATGAGAAGGTGCTATTTATAATGTTGAAGTTTGAATAGACATGAAAAGTGATCAAATTGCCATTGAATCGAAATTAAATGAGAGAGGATGACCTAGGATTAGATTCTGAATCCTAGGAGTAAACTAGAATTAATTCTTAGTCAAAATCATGTCTAGTATAAAATATAAGAAAGATCGAGTTGAAGTGAGGGGTCTGGGTTGTTTTCATGTGGGAAAATGAGCGAAAAGGAAGGAAAGGAGAAGAGAAAAATGTTGATGTATCAACACATGGGCCCCACATTAGCTACGTATCTTAACCAGTGATTGCTATGAGTCATAGAAAGACACATGGCCCAATAGGACTAGGGATTGTAACGGATAGAGGAGGGAAAAAATAAAAAGTGCAACTTGCACTTTACAAGGATAGAACCTAAGACCTTCTCTTTTTTCTAATGCTAAGCCTAAGTGTAGTACCAATGGGTTAATTCTAATTTAAATCGTATCTTGGCCCGATCTAACCTAAGATAAAGAATACCGAAGCCCTTGTTATTTTAATCTAAGATTTTATTCTATCGTGCTAAAGACTTTTTTTTCTTGAATTTTCAATTTTTTTTTTTATATTTCTATTTTCAATCTTTTTGTGCTTTTTAGAACTTTCTAATTTTTAGATTTTTTTAATTTTTTAATTTTCCTATTTTTTGTATTCTTTAAATTACTTTATTATTTATTTTTGTAACATTTTTATTTTTTCATATTTTCCAATGTTTTCTTCTTCTTTTTTTTAAGCCTTTTCCTCCAAATTTATACATTTAGAACTAAGGTTAACTTGAAAAGAATGCCAAAACTTTGTTGAAATGCCTCTAAAAAAAGATTAAATTAGCTAATCATCAACAACAATCCAAAAACAATCAAGAACATTGAGTTTAATGAATTGTCACATGCATGTATTTAAGATACTGGGTTTTCCTATTCTTCTTCCCATACCTGTTCAAAACAACAATCCTCTATATAATTTGCTTAAGACACCTCTAAGGTCAATTGACACACCTATTGTACATTACTACCTAGATACAATAACCCATTCGTTAATTTAAGATTTATATCAATGGTCCTAACTTAATTATACTTAGTTATATAATGACTTCAAAATTCATAATTTTGATTTTGTACGCAATCAACACCCTTAAAAATTTCCTTAGTTTTTCGATTGGTACTTAATAGTGATTAACCATCTTTTCTTTTTCTAGGGGCAATGGGGGAAAAGGGAAACAATTTATTTTTAATTATGTTTTTGTTGGATCGTTACTTTGTTGCCCAGTTTCTTTAGTTCCATCACTCTATCCCTTTCAATTTTGGTAATTTTTTGGATGAGATGGCCATTACTATATTCGGATCTACTGTAGCCTTCTCAATTACAAATTATAAATGACATAAATAAGCATAGCTTATTAATATAGAGAATTAAACTTTTAGCCTTGGTTTTTTTAAACCCTTTCCAATTATGTGTTGGCACAAAAGGAAAAAAAATTGTATATGGAGAGAGAATTAGCCATGTAAACTATGAGGCTAGCTCTTAGTATGCGTGGCTCTTCATATGCGCTGCTGTTGCTTAAGTCAATTTTATTATCAATTAAGTTGAGTTAAAGTTTGACATACTTAAAATAAAATGCTGAATTTTACTCAAGTTTAATTTAAACTAAACTTATTTAACTCAATGGACTTGTGAGCTTCATTAAACTGAGTCAATCTTACATAATTCTTAAATTCAAATCAATTTAATCTTTAATATGTATTTAATTAAAAGAATATAAAATCATTTAAAATTCGATTATAAATGAGTTAAACCAAAGGAAGTTAAATTTGGGAATACTTTTAACAAACCTGTTCTAAAATTATTATGTTTGACCATGTTCAAGCTTTAAATTCCAGAGTAGAGTTCAATCTTGACCCTGATTGACCGAAATCAGCTCAAATGACTCCCTGGGAGAATTATATCCAAGCACAGCCTAGCAGACTAGCCTGCCACCAACTAACAGCTAGGTTCCTACTTTACAAGAAATCCTTGTTCTCGCATCATTACCCTGTTAGGATTCTATTTCCAAAATGGACAAACAAACTACATATATATATATAAAAAAAATAAAAAGGGAAAAAAAAATCCATCTTTGTTTAGTATGACCTAAACGAGCCCTGGAACATTCACGATGATCACTGGGAAACGAGTCACTTTTTATTAGCAACTAGTGTATTACGTATGTTCCGTCCTCACTGTGACCGCTAGGATACTTCCCATTTCAGAGGTGACCGTACATCAGTTTCTTGTCGGATTCTGCAACATTCGCTATCTTTATTTTTATTATATACTTATTTTTTTACTTTTCGTGAATAGATTGTGTGGAAAACATTCTTCTCAATTATTAACACCTTATGTCCCTATTAAATATAAAGTGAACGCATTACAAGTTTATGTTTAATTTTAAGATGACTAGTGTGTCCATTCGCTAGACATCATATTGCCACAAAAAAAAAAAAGGAAAAAAAGGCTAAAAAGCATGACCTTTTGACCCTTTGACCGAGGCAATTATTGATATAAAAGTTTTTTTTTTTTTTTTATTGATACTACACCTCTGGACTTAGATTTTTGTGTAGGAAAATAGCTTTTGGGATGAGATAACTTCACTTGGGAACAAGTACAGAGACGAGTTTTCGTGAATTTGGAAAATCATGAAGTTTCTGAAAGGAACAATTATTGCTAAAGTCTCCGTCCATGTTCTTACTATATTAAATATGTTTGTTTATGTCTGTGATTCAAAAGTAAAATAAAGCATATATAGAGAAACAACATTGTGAAGAATCTTTTACGTGATCTATCTGTTTGTGAAGTCAAAAAAGAAGCATGCAACCCACTTCGTTGCGTGTAGTGCTTGTTTTCAAGTTTATGAGAGTGGCATCGATTTGCTTCTAAAGAAGATGAAAGATAATGGTGTTGTTAATGATCAAGGAAGATGAATGACACTAGATGACTGGATAAGGGAAAAGCGTGAAAGGTGTGTCTTATTAAAGCTAATGAAAAGGACGACAATGAGCAGCTCAAATCCACAAGAGGAGTGGTCCATTACTCCTTTCTTGGACAGTAATTTCCAATCAAATATATATTTGGGCGTTTGCACCTTACTTACACACATGCGTATACTTTTTATGGTTCTCTCATATTAAGACACAAAAATTACGGATAAAAAGTTTATAGTTAATAATCATATATTAGGCATAAATTTCTTATTAGATAGATTCAAGTATTTATGTGTTATAGTGCGTGACTTTGAAAACAACTGGGAGTGCTCAACCTAGACATAATGTGTGGTGAATGGCCTCAATAGATAATTTGCTTGTGGGGTTAAGTATTCTTTGAAGGTATGTTTAACCTCCCTTGAACAAATAGATTGCAAGCTAATGTTGCTCTTTCAATGATTATAAGGTAGGTCGAAACTAATTGTGTAAGATGGAAGGGCTTGAAATAGTCCTAAGTAATTATGAATGGAAAGGTTGGCTCACTATTTGAAATGTATGTAATTATGAAGAGATAAAGGATGTTCAAATATTGTACAAGCACTTTAGGAGGGCTGAACTTCTATCCTGTGACAAATGGTATTAGAGTTAAAATGTTCTAGCCAACGAGTTACCTAAATGTTACCTAAGGTGTTGAGCAAAAAATGATAATTCTTATTGATAGCTTGGCTCATGTAGATAAAGCTCAAGAAGAGAAGTAACCACTAGGTGGAGGATATAGTTGCCAAAGGAGGTAACTATGTCACAAGCCGCATGAAAACAAGACTTTACCTAAATATTTATAAAATTAAGCGAACTTAAGCAAGTAGACCCCATCATTGGGTTACTTAGTAAATTAGAGGATTGAAGAATGGGTGAGGGTATGAAGGAAACTTATGGAAGCCCCAAGTCTTAGTACGGGTGATCTTGGTTAGAGTTGAAGAATGAGTAAAGTCGGGTTAGTAATCTTTTGGTGGAGGGTAGTAACAAAGAGTTAGCCCTATGATGAGGGCATTATAGATTCAGGTGGAAGAGAATATCATGGTCTATGAGTTTGAAAGTAAGTAAGAGTGTTCAACTTAGGCATAATGTGTACTGAGTAGCATTAGAGGCAATTTGTTTATGGGGTAAAGCATTTTCTAAAAACAAGTTAGGCATCCTATGAGTAAACTAGCTAGAAGATTATGCAACTCTCTTAGTAATGGCCATGACAGGTTTAGTTGAATAAGATAAGGTTCTTGAACATATGGGAGTATACGATAATGCCAAAGGGTGCTTCTTGATATGGATAAACTTCGAACAGTCCTTGAAAATCAAGAAAGAAAAGGCTAGCTTACCATCCATAAAGCAAGTAAATATGTGATGGAAGGGATGGTCGAGCATCACACGGACACTTTAGGAGTAGTGAACCTCTCATCCCATTACACATGCATATGTGTTTGTTTTATTCCTCACATTAAGACAAGTTGTATATTATCATATGTCAACATAACTGCAAATAAAAAGTTTACAGTTTATATTTACATGTTGTTTTTATTATTGATTATGAGCTTAAGGTTAAGCATTTAATGAATATTTTATGTTAACAAAAACCCATTATTTATTAAAAGGTGGTACAAAGATCAAATAGTGAACTAAAATCTAAATAGTTAGATAAGAACTTTGTAAATGTTCTTACTTTTACACAAAGGAAGTATGTGCTCGTTTGAATGTTCTAATAGCATGATTCGAACAAGAAGTGAGTAGATAACCTAGTTTTATATGGTGCCCACCTATATTATGCTCAATTCAATAGATTTTGAGTGAATATTAAAGGTTGCAATGTTAGTTCTAGGTACATATTTTTCGGAACCTACCTACACAAGCTGGGATACATGTACAAAGTCTTATTATCTTTTATCCATTTTAAAAATTGTACTCTAAGGTATAAAGGATATAGGTTCTAGATACCCTACATCCACATAATTAAAAAAAATGATAAAATAATATTAGTTAACGAAAAATATTATAATTTTAGGTTAAAAGATATTTTAGTAAAAAGGAAAAGAAAAAAAGAACCCAAGACCATAAGTTGATAATCCTAAATGCATATCTCTTACTTTATGTTTTCTCCTCTTTTTCTTGTTCTTCTTAATTTTCTTCTTCAACTTTATAATTTCCACTCTTTCCTCTTGTTTTTTTTTCACTCACTATGTAGTAAAATCACATAAACTTAAAATAGTGAAGGTAAGAAAAGTTATTTTTTATAATTGAACATATTTTGTTATAAGTTTCATAGGTTTTACGTATAAAGAACTTGTAATATCATATATACCTTCTTTTTTAATTTAAAATAAAATTGAAATTTATAGAAAAATGAAGGTAAATTTTACATGTTCCATATGATACTCTGTATTCCTTAGGTTTTAGAGGGTTTTGGGTTTTAAGAGATGGTTTTACAATGTTATAGGGTTGGTTCAAGTTCTAACATTTGGGAACATATACATTACAAAGTTGGCTAAAATAGTATATCAATTACATATTCAAATTTATAAACTATCAGAAATACTCTCTAATCACATTCAACTCCCATATTGACCCTGTATAGAACACTAACCTCAGGTATACGATAGCCCAACTCTACAAAAGATCGACCTGCAAGAGAAAACTACAAGGGTATAAGCTAACTAGCTTAGTGAGATAATTTTTCTCAACCATTCAACAATCAAGTTATACAATAGTTAGGTTTAATTAAATGAATACATGACAAATAGTATGCTAAACAAATACATACAAATGACCAGGTACTGTATGCAACTCAGATTGAATGCCCTCCAAAGTCAGGGTAGGAGATTTATAGGTACAGTCAGATTCAAGTATCATATTAAAACTTATTCCATAATGAAACTCTGCGTTTTACATTCAAAATGTAATGGTACATCCATTATCAGTTTTATCAAAACGAATTCTATATATAATTGTAAGTAGGTTTACGCAACCTTCACTTACCTCTAAACAAAGGCCTTTAGACTTGACCCTTAGCTAGACAGTTGGCGCCTCCAACGCCTAGTTATCCCGCGAGCTAAGGTAAGGTCATATCGCACGTGTGTACCATACGAAATCTATAACAATCAATAATCAACCCACATATGGCCTCTCGCTACCTCTATGTAACGTGACTGCCTAAATTAGTTATGCAGTGTATGATTATGCGTTATCCAAGTTAACTTTTTCTAGTCAAATAAAATTAGGTCTTATTTATTCAGTGATCATTCTAAGTTACAAACAATCAATTCTCAGTGAATCTACTATTCAACAATCATTACTTTATTGAAATTTAAAGTAAATTTACCATCAACAACAATTATCATGCACAAGCATGACTCAACCCCATACACATTCATTTATAGATCATAGCTTATATTCAGTAACTACAAACACAAACAAGTATGTAATCATTAGGAAAAACTCATTCAGTCATGACCAACTCAGGAGTCGTAGTAATTTAGTAACAACTCAGGATCTATATCAAAATCACTTCAGATTAATAGAAATTTATAAGTTTAGGAATTTAAAGCTAACTAGTATCATAATTTGTAAGGTCTATTTTACTTAGTTATGTGAAATTGTTGATTTGAGCTTTTTATCGAATCACATGTAACTTTTTCGTTTTAGCTCGGATCATTATGAACTTATAGTCCATTTTCGAACGTATTTTCTCGTAACGAGATTCGTTTTGAACGTTGTGACTCACAGTTTAAATTGTGATATAAAAGTCTCACAAAATTTACTATTTAAGTTTAAAATTATAAAATATTAATTTTCGCTTTTTCTTAATATATTTATGTTGTAATAATTATTTAAATCATATAATTGATATTTTTATTATTTTAAGCATACTTTTCCTATTTTTGAGATTTTAGCCTTATTATGGTTATTATTAAGATTATTGCCATTATTATCTTTATTATTTATTATTTTTCTCATTATTCATTATTTACAATTTATGCACACACATATATATATATACTTATAGTATATTTGATAACTTTTATAATTTTACTTTATTGAGAAATTCCTAATTTACGGAATTATATATGTATATATATTTTTATATATATATACTTACTCCTTACATAATTATAAATTTATTTTACTTTAAAGATATTATTATATTATATATATTTTTGGTATATTACATATGTATACTATATGTTATACGCCATATGTATGTATATATTTATTTTATGAAAACAAACATACTCTTATGTACATCTACATATATTCATGTATTTTCATTTATACATATAAGTATATTCATATAATATAGTTTACATGTGTAGATAAATATAACTACCAAATACATAGATATATATAGATAATATACAAATGCTTATACATACTATTCAACTACATATTCATATGTATATATATATATATATATACATACAAAAATAATTTATAGATATATACATCAATATATATAGTTCACATGTATACATATATATATGTATATATACCTATAGTTATTTTGTAAAAATACTTAATAGCAATTATATGTAATCTAAAAAAAAATACATAATACATACTCCTTCCGTATAATATACCTATATACATACATGTATACATACATGTCTTTATACATACATATATAATTCAATTTAAGTATTTATGCATATATACATATAATAGTAATGTTATATTTATAAAAATACCATACAAATATTATATTTATACATGTATATACTATATAATATACACCTATACTTGCAAAATAACTTACTTACCTATTTTTAAAATTTTCCTTCTTCTTTTCTTTCTTCTCTCTTCTTAGTTTTCCTCTTCACACTTTTCAACTTCTAGGATTTTTCTTTTTTCTATTTTGTTTCTACTTTTTTTTTTCTAGACGTGAACTTTAAGTGGAGTAAAACAAAACAAATCAAAATAACAAATATCAATTACTAAGATAAGGTTTGCATTAATTATGATGGGACAAAGTGATCAAATTTTCTTATCTTTTCTCCTTGATTAATTCACTATGTAGGCTGCTCAATCTGATTTTTTCCTCTTAATTTGCAGGACGTGGCAAGCAAGGAAAAGAAGAAAAGAAAGAAAAGAGAAAAAGAGAAAAAGAGAAAAAGAAAAAGGAAGAAAATAAAAATTAATAATAAATGTATGTAATTTTTCTAAACATATATATTATAACAATACTCATCATAAATTAATTTTGAAAATTTTGAGAAAATTTATCAATTTAATCGGTATTCGTTACAATTATAATTTTTACAAATTATTACAGTAATTTTGTTAAAATTTCATGCGAATAAGTGATTTAGTCGAAAACTATATTCGACTATAATTGTATCGCTGTTGAGTAATATTTAACTATTTCATATGCTTATATTTATAATTTTAGGGTTTCGAACAAATTCGGGTTCAATTTTGATTAATAGTACATAAATCAGTTTTAAGGTTTTAGTACGCAATTTAGGGTTTCAATCAATTCCTAGAGTTTTGTTATCGGTGTTATATTTGATTTATTAAATTTCATAATCTTTTATTGTTACTAACCTTACCAACTTATTATACAGTTTAGGATACTCAGACTTGAATTAAGGTTTAACTATTGATTTCTTAGGGTTGATAGTTAGGGCTTAGGACTCTAGTCTAAGCTTAAAACACTCTTTAAGGTCAGATTTCCATCCTCGTCTTATGGTGCTAGGGGTATCATCATTTTCCTTGAACTCTCAGATAGGCTTATGTGGTCAAATAGGCTTGATTTCGGTCTATACTAAGGTTAATCACTTTGTGGGGCTTAAAGAGTATTATGTGGGTTGCTTATGAGTCTTAAAATAACTTTTCTTGATTAATTTAGATGTTGGTTAAAAATTTGGTGAGGGTTCATATAGAAATTCAAATCTCGTTTTGAAAGTTTTTAGGCCCAGTTTTGAGTTTTAGAATTTATACACTTATTATACTTGCTTTACTTGGTCTTTTCACTTTGTTTACTTTATTTTATTATACTTTTAAGTGGGCTTCTTTGTGGTTCTAGATCTAGTCGATTCAGTTCAAGGGCCTCAAACTTAATTTTTCAACTTGTTTCATCATTTCCTTAAATTTAAGTATTCAATCATGAACTTATGCTACTCATATTCTAACTCTAACTTAAGTTCTCTTCCATAAGATGATTATTTAACTTATGTACTACATAAAAATGATAGATCACATACTTATCATATACTCTATGTCATAGCTCACATCTCAAAAAATTAGATTTTTTTATAAAACTTCATGCATTGGATTTTCCTTTACCTAAAGCTAAATTTAAGCATGTGTAACTCAATAAAAATGAAAATAACACTTAAGTAACCTACAAACATTCCACTACCAACATGTTATTCCCCCTTCCATATACATATTTCATGATTTTCTCAACTTACAAACTTCTATTCTAAGTGCTAGATATGCATCCTATATAATACCAAACTTAGTATACTCATATGGAAAATTTCATGTAGGAGATTCATAAACTTATTATCTAAAGTAAATTAGCTATGTTATCACCTTATTTGGATGTCAATAACCTCATGAAAATATCAACTCCTAAGCATAGCATACTAAGGTACTCAACAAGAAAAAGAACTTACTCATCCTAGATAGGTATAAAGGTGGTTGTGCACTAAAAATCCTCTTTTGCGCGTTTTCCTTTTCCTTTTTGCAAGTTTCTTAAGTTACCAAAGTCTTGATGTTTAAGGTTGATTAAGGTGTTCTAAGGTTTCTTAAAATGGCTTTTGATGAGGACAAAGTAAAGGCAACAAAATTGTTTTTGTGCCATGAGGATGCAAGTGTGGAAGTGGTTTGTTTGTGCATGGCTTTTGGGGTTTGGTTTCTCTTTGTGATTTTGTGTTTAGAGCATAGAAAAGAAAATGAAAGTTGAAAGGAGATGAGAGAGAGTGGGTCTGTTCAAAATGCGTATTTAATGCATTTAGCAAGCATCTTTTTAATGCATCTAAACTTATTACATAAGTCTCACTTTGTAATGATTAGATGATGTAAGCATTATGGGGTAAATAGTAGATGCGAAAAATAAAGAGATTGATAGATGATTGACATGGTATGACCTCCCATTTTCTGTCTTTTCAACTAGTCATTTTTTGTCTCGTAAGTGTATGGCCTTGTCTCTTTACTTATTTTAAAATTAAATAAATAATGTGATGAGATAGCTTATCCTTATGTAATTTAAGTTATGATAAGATATGGAAATGGTCTTATCACAAGCTTTTGATAAGTTATCAAGTGATAGGTGATTCTAACTCTCAAATGATAAATTATTTAATGTGATTGATTGGTTTATCTATCCATATGTAACATAGCTTATAAAGGAAAATAAAGGAATTGTCTTAAACATAATTCTTTTAGGGTTTGATTCTTAAATTAATTTATGGGTTAGGATTTGCTTCTTAAGAAATTTTATAATTTTTTAAAGTTGAATAAAATTTCTTCAAATTATATTTTTAATTATTTATTTAGGATCATAAGTCCTTAATCACCCTAAGGTTTAAGGTTCTAGTGAGTTAAGTATGTTTTAAGATTTTTCACAAATTTAGGAGTATTCAACTCACACTTAGGAGCATAAGATTTAGTTGGCATAATTATTTAGGATTGTTATTCTTAGGAATTTATTATGATAATTTAGTCGTGGCACCTAATTTCATGGCATGAACTAGGTAGAGAAATTTATAGGATTTACAAAGGACATAGAAGAGTGTTTTAATGCATTTAGTTTATATAAAGCGAATAAAGTAAAATTAAAAAAAAAATAAATAAAAGAGAGGAAAGAGTAGCAAAATGAACCAATGGTGTAGTAGGAAAAAGAATGATGTTAATTTAATTTAACTTGTCTTTTGTCCTTGATAAAATGATGAGGTATGGCCTTATAAAAAAAGAAGGGTTTAGTCATTTCAAATGAGACAATGTAAGGGGTTAGGGATACAATGGATTGTATTGAGAATAGAGCAAAATATCTAGTATAATACATGTATAATATTTAGTATAAGCATAGTATAATATAATATGCACCATATGTTACATGTGGTTAATAGAAGAGAAAATAATAATAATAATAATAATAATAATAATAATAATAATAATAATATATTATGCTTGGCTAGTGTATTAGTAAGAAAAAGGTACTTTTCATATAGTACTTATGAAATGTTGAACTTACCACTTGATTATTCATTATCCTAGTGGAACTGATGCTTCTTCTGCTTGATGATGAGTTGGAGTATAACGAATTACTATTTACATAATCGTCATGTGATTCATGTCTTCATGCACTTCATATTGTGCCTTTTAACAAGTTTAATGCACCTAGGATATTAATTTGCTTCGATAGCATGAAATTGACCATTTAGAACTTTTAATCATTTTGTGCTTCATGAAATTACACTTTCTACATCATTTATGAATATTTGAGGCCTTAGTGAATTCTTCGATAAATGCATAACAATGAAATCCTTGAACTCAATTTAATTCAGCTTGATTGAACTTCAACAAGGAATATTTAATTTGGCTACATTCTCAATAATGTTTATTGATGAAGTGTTTGGACTACACTCTTTTGCATACACAAGTCGTAGGTTTGATGATAATCTATTAAATGCTAGCCATTTAGAAAAGCTTAATTAATTTAATCATATATAAATAATAGGACACTCATCTACTTATGAAAATACAAGCCAATGCCCTAGCAGTGAAGGATATGCTTTTAAACTATAAGTTCGTTGGTTAAGTGTTGACTCAAGCACATAGTGCTAAGGTCCCTTTTTGTAGCACATTTGCATTAATAGGATCCCATCCTTTTGCCCATTATTATAATATGGAGGGGTATTTTCTATACATTATAGGTAGGATTACTTATTAATTTTGAACTTTCCATTTACAGGGCTATAACCATTTCAAAGAATCTAGTGTCTACTCTTGTTGAAGCTAAAAATTCCTATAAAGCTCTTTATGGGGATGTGAGGACTCTTTCGAATTGAATCTCTTACTCATCACTTTAGTTGATCATGACCAAATGCACTTGTTATATACACTATAACCTCCATACACATACAATTATAGCCTTATAATACCATTGGATGATTAAATATGTACTACTTCATTTTACGATTCTTGGTCGTATCCCTTTCTTATTGTTGGCTATCTATCTCATTATGTGTTACCTTATAGATATTTAGGCCTTAATGGCCATAGCTATGTGAGTTAAGTACGCTTAATATTGTAAAGACATTAAGCGCCATAGTCTATCTTTGTGCTAAAAAAGGCCCTAGACAATGATAGAAGTATTAGAGTCTTAGTTATTCAAGCAGGAATAACCATGATATGACAAGAGGAAGCGAACAAAGATTGGATATTCCATAGGAAATTTAAAGGGTATGAACAAGAGAATTGATGATTTGGTAGCCTTTTTATGATGGTAATTGAAGTTAAGGCAGATCACTAAGAGTCAAATGCTAGACTGGAAGAGATGGTAGAGGACTTTGGTGTCACAGTATGGATACTTAAGGAGGTGTGGCATGCGACATTTGAATATGCTAAAAGGCATGTGGATACTTAGATCAATCATTTGAGAATGCAAGTAGATATCATGCCTTAATTGAAGCCATTGAAGAGTTAAGGGCATAGGTGTTTATTTTGACCAAAACTTCTTTAGGGAATGCTCCTACCCATGTTTCATACTTACCTTTACCTATGTAGGAAATTTGAAGATACTTAAGCCTAAGGCATTCATTGGTGTGAGGGATGATAAATTGTTGGAGAACTTTTTACCTGATATGGAATAGCACTTTACAATCGTTACAACAAATGATGAGAGAACAAAAGTTACAATGGCTGTAATGTACTTTTTGAGTGATGATAAGCTATGGTCATGCATAAAGTATAAGGAGATTCATAATGGCACGGCATGTGTAGATACATAGGCAAAGTTGAAGGCTAAGTTATGAGCTCAATTTTCCCCTAAAAATGTTTAGTATGTTACTTGGAAGAAGTTGAGGGAACTTTAGTCAGGTGATGATATTAGAAAATATGTATGCAAGTTTTCAACCTTAGTGTTAGACATGAAGAGCATAGGTAAAGATGATAAGATATTTTACTTCTTAAAAGGATTGAAGTCTTATGCTAGGATTGTGTTGCACATGTAATGATTGATGAACTTGTTTACAGTGTAGGCAACACTTGAGTGCTCGACTGATTATACTCATGACATTAGAGGGAAGAGCATGTCAATAAGGTACAAAGGTAGAAAGTGTATCAAGATGGGCAAACCTAAGAGTGGGATAGCTTGAAGTTTAAGAAATAGTAGTAACATTAGAGGGAGTTAGAGGAAATTTTATAACTCTCGGTAGTTTAGAAAGAATGGGGTACCTATAGAGATAAGAAGCCCTCATTCTCTTGCTTTTTATGCAATGGCCTGCATAAGATAGCTGATTGTCCATATAAAGTTGCATTAAATGCCATTGCTCAAAAGGTTGAGAGTGCATATTAAGATGAGGAGTCAAGGAAATAGTTATACATACTGTCAACCATTGGAAACAGTTCCTCATCATAAAGCAAGCCCAAGACTGATAATGAGTTTATAAGAAGAGTGACAATGCTATCATAAAGTCAAGAGCTATACATAACTTCATTGACATAGTTAAGGCAAAGAGATTAGGGATGGTTCTTATAGAAGACATTAACTATATTAAAGCTGTTAACTCCAAAGCTCATCCCATTCAATGAGTTGTAAGAATGGTGAGTGAGAAAACCTACATGTCTCTAGGGGACTAGTAACTCTAAATGAGAATCGATTTAAGAAAACCTAATCATGCTCTTTTGAGCTCACTAACTTAGGTGAAAGCATCTCTATAGGACTAGTAATCTAAATTGGAATCAATTTGAAAAATATTAGTTGTACTTCTTTGAGCTTACTAACCTAGGCAGAAGCATCTCTAGGGGATTAGCAATCCTAAATAAGAATCGATTTTAGAGAAACCTAATCATGCTCCTTTGAGCTCACTAACTTAAGTGGGAGCATTTCTCGGAGACTAGTAACCCTAAATGAGAATCAAATTGAGAGAAACCTAGTCATGCTCCTTTGTGGTCACTAACTTAGGACGAAGCGTCTTTAAGGGACAAGCAACCCCAAATTGGAATCGATTTGAGAAAACCTGGAAGTGCTCCTCTAAGTTAACTATCTTAGGCAAAAATGGGTAAAGTACTCCTTAAGCTGGCTAAAATCTTAAAAAAGATTGATGAAAGGGGGCGCTACATTGGATCACTATGAGCTTAAGATAAATTGATGAAGGGAAGTTCCTTATAATCTCGCTAAAACCTTAAGAGAAATTGTTGAAGGAAAGCATCTTATAGGCTTGCTAAGACCCAAAGGGAAACCAATGAAGGTAAGTACCTTACAAGCTCATTGAAACACTAAAGAGAGATTAATGAAGGGCAATGCCCTATGGCTTCGCTAAGACCTTAAGAGCAATTGATGAATGAAAGTGGCCCATGGGCTCGCGAAGATGCTGAAGAGAAATTGGTGATAGGAGGTACCTTATGGGCTTACTAAACCTTAAGAAAAGTAGTGAATTAGAATAGTGCTCTATGAGCTGACTACAACCCTAAAAGAGAATATGAGCTCGGATAATGCTTTAAGAGTTGATTAGAAGCCTGAAAGAGAATATGAATCAAGATAGTGCTTTAAGATTTAGCTAGAGCCTTAAAAAATAGATTGAAGAGGGGATAACACTTTAAGAGTTAGCTATAACCCTAAAAATGAATGGAGGATGAGACTATGCTCTAAGAGTTAGCTAGAATCCTAAAATTTGATTAAAGATGAGATAGCACTTTAAGAGCTGGCTAAAACCATAAAAAATAATGAAAGATGGGGCAATGCTCCAAGAGTTGGCTAGAGCCCTAAAAATTAGATTGAAGATGTGAATCGCAACAACGCTCTATGAGAAAACTAAGACCCTAAAAGAGGTATGAGTTGAGAGAGCACTTTACAAGCTGGCTAGAACCTTAAAAATCGATTAAAGATGGGGTAGCACTCTGAGAGCTGGTTAGAACCCTAAAAATGGATGAAAGATGGGATAGTGTTCTAAGAACTAGCTAAAACCCTAAAAGAAATTATGAAAGACGGGACAACACTTTAAGAGCCAGCTAGAATCCTAAAATTGGATTAAAGATGGGATAGTGCACTAAGAGTTGGTAGAACCCTATAAAAAAATGATAAAAGATGGGAACCCTAAAACAAATGATGAAAGATAGGATGTTATAAGAGTTAGCTAAAACATTACAAAAAATGATGAAAGGTGGGACAACAATCTAAGAGTTGGCTAGAATCCTAAAATTTGATTAAAGATGAGATAGCACTTTAAGAGCTGGCTAGAACCCTAAAAAATAATGAAAGATGAGACAATACTCTAAGAGTTGGCTAGAACCCTAAAAATAGAATGAAGATGGGATAGCGCTCTAAAAGTTGGCTAAAACCTAAAAAATGAAAGATGGAAGAAATAAGGCGAGGAATGTAACCGGTTTAAAAAAATTCCCGACTTAAAAAATATAAATAAAGAATTTGGTGAAAAACCATTTATGACAAAAAAGGCATCAAGGATTAAGTCTCTTAATCCAGAAATGAGTTAATGGGTATCAAAAACTTTATCAATGAGAATGATTGAGACTAATGTGGTTAACTTAAAAGGTGTGATTACATTGGAAATAAGTAAGTGACATGAACTAAAAGCTTGGCCATTCGGGCTGACATGGACTTTGATATAAAAATTGTAATAAGCCTTTACTTTCTCTCTCTCTCTCTCTCCCTCTTTTCTTTCTCTTTCTCTCTCTCTCTTTTTTTTTTTTTTAAGTTTGCTAATGTGTATAGATTTTTATTGTAGAAACAACTATATACACATCCCCTTCCTTAGTCTTTGGTCTTTGGAAATGCCTCTTGACCTTCCTGGTGGGGATTTATAATTTTAAACATTCCTTTCACTAAGGAAATGACAACTCATAATTAGTTTAGTAAAAAAGGACTTCCTTACACACTCAACTACTATTTCAAAAATTAAAGTTCGTTTTGTAGGTGATACGCTTTGACAATCCGTTAGGTCTTTTTTGACCTAATATTATGAATTAGGCTTTTGGACAAATCATTTCAAGATAACAGATGAGCAAGCCTATTTTTAAAGATTTATTTATTTAACCCAGGTGTATAAGTACAAAACCTTGAGGAAAGAGATAGAAGTGTGCTTGTTCCAATTTTAAAAATAATTTTTATTAAAGATAAATTATCCTTTGAGATTAGAAGAGCTTTTATTGAGTACGAGAGGTATTATGGGTAAGGAGGCCTTATGCAAATCAGTATGGGTAAGAAGGTTTTCCTTTTATAGTTTTAAAGTCTGGTTTAGAGTGAATATAGAGGTTTTGTGTCTTTGGGCTTGGAATGTGATTTAAGATCTTGCATTTTGGGGGCATTTGGGCTTTAATTCTAGGCCCTCTATTCGATTTCGTTGCCCTTATTAGGACGTGATATATTTTTTTGGGACTTTCATCTTACATTTAGGCCTAATTTTTCGACCTCTTTTCTTTCTTCCTTTTCTTCTCCTTCCTCTTTTTTTTTTGGTCTAAAGTTTTTTTGTTGCCCCATTCTTTCTTTTTTTCTTTTATTTTTTTTACCCCTTTTTACTTACGTTCATAAGTAACTATCACCCCAAGGCATTTAGATTATGTGTAAGGGTTTTCTCTTCATCATTTCAGAGAAAATAAATTATCAGAATTAAAATTGTTCTTGAATTGATGCTACTAAAGCAAGTGCAAACCAGTTGTTATCCTTTTCTCTTCAACTTTGAATTGTCTTAATATGGGGTGGTTCTTAATAGGATTTTAATTTGAAAATACTCTAAGTTGGTCTACCTTGATTAACAAAGGATAATTATGTTTGAGATTTGAAAATTACTACCTAACTTCATTTTAATTTATGTATCAAATTCAAATGGACCTCTTTTAAGTTACGAGCTTGAAGTATTCTCACAATGATATCGGTCAACTCTCAAAGTATTTAAGGATTAGTGTAGGAGATATAGTTTACCACTTTTCAACCTAAACTTTTTAAAAGTGAGTTACCAATTTCTTAGGGAGGAATCTATATTTATTTTCCCTAAGGTAGAGATTAACTTTGCCTCCTAGTTTCTCAAAACATGCCCCAAAACTGAGGTTCTATTTGACTTTGTGTTTTGACTTATTCATGGTTGGGTTTAGTTTTCTTAATGGACCAATGATTTTAGCTATGCCCAGTTGCCTTGATGGGTTAGGGTTTATATTTAGGTATGCTGCTTGAATGGGTTAAAGGTTAGTGTAATGGGTCATAGTTTGTGTTTGGGTAGGTTGCCTAAATGGACCAAGGGTTAATGTTTAGGCTTAATGCCATAACGAGCTAAGGGGCTAGTGTTTGGGTTAGCTACTTGAATGGGTTAAAGGTTAGTGTTTAGGCATAATTACCTTAATGGGCTAAGGGGCTAGTGTTTAGTTTGGTTGCTTAAATGAACTAAGTGACTTTATTTAGGTTAGCTATCTTAATGGGTCGAGGGGCTAGTGTTTGGGTTAGTTGCCTTAATAGGCTAAGGGTTAGTATGCCTAATTGCCTTAATGGACTAAGGGGCTAGTGTTTAGCTTGACCACCTAAATGAGTTAAGTGACTTTGTTAAGGTTAGTTGCCTTAACGAATTAAGGGGCTAGTGCTTAGGTTGATTGCTTAAATGGGTTGAGGGTTAGTGTGCTTAATTGCCTTAACAGACTGAGGGGCTAGTGTTTGGGTTGGCTTCCTTAATGGGCTAAGTGACATTGTTTAGGTTGGTCGCCTTAACGGGCCAAGGAGTTTTGTTTGGGTTGATCCCATAAGAATTTGTAACCATTAGTAACTTTTCTTCTTTTCTTTTTCATTTTCTTCGTTTTTTTTTTCTTTTTCTTCTTTCTTTTTTATGGGAGATAAAGATGAGGCTTTTATTTTACAAAAATCGAGAAATTTAAATATGAATGATGATTTTAGGGTTCTAAATTACAAGTTAATGGATTTTATTTACATTTCCATGAAGGAGAGAGGAAAATGGTTAGATGAGTTTTATTGAAGCACTTATTTAGAAAAAGAAAATCCTAAAGAAAGAAGGATAATAAACTAAAGAGAACTTCTATTATTTTGGAAAATTAAAGTACAAAAAACTAAGGAAGATGCCTAACATTTATTCTCAAAATGAAACTTGACATTTTATTCTAGGCCCCTTAGATGTAAATTGGAAAGACCTTAAACTAAGTCTCATAAATGAGCTCTAAGGTCTTTTAGCATTTCATATGCTTCTCCAATGACTTATTCAAGAAGGGCTTTTAGGGCCCGATTATGAACTTTAGAACAATTGAGCTTTTCCTTCAAACAAGCAATTTTAACCTCTAGTAACTGCTCACGAATCTTAAGAAGGTCTTATAGCCTATTGGTTCTTTGATTGTTCACTAATTCACTGGAAAGAATTACTTATCATTGAAATAAAAGAATGCATGTAGAAGCATACAAATGTTAAAACCTTTTAGGTTAATACATTATTCGTTAAGTTATAACTTTACTGTTTAATTCAGTTTTTATCTTTTTCAAAAAGTGATTACATTAAAACTTTCAAACATTAGTAAGGTTGCAATTCTTAAGAGTAGTGTATTAACTCATGATTTAAGTGTATGCAATTTAGGTGGGTTCTGAAGGTCCTTAAACTCTATGACCTTACATGTTTCCAAGGAAATAGTTCATTAGTCTCATTGAAGTTTAAGTAGGGTAGCCTAATCAACCTTGAGTGGTGGTTACCCTACAACACTTGAAACCTATACAATAGCTCCCTTCCTAGAGTCCTAAGATGGCCTAGGTTTAACTGCATCTACCCTACATCTTTAATGCAATTATTCCCTCTAATGTCTTAAGTATGTTGCATGAAAAATAAATAAAGTAATTAAAACAATGTATATATATGAAATAAATAAATGAACAAATAAATAAAAATGGGTATTTCGAAAGGCAAATTTAAATTTTGAAAGTTTTTAAGTAGCTAGCCCTCTTAACATCCTTAATGGAATCACTAAGCCATCAGGCTTGATTTTTTCCCGATTTTTATTAATTTTCATTAATTTGATCAATATTAATCCTTACCCATTTAATATTAACCCTTGACTAAGAATTAAGAAAAATCTAGGTTTTGATCATGTTTTGAAAAATACTTAGAGTTGCTGTACAACCTAGGTTGAGAAAAAATGGATTAGGTTAAATCGATTAAATAGATCGATTTTAACTTAGCCATTAGTCTACTAGAAAACCTATTTTAAGGAAAAAGGTTTTGAAATCCAAATTTTTAGTCTGGAGGCTAACTTTTTAAAACCCTTAACAAGTACCATTTTTTAAGTTTCCAAGTTTAAATTAATATTTCAATAATACCCTTGAGAATAAAATCTATTTACTTTTAATGAAGTTAATTAGATCAAATCTACAAAAGGATAAATTGAACAATTGTTTACAAAAGGATGAAAAAAGAAAATTTTTCATATTCTAAGTCACTCTGTAGTTGCTACAAATATCTACGTACTTGCTATTCGAGATTAAAATTTTATAGTTCGTTTCTGAAAACATTAGTGGGTTGATTTATTTTTAATTTGAAAGTGATTAAGTTTACGTTTCTTAGCCATTCTATTTTATTTTGAAAATTTCTAAAACTGTCCTACTTTTAAAAAAAGGTTGATTTATTATTTATTTAGAAAAAGGTTTATCTAAGTGATAAAACGTCTTCGTTATTTACTTATTGATTATTTCTTTTTTATTTTGTGTTCTTATTGAAATAAAGAAAAAAGTAAGGTAAGCTTCCCTATCCTTTTTCTTTCTTTCTTTTCTAATTTTTCTCTCTTTTTTTTTACAATAAAATAATACATGAAAAAAAAACTAAATAAATAAATAAGGAATAAAAGGAACAATACAAGTTGGACTAGGGGAAACTCGCGTGGGTTGAGTTAGAATTGGGTCTTCGGGTTTAGGTTAGATTAGCTAACCTGATCATGTGCTGAACACATGTGGCATAGAGAGAAGACAAACTACTAGCAGGTAGCTGACGAAGGCATTCTATAGTAGTTTAAGCCATTTTTTTGTGGGAAAGGCCAGATTCATGTTTTTTTTTTTTATTAGATATAGGGGCTTTAGTGAAGTGCCATCATGTTTGGTGGCCTCTTAAGTAGTCGTCGGAGTTAGGAAGGTAGTAGTGGTCTTAATGGTTACGTAGGGTGCTTGCTAAGTGTGAAAGAAGGACGAGTTTAAGGGTTTTAGAAGGTAGTGATTCATGTTGTAGGGTTAGTTTGGCTCGATGTGGTAGTTAGGATGGTGTTTCAAGCAAGGGGGTTGTGGTAACTAAGGTTTGGCGATAATGGAGTTGGTTTCTCGCATTGTGGAGCATGGCTACTTGTGAGAGGGGTTAAGGGCAAACACTAGCAACCTAGGGAGCTTAGCCGTAGTGTTAATACTATGTGGAGGAGTAGTTGTGATGGTGGTTGAAGAAACTTAGGGTTTTGGTTGTAGGCATTGGTTTGTGGTAAGACTAGGTGTTACAAAAGTTAGCAAGGCTGGTTAGGTTGGGAAGCTCAAGCTATGGTTAGTTTAGTTGTATGGTTGATTTTGCTTGAAAACATCTGTAGTGGTCATAAGGCTAGAGATATATATATATATATATATTATTGAGCGTATTTAAGAGATTGGAAGTGAAGATGGATTCTTATTCAAGTTCGAGGAGGTAAGATTTATAGTTTCTAAGTTTGATTATCTATGGAAACTTCATAATTGGTGAAATCGGCTATGATTATATAACTTTGGATTTCAACTTCTTTTTATTTTTTACTTTTATTTTGAGAGCTAATTTGGGCAGGAAAACAAGTGAATCTAGCTTTGTTTTTAGACTCGATTTGAAGATCGTGTGTGCATGTATGAAAATCATATGAGAAATTTTGGCAAAGTGAGGGCTAATAGTTGGGTTTGTTAAGGAAAAGGAAAGAAGAGAAAAGAAAGGGGGAGAAAGAGCTCACTAACATAGTACCACATAAGCTATTTGGTTGAACCATTATGTACCACATGTCAGGCCTCGACACATGGCCCAATGGTCCTCCACTACGTATTCTTTGTTGTGAAAAAAAAAAGAAAAGAAAAAAAAGAAAAAAGAAAAAGGCACATGGTGCTCATTAGGAGATTCAAACCCAATACCTTTAACCAATATGCCTTGCTAAGTGCAAGTATAATACCATTAAACCATTGGCTTATGCTTCGTCTAAATATGTAATTAAATTACATATATAAACTAGGTTAGCTTAGGTTAAGATTAAATATAAACTTGGAAACAACATCCCTTATTTTTTTTTATAGTATAAATAAAATATTAAAGTCAATTTGAAATTTCCTATTCAATTTTAAGCTCTCTCTCTCTCTCTCTCTTTTCTAAATTTTCTATTGTTTTTACATTTTCCTTAATTTTTCTATTTTTTTATTTTCTCTTTTTTTTTTGTATTTTCTATATTTTTTATTTTTCTACATTTTTATTTTTTTACGATTTTTTCTAAATTAGGACCTTTTACCCTATTTTAAAAATGTAAGGAGGCAAAAATGGAGTGTTTATAACTTTAAAAAAGAACATAGCTATAGAATGAGTTGGAAAGTTTTTGGGTATGGTCACTCTGATACTTAAGTCAACCTCTTGTCAAAGATGAGTTGTCAAGTTATGTGAGGGAAAGGGAGTAGAAAGAGGGATCCCCTAAATTGAGGGTCATATTCCATATTTATGGTAGATGATGATCCCATTGTACATAAACTTGGTTGTTGGACCAGAGCTTAAGTATCGAACCAGTTGGTTCAAGCCTAAGGCTTAGTTATTAAAAAAGCCTTATCAATACTTGCTCCATACTCTCTTTGGTAACAACTTTAGTAAGGAAAGTATCTAAAGAGGTCAATTTTGTAGGAGCTTTATAAAAGTTTATGATAAATGGCTTAAAGAGACCAAGATGCTATAAGGGCCTAAAGAGGTGAAGGTTAGGAGAGGTTAAAGCACTTGAAAATGTTGGTATGCTTAAAAAGGCGAGGGCTTGAAGTGGTTGAAGTGGTTAAAGAAGCAAATTCCTAAAGAGACTGGAGAGCCTTAAAAGGCAAAAGCCCAAAGAAGTTAGAGTGCTTGAAAAGGTGAAAGCTTGAAGAGGTTGGTTATTCCCATATCCATTAATGATTTATGACATTAGGCTTATTTACTTGTCACCTGTACAAGGTGTCAAATTAGAGTATTTTACCCATCACCATTCAGTGGCTTAGGTTTTTTAGGTAGCTCATTATCTATTCGTTAGACTTATAGCATTGTACTTGTAGCTAATTGATGGCAAAGGCTTCCATGTAGCTCGTCATCTATTCATTAGACTTAGAGCAATTAATTTTGTGATAACTTATTTCCCTTTCATATGAATTAGAGTATTTTAGCCATCCGGCCAGTTGCTTAGGCTTTTAATTAGGACATCATCCTTTCTTAAGGCTTATAGCAATTGTACCTATCATTCTTAAAAGAGTTTAAAGCTTTATACCTTATTGTCCAAGACCTCTCTAGCCTTAGTGTAAACCCTACTTTTAGTAGGCTTAAGACTCGATTAAGAGTACCCTCCGAACGTTCCTAAAAAACAACTAAACTAAAAAAATTAAGTTTATATTTAGAAACGAATTAAATTTTTACAATTCAAAAGTCCATTGTCGATAAAACCGGAGCTTGAAGAACTATGACCTCTAAAGCTACTTAAAACCCTAAACCTTAAAACCATTAAGGAATTTTAACCCTAAATAATAAATCGATAATTTAATTTCAATAATTTCATTCAACTTTAGAAAATTTCACAATTCTACAAAAATCAAATCATAAATTACAAAACAATGTAAGATAAAAATCCTAAAACAATTTTCTATAAGGCTATGCCCTTATCTTCATGTATAAGCCTTACACATAAATAAGTAAACCAACCAATCACCTTAGATAACCTATCAATTGAGAGTTGGAATCATTTATCAATTGATAACTTATTAAAATCTAGTGATAAGACAATTTCCTTAACACCTCTTCACTTATACTACATATGGACAATTTTTCACAAGAATTCATAAGCTTAACTTTAATAAAGGAGACAAGACCACTACATGGCATAAAAAGACTTCCAATGGCAGATCTAAAAAGGGGAGAAAGGGGGGCCATGCACTTGTCATTCACCCATCAATCACTTCTTCTTATACATCATTATTCACCCCTTAATGCTTACATCATCAAGAGTTGCAATTGTTGACTTTATGTAAGCTACAAGATAACACTTTCAAGACATTTAAACACTCATTCTCTCTCCATTTCCAACTGTCCACACTCTCCACCATTTCTCTCTTTCAATTTCACTTTCACTTCATCTTTCTCTCTTTTGAAACAAACATAAAAAGGGGAAACAACCTTACCCCACAAAATCAAAATTTTCCATTTTGAAGCTTCACTCACGGCATTATTTTCCTTTGTTCTTGTATCATTTTCTTTCACCATCTAAGACCTTTTAAGACCATTAGAATCTTCCATAAACCCCATACCAAAAGAACAAAA
The DNA here is from genome assembly GCA_024138005.1 of Lumnitzera racemosa. Lineage (NCBI taxonomy): Eukaryota > Viridiplantae > Streptophyta > Magnoliopsida > Myrtales > Combretaceae > Lumnitzera > Lumnitzera racemosa. The sequence continues at coordinate 47,654,937 of JAMXBC010000002.1, forward strand.
GATTCGGGTTTCAAAAGGTAGCAAAAAGGATGAGGCAAAGTTAAGAGCTAAAGTGGAACCTTAGTGCACAACCACCACATTTTGCGTTAAGGACGAGTAAGTGATTCTTGTGATGTGTGGATTAGTATTTATGTTAGGAGACTTGGATTTCTTGAAGACATGAGTAAGGTTTAAGTTGTTAGAACACCAAAAATCGTTTTAAGAAACAAACCGTAAAACCCTTACATGAAGTTGAAATATGAGCATGTAAAGTTGGTGTTTTGTGAAGACATTTGTTTAATGCTTTGAATGGAAGATTTTAAACTAAGAAAATCTTGAAATGAGAACTTTAATGGAGGATAAGCATGTTGGACGTGAGGGTTCTATAGTCATTTGAATGTTGATTTTGTTTCCATTAAGTTAAACATGCTCAAATCTAGACTTAAGTTAAAAAAAATCCATCACATGAAGTTTTATGAAGAAACCAACTTTGTATGACATGAGCTATGATATGGTAGTTGTATTAAGTATAAGATCTTTCATTTCTTTATGTGGAACATGAGTTAAAGGATCATTTGATGGAAGGAAACTTAAGTTAAGATTTGTACACAAGTAGTTAAGTTCATGATCTACCACCTAAACTTAAGGAAATGATGAAACAAGTTGAAAAACCAAGCAAGGACCCCGTAGGACCATCATGAACAGATCTGGAATGTGGGAAAATGAGGCCTAAAAATATGATAAAAGTGAAAGAACAAAGTGAAAAGATTAACTAAAGCAAGTATAGTAAGCATATAAAGCCTAAAACTCAAAACCAAGCTTAAAACTCCCAAAACAAGCCTAGAACTCTAAGATGGGCCTTCAATAAAAATCTGACCAGTACCTTAAAGTACCAAGAGAGGTTTTTTTGAAGTCCATAAGAAATCTACCTAAGGCCCCATAAGCCCACCAAAGTCATTAACTTTAGTTTGAACAAAAAACAAGCTCATTTGACAATTTAAGCCCACTAAAGGGCCCAAGAAATGGTTGGTAGCCTTAGGACTATAAATAAAAGTCATAAATCTGATCTCAAGGAGTATTTTAAGCTTAGGATAAAATCTAAAGACCAAGCCCAAAGAATTTCTTAAGTTATTAAAAAGCTCATTTACCAAACAAGGCCCAAAAACAGTCTAACACATGAGGAACGCTATTGTTCTGACCCATGGATAGAATTGTATACCTCATTTCGAAAATCTAACCTTACCACGTTAAATTACACTCGAAAATGATGAAGATTGACTATAAGATCATAAAAATCGGATTTAAAACGAAAAAGTTATACGCGATTGAACTTTAGGCAAAAACCGAGAAAAATTACGAAAACTAGTTAAGAATATAACTTAAGGAAAATTTACTTAGTTTCTTAAGTTTGCTTCAATTCCTTATAAAAATTATTTCAATGACCAGGGGACACCGTTTACAAAGATGACTTGCCTTCGGATTACTTTGACTAACCCATATGGCAAAGTGAGTAAATTCCCGATGACTCTTTACTTGATTGTGCTTGTAAAGTGGATGCACCTAATCTTATATTTATAAATTTGGATACTTGTAGGATATGGGAGATGCATGTGTATGAATCTGTGGATGAATGTGATGACTTGTTAATTATATATAATAATGGGAATTATTTGTATGAATATATACATGTGAATCGTATTGAATGAAATTGGTTGATCACCCTAAAAATCAAGTTAATCACTTATATGATTAAGAACTCAAAATGAATCATGCATTCCCCATATTGCATACGGATAACACTGACTGCCGCTTTACGTAGAAGATGGGAAGGGACTCACAGGAATATGAGTTTCCTGCAGGATTGGGCACTAGCGATGCCATCATATATATTAAGTCTCTATCTTAAGCTGATGAGCTTACTAGGCGCTGAGAGACGCCAACCGTCGGCGAAGGGTTGAGTCTTGTGGATTGTGCTTAGGGTATGTGTTTGTGGACTGCGGGGGCCACTACACAGCTAGACTTAGGATTTTAAAGGATATGATTTGATTTTGGTAAAGGAAGTATATATATATGTATATATGTATATATGTAGAGTTTTGTTTTGGTATGAGCACGATAGTGCAAATAAAATAAAACCCAAGGTCTGGAACCCGGATTTTGGTTTGGGTCGGTTAATTATTTCCAAACCCCGACTTCAAAGGGTGAAATTCTGAGTCGTATGCAATTCCTAGGTCATTGCATGTGTTGTTTGGCATACTGTTTATTCATGCATTCATATGATTGTGCATCTAATAAATTTTTGTCATGTGGTACTGATGAGAGCATTTATCTCACTAAGCGTAAGCTTACACCCCTATAGATTTTTGTTGGTGCAGGAGAACCTTTTCGTCAATCCGGGCCGAGGTATGCCCATGGTAAGTCTCGTGTAGAGATCGGTTAGAGTGATCAGAGAGCGAAGAGGACATTTTGTAATAGATTATAGATATTTAGATATTCAGTTTCATTATGAACTGCATTTGTTTGTAATATTGTTTTGGTGTGAGTCTCACGAGCCCACACAATTAGTTAATTTATAACATAGAAGTAATTTTAGTTAAATTGCTCCATGTTACTTGTCTATGGGCCTAGTGGTAACGTAGAGTGGAAGGAACCTTGTGTGTTGTATGAAAGGCTTATGATCAGCAAGGGGGTTGATAATAGACCTTTATACGGTATACGGTGACCTATCGCGACAACGATACTGTTGGGTCGTTATACTTAGAGTTTCATGGCTATCCATTTCCTTTCATCCATTAAATATAGGACTTAGGGATTAGCGCTTTGTATGATTTGCTCATTACCCATAGTAGGTAGGGCTTAGAGACATTGAAGACTAATCCGTTAGCAAACTGTACTACATGGGCTCAAAGTGGAGGGAATTTCTTTTGGCCCTGTTTCCCTTTAAGTTCTTACACTCTTCTTAAAGAGAGGTTGAAATGAACTTGTTAGGAATTAAATAAATTGTTACAAATGCAAATAGATATAACTTAGTATAGAAACTAGGAATTTGATGTCAACATCAACAATAACACAATATAAAGTGCAACATAAGATGCATATCTTGAAGAATAGATAACCAACAAATTACAAATAGGTATATTTCATCTTTCATTAAGAACTGAGTAGGTCAATAAACATGTAATCTTCAAATAATTTATCTTTTAAAAAATCATTACAAAGTTCTACCATGTCATTTACTTGCAAGATAGACATATAGTCTACAAAAAATTTGGCTTTCAAATAAGGATATCTACATTTGTCCTTAGTGTCATTTTCTTTAGAAATGTGTACAAGCAAACAAAGGTCAGGTTTATAGGTTATACTTAAATTCATGCACAATTGCTTGTCTCAACTTTGACTGATAGAGAGCTCAATCATGTACCATGGGTGTTTAAGATGGCACGAAGCTTAAATTTGTTATGCCATTATCAATAACTCATATATGGCTCTACTAGAATTATTCAAACCCCAACTGTTAGCTCTAAACTACTTGTCAGTGGCTGTACATGTGTTAAGCTATATTAATGAGAAGCTTAGCAAAGTAAAGATTGGCCTAAGAATAGCTCAGCTTGGCATGCATAGGTAAACAATTCAAGCTCAATTCATAGCTTAGAGTTTGATTACCATGTGTAGCTTCACATAAGCTTGGTTATAGAATGAATCTTGAGCAAGTTGTTGAGATCTAGAAACAAGTCAACAAACTATTAGAGAAGGGATATGTGAGAGAGAGTCTTAGCCCTTATACTGTTCCAGCATTACCGGAGACAAAGAAGGATGGAACATAGCATATGTGTGTGGATAGCAAAGCTACAAATAAGATTATGATCAAGTATAGGTACCTAACTTTGAGGCTAGATGTTATGTTGGATGAACTAAGTGGTAAGTGAGTGCTAAGTATGATTGATTTGAAGTTAGGGTACCATCAAATTCAAATGAGACAAGGGGATGAATAGAAGACTGCTTTTAATACTTAACATAGCCTATACGAGTAGATGGTCATGCCTTTCTAATTATCAAATACCTTAACTACTTTTATCAAACTGAATAAAGAGAAGAGTTTTGCTAAGGTGAAAGCAAGTTAACCTTTGCCCCATTCTTTGCTCTACCAAACTTCAATAAAGTATTTGAACTTAAACATTGCATTAGTAGTGATGTAAGAAGGCTGACCTGTTGTTTATCATAGTGAGAAGCTCAAAGGAGCGTACTTAAACTATTCAGTTTATGACAAAGAACTTTTAGCTTTGATATAAGCTCTTTGCATATGGTAACATTACCTTCTACCAAAAGAATTTGTCATATACTTAGATCATGAGTCTTTGAGGTATTTGTGGAGCCAATCCAAGCTTTCTAAGCACTAAGCTCGATGGATTGAATTTTTGGAGGGATTTAATTATAGCATTAAATACAAGCAAGGAAAGAATAATGTAATTACCAATGCTATGTCAAGAATAAATGTTCTCCTTACAGAGTTGTAAACCAGATTGTGGGGATTTGTGAGCATTATAGATTAATACCGATATGATTCACATTTTAGTCCTATATTTGGACAATGTAAAGAAGGAAGAAAGATAGATGAATAACATGTCAGGGATGGTTACCAATTCTAAGGAAGCAAATTGTACGTACTGACCTGTTCAAGAAGAGAACTATTAGTAAGAGAAGCCCATAGTGGAAGGCACTCTCGGAACTTAGGAGAATGAAGGACGTATGAACAACTGAATGACAAGTTCTTTTAGCTTAAGTTAAAAGGTGACATACATCATATGATTGAGTGATGCACCATTTATAAGAAACCAAAACGCCAAGCTAAACAAAGGAAGGCAATGCCTCTACCTACTCTGACCTAACCATGAGTTGATTTGAGTATAGATTTTGTCCTCAGATTACTTTGAAGTACCTAAAGCAAAGATTTTGTAATGGTTGTCGTAGATCGGTTTAGTAAAATGGTACATTTTATGCCTTATACAAAAAATAACGATGCTTCAGTTATTGCTTCTTTGTTTTTTGTAAGAAATAATTTATTTATACAGAGTACCGAAGAGCATAGTGTTGGACATAGACCTAAAATTCTTAAGCCATTTCTAGATAACTCTCTAGAATTGAATAGGAATCAACTTATTGTTTAGTACTTCTTGTCACTTCTAAATTGATGGTGATAGGAATCAACCTGTGACTACCCAGCCAAGGCTAACTTATTCGAAGCTGAAGTTGACTAACTTTTACTAAGGTCGAGCTAATACTAGATTGCAGAGAGGAAGAAAAGAAGTCATATAGCATTAAGTCTGTCACCTGCCAAGAAGCTAAGAGATCATACAACCGAAGCTTCTAGGCCATAGATCCATTCAATATAGCATGGAGGGATTAGTGCTGACTAACCTAAGAACTTGACGATTGTAAGCTGACCTTTCAAGTATCTCGGCCAAGCATTGCATGACTTTAGGGGTTCCTACCTAGACCCAAACATCTAATTCTCGACCTCACACGATTTAGATTCTACTCCTTCTAGGACAACCTAAATCGCATGTTGACTCCTTTTACTAAACGCATAGTTTGGTATTTTTGTGAATATTTTCTTTACTATAATTATGGGCCCATTCTTTAGGGTTTAAGGCCTTGTACTTATTTACAGCTTTGTTACTAGGGTTTTTGGACTTGCTATAAATAGCAATATTTATAATTAGTAGACAAATAGAACATCATTAGAAAAAGATTATTCAGACAGTATGTTTACACTTAGGCCTTCCTTTTTCGAGTAAGGATAGTCCAAAGCTCTTAGAGCTAGCCTTTTACAAATTATTGAGTGTTAGTTAACTCTTTAATTCTTTTTGTGTTCTTATCAATCTTAACCTTAAGATTATGGTGAACACTTCATTTAAGCAAGTTAGTGAGTTATATCTAATCATTATTTGAATCTCGAGCAATATTTAATGTTCATGAGTAGTATTGAACCTTATTTTAAGCTTAACCCCTGATTGTATTTGTGTCTTGGTACGTCATATCCATATACATTCACTGTCAAAACCCCATTTTCACTCTTTTTTCCTTGTTCCCATTCAAACCTCGAGTACCTCATCCTTGGTTTCGAAACCTGCTACATATCAAATGGCTAAATAGAGGTTGTCAACTACACCTTGAGGTCATTGCTTTAAGCTACAGTATGAAAGAACTTAGCTAATTGGAAAATCTAGCTACTGGTGGTAGAATTTACTTATAATAGGATGGTACATGCCATTACTAGGAACACCCATTTGAAGTCATCTATGGCTTTAACCTTAAGCTACCCTTCGACTATGCCTTGATGCTACCTGCTGACTAAGAAGATCCAGATGCAAGAACTAGAGCCTACTCCATCTAGTAGATCTACTAATGAGTCACCAGACCCATTGACTAAGTTACCAGAAAACTAAAGGAGAAAAGCAAAGGGAGGAAGACTAAGCACTTTCAACCTGACAACTAAGTACGGCTACACTTAAGTAAGGAAACATTTCTAAATAAGAGGAAAAACAAGTTGCTTGCCATAGCTAAAGAATCACTTAAGATACTTTAGAAGATAAATGAAAATGCATGCAAACTAAAGCTATTAGAAGACTTTGAAGTGTCAAATGTATTTAATGTTGCTAACTTTAGCCCTTACCAACCCAGGGAGAACTTAGATGAAGATAAGCCATGTTTGATCCCAAATCCGAATAAGTCTAGTGCTGATGATAGGAATCAAACCACTAGACCCTTGAACCAAGCCCAAGCTCAAGGATTAGAAATCATAGCTAAATGAGTTCTTTCTTTACACATGACATTTGAAAAGTTTGAACTGATACAGTCTATGGACTTAGTACCCTAGCTAAACCAAACCTTCTTATACTTATTGATAGTACCTAACTATTGACCTAAGATACATCTAAACAACAGTTTAACCCCTCCAACCAGCTGCTTAGCTGACATAAATCTAGGATGTACCCAGTATGTCTAAGTTGAATCCACCTTGGAAGAGTCACTTGATCAGCTCAACACTATTGAACTATCACTTAAGCTTGACATCATCACTTAACAACACCAACACTAGCTGAACAGTTGTCCATCTTTTTGCTAGGCGCACAACCGCAAGTTACCCACCACATGTTGTGGACCTACTGTGATAGAATGTTTTGTACATGATATCTTTTTGTTGTATTTTCAATTACACCATTTTATCATTCTTTATACATTACTTCTTTTGGGTATTATCCTTTTTTTCTTTTCTGTTTTGGGTAGGATGCCTTAGTATTTCAAGTATAAATACCCTTGTAATATGTAGCTGTAACATCATCTTACATTATCTAATATTGACTATACTCCCTTTTCGTGAAGATTGCTCATAGGTTATTTTCTTACTTCATTCTTATACTAATCCTTAAGCAAGGCTAGGTAGTGAGTACTCTCATTAGACTAACACATGTGTTACATCGAGTTGAGCTGTGAGTCTTTGAAAGTTTCCTAGTGCATCATATCCTTAGAGCTATTTATGGGTTACTTGTTCTCTTTCTTGTTTTCGTGCATTTCAATCTTCCTTTCTGAGCTTTCAGTAAACTTCGACCTACCCTTGATATGGTTACCTTCGTTGGTCCTTGGTCATAACCTATCAACAATAGTCAATTCTCTAAATTATCCACCAGCAAAATATCTTGTAAGTGTTTAGTCTCTCAAAGAACAAGATTTCCTAACAATACGAAGTTATGTATGTCAAATATAATTATTCTTTAATTGTTACTTTTGATCTTTATCTTCTATTCAAATAGAGGTTGATTTTTTTTGAAAATGGAATGATATCCATCTTACAACGAATAGAAAGTTGAATCTCAAAAACCTTTTGAATTAATTTATCAATGGCTACATTAAGAGGTTTAAGTAAATCTTTTAGTTTGAAAAATATATTTAGGGTTTTGTAAAATAAGCTCTTTTTATAAAAAAATTTCTTTCTTATAGGAACTTCAATGTGTAAACATTAGTACATGTGCTTACCAAAAATTGATTCTTATTCTTTCTAAGCAAGTGGAGCAAACAACTAAGATTTCTTTAATGACCACTTTTCTTTAAAGAAAAGCTATGCCACATATAAATGTCATTGAAAATCTTTTTTCCTATTAAAAAGTCGTTTTATTCAAAAGCTTTCCTTCAAAAATAATTTTGTTGATAAGAAACTTATAGCATTGTCATGACATCTTCAATTTAAGAAATATGCTTCAAATAATTTTTAAAACACATTTAAATATTTCAAATTCATCCATTAATAATATGATAAGATCAATTGAGAGTTTCCTACCTAAGTATATTACATAAATACACTTGATCAGTAAGTCTTATGTATTCTAACTTAGTTTTGCTTAATTCTCCTTTTCTACTTCTACCTTCTCCATACTACACTTGCAAACAACTCATCATAACAACAAGGTTATTTATAAAATGCTGTGTCACTTATAACCATCATACTTCCCTTGCTTGACATAATTGTAATGCATGTAGTGAAAATTTAAACCTATCATATCCTAGAGTTAGAATGCAACATTATAAATATTATACTTCTTATATTCGAACAAAATTATTATTTATATGAAACAATACTATAATTAGGCTCAACTTTATGCCTACCTACAACATATATGTACAATATTAAATGTACATAAACATGAAAAACATAGCAGTTTTTTTTCCTCCAATCACGTGTATATAAATCCTTCTTAGAACTATAGGCAAAGTATAGTAAGGCTTCTTTTCAAAAATAGCTGGTTGCATCTTACACCCTCTCGAAAGTCCTAGCCCAGTCGATGGTGGTACCCACTTGGATTTCTTCTTAACCTAAGAATACATAAGCATCCCTTCGCTCTCTATGAGCTAAGTGATAGTGGATAAAACAAAATGTAGTATAAGTACTAGAAACATTTATAAGCATATTTACCACAAGGCATTTAATCTCATATTGCAAATTATCGAAAAAAAGAAGTCCACATAGAGAGTGCATCCCATACATATGTAGGTGATATGCATCTATATCGATATCTAACCTAGCCTAGCTTAGCTTCCATGCGGTCAGTTGACACATCTCAGCACCTAGGCATAAAGTTTAAGAAAATAGGGCAACATGGGTGGCTAGGGAAACACAACATGTAGCTAGCTTATCTTAAACTACATGAAGTAGCCAACATTCATTAAGCAATGTAACTTTATATGCTCAAATCCAGCCTAGCAAAATCTTAGTTTTTAGAAAAACTTAACCCATAGGTTTTTTCGTACCATGCCATACCATCAATGCACCAACTAATATAATAACCTAGTATTAAGCATGAATCTCAAGTTCCATACTAAGAGCATCAATTAGCTTAATTCCAACTTTATGTCCCAATTTTATAGTTCAACCCTTCACACAAGGTTCCCTTAGGTGAATACCTAGAAGGATAATTTGTTTTCTAAGTTTTTCAAGTAATAAGACATCTCAACAAATCATTCATATAAGAAGAAAACATTTGACTTAATCAATATACATTCAATGATATCACATCCAAAATCAATTACACAATTGTAGTTCATTACATAGCTTACTCTAAATAAAATTAACGTAAGTTTACTTGTTCAAAAACAAAAATATCTACTTTCTATGACTTCACAATAATACAAATCCTATGCTTCACAATGTGGTCCATCCTCACTTATCGTACTTAGGAAAAATACACACATTCCTTAAGTTAATTACAAGTTGGAACCAAACTTCTACAAATTGGCTTTTGCTTACCCTTCCAATATTAAATTTTTGAACTCTAAGTGATCATATCTTCTTTATTCCATATCCAGTGTTAATAAACTTTATAACACTGTGACTGCTATTTCTAGTATTATTTAGTATCTTAGGAAATAAAGCTAATCGACATGATAATAAGGTTGCAAATGTCCTTTTTCACTAACGATTCGGTCGTACATTATTGTAACTTCGTAATTTATCTGATTAAGCTTTAATTCTAATCCAAAATCCCCCAAAATAATATTTGTTTAAACTGATCAATATATATTATGGACCAAAATTGTTGTTTTCTTCATGAACATAGTAAATACATTAATAGTGTTACTTTCTATTTGATAGTTTAGACCAATACATAGGTTTATACTAGGAAATTACACAATAAATGGTATATTAGCTTGATTAATTCTAAGAAAAATACTGTTAACTCACAAAAATATGTAGTTTCAACATTGACATCAATTATACTAAACTAGCTTATTGCCTATATTTACAAAAATTGTGATTTTAGCTTGAAATTATAGAAAATTAAGCAAATAAGCAAATTTATGCATAAGATAAAAATTGAGTGTTCCTAACATCATTATAAACTTCCAAAAGTCAAAATATGTTAGTCTCATTAATTAATTTATTCAAAACTAGTTATTTTAACAAATTAATAGAACTAGCAATTTATCCAAAATAAATATAATAAATAATAAATGTCCAAAAATTATTACTACTATAGTTAAATACATATATTGAATATATTATATACAAAAGGCTAACATTAAACAACATGGCTTGATATTTTAAAAAAATTACATTAATTTTGGAATGAACAGTATAATTTCTTAAGGATCATATATTTCCACTCATGATTTCATCAAGATAAAATTACTAAATTAATCTACACATAAAATAATCTTAGAATAAACATTTTCACAATTGATTATAAAGAGTTAACATTTTTGAAAGTTAGAGAAGCTTATAGGCGGAATATAGAACAAGTCGAATCGCGGACTTGGGACTACCCTTTGGCAACAAGTCTTTGTTAAAAAAGCTCCCCCATTGCCAACCATTGGACCCCTAAGCGGTAAGGTGTTGGTTTGTTTATAGACCTATTAAATATATATGACAACTCCTACCCTATTTTTATCTCGTTTTTTTTTTTAATTTTTCTAATTTCTCCCATACTATTTTCTAGGTTTATAAGTTTTTAAAATAGTGAAATGAAGTGTTGTTGGTATATTTATAGGGTTAGGGTATGTTTGGGTGCACAAAATGATGCTAAGTGTACCCTGCATGTTGCTTTTCTAATTATCCTTGTTGTTCAACTTTACTAAGCATTATTCTCTTGTTATTTTGTTGATAAATCAACATTTTGAGCTACTCTTAAGCTACCACGTCATTATTGTAATAATTTACCTATATTTTATGATCTTATATTAATATATGTGCATTCTTAATACATATTATGTATACTCTATAAAAATAGTCGATATGGTATACAATTTCACTCCATTTTATTATTTTTATTAGTTAAATAAATTATCTCTCAAATCTCATTGAATCTCTAAGTTCGAATTTCAACTTTTCGATAAATAATGATTTTACCAATAAACTTATGTTTTTATTAAATTAAACCTTTTGTATACTATATTTTGAGAAATTAACTTATCAAGTCACTTCTTATAACTTTTCTGGCCATATGTTGAGCCTAATCTTTTCCTTCTTAGTTCTTTGATAAAATTAAGTTTTCTTTGAATGGATTAATTCTAAACCTTATTCATTTAATACCGATTCTCAACTAAAGTTTAAAGAAAATTATTTCTTTTTGTGTTGAAAATAACCTTGGAGTTGCCACTCGACCAAAGTTAGGAAAAACAGTTAATTTATAATCAATTGAGTGGATTGGTTATAACTTAACCACTAGTCTAACGATTGAAATTAATATTACAAAATAGTTTTTGAAAACCAAAGATTTTGGTACGGGGGTTAGGAATTTTAAACCTTTACTAGTACCATTGACTTTCTAAAATTGGAATTAAACTTAAAAATCACCTTTTAATTTTGAAAGATAGAACTTGGTTATTGGTTACTATAATTGGATAAACAAAAGAATCTAAATTAAAGATAAAGGGAAATTAGTTTTTTTTTTTTTTATTTTTTTTATCGTTGTCTCGTAAGTGCTTACGTATTCGCTATTTGGGATCAAACGTACATAGTTTTTTTCAATGAAAACTTTAGTGGGTTTAGTTAATTTTAATTTTTGAAAATAATCAATTTTACGTTTTTAGTTCAATTGGGTTAATCTAAGAAAATTTCTAAAAGGGTCCTCAATTGGATTTTTCCTTTATTTTCTAAAAATTCTATAATGCCTTAAATTGCAAAGGATTCATTTATTTTTATTGTTTTTGAAAAAAAAATTGATTTTTCTAAGTGATAAAAGAACAATTATTTATTTATTTATCTCCTTATTTACTTATTTCTATTTTTGTATTTTTCATTTCTATCTATTTCTTTACCTTTTTTTACTAAAAAATAAACAAATAATTAAACTAATTTTTCTTTCTTTGCCTTTTCTTTCTTTCTTTTTACTTTTTCTTTTCTTTTTTTTTTTTGATTACATTTACATCATAAACAAGTAAATAAATAAATAATCAATCCAAAAAAGAATCAAACTAAGAAGAGATGTTAGACTCACGGGTTGGGTCTCAGATTGGGTCATGAGTCGAATTACTAGGTCGGGCTTAGGTTATCGGTTGGATGACCCAAATCACGTATACTACACATGCTTAGCCGAAGAGGGTGAGGGTAGGCGATGAATGGCTGAATCCAAGCTATTCTAGGCACCAAAACGTATGGGTGAGCTTGGTTTAATGTGAATTTTATTAGGGAATGGGGGTTTAGCAACAACTCCATAGCTTAGGATGGTGTTTTGATGATAGTTCAAGATAGCGGTCGGTGATGGTTGATGAGTGGCACATGATGTGGCTACTAAGTACTTATAGTTGGTTGGGTCAAGGGTTTTTGAGGTTGAGGAGTGTTGTAGTGGGGTTGTTTTGATTCGAAGAAGGTTGCAGGTGGTGGTTTGAGAGGGAAGGGCTTCGGTAGTTAAGGTATGGGGGTGGCTGGTTAGTTAGGTGGCGAGGATCTACAATGGTGGTCAAAGGTAGTCAAAATAGGGAACTTAGAGTGTGGAGGTTATGGCTGTGGTGTTGGGTTATGGTAAAGAACTTAGGAGAGAGAGTTTCAAAGAGAAAGGGTTCAGTAGAGAGAGAATGGCTGTGAGTGAATCAATTGCTTGTAAATGATTGCATTTGTTTGTGAATACCCTTTAACACCCAATTTATACTCACAATTAGCTTTGAATGTTAATGTTGAAACTTTAGTTTTTTTTTTTCCAACTTGGGAGCTCGATTTGACTATGTTGATGGATGAATTTGGTCCTGTTCTTTAGGTTAATTCAAAATAGGCCATATGGAGTACAAGATTAAAGTAAGAAATTATGTGCCTATGTGTGAAATTTGAGAAAAAATTGAAGCCAAAGTGAAGGGAGTAGGCTATTCTTAAGAAGGAAAGAGGAGGAAAATCTAGAGAAAACAAGGGAAAACTATGGGAAAGAGAAGGAAAGCGCTAACATGGCACCACATTAAGCAACCTCGACCTACCACGTAGTGTAATGAGCCTAACAATTAGCAGTCCTTGATGTGATGAAAAATAAAAAGTCTTGTACGCCTCCTCCATGATTAGAACCTAAGAACTCACACTCAATATCTAATGCCAATATCTAATGCTTATTCGTTAGGCCGTTAGCTTATGCCTTATGGACTCAGTCATCTTAGGCTAGATATAAATCTATGCTTAGATTCAACGACCTAACTTCTAAACTTAATTTAAAAATAAAAAATCTATCTTGATATAATTGTTATTTTCTAAAATCTTTTTACATTTTCAATTTTTTTTTTGTAATTTTTCAAATTTCTAAAAATTTTTCCTTAATTTTCTTATTTTCTAAATTTCTCAATTTTTTGTGTTTCTTATCTAAATTTCTTATTTTTTTATGCTTTTTCTTTTTTTTCGGTATTTTCCTAAAATTCTTATTTTATTAAATTCCTTAATTTTTTTAGGTTTTCTTTAATTTCCTTTTTTTTGTGCTTTTCCTAATTTAGGGCTTATTGAGAAAAGAAACAAAAATAAAAATAAAAGAGGAAAAAATTGGGTGTCTACACCATATTGTGATGTTTAAACTAATGGATAACACCCCCCATGCCTTAAATTTAGGGGCTTTGAACTCTAGAGTATCATAGAATGCCTTACAAAATACTATTTCTTACAATTATCTACTAGTTCCATTCTTCAATAATTGTTTAGTATTCATTATATGTTTAACTACTAAATTATTATTGTAGGAATGATATAACTACCACATCACTAATAGATGTCAACATTAGAATAATAATATCTCAAATCCATAGACTTTTTCTTTATTAGACATTGCAGTTAGCATTATTTGTGTCTTTCCCTTAATCTATATGTTTAGCATAGAGATTTTTGCTTCTTAGTTTTTTTTTTTAATTTAAACTTGTATTTTACATGATGGGCTGATTTTACTCATAATAGCTAGGTTTTAGATAAATTTTGGTTGTATGGGTTTGACATATGCAATTTGTTGTAGATACCAAGTTATAAACAATGCTCAGATAAAGTGTCATGTTGATCTTCATATGGCTTACTCTTTCAAATTAATGAGTTAATATGTGCTAAATGATTGTGCATACTTGGCATCTTAGAAGCATACCCTAAGGCCTAACTACCAACGAAAGGAGAGTCCTACTCTGCTTTTTGAAGTGAGAAGAAAGAGTTACCTCTACACTACACTCAATTCAAATTTCTAAAGTAGATAATTGTTAGACGGTGCTCATGAGTACTACATTACAAGGCGTCAATATTGTGTAACTTTATTGAAGAAAGCTTAGATCTTCAATGACGTTGCCATGTCTGCATGGTGTCAACTTCCTTATGATGTAAGGGATGAATATTTAGCAAGTCATAATATCTAGGTAGAGCACTTAGACGAACATCTTTATAGCTTCATAGAGTAAGCTTACATAATCTTTGGAGGGCACTATGCTTATATTAAAGCTCCAAGATTTTAGAAAGACAAACATTATGGTTACCTTAATTATACCTAACGACTAAAGTGCACATCCCACTCTATTGATAGCCATTAAGTCAAGTAGGAATTTATCAAAAAAGTTACAGATTAAGCAATTTTTTTGCAATAAGGAAAATGACAACACTACACTCCGAGGCCAATGCTACAAAGTGAGTTACACCAATATATCTTTTCCTTGTGATTATGTCCATCTTATGCGCATTAATAACTTAGCATATATCGGTATGGATCTACAATTTTTGTTGCTCTATGTCAATCTATGTAAGCATTTTCAGGAGGTCTATTAAAGGAGCTATTCCTTCACTTTTTCCACTAGCGGTTCCTATCTCTCAAAGAGACTACTTTGCTTTACCCCTTTATTAAGGCTCATTGTATTGTCACCTAAAGTTATATCACCATGCCTCAATTTGTTCAATGGGTTGCTGCATAGTGCTATGTTATGTGAGCATGATCTTTCTTGAACTAATCTTTTACAAAAGGTTTAGGAGACACTTTTCATCTCTAAATGTAAACAACAAACCTATTGTAACACCCCTTTTTTGCCCCCCTTATAGTTTAATATTTCCTAATTTAAAAAAAATTGAAAAATGAAAAATAAAAAAATATAAATTTAGGAATAATAGAATTTTTAGGAAAATAAAAGCCCTAGATCATTTTTAGTGTTGTTAAGTCACATAAAGTGGGCCATTTTTTTTCTCTTTAAGGTTTTACTACACACATGTAATTGAATGATTCTAGGTCATACTAATTTTTTTTTTTAATATGAAACACTTAGATCCAATTTAAGTTTAAATTACTTTTTGAATAAAGGGTCTTAAAACCATTAAATTAGATTTAGTTTGAAAATAAAAATACTTAAAGTGGGTCATTTAGGGTTTTATTTTATTTATTTTTTTTCTTTTTTTTCTTTCTTTATTTTATTTACTATTAAAAGAAGGGGGTAAAGGGGTGTTGGACTTGGTGTAGCCTAGTTCATATGAAATAGGTCGAGGCCAAAAGGCCTTGCAAGTGGGTTGAAGCCTACAATACATACATATGTGCTTTATGCTTGCATATTACATTTATCAACTAGTGCGTATTGTACACGTGCCAAGCTAGGCACATGCGCACTTACTGTAAGTGCATCGCTTGATATTTTCCTGCCATTTTCATCGCATTTTGTAGCTTTTCCTAGCAATTCTAGGCTTAAAAGCAACTCAATAGCTTGTGTTCGAGCTACCTTTTATTGTGGTTTCCACATGGTTCTACTCGAATTAATGGTGGAATTGTGTAGCCTTGCTTATTCTTGAATTTGATCCATAACACATTGAAATTCAAGCTTTTATGGGGTCAAATCTACCTTCAAAAAAAAAAAAAAAACTTAAACCTATGATATTAGCTTCCCTTTGACATGATCATAATTAGAACTTGTGTAATGCAAATTGAAGCTTCTAAAGCATTGTTTTGGTAAAAAAGGAACTACAATAACATGAATTTGACTAACAATTATGCTATTTGTAATTTAATTCATCATTTTGAATTCAAAATGCGGTCAAAATCCATTAACTTACGTCTTTGAATTTAATCAGTTTCATGACTTACCAAGCCCGTCAATGCTCGATTTGTATCAATAGGGCCTTCAATTTCACCTACTAGTATCGAATTCACTCACATTTCACTCATCAAAGCTTGTTCAAGCTCCTTCTCTCTCTAGCATAGCTCTCTCTCTCTCTCTATAGATTGGAGTATTTTTATGGTGATTTCATGTTAATTTACTACTATTAGCAACTTCCTTAAGCTCTAAGCTTCCTAAAAACACCTTCACCTACACTTAATCACCACTAAGTTGAGTTACCACCAACTTTCTCTCTCTACCTACTGTCGACCACTACATGAAACCACTAAAGAGGTCACAATTAGAATCACAGAAAAGTGTAATCACCTGTTTAGAAAAGTGATCAAAAGTTGCTAAAAAAAGGAGGTCTCATTGCGGCATTCATCTCCTCTAAGCAAATTAAATCTTGGTAAGTCTACCAAACATGACCCACTTAACAGATTAGTTTGACTCGACCACCATAGTCCAGCCCACAACCCAGATTACAGTTTGGTTGGTCTTTTTCTCTTTCTTTTCTTTCTTTTTTTTTTAATTTAATAAAATAAACTAAAAAAATAATAATAAGAAGAGATTGGGTTCTAAGAATCCAAACCTTCCCTTCCTTTTTTGTTTTTGGGTTCTTTCTCTTAAAATTTTTTGTTTTGGAAAATTTATAAAAATAAAAAAAATGAAATTCCATAAAAAGCAAATTGTTTTCAAAATAAAAATTTTTTTCTTATCTTAAGCTTTCAAATTTTTTTCTTTCCCTTAAAATTCCTTTAATTTTTATCACTTAGAAAATAAATCCATAAAAAAAAAGGTGCGCTTTGCCTTACTTAGAGGAAAAAGAAAAACTCTATTTTCTAAAACAAAAATGTAACAAAGTCATTTTCCAAAGTTAAGACTTTTTTTTTTAGAATTTTGAAAATGTTGCCAGCCTAAATTAGGAATTTTTTTCAGAAGACTTTCTTAAAGTTAAATAAGTGAATTAAAACATAAACTGAATTAGTTTTTAAAAATTAAAAGAAATCAACACACCTAAATTTTATAATTAATTACGAAAGTCAGAACCCAAATAATAGGTTTTTAGGCACCCATATAAACCTATATAGTGGCTTAAAATATGTAAAAAAATTATTTTCCCCCTTTTGTAAATAATTTTTCAATTTCTTTATTTTCCTAAGTAGATATTGTTTTATTTGTTTATTTATTTGTAAATTTGAATAAATGGGTATATTGAAAAATCAATTTAAATTTAGAAGGCTAATGTGGTACCCTTAAGGGTTTTAGAGGATAGGCCTTAAACTCGTGAATTTGGTTTCTTGGAAAATTTTTCTTAAAAAAATTTTCAAACAAGTAGACCAGTAAAGAAATTAGAACAAATCTACCAAATTAGTTCTAATTTAATCACATTTCTTAGTTACACCAGATAGTGACTCCAAAGCATTTTCAAAGACAAAGAAATTGGGTTTTTTTTTTAACTTTAGTTAAGGGTTAAAATTCAATGGGCAAAAGGTTTAGTTTAAATTAAGTTAAGGAAAATGAAAATTGAAAAATTTAGGATCGATAGCTTAACCTTCCGAATTTAGTATTATCTTTCAAAATAACCATATTAAGCATTATTTATTTATTAAATGCGTCATGCATATATAGTAGACATGATCAAACCTAGGCCATATTTAGACCTTAGGATTGGGTGCCATTATATAAGCTCTAGGTGCTATGGTGTGACCACCACTTAGGATTAATTAAGCCACCCCACTTAAGCTTCAATGTGATCAATGAGTCGTTTCTCTAAAAACGAGTAAGGTCACAATGCTTAAGGACCCTTAGAACCCATCCTTTGTACACACACAACATATAGAACTAGCAAATAACTAAGCAATATGACATAAAAAGACATGGCAACTCGGAGTTTCCTTGTTTTTCCCTTGTAATTTTATTATAATCAATGATGTAAATATAGATCAATGTAAATAGGTTTTTATTTTTTTCACAATTTTGTTGTAAATAGTTTTTCCTATTCTTGTAACAATTTTTCTTTGTAATTATTCTAGAAATGGCATGCTTATCCAACATTATGCATTTTAAAGAGAAATTTTGGCCAAGCCCATTAACCTTAATCTTACTCTAAACCAATGGCTTCGATACTTTAACTAAAGAGAGCAAGAGATCATCACTAATAAGATAAGGCTCACTTTATGACTTCCCAAGGTCAAAGTCAAGACAAACCTGATTAGGTCCTTGACTCATTTCTAAGAACCTAGGGATGATGCTTTTGAAGTTAGACCTCACCTAATTAGTTCAACACTTAAAAAATATACTTAATCGCTTCAAGCTACTCCCTAGCAAAGCATATATACTCTAAACTTAGAAGTTAACTTAGTAAATGATTTTTCAAGACTTTTAGGGATTAGGAAGGTTGAAGTTAACAAGGCCTAAAAAGATTGCAATGGGAATTACATTAAGTTAGAAGATTAGAAAATTGTTTCACAATTAGACCTAGAAAGTGGACCATTCTTTATGGCAATCCCAAAACTAGAGGCAAAACAGAACTAAGGCTTTTATCCTAGCTACATTTGGGACTATTTTATTCCTAAATGGGCACTTACTTATCTACTCTGGGGTTGTAAGATTGGTAAGCCAGTTTCTTGAAGGAAAGTCTTACATCCTAGCCTTACTTGCACAGCAAGTTAGAAGCCTAAATATCTTGGAAAGGAAAAATGATGGCTCACTCAAGACCAGCATGGTATTATTAATGGTTTGCTTTAGAAGTCATACAAAGTGTTTTGGGCTAGACCTAATTCGTAGAGAGTTCACCCACATGATTGACTTAATAGATTCATTTGTTAATGAAATCCATATGCTAAAGGAGAAATCCACTTATTGTTGAGTTGAAGTCCTGTAAAAGTTCTAAGTTGCTAATATTTAATAGATAGCTAAGTAAAGCGACTTCAAAAGGGTAATATTAGCTTGTAAAGGTTATCAAGTAGTCCCCCTAATTAGGATGAAGTTGTGTACAAGTTATTACCCATACAACATGATCAGGTAGTTTATAAGAGTTCAAGACATAGTATATAAGCCCTCACTAAAGATCACCACCCTTGATTATGAAGATTTTCATCTACTACAAAAAATATCCAAACTTTAGGTAATCAAGAAACTATGGGAAATAAAGAAGATTGGCCTTAACATTGATTTAGGAGAAAAGATAGGATAGGTGGACAAAAAGAGGGTCCCTAAAGAATATCTTTGTGATTTTCTCCGAAAGGCAAGGGGAATCCAATATTGAGCGCCACAGGTTGTACGACCCACATTAGCAGATTTGAACCCTGAAATTAGAACCTTCATGGATTAAGTATAGGCTTGTGTAGAAGTTAATTATGAGGAGCGTAACATATGGGAAAACCTCTTCCAAGAATCCAAACAATGTTCTTATGACTTGAAACACTAATTGAAGATGGCCTAAAGAAGACATAGAGAATTTGAAGAAGTAGTTAAGCCTAACCCAAAAAAGAGGAAAGAAGCGGTAATAAGACCTAGTAACTAACAAAAGAGAGCATCGGCCAAACACTAAAAAGATAATAGGAGGATTTACAAATAAGTGTCCTTTTGATTAATGTATTTTCTCTTGAAATAATGTAATGGAAACTCCCAGAGTTACAAAATAGCAAATGAACTTACCATCTTGTGAATTAATTGTTAGTTCACTTCTTTTGCATCCGTATGCAATACATCAAGGCATTTTTTATTTATTTATCTATTTATTTCATTTGTCTTAAAAAAAAAAAGAAAAAGAAAAAATAATATGTACATATTTATGCTAACTTGTTGAGAAGCGCTCTTAAACTATGTTGCAAAGCAAGCTCTCAAACGTCAAGTCTTTCAAAAAAGTCCTATCCATACCTACTTTCAAACCAAAGTGGCCAACCAAGGAAATGGCAACATAAACATTAAGGATGACGACAACAATTTCAACCTCAAAATCACTTATCCCATTGAGCTAAGGTTTCTCTTTCTAGAGCGAACCAGAGGAAAAATTGTAGAGTAATGATAGTATTACTTTACTCAAAGCTACAGTGCCATCAAACGAAGAAAGCTCTAAGGCCCATTATGAGAAGAATATTGAAGCTCCACCTCTCGAAGCAAAAGGGAGCTATCTTAAACTTAATCTAACTTTTGAGACTTTTGAATCAGAAGGGATTGATTTGAAGGTTAACCTAATTTTCAAACCCAACACATACTCATTCCCAATCAATACGAAGGCAATTAACTCAGGGGCCAATCCAAACATTTTGAAATAATTAGAAAGGAAGTTGACCTAATAGGTCACTAAAAAGATGAAGGCCCTTAGAAGGTATGATGGTTTTGAGAAGGCTAGTATTACATATTTCTCTACCTATGATTATGGAAGTTGCCCTAAAAAGTTCAAGGTACCAAAATTTAAAAAGTATAATAGGATTGGATGGCCCATGTTACATACTATGTTGGGTAAGTACGTGCAATATAACTAGCTTATAGTATAAACTTTTCAAGATAGCTTAATAGGTCCAGCTTTGACCTAATATGCTCAACTTGACCTAAATCAAGTAAACACATGGGAGAAGCTTACTAGGGCATTCTATGAATACTACAAGTTCAATGTTGAAGTGGCACCAACCATAATAGACTTGGTTTCCCTATGGAAAAAGAATAATGAATCATTTAAGGAGTATGCACAAAGATGGAGATGCCTAGCTATAAGAGTTTCTAGCGCCATGACCGAATAGGACCTGATCTTAGCCTTCATTAATACTTTAGAAAAGCCTTACCTCTCCCTCTTGATTAAGTATGCCTCCTTTAGCTTTGCAAAAGTAGTAGTAGCAAGGTATCGAATTGAAAGTGTCATCTCTTCTAGAAAACTCTAAGAGTCGTCAAATAGAAGACCACCATTTGTGAAGCTAACTATATGTAGGCCTAAATAAACTACTATTAATTTGGTAAAGGAGGATAATTTGATTTAGTTTAAGCCTCCTAACGAAAGATATAGGGCAAGGGATTTTTATCCTAATGTGAAGTGTGAATACCATCTAGGGTAGGTCGATCATTTAACTAATATGTGTTAGAGGCTAAAAAATAAAATTTAAGATTTTATTCAACTAGACATTGTGGAAGCTCCTATTCCAAGCATCAACAATAACCTTCTACCTAACCATGGCCCTATTATCAATATGATTTTTGATGATTTAGATCTCACTGTCATCATGATCAATTCAGACCAAACACCTAAGTTCTTTAAGTTTTACAAATGAGAAGAGAAGCAAGCTCTAAGAACCAAAAGGTATACTTTCCATGTGCCTATAGCATTGAGAACTGTAACACTACCCTATTTAACAACTAGGTAGTTAACTAGGAGTAATCAAGTTTTCTTATGGGCGGGATTACCAGCGTCGATAGGGTTTATGACCCAAAAGAAGACCTTAAAAAAGAAGAATCTATTGGAGGAGATAAGCAACAAACCTGTAGAATTTAGGGAAAGGTTGTTTACCTTTACTAAAATGATTAAGTTGAGTGAATATAAGATAATGGATCATCTCACCAAGACTCCAGCACGGATATCACTCATGGGTTTATTAATGGCATTTATACTACATTGGGTGGCTCCATTCTGAACCTTGAGGGAGGTCAAGGTCCTTTATGAAACATCAGTTGAAAGAATGGGACTAATCATCAACTTTATCCTTACCATAGATTAGATCTCTTTTTCTATTTAAGAATTGGGTAAGGATGGTGTTTTTGAATGATTTTAGGATAGGATTTGGTTTCTAAAAAAGCACAAAAAACTAAGTAGTACCATGGCTAGTTCAGTGTAGCTACTCTGATACCTAAGTTAGTAATTGTGTTGTAAAAGAGATTAGTACCAAGTTTAAGGTATTAAGAGAGTTTTTACAATGCCTCTTTTGCGTATTTATAAGTGAAGATTGGGTGTCTGAAATGATAGTTAATCATCAATAGTAGATACCTAAGGATTTCATAATCAGACACATGTTGAAGATGTAGGAATAATGGGTAGTTATGTAATTAGATCGTACCAGATCATAATTGTTTATGCCATTTTTTAAAATTTAAATTGGATATCTTATTGGGCCGGGGTCCAAGGACCATAGAGTAGATTAAGCTTAGTCGACATCAACCAAGAATAGAGTTACTAGGCCTATAGTCAGTTGAGTAGCCGAATGATGTTTTAGGGTGAAAACCAACCATTAACATTTACCCCCTAACTCCTGTAGTTGAAAACTTGACTATGGGATTAAACAAAGTTTTATATCTAGGTTTAATGTATGGGACCAAATGATTAAGACCATAATGAGATATTCAGATGCCAAGTGTCATGAGAAGTTTTGATTTTACTTCAAGATGTGACAAATCATACTCTAAACAAAATGGTTAGTGGCCTTTTAAATTCCCTACTTATTCACCTTCTTATGGTAATATGTATGACAACTGTTACCTTCGTCATCATGATGCGATAGGGCTAATATCTACTAATGTCACGATAATCGTCAGATCTTTGATAACTTAACACATATCATCAATCCATGCCTAATGATACAACCAGGAACTTATCTTAATCAAAAGTTAGGGTTACAATGAAAATTCATTTGTATAAAAAGGATTTTTCATATTAGAGAACATTTCTTATCTTTAGTTCTTATTTACTATCAAAATTCTCATTTGTTTTTGAAGTCTCATCTTCGTCTTCCAAATTATCATATAATTTGTGATTCTGTTGTATAACTTCAATCAGGTATGGTTCAAAGCATTATTCGTCAACTTGTATTCTTAGATTCTAAGGCAATTGAAATCAATGCTACTTCTTCCCCTTCTCCCCTAAAGAAGTAATGATTTAGCATGTTCTTTAAGTAGCTCAACTAATAGCACAATGGAGCAATGGGAAAAACTAACTTGAATCAATGTTCTTCTAGTGAATAACTATCCAGATAATAAGGAAGGAAGATCTACGACTAGGTACTTATATAATAATGTTGTTTATTACAGTGATTGTCTTGATGGAGTAATGAGTAGTGTTGTTAAAACCATCGTCTCAAAGTACAATAAGTACTAGAAAAATCTTCCTAAGACATGGAAATTACATAGACTAAGGGAGGAAGAGATTGTATGTTTCCCAAGGGAGCACGAGTTTTATATATATATATATATATATATATCTAAAATATCTTGATTTTGGATTACACTTTCCATTTTCAACTTTCATTAAATAGTTCTTTAATTACTTCTAAGTTGCATTGAGTATGTTTTCACCTAATACCTATCGACCTTTCATAGCATTCGAAATAATTTGCGAGGGGGTCAAAGTTAGGGCTATGCCTCAGTTATTTAGGTATTTCTTCATAATAAGGAAGCAACCTGATGGTTGGTATTTTGTGGTCGCTTAGCATGGTCACAAGTTTAAGGATAGGTTGTAGTCTAAAATTCATAAATGGCATGATAAGTTTGTGTCCATTGTATTAGATGAATATCTAGATTTTTGGACATAGTAGATTGAACCCATCTGTACAAAAGATATCAAATTGGTGCCATTATTGCCAAAAAAGATACAAGAAAGAAGGAAAAACAAGATGTTTTTCTAAGATGTCAAGAAGATAATAAAGTGGTACAAGAATGGGCATCCAGTCTTCTCTAAAAAGGAAGGTAGGTATTAGAATAGTTGCCATGCTAAGTAGAGTTGCTTAAGGAAAGCCGTTCCTATGACTTAAGAGGGAGAATAGTCACCTATGAGGTTCGATTGGCACGAATCTCATAAGTTATTAACATTTTATTTTCTCCCATTTTTAATATTATTGTCATCTATTGCAAACATGGGTATAGGTGATGTTGATCTTACCAAGCTATTGGCTTAAGCTAAAGCCAAGAAAATGAAGCTACATTGAGTTGCCAAAGCACTTGTGCTTAGCTAATCGCATTGAAGGTCACCTAAGAGAAGGTCGTGAAACAAGCTACTACTCCAAAGAAAGTTATTTGTCCTATCGAGTAGTGTCGAGGCAACAATCAACTTGGTATTACTACGGTCACACTTGAAGCAATTCCCCTACTAAAGACACTCTAATTGAGGAAATACCGGGAGACTCATGCCAAGAAATTAATGACAATAATGCTGAAGTCATCCTTTATGGAATGGCTGAAGGCCTATTAAGCTAAACAACATGCCAATTCCCATGAAAAGGGGTAGGAAGGAGCTTACTAGTGAGCTTTTATCTAAGAAATCCTAAACTCTAGATGAAAGGATGGAAGGTGCTATCAGCAACAAGGCTCTCAACATTCGTAGTTCCAAGTTCCTCTCTAATCATGAGGTAGGTGAGTACTTTGTTCTGTATTAGAGCTAGAACGTTTTACACACTAACTTAACCTTAGGTGACAAGACAAAATCTTTGGTGCTCATGTAAGGAGTCACTCTTCCTAGGGATAAGGAGATCACGAAAAGAGATGTCGATAGAGTGGGCAGCTGTAATAAAGGATACATTGGCACTAAATTGTATGATGTAAGTATCGTGCCATCTTTTCACTCATGGCACATGTTCCATTGCCTTGTTTACACGTAGGTTAGTTACCATATTCTAGCGACTCTGGATGAAGCTAACAAAGAAATGAAGAAGGTAATATTTACTACTACTGCTCTACCAAGAATCAAGCAACTTATTTTGTAGAATGTTAAGGAGGCATAAAGCTCCTCAAGAGCTTAAGCAGTAGCAGCCGAGAGCGCAAGGATTAAGGCTGAGATGGAGGCTGGGAAACTTAAAGAAGAGTTCTTAGCCAAGAGATTAGCATATTCCTTAGTGGTTGATGAAGTCTTAAGCCTCAAAGCTAAGATTGAGAAGCTGTACAAGGAGATTGAAAACCTGAAGGAGAAGCTCTGCATGAAATGAGAGGAGTGCTATGGGTTTGGCTAAACAATTAGCCTAAAGAGTGACAAGGAGGATGGGTTAAGAGTGCAAATAAAAGAGTTAGAGATAAATGGCTCTAAACTATTGTCTTGCATTGCTAAGTTAGGGGAGGCAATAAGGAGGAGGCGTTCAATTGGGGAGGTACTAGAAATCATGAAACCTAGTCAGTAGTATGAGAAACTGCTTAAAAAAAACTTCTATAGGGGCTTCAATAAGTAAGAGGGGAAATTTTGAAATTTCACCCTAATTATGACCTTTCATATCTAAATTTTGCTAACGTCAATGATGATGATGTTAGCAGTGGCGATGAAGAAGTTGACAAAGAGGCAAAGACTAAGGTCTATGGTTAAGGTGATGATAATGAAGCCATTATTGAAGCTCCTATTGAGGATGAAGACAAATTATCCATAGAGATCCCCTATGTTTCCAAAGAAATATCTACTTGCTCAAAAACCTCTAGTATTGAAAGAGTAACAAACTTCTAGAAAGTACCACCATCTTTTGATTAAGACAGTGCCTCTACTCAATCTAAAAACATGTCAAAGCATTAAAATTGTCAATGTATTTTGTTTCTAGTTCTATGAACAAGATTCGGTCGAGTAGTCGACCATTTGATATCATGCATGTTATGTACATTTTCTTTCATACATGAGTTCAGTTTTTACAACGTTTTATTTCATGTGCATTATTGTTACTTGACACATTTTTCTTTTTCAAGCACAATTTTATTTCTTAGCATGATTTGTTTCACTTGTGATATTATTTCTCAGTACGTTTTATTTCACCCACGTTATTGATTCTTGACATGTTTCATTTCACAAGCAAATTAATGAATGTCTTCGTAGACAATGTTTGTAAGTCACTTACAATGTAAACTAGTTTCATTTTGTTCTTTGTTCTCTCAGCCTATTTAGAACTGATGTTACTAGTAAATAATTATTTAAGTTTGTTAACCATCATTAGCTTAAACTTAGTAAATGCTAGTCCATTTGCTGTGTAGCTAGGAATTTATTAATTCTATAATCACATATAAGTCAGGAATGTACATGATAGAAAGTAGTGATGCTAATAAAACTTGGAATGAACATTCATGATCAAAACAAGTTGTAGACCATTGCCTTGCAAGATTCAGAAAGGGAAATAACATTAAAGGAACTCAGTGAAATAAAGTTTCAAATTCTGAGTATTCCATGCTTAAGTGATAATTGTGCCATTCAAAATTTCTAGTTGATAGGCCCCCTTGCCTACAACTTCTTAGATCCTGACAAGAACCTCCCAATTTGCACCAAGTTTCCCTAGTTTATCTCACATGTTAGTTACCTCTAAATTTTTGCAAACTGGATCACCAAGTTGAAGGACCTTATGCTTCACCTTTTAATCACAATATCTAGCAACTCTATGACAATATGTAGCAACTCTTGCCCATGTAATGCCTCTTATTTCTTCAATAGTGCCCAAAATAGTTGTAAGACAAATCTAGCTTATCATTACATCGGAATTTTGAGTGCAAAGATTGGGTAAGTCTAATTCAATCTACAATATTGCCTCTGAATCATATGCCAATCTCAAGGTTGTTTCTCCTATTGCAGTTTTATTGGTAGTTTGATATCCCTACAATACATTTAGAAATTCATCAAGCCATTTACCTTTAGCTTGATTGACTTTCCTCTTCAAGCTATGTAAGTTGATCCTATTAACAGCTTCCACTTGCCCATTTGTCTAAAGATATGACATGAACATGTAATTTAAACGAATGTCATATTTTGCATAGAATACCCAAAATTATTGATACCAAATTGTAGTCCATTATTAGTAATTATCATGAATAGGACCTCAAATCTTGATATAATGAAGTTGAAAACAAAATCCTTTACGTTTTGTTCGGCGATTCTTGCCAATGCCTTAGCTTCTACCCACTTGGTAAAATAATCTATAGCAACAATAACGAATTGCCATTGAGCTGCAGACTTGGGAAATAGTTGAAGTATGTCTATCCCTCATTGGGCAAAGCGCTATGGACTGGTGAGGTTATACAATTTAGTAGGAGACACATAACTTAGTCTCATGTTTTTGACATTATGGACACTGTCGAATAAATGTTCTTACATCATCCTTCATTGTTGACTAATAATAGTTGAGTCATAATACGTATATGTATAATGTTTATCCCCTTACATGGTTACTATAGATATCATCGTATAGCTAAAATCATACTTATTGTGCATCTTTTAGAGGAAGGCATTGAAGGTAAGGTTAGGATATGATGTGTGTGTACCATTGATCACCAATCAATGTATAATTTGCGACTTGATAGATCATCCTTTGAGCCTTTTTTTTTTGTAAATCTTTAGGGAGAATGTCGTCCTTCAGATGATCTATGATTAGGTCCATCCAAGACCTCTCTTTTAAGTAGGGAGCTAGTTCATATCTCTACTAAGTAATCTGTAAGCACTTATTTGGGAGGAACTCAACAAAGAGCTTGTCATTTAAGTTAAGGAGTGCCATGTTAGCTAACTTTGATAACTTGTCTACTACAATGTTCTTATTCCTTGATATTTTCTGAATCGAAAAAGATTGAAACTCCTCTATGAGCATTTATACTATCAGTAAGTACTTGCTCATTACTTTCTCTTTTGCTATATAACTCCCCTTGATCGGATTTATAGCAAGTTATGAGTAAAAAAAAAAAAAACTTCGATCTTCTCTACACCTACTTCTTTTGCCAATTTGAGTCTAGCTATTAAAGCTTCATATTTGGCCTCATTGTTGTTAGTTGGAAACTTAAACTTCAAAGGATAATTGACCTTGACATTGTAGGGTCCTTACATAACAAGACCAATTCCACTTCCTTGTTTAGTTAGAGAACCATCAACATATAAATTCCACATTGGCTTCTAGGCTATCTCTATGTTGTCCTCTTCACCCATGAACTTGACTAGAAAATCTGCCAACACTTAAACTTTTAATACTATTCTAGGTTTATATTATACACTATAGGCACTTAGCTCCAAGGCATATTTCATCTTCTTCCTTAAACAATCTAGCCATTGTAAAGCTTGCCATAAGGGCTGATCAATAAGGATAATAATTTGATCAACCTCAAAGTATGATTTCAACTTCCTTATAAGGAGAACCATAGCTAATACAAATTTCTCAATTTTTGTTTATCGATGTTCTGGTCCTTATAAAACATGACTTACATAATAAATCGGTTGATGCTCCTTACCTTCGATTTGAACCAAGATAGAGAAGAGGGTGTTAAGAGTATTGGTGGTGACGTAAGAAACTCTTTCAATTTGCTAAATGCCCTTTCATATTCATTTGTCTACCTAAAATCTTTTAAATTCTTCAAAATTTTAAAGAATTATGCACATCTATTTGGAATCCTAAACATGAACCTATTAAGGATAGCTATCTACCTGATTAGCTCTTGAACTGCCTTGATTGTCAAAGGAGGCCTCATATTTCTAATTACATCATTTTTTTATTCGATTTAATACCATATTGGGTGACTATATATCCTAAAATCTTTCCTAATGTCATACCAAAAATGTATTTATGCGAATTCAACTTCATGTTGTATCTTTTAAGAGTATTGAATGTCTCTTTAAGATCAATAAGATGCTGACCTTTTGATGTGCTTTTTACTATCATGTCATCAACATATACCTCAATATTATGGTGAATTTGGGGCTTGAACATCTTGCTAATGAGGTGCTGGTCAGTCGCGCTAGTGTTTGTTAGGCCGAAAGGCATCATTGTATGACAATACATCCCAAAGTTGGTGACAAATGATGTGTGGACCCCATCCTCCTTTTTTGTTTTGATTTGATTATAGCCAAAAAAACACATCTATGATGGATAACAATGTATATCTAGGGGCAAAGTCAAGCAATTGGTCTATTCTTAACAAGGTGAAATAATCTTTATGATAGGCATTGTTCAAATCCACGAAGTCTATGTACATACGCCAATTGCTGTTAAACTTATTAACTAATGCACAGTTTGCTACCTAAGTTAGATAAGGCTCTTCCTTAATGAACCTTGCCTTGAGCAATTTTTGGACTTCTTCTTCTATGGTTGCCTACCGTTTAGGAGTGAAAATGCCTTTTTCTTTATTAAATAACCTTTACATTAGGGTCAATATGATGTTTATAGGTGATAACATCTCTAGGAATAGCTAGCATATCTAAGGGGGACTATGCAAAGATATCGGCATTATCCCATAAGAAATTAATCAAGCTCTAATGGATCTCTACTGTCAATGGTTTCCCTATCTTGGTAATCTTCCTTAAATAATTTCCCAATGGAATCTCTTCCGCCTCTTCCTCAACTTCTTGATTTTTGTTCTAAACTAGTTTCAATTTGAAAGATTTCTTCTTGGTGCAATGCCATCATATATAGGGATCTCTCTAACTATTAGTCTACTCTACATATACCAATGCCAATAAGAGTAGGGAAATTGGCTTTGAGATGTGTAGCAAAAGGAACCATGCCAAATAGATGTTGACATGGTTGACCCATAATATATTGTATAGGGACCAATATTTGACTACAAGGAAATCTATCTTGTCTTCCAATGTGTTTGTCGCCTCTAATCTAGATAAGGAGATAAATCACTCTAGTGACCTAAATAGGTTGATTATTGAAAGCATATAGATCATAATCATATGATCTCAATTGGGCCATAATTTTTAGCCTCATCTGAACGAATGCATGCTGAAAAAAGATATTTACCAAACTTCAAGTGTTAACCAAAATCTTTTTGACCTCGAAGTTGGCAATTCTTGCACTAATTACCAGCACATTGTCATAGAGTCTTTGAATTCCCCTTCCAAGAAAGATATTAAATTGTCAACTTTGACCTTCTTGTCCTACACATTATAAACATAATGTATGGTGTTAGTCATGCTTGAAGAGCTAAATTAGCCTAAGGTAGAAGGTCCATCAACAATAGTCTTTATTATACCATTTGAGGCAATGCTACTGTTGCCTTCTCTCGTATCTTTCACTACCTAAGAAGGTTGTGTGACATTCTCCTGCTCATTACGTCTCCTATGAGTTGATTGTTCTATGTTTTTAACATTTTGTGCAAGAAACTTACTTAGATACCTTCACTAGATTGCATCATTGATAGTATTTTTGAGATGGATACACTCGCTAGTATTATGATCGCTATTGCGATGAAAATCGCAATATTTATATGAATTCCATCTTGGGAGATTTCCTCTAATTCTCTCTAGCCATTGCAAAATGCCACTTTAGCTATGCACTTCCATTAGTACATCCACAAATGGATCATTAAGTGGCATAAGGATTGACTATGTCGAGATGTGTAGCCTTTTTTTCTCAACTTTGGGATACTGATCATTGTTCACTATAAGTTAATCTTTTGTACTCTTCTTCTTATTGCCTTTCATATCTCCTCTATTTTGATTAGCCTCTCAGTGAGCCTTAATGTTTTCTTCTTGTCAAATGTAACATGTGGATTTAGCTTTGAACTAGGCAAAAGTTCTTGACTTATTTTTGGTAAGAGACTTAAAAAAGTCTCTATGGGGCTAAACACTATCGATAACTACATTAGGAGTAATGCTCATATCTAGCTCGAGAATTTAGACAATCTCGGCCATAAACATGGCCATGTAGTCCTTAATAGACTCATCTGATCTTTGCTTGTAAGGAAGTGCTAGAGAAACACTTGTATTAAATCCTCAAAACATGAGATCATGTTTGGCTTCAGATGTTTTGATCAATGTACTAGCCACATTCCTTAACATTGAGGGAAAGCCTTGGTAAGCCATGATGTCACTCAACCTATGTAACTTAGCTAAAGTGTAGTAGTACTTGAGATGATCTTTAAGGTCTCTTGTTCCATCATAAGCTTCAAATTGTAGCAACTTGATGTGTAGTAGGATAACTCCATCTTAAATCTTAGGGATGAAAGGGCTCTTCTTTATTTGGAATTGTATACTCGTTGTAGCAAGGGTGCTAACGTGCAAGGGTTCGGCATGGTGCACCTATTATGGTTGTTTTCCCTTGTCATTTTTCCTATGAGCAAGGGCTAAAGGTCCCAATGCAATGCTTTCTTGGTAATTCAAGAGAGTAGATTGAATCTCCACTATTATCAACATTGTTATCATCGTGTTCTTAGTTTCCATCTTGGTAGATATTTTTATGGAGAAGGTTATGGATCTCATCATGTTTTTTGTCATACGAGGGTTCGGTATGGTGCACCTATTATGGTTGTTTTCTCTTTTCATTTTTCCTATGAGCAAGGGCCAAAGGTCCCAATGTAATGCTTTCTTGGTAATTCAAGAGAGTAGATTGAATCTTTACTATTATCAACATTGTTATCACCGTGTTCTTGGTTTCCATCTGGGTAGGTATTTCTATGGAGAAGGTTATGGATCTCATCATGTTTTTTGTTGAGTTCTTGGTCTTCCTTAACTAAGTCAAGGCAAAGTTTCTCTAGTTTAGCCAAACGTTATTTGTCAATATTCCTACTTACCCCCACTTAGTAGTAGGGTAAAGAACCAGCACCTACACTTTTAGTCATTCTAATCTTTGCCATGAGGTATATAAGTGAAAGATAGATGGCACCAAATGTTGTCAGATGATTTTGGGATAGGATTTAGTTGCTGTAAAAGCATAGAAAACTAAGTGGTATCTAGGTTAATTTAGTATGGCCACTCTGATGCCTAAGTTAGTAATTGTGTTATGAAAGAGATAAGTACCAAGTTCAAGGTCAAAAGAGAGATCTTGCAATACCTCCATTGCATATTTATAGGCAAAGATTGGGTGTTTGAAACAGTAGTTAATTGTCAATAATGGGACATGTGGAGATTTCACAATTAGACACATGCTGAAGATATAGGAATAATAAACAGTTATGTAATGAGATCATATTGGATCATAATTGTTCACATCACTTCTCTAAATTTAAATTGGATTTGTTATCACATAAGGGTCCAAGGCCCATCAACTAGATTAAGCTAAGTTGGAATCAATTGATAATAGAGTTACTCAACCTATCATCAGCACAATAGCTAAATGATGTTTTAGGATGAAAACTGACCATCAGCAAAGGGTAACTAACACACTAAGCTACTTTTATAGTGGTGAGAAGTAATGGTATAATCATAACTAGAGTCCTTATTTGTAATAGATCGTATTTAAATGTTTGCCCTCTTACTATCTTAGACCTATTGGGTATTGATATAAATTTTAATCAAGCTAAGTTCTACAATGGTTAAGGCTTTTGATGGATCTAAAAGAATGATCTTAGGTGAGATCAACTTGCCAATTAACATTGACCTTTAAACCTCCAATATTCTATTCTAAGTTCTAGCATCCTACGATCCTTCAACTTACTCTTAGGAAGACCTTAAATCTATGCACCAAGGGTGATGTCATGAACTAATGACGGTCTAGTTGTAGTAGACATCGTATACTGTATGAAGAACCCCTGATTGGTTACCCTTCCAATCATGAACTCTTTACATAATATATAAGGCTCTACAACCACTAGCTTTCCAAGAACATGCAGATCCATATGATATCATCCCATAAACGTATTTATATATAATTTAAACTACAAAGTTTATGGTAAGTAGTAATTTAGTACATCTAGGTTTATATTTCTGACAAAACAAAAGTATATAAGTAAAAGTCCATAAAATCAATTCTCTTAACACATTGAATGACCCGCTCTTGCCTAGGTCCTTAAGTTAAACTCTGGCATCCCTTGGCCAGCCTCAACGAATAAGCTATCCTATAGCAAAAGTTTAAGGGAGTATAAGCCTAAGCTTTGTAAGTAAAACCCTCAACTATACCACAAGCAAGTTATAAATATATTATATTCATACATATGAATGAATGAACAAATAGAATGCCAAACAATACGTATAGTTAACTAGTCAATATATGTAACTTAGATTTAATGCCTTTGAAGTCAATGTTCGAGTATACATGTGACCATCCAATCACACATACAATTATTATCTATATTACCATGCAATAAACAAATTATTATTCGTACTTAAGGTAAATTCACAATTCAATACATAATAACATACACAAGCATTTCCCAACCTCACACAACAATCAATTAACAATATCATTTAAGTTCACTATCTACAATCACATACAAGCATAGAATCATAGAGTAAATACTAACTCAGCTATGATAACTCGCTCTAGTTGTAGTAATCAATCGGAAAATCCTCGCTCGCATCGGGATCACCTAATTATTACAATATAATAAGGATAGAAAGCAATTGATTTAACTAATTGTTCTAGACATCTATTTACCTAATCCTACTTAGATTACTATCAATTTTTATTTGATTAGACTTTATCACTAATTGTATGTGACTTTTTCATTCTATTTTCGATATTTAAGAACTTATAGTCGTTTTTCATTGTTTTCGAACACACGTTTACATGGTGATGTCCGTTTTGGATGTTAAAACCCATGTTTTATGATATGGGCTAAATTTATTGGAATTTTAACTATTGAAGCCTAAATATTCTTATTAGTTAGTTTTATATCCTATTTTAGTGGTTAATGATTTAATTAGCCATTATATTCTTATACTTAGATGATCTTATGGTTTATTAATTTAGAGGCTTATATCATCACTTATGTGATCAATTGCTTATGTCATTGCTTGAGTCATCATTTGCTTATGTCATTGCTTAAGTCATTTACTACATATGTATACTTATCCTTATGTATTTATGTACTTTATACATATGTTATCTATATACTTATATTCTTAATATACTAGTATGTATACTTGTGTACTTATATGTGTACTAGTATATATGCCCATATATACATATGGTTACATACGTATTTTTAGACATATTTTCGTATATCTAGTATATCTTCTTAAGAAAGCTTCATAAATTTTATGTTTTTACACTTTAAGGGCTTATTTAACAAGGTATATGTATGTATAGTTAGTATACTCTTCCTTTTTGGTTATGTACATAAAGGATATTTATGTACAAAAGTACCCATTCATATGTTTATCAAGTGTATTCTTATATACACATACTTAAGCATATGTACATATGTTCTTCTTTCATTTAACCAAGGATTTCCTACACTTCTAAGTATAAAAAATGGAACTTTCTTCCTTCATCCAGATATATGTACATATTACTCCAAGTTTCTACACTAACCTAACCTATACATCTAACTACTAAATAGGATGGAAAAATACATAACAACAAACCATTTTCTCCTTATAATATGAATAGAAAGATAAGTATTATGAGATGTTAGTTTATTTTGGTAGTTAGAATTATGAAAGTGAAGTGTTGAAAAAGTATGGGAATAAGGAGCAAGGGAGGGTTTACGGTTTGGTAAGCGGGGGAAAGATAGTGTTTTGTTGTCTCAGTTTGTGTTTTATAAAAGGAATGAGTGGGGTCTAAAGGAGGGGAGGAATGGATGGTAAAGAAGGGGTGAAATTCGAAAAGAAATGTGTAGAAAGTTAAGAAAAAAGGAAAGAATTCTCTAGATGATAATGATATTTTATTGACTTTTCAACATATTGATTTAGTCAACCTTTGACTTGGTTAACATTTGAATTAGTTAACTCCTTAAGTTTACATGTAATTTAAGTGTTCGTAATGAAGTAATTAAGGAAAATTAGGAAGAAAATTATGGAAATGAAGGGTAATATGAGGTTTATTGAAACAATTAGTAAGAATAGGTAATAAAATCTTTCTTTTTGGTATTTATATCCTATATATATTATTTGGTAGGCTACTTAATGTAATTATCATGAAAAATGTCATTTAGGGTACTAATACTTACTATATATAGTATAATCATTAACTAAGCTCTTAACTCTATCTAATACTTACTTAGTTATATAATTTGAAGATGGATCTGATCTACAATGTAATATCCTAGTTGCTAAAGGATTACTTTAGTATTATATGTATTTATGAATTATTGAAAGTTATCTTTGATCTTTTACTAATGATTTGGTAAGTTATTAAGGGTATATTATCAATTAGGGTTTTATAGTAAGTTATGATGAATTAGTACTTTTATATCCCTAAAGTTATAGTTTTAGGGTTTTTATCACTTTCGGATGAAATCTTTAGTGTTTAGATACTTTTAGGGTATAAAAGTTTTACACGTAATTGAATCTCTAGTTATTATCTTTGGGTTTTTATCTTAACTAGTCTTGTCAACTGTTACGAATATCTAATAGACTTGAGTTTACTTCAAATGTTAGGTAAAAAATTTTAAGGGTTTACAGGCGATGCATTCAAGTTTACATTAGAAAGTCAAGTTTATCTTAAATGGCTAGGTGATGAAAATTCTGGGTGATCAAGATTATGAAATCTATAAAGAAACAACCATATCTTATCATGGCATTAAGGAGTAAGAAGACTTTAGGTTCCAAATGTTTGATGAAGTGTGCATGGTTACTAGTCTTTAGGAAAGAAAGAATGAAAGGTTGAAGTTCAAGGAAGGCTAAATTGATACTTATGGTCTTGGTCACATCATAACTTCGATTGAGGAGTTTCAAAATAACCATGTAAAGGGAAAGAGAGGTAAGTGGTTATATCATGCCATAATGACCTTCCCACAATTGATCGAAACATTTATTTAAGTCGATGTTTAGACCTCGAAATCTACTAAAGACACCTTTGGGGAAGTAGAATTGGTAGGCCTGTCTTATAAGCTCCATTTATAACTAAATAATTGGTTCTCTATCCTTACGAATGGCAATAGGTCTTTTCTAAGGTAAAGGATGAATCATAGTCCAGTATTTTTCGAGTAGCAATGGTCTAAATTTTTTATGACATTAAGCGTAAAGAAGTAAAAGTATATGTTGATGATATTATTGTAAAATCGAAAGAAGGGGAGAAACACATGGATAATTTTAGGAAGTTGTTTGATAGATTGAAGAAGTTTCAATTGAAACTGAACCTTGTGAAGTGTACCGTTAGGGTAACATCGGGGAAATTATTAGGTTTCATAATTAGAAAGAGGCATTGAAGTAGATCCCGATAAAGTCAAAGAAATACTTAACATGCCCTCTTTACGTATACTTAAAGAAGTTAAAGGCATATCATGGTTGTTTAAACTACATAACCTGGTTCATATCTCAACTTATAGACAAGTGTTTCCCTTTATTTAAGCTATAAAGGAAGAATACCGATATAAGTGGGATGAAGAGTATGAGTAAGCCTTCACACTAATCAAGGAATACCTTATGAACCTTTTAGTTCTAGTCGCTCCTAAACTTAGGAAGCTGTTGTTTTTGTACCTTACCATATTACTAGAGTCCATGGTGATATGGCAACAGGTTAGACGAACAGAATAGGTATTCGTGGATTCAGGTAGGTATGAAGAATAGGAAGTAAACTAGGGGTTTTGAGTGTAAATGTGGATAGATATCATGCATCAAGACACAAACACAATCAAGGGTTTGAGCTTAAAATAGGGTTTGATACAACTCACGAATACTAAATATTGCTCGAGATTCAAATGAGAGTTATATGCAACTCATTAATAGGCTCAAGTGAGGGTTTACCACAATCTTAGGGTCAAGATTGATAAGAACGCAAGAAAGATTAAAAAGCTTAATCAATACTCCATAATCTAGCAAATGCAAGCTTTACTAGCTCAATTATAGCCTTACTTGAAAGAGTAAGGTTTCACTCTCTGTATGATAATATTTTCACTATGTCTGTGAACTCTCTACTCTTATGATTATCAATGTTGCTATTTATAGTAAGTCCTAAACTCTAGTGGTAAAACTATAAATAATGTACATGGCCTTAAACGTTAAAAAATTGGGCCCATAAATAAAATAAAGAATACATGTACAAGAATACAAAACTGTACGTTTAATAGAAGTCGGCATGCAGTTATTCAGCCTGTCCTAGAAGGAGTAGGATCCAAATTAGGTGGGGTCAACAGTTAGATGTCTAGGTTTGAAGAGGAGCTTCGGAGGTCTTGTAATGCTTAGCTAAGATACTAGAAAAGTTGGTCCATAATTTTCGAATGCTAGAATCAGTGGGCACTAGTCTCTTGATACCATGTTGAGTGGATCTTTGACCCCAAGTACTTAGTTATGCGATCTATTGGCTTTTTAACAAACGATAAACTTAATGCCAAATGTCTCCTTTTCTTCCGCTTGGTCTTCTATTATTAGATTGGCCTTGGTAAGACTTAGTGGGTCTTAACTTGGGATTGGTCAGCCTTAACTTAGATATGGTTGAAGGTTGATTCCAATCACATGAGATGTATGCTTAGCTAGAAAGATAAGAAAGGAAAAGAGTGGGTTATATACTACCGAAGTAAGAAGGATATAAAGGGAGAGCAAAAGCATTCTAAGATCAAAAGAACATGGTGTGCTTTAGTTTAGATCATGCATTGACTTAGACAATATATACTCAATTATTAAATTGAGTTGCTAACATAAAATGATACCCTAAAATTCTTAGCAAAAAAAAAAAAAAACCCTAATTGGTAGGATCTTAAAGTAGCAAATATTATTGTCAGAATTTAATATCATGTATATGAATAAGTATTTAATCAAGGGGAAAGCCTTAGTAGATCAACTGGTAGAGAATTCCCTAGAAGATACTCCTTAAGAAATGCAAGTTAGATTTCCCAATGAGGATATCTTAGTGGCTAAAGAAAATTCTGATAGTGAAATAGATGACAAGCTCCCAAAATGGAAAATGTTCCTTAATAGAGCTACTAATGTGTCTATAAGGCTTGTTTCCATACACCAACAATATTGTTAAATATGATGTATGCATTATAAGACTCAAAATGGCATTATATAAAAAGATTCAAGAATTAGAAGTATATGAGGCTTCTTCACTAATTATTGGCTAAGCTTAGGGAAAATATAAAACAAAGGATCCTAAACTGGTACCTTACCACCAACACTTAACTAAATTAATTGAGAGGATTGAAGGAATCACAATCACATATATTTTGAGTACTTAAAACCAACTTGTTGATGTATTGGCCACTTTGGCATCCTTGATACAAATATCTAGTGAGGTCAAAATTTAGCCACTCAAATTTGAAGTTGAAAGGAAGCTTGCTTTCTATTTGGCAATCAAAGGTATACATAAAGAAAAGCCTTGGTACTATGACATCAAAATGTCATTACAACAAGACAAGTATCTTGATAAGGCTAAAAAAGATGGACAAAAAGACAACAAGGAGATTGTCTACCCAGTTCTTAATAAGTGAATCCACCTTGTACTAATGATCATTTGATGATACACTTTTAAGGTGTATAGATGAAAGAGAAGTTGAAGTTTTTATAGAGGAAGTACATGAGCAAGTATGTGGCCCCTACATGAATGGCTACATGCTTACTAAAAAAATTATGAGACTAGGATACTATTGGTCAACTATGGAGAGTGATTGTGTCAAATATGTTAGGTACTGCAAATTGTACCAAGTTTATACAAACAAGATAAATGCTCTACCTCAAGAATTACACATACTATCTACACTATGGCCACTTTTAATGTAAGGTATAGACATCATCGGCTTGATCACTTCAAAGGCATCTAACAGTCATCATTTCATATTGGTTACCATTAATTGTTTTAGTAAGTGGGCTAAAGCCTCATCTTATTCAAGTCTTACCAAAGGGGTAGTAGTTAAGTTCATCAAAAGAGATATCTTAGCTTGATATGGGATGCTAGAGACAATCATTATTGATGGCATAAATCTCAACAATAAACTCATAACAAAGTTGTATCAGCAGTTGAAGATCATCCATAGGAATTCCACTCCTTACTAACCTCGGATGAATGGGGCTATATAGACAGCAAATGAAAATCTCAAGAGAATCATTAAAAAGATAGCCGTTACATATCGTCATTGGCATTAGATGTTATTGTTTGCACTCATGGCTTATCAAACTTCTATTAGAATGTCAATAGGGGTAGCACCTGACTCCTTACCATATGGTGTTAAAGTTGTACTACTAGTGGAAGTCGAGATCTCATCTCTCAAAATGCTATTAGAAACTTTATTAAATGAGGTTGATTAGATGAAGAAGCTCATCAAGCTGTTGAATTTCATTGATGAAAGAAGATCAATTGCCTTTTATCATAATCAATGCTATAAGCAAAGAATGGCTTGAGCTTTTAACAAGAAGGTACGGCCTTAGAATTTCAAAAAGGATGATGTAGTGTTGAGAAAGGCTCTCCTTAATGTATAAGACCCTAGAGGAAAATTTGTCCCGAATTACAGAGGTCCTTATATTGTGAAGTGAAGGCTGCTTGGAAGGGCTTTAATTTTATCACAAATGGATGGTCTAGGTTTGAGAGACCCAGTAATTGTTGATGTAGTGAATTTATACTACCTATGAAAATCAATGAAATTTCTTACTTAGAATACAAAAATGCTAGTGTTCTTAAATATTACTGTAGTTTAATTTTTATTTCCTGTATGCAAAGTTGGTATTCTTAGCGATTATCAACATTGGAATAAATTCTAGCACATTTCCCGCTCCTTCAAAAGGTCATATTCTCTTTCTCCACTTAAATAAGTCCTATACACTATAAACATGAGAAAAGATGAAAGAGAGTTATAGAACAATGGTAATTAACAAAACTTGTTTAAATACTTTATTACAAATTCATCCTCTTCAATAGGGAGATTCGTTTATGTAGAAACCTAATTTTTGTACGCCCCCATCCCCTTTTATTTTTCAAATTAGGTTATATGGTCTTAAATTAGAAAAAGTTCAAAAAAAATAGAAAATTAAAGAAAGCCCCAAAAAATGAAGAAATTTAGAAAAAAAAATAGGAATTCTAGAAAAATAGAAAAAAATAGGAAAATAGGAAAAAGTACAAAAAAATAAGAAATTTATAAAAAATACAAAAAAAAAATAAATTTGAAAAGTCATAAAATAAAATAGGGTATTTAGAAAATAATAAATTTTTAGGTTGTTTAAATAGAATATAATTTTAATTTCAATTTCAATAGTTTTAAATAAAAGGTTGTTGGGTCTACGCTTAGATTTGAATCTAACTCAGGCTAACTTGGTCTATATGTTCAATTAATTACATATATAAATAAGGAAAAGCCACTAGCTTAACTACATAAGCATTTAAACTTGATATTGCATATGAATTAGAGATCCTGGGTTTAATCCATAGAAGATGCAAAATGTATCTTTTATTTTCTTTTCTTACTTTACTGCCATGTCATCGCTACGTCATGGACTACGTCATTTGCCAACTCACTTCTAAGTATGGTAGACATATTCCGACACACTCTGGCACATTCATACACGTATAGCTATGTATTTGGTATCACATATTGTCCAGGTTTGTCTAATTTAAAATTGGAAGAAAATCATATTGCATTTAATTTTTTCTATCCTTAACACGACCATGACACCTATAAATAGGGGTTTACTCTTCATTTTCAAAACACAATAAAAACTTTGAAACACTTTAGGAAAGCAAAAATCAAAGTTTTCTCTCTCTAGCACGGTTCCTCTCTCTCTAGGATAGCATTCCTTACGGTGTTTTTACGAAACCACCATTATCATATTTCTCGAGCTGATCGAGCTAACTCCAAGCTGATCTAAGCCAAAGTGAGTCGACTCGAGCTGAAGTGAGCCAACTGAGTCAATCTAAGCCAAAGTGCACCGACCGAGCCGAAGTGAGCCAATTCAAGCCGAAGTAAGCCAATCGAGCCGATCCAAGCTAAAGTGAGCCGATCCGAGCCGACTCGGTTTTTCTTTTCTTTCTTTCTTTCTTTCTTTATTTATTTGTTTATTTGTAAATGTTATAAATGAGAAAAAAAAAAGAAAAAAGAATGAAAAATAAAAAAGAAAGAGAAGAAAAAGTAGCCTATTTATTTATTTTAATAGAAATAGATAGAATAAGTATAAAATAAATAAGATATTATAATAAAAATAAAAATAAATAAATAGGTTAGTAAACAAAAATCGTTTTCACGCTTAGAAAATTTGAGTTTTCTAAAAATAAATGAAAATAAATCAACCAATTTTCAAATTAGAATCATTTTGAATTTCCAAAAATAAAATTTAACTTAGGACCTCTTATAATCTTCTCTCAAATCAACTCAAAATGGGTAAAAATGTCAACCCGACAATTTTTTCCAAAATTAAAATCAAACCACCCACTAAAGTTTTTTATAAACAAACTATGGAAGTCCGATCCCGAATAGTAGATACGTAGGCACTCGTATGCAAGTACAAGGTAACTTAAAATATGGAAAGTTTTATTTTTTCCATTTTTAGATATTTATGTAAATTATTCAATTTAGTTGCATGTATCATAATTAGATGTTTTTTAGAAATTAAAAAGAGTACATTTGAAAAGCGATCTTAAATTCGGAATGTTAAAAGTGCTAACCGTTTAGGGTTTAATTAATTAGCCCCCGGATCGACATCTGTAGTTTTTAAAATATCATATTTATAACCTGGTTTTTTAATCGATAAATCGGTAGCTAAGTTATAACTAATCTACCTAATTGGTTATAACTTAACCCCTTTTCCCGACTTCAGTAGGGTAGCGACTCCAAATCATTTCAAGTTGGAAAAAAATGATCTTCTTTAAACCCTAGTTGAAGGTCAATATTAAATGGGTAGGGTTTATTATTGATTGGCTTAGAGAAGACCTAATTTTATAAAAATAACCAGGAGGGTGAAAGACTAGGCTCGATAGCTTAGCGACTCCACTAGGGAACGTTAAGAGGTCTAACCACTTAAAAACATTTCGAAATTAAAATCGCTTTTCAAATTACCGACATTGTTTAGTTATTCATTTATTTATTTATTTATATATTGATTGGTTTATTTATTGTTGGCTTCATGTATATATATTTTTTTAATTAGTATATTTTTTAAATAGCATACACCGGGGCATGGGGTTTCATTTGTTGCATCAAAGATGCAGGGTAGATGTGGTCAGACCTAGGCCATCTTAGGACCTTAGGAGGGGGGTCATTGTGTAAGTTTTGCGCGTAGTGGGATAACCACCGTTCGGGACCGATTAGGCCACCCCACTTAAGTTCATGTCACTAATGAAAGTGTTTTTTAAAAACGATTGAGGTTACAAAGCTTAAGGACCTTTTAGAACCCACCCTAATTGCATATACTTCATCCCAAATTTAAGTTAATACACTACCCTTAAGAAATTGGAGCCCTACTAATCGTTCAAGAATTTTTGCAAATAAGTTTTTGAAAATTATAGTAAGATTGCAACTTAAGAAGTAATATATTAACCTAAGTAACCCTAGCATCTACATATCTTCACGTTTTTGCTTTTCTATCATTGCATCGATGATTGATCATTGTCCATATAATGTGTAGACTTAGAATGGTAGACAACTGAGTGAATGATCAACTAAGTAATAGGCCACTGGATGCCTCCAAGTTCTACGGGCATGTGCTGAGAGATGAAATCGCCTATTTGAAAGAAAAGCTCGAGTATTCTAAAGCTCACAACCGAGCCTTAAGGTCTGTTTTGGCACAGGTCATTGGGAATATTTATGAGATGATAGAGGACCTTATAGCCTGTTTATAAGACTTAATGTAGGGTATTTCCAGTTTAAGTTTAAGGAGCATAGAATAAAATTCTTGAATAAAGTTTAGGTTATCTGCCTTTGTTTTTTGTATTCTCATCTTCCTTTTTCAAAAATAATAAAGCTTTCTTTAGTTCATTGTTCATCATTTTTTAAAATTCCCATCTTTGTAAATAGTCTTCCATTTAACCACCATTCGATCTCATTCAGAAAAATATAAACAAAATCCATAGACTTGTAAATAGAAACTAAAAAGAAAATATATAAAATAAAACCACCATTCTTATTTGTGAATTATTTTCTGAAAATAAACTCTACCTTTCTCCCTCTAAAAAAAATTGAAAAAAAAAATGAAAATAAAAGTTGCCAACAGCTATAAATGCTTATGGACTTAAGGAACCAACATAAGCTCAAGCTTCTGGCCCACTCAAGTAACCAACCTAAATACTTGGTTTTCAAACCACATAAGGTCCCTTAACCTGTTAAGGAAGCCAAATACGAGCCCCTTGGCGCATTCAAGCCAAGCACGAGCCCCTTAGCCCATTTAAGCCAAATATAAGTCCTTTGGCACATTCAACCCCAAATACGAGCCCCTTGAACACACATGAGCCCTTTAGCCCACTCAAGCAGCCAACCCAAACATTTGGCTTTCAACCCACACTAGACCTAGCCTTTTCTCACCATCTAATCTAAACATAAGTTACTTGGCCAACACCAACCTTAGGCCTATTAGGTAACCTACCTAAACACTGGCCACTTGGCTAAGCGTTCAACCTAAACATTGGCTTACCCAAATACAAGCCATTAGGCTAGCCAACCAATCCAAACATGAGCCATAGCCCATTAAAGCTGCCAACCTAAGCACAATCCTCAACTCTTAAAAGTAATTAAGCTAAGCCAAAACTCTTGATCTATTTAAAAAGCCAAGCTTACTCAATAATCGAACCAGAACACAAAATCAAATACTAGAGTATGATTTGAGAAAGTATGGGGCAAAACTTGATCTTAGGCAAATAAAAAAGTGCACTCCTCTTTAAGGAACTGGTAACTCACTTTTTGAAAAGTTTAGGATGAGAAGAGACAAGCTATGTCCTGTACACCAACCTGAAACACTTTGAGAGTTGAGCAACATAATTGTAAGGATGTTTTGGACTCATTCCTTGAAGGAGGTTTACTTTGAATGTGATACATAGATTGAAGTGAAGTTAGGCATTTACTTCTAAATCCTAAACACAATCATCTGTTGTTCACCCCATTGGACCTATTTAGAGAATTTCTAAATTTAAATCTTATCAAGAACCACCCTACAATGGGGCAATTCGAAGGTTGGGGTCATTGAGTAAAAGATAGGGGTAAGATTCATTTATGCTTATTTAAATAACATTAATTCAAAAACAACTTTTATTTTTGATAAATTATTTTTCTTTGAAATGAAGAAAAGCCAATTTCTTTTTTCAACCACCTCAAGCCTGTACACTTGAAATCTATGGAATTAAGGCTTTGAATCATTAATGGAAGCAATCACTCGTGGGGCCAAAAGGAAAGAGAAAAATAATAAGAGATAGTAGGGCAAAGCAACTAAAA
Organism: Lumnitzera racemosa; assembly: GCA_024138005.1. Lineage (NCBI taxonomy): Eukaryota > Viridiplantae > Streptophyta > Magnoliopsida > Myrtales > Combretaceae > Lumnitzera > Lumnitzera racemosa. The sequence goes on from JAMXBC010000002.1 coordinate 47,699,553, forward strand.
AAGAAAAAAAGAGAGAAGAAAAAAGAAGCCAAAGAATTAAGCCCAGAAGTATAGGATAAAATGCCCTAAGAAATGTTTCACATCTCAATAGGGGCAACCAAAATAAATTAAAAGGGCTAAGAGTTGATGCCCAAATAGCTTCAGAAAACACAAGGCCTTAAATCATACCCGTAAGCCTAGAAACCCAAATTTCCATATCCATACTAACACTTTGAAGCCTCTCCTACCTATATTAAATCACACATGGCCTCCCCACCTACAATACCGCCCTTATACATGTAAAAGCTTTTCAAATCTTAAAAGATAATTTATCTTTAATAAAAATTGTTTTTGAAATAGGGGCAAGCATGCTTTGAATTTTCCCCTAAGGTTTTTGATTTGTACACGCGGGATTGATAAAAGTGTTTCCATAAAAACAAGCCTTTTAGTTAATCTTTTTTGAAACACTTGGCCCAAAATCCTAAATTCATAACGGTAAACCAAAAAAGACCTAACGGGTTGGTCAAGGAGTATCACTTACAAAATGGACTATAATTTTTGGAACTGAAGTCGAGAGTATAATCTAGACCAAGAGTTAGTAAGGAAGACCTCTTTGACTAAACTTATTGTGAGTTACCTTCTCCTTAAGAAAGGAATGGCTTAAGATCACAAAAGCCCTAGGGATAGGGGCATTAAGAAATTCCAAATGATTACCAAAGATAAGGTTGATTCTAAAATTGTTCCTTAATAAGAGCAAAAGTTTCTATAAAAAAGGTAAAAATAAAAATAAAAAAAGAAGAGAGAGAAAGTAATGGCTCATCACAAAATCTTTTATCTAAATCCATGTCGGCTAGAATAGCTAAGTTTTTAATCCATGTCATCTGTTTCCTTTCTAAAGTTGCCAATTTTGTAGTTTAAGTCATTCTTTCCCAATTGTGGTTTTTAACTTCCTTCAAACTCTTTTTTCAAATCAAAGGGATTATCCCTACTCTTTTCCTTATTCATAAATGGTTTTTCAACAATCTCTTTGTAAATACTTTTTTAGGCAAAAGTGTCTTTTGAAACTGGTTGCTTACCTTACATTAGTTCTTCAATCCTTCATTGTTTTTCTTAGGGCTAAAGCTAGCTCTTAGAGTGCTGATCCCTCTTTTATTCTTTTTAAGGTTCCAAGTAGCTTTTAGGGCACTATCTCGTCTTTCTCTTAGAGCTATGATCCTTCTCTTGTTCTTTTCAAGGTTCTAGCTAGCCTTTAGCACACTGTCCCATCTTTCTACGGTATAGCTATCTCTTAGAGCTGACCCTTCTTTTATTCTTTTTAGGGTTCTAACTAGCCTTTAAGGCGCTGTCCCATCATTCTCTTCAGGTTCAAGCTAGCTCTTAGAGCTCTGATCCCTCTCTTATTCTTTTCAAGGTTCCAACCAGCCTTTAGGGTACTGTCTCATCCTTCTCTTAAGGTTTAAGTCATCTCTTAGAGCACTGATCCCTTTCTTATTAAGGTTCTAGCTAGCCTTTAAGGCATTGTTTCATTCTTCTTAGGGTATTAATTAGCTCTAAGAGCATATTGCCTGCCTTAGTTAGTCAGCTCATTAGGGTACGACCAAGTTCACTCATTCTTCTTAGGGTCTTAGCCAGCCCTAGGAGTACTTTCCCTGTCTTGGTTAGTCAGCTCATTAGGGTACGAGCAAGTTCGCTCATTCTTCTTAGGGTCTTAGCTAACTCTAGGAGCGCTTTGCCCGCCTTGGTTAGTCAGCTCATAAAGGTAGGACCAAGTTCACTCATTCATTTTTAAGGTCTTAGCCAGCTCTAGGAGCGCTTTTCCTATCTTAGTTAGTTAGCTCATTAGGGTACGACCAAGTTCGCTCATTCTTTTTAGGGTCTTAGCTAGCTCTAGGAGCGCTTTACTTGCCTTGGTTAATTAGCTCATCAGGGTACGACCAAGTTTGCATATTCTTTTTAGGGTCTTAGCCATCTCTAGAATCGCTTTGTACACCTTAGTTAGTCACCTCATTAGGGTATGACCAAGTTCGCTCATTCTTTTTAGAGTTTTAGCCAGATCTAGGAGTGCTTTGCCTGCCTTGGTTAATCAGCTCATCAGGGTACGACTAAGTTTGCTCATTCTTTTTAGGGTCTTAGTTAGCTCTAGGAGTACTTCACCCGCCTTGGTTAGTCAGCTTATCAAGGCACGATCAAGTTCGCTCATTCTTTTTTAGGGTCTTAGTTAGTTTAGGAGCACTTTGCCCGCCTTGGTTAATCAACTCATCAAGGCACGACTAAGTTTGCTTATTCTTTTTAGGATTTTAGCCAGCTCAAGGAGTGCTTAGCTCATTTCACTTCACTTTATCAGTTCATATGGGCATGACTAAACTTTTAATTCTTCTTTTCATCTTTTCGGCCATCTCTTAAAGCACCACCCTTCTCTTCTCAAAATCCCTCATGGATTGGACTTAGGATAATAAGCTAATTGTAGCACTTCTTAGCATAAAATTCACTCTTGGGGCAATAATAGTATCTATTTTATCTTTATAGCAAAGTTTTGTTCAAACTTTACCACAAAAAGGAGTAGCTGTAGACACTTAATTTTTGCTCCCTTTTTATTTTTCAAATTAGGTTATATGGTCCTAAATTAGAAAAAGTTCAAAAAAATAAAAAATTAAAGAAAGCCCCAAAAAATGCAGAAATTTAGAATAAAAAATAGGAATTTTAGAAAAGTTTTAAAAAAATAGGAAAGTAGGAAAAAGTATAAAACAATAAGAAATTTAGAAAAAATACAAAAAAAAAAAGAAAATTGAAAAGTCACAAAATAAAATAGGGTATTTAGAAAATAATAAATTTGTAGGTTATTTAAATAGAATATAATTTTAATTTCAATTTCAATAGTTTTGAATAAAAGGCTACTGGGTCTAGGCTTAGATTTGAATTTAGCTCAGGCTAACATGGTTTATATGTGCAATTAATTATATATATGTATAAAGAAAAACTAATAGCTCAGCTGGATAAGCATTTGGACTTGATATTACATATGACTTAGAGATCCTGGGTTCAATCCATGGAAGGTGTAAAATGTATTTTTTATTTTCTTTTCTCACTTTATTACCATGTCATCGCCACGTCACTAGTTACGTCATCTCCATGTCATTTGCTAACTCACTTCTAAGTTTGGTAAACACATTCTGACACACTTTAGCACGTTCATATATGCGCAGGTATGTATTTGGCACCACATATTGTCCAGGTTTGTCCAATCCAAAATGGGAAGAAAATCATATTGCATTTAATTTTTTCCATCCTTAACACGACCATGACACCTATGAATAAGGGTATACTCTTTATTTTCAAAACATAACAAAAACATCGAAACACTTTGGAAAAGCAAAAACGAAGTTTTCTCTCTCTAGGATAGCATTCCTTATGATATTTTTACGTAAAATCACTACTATCAGATTTCTCAAGCCGAACGAGGCAACTGCAAGTTGATTTAAGTTGAAGTGAGCCAACTCAAGCCAATCGAGCCGATCCAAGCTGAAGTGAGCCGACTAGAGCTGAAGTGAGCCGATCCAAACCATTTGAGTCAATCCGAGTCGATTCGGTTTTTCTTTTCTTTATTTGTTTATTCATTTGTTTATTTGTAAATGTAATAAAAGAGAAAAAGAGAAAAAAAAAAGAAAAGAAAAAAGAACGAAAAAGAAAAAAAGAAAGAGAAGAAAAAGAAAAATAAAAAAGAAGAAAGAAAGTAGTCTATTTATTTATTTTAAAAGAAATAGATAGAATAAGTATAAAATAAATAAAATAATATAATAAAAATAAAAATAAATAAATAGGTTAGTAAACAAAAATCGTTTTCACACTTAGAAAAATTGAGTTTCCTATAGAAAAATTGAGTTTTCTAAAAATAAATGAAAATAAATAAATCAATTTTCAAATTAGAATCATTTAGAATTTCCAAAAAAAAAAAAAATCCAACTTAGGACTCCTGATAATATTCTCTCAAATCAACTCAAAATGGGTAAAAATGTAAACTTGATAATTTTTCGAAAATTAAAATCAAACAACCCACTAAAGTTTTTCATAAACGAACTACGGAAGTTTGATCCCGAATAGCGGGTACGTAGGCACCCGTATGCAAGTTTAGGGCGATTTAAAATATGGAAAGTTTTATTTTTTCCATTTTTAGTTATTTTTGTGTAAATTAATCAATTTAGTTGCATGTATCATAATTAGATTTTTTTAGAAATCAAAAAGAGTACATTTGAAAAGCGAAGTTAAATTCGAAAAGTTAAAAGTAGTAACTATTTAGGGTTTAATTAATTAGCTCTCGGATCCAAATCTTTAGTTTTAAAAATATCGTATTTATAACTTTATTTTTTAATCGATAGATCGGTAACAAAGTTATAATTAATCCATCCAATTGGTTATAACTTAATTCCTTTTCCCGACTTCGGTCGGATAGCGACTCTAAATCTTTTTAAGTTGGAAAAGATGATCTTCTTTAAACCTTAGTTGAGGGTCAATATTAAACGGGTAGGGTTTAGCATTTATCGGCTTAGAGAAGACCTAATTTTATAAAAAGAACCAGGAAGATGAAAAACCAGGCTCAACAGTTTCCTATTTTCAAGGGAAGGCTGCCTTTAGAGGAGCAAACACATCATGGCAAATAATTATTACTAGATCAATGATAAAGGCCTGGGTATTATTGGAAGAATCTGAAATGTAGTTCATTTGAACCCTTGAATGTTGATAAGTAGGGTCAGAAATCTGAGACATTGGGTTTTTCTACTCAAAGAAGCCAGCAAATTCACATGTTAGGTTGCCTACCTTAATTCTTCAACATCAAGGTGGGAAGTAAATCCTTTTGTACTCCATTTGGTTGACAATAGAAATCTTATGTTTCCTAAGAGTATTGAACCTATTAGGAAGAGTGATTAGTTGGTTTTGATGGAAGTTCTTAAGAGATGGCTTAATTGTTTAGGCATTATCAACAAAGCCCGGTAAGTGCTTCTATACATTTTAAGATAAAGTTAAGCTAGCTTTTAAGCATTGCATCTACATTAAGTCTTTATTTCTCTTAAGGTTTTAGCCTGCTTGTAAGTGCTTTTTCTTCATCATCCCGCTCAAGGTGTTAGCCAACTCGTAGGGTATTTTCTTATCATCATTTTTTGCTAGGGTTTTAGCTATCCTACAAGGGAACTTTTCCGTTAGTTCTTTAGCCAGCTCATAGAGTGTTATCCTACCTCACATCTCTTTTAGGGTTCCAACCAGCTCAAAGAGTGCTATCTTATCTCACATCCTAATGTGTCTCTAAGGTCAAGCACATGGAGGAAGAACACAACGTAAATGAGCCAAAAGGAAAATAAGAAAGATAGCAAAAGGTCGAGTAACTACCAATTAGATATGACACACTAATTGATCTTACTCGGCTTACAATCTGTCAGATATGATACATCGGTCTAAACTATAGGGTCACTTGCTAATAGTCATTACTGAAGGGAATAGATAAGATTTAAGGATAAATGAAACACTGGGGTTACTTATAAAGGAACTTGTTTATTTTGACAATAAAATAGTTGTGTCTGTATACAACAAATGGGGTATTTATACTAGCCTCACTAGGGTTGTAAGCATACATAGAAAAGACAAAAAGGTAATCTACAAGTAGGTAAAAGAGACACATAATATTCTACATGGGAAAGTAAAAAATGCTTTTAGAATGTTATGCTAGAAGACACGTGTTATACAGTGGTTGGTCAGTACTCTTTTTGAAATATAGTATAACTTAGACAAAGTGAGGAAAAAGAGGGTATGCGGTTAGAGCCAACCTGATTTGGATCAGGTCGATTCTCAACTAATCAGTCACTGATTAATATTCACCTTGGACTAAGGTTAGATCTTGGTCATTTTGAGACCTTGGCTTCGGACAATGGTTAAGGCTAGTATATTTGAATGTTTTCATGATTATGGTACAATTACTTAGCAGGTAGGCATGCTTGCTTAGAAGGTCAATACGTATGCTCAATAGTTTTGGAGACAATGTTTATGCTTAAGAGAGCTTAGTACTTAGGTCGGTAGTAAAGTAAATCATGGGGTTGGAATAGGAATTCTTGTCTTGTATAGGGCTTTAAGGCATTATCCTCCTCGTGAGTTCTTGGAGTCCTTTGGCTTGGTTGCATGAGATCGGTCTAAAGGTTTTATTCCTATTATCTGCTATGGGGTTAAGAAGATTTGACCTTAAATTTGAAATGTTCTCCACTTCCTTTTCTTTTAGGGCACTTGCGGGATCTTCTTTTAGTCGATGGGAAAATAGGTCGAACCCATTGAAAGTGAAGGAAACACTATAGTCATCGGTAACTTGATTTGGTAGGCATCACGATTGATCTTCTTTACAATCTTGAATGAACTATCAACTCATGGAGATAACTTGTTTTATCTCAAGTGTGGAAATTGCTTTCAGTTTAGGAGAATCTGTATTAAGTCTCCTAGCTTGAAAGAAACAATTTACCAACCTCAATTACTGATCTTTTGTTGTCTTTGATTGAATTTAGTGATCTTCCTTATCATACTCTATTGTAGCTCCTACAATTCTTGGGCCCAGTCAACTCTAGATTAACTGTCTTCACTAGCTATGAAGGTACTAATTAGATCTAAGGGGGTAGTGGGGTTGAGGTCGTAGACGTCCTCGAATGGGGTCTTTCTACTGGTGCTATAAATAGTTTGGTTATATGCAAAGTCCACAACTAATAGATACAAATCCTAATCCTTCAAGTTCTTTCCCATAATAGCTTTAAGTAAATTTATTAGCATCCTGTTCACTACTTCAGTTTAACCATTAGTCTAGGGTGGCTACTGAAGTTGAACACAAGTTTATTTTCAAGTCTTTTTCATAGAGTCTTCTAAAAATAGCTCAAAAATTTTGTGTTTCGATTTGAAATAATAGTTTTTGGTACTCTATGTAGTCAGACTACTTCTTGTAAAAACATGTTACTAGTATATAAAGTATTGTTAGTTTGATGGTATGGGATGAAGTGTATCATTTTGCTAAAGTGGTCCACTTATGAAGACTAAATCTTTTCCGCTGAATGTTCGTAGCAACCTTAGGACAAGTCCATGATGAGGTTGGCCTAAGGTAAGGTTGGTGTTAGTTGGAGCATTTGCTCTCCGTAGGGCTTACTTTTCCCCTTAGCTCTCTTGTATACTATAGACAACTTATTTTTTCCATTTTTATTTTAATATTGTTATTAGACTAGGTTTGAATAAATAAATACATAAATAATAAATAAATAAATAAACTTAAAAAATAAGAAAAAAATAAAGTATCGAGTCGAGTCGAGTTACTAAAGGTTGAATCAAATAATGGTTTATGTTCAATTTAGTAAATTCTAAATCATTAAAGAATAGGGGTTCATTGAAATATTTTTAGTCCAGTTCGATATAAATTGGACTTTTATCTAATTTATATTAGGTTAAGTAGATTTAGGATTTATTAAATGGGCTAATCTGTTTTAAGCTAAATTGAGTTGGATTGGGTCGACCTCAAAAGATCGAAGGCCCAAATCCATATGAGGTTTGTAAAATCTTTGATGAATCTTCAACAAATCTAAATCAGTTATTATCGTATCTTTTGTATTTGGGATTTGTTAATAATAAACCTTCTTGCAAAAGATTCAAAAAATTCGATTGTGTGGCTTATAAATAGGAATATGACAATGAATTTTGGATACGTTTTCATAATCCTCATCATATAACACAAAGGACCAACTCCACAAAGATGACCGCTACACATCTTAACACAAGAAAGGTCCACGACCCAATGTCTACTTCGACGAACACTGTTAACCATTCACGCCACATAGTGATCACTATTTATTTACACAATATACTGTTTTCACACACATATATACACATAATCACTCACTATTGTAGCACACAACAATCTCCATGACCGATAGTCATACAATACTGTTTGTACCCATTTACGATATATACTATAGCACACACATTACCATACTCACTAACGCCAGCACCTAATCACACCTTGCACTGCACATGCCATTCACTCATCACTAGTATACTGATTTCACTCGATCATATTCATGTCGCATGATAACATACTAGACTCGATCACACTCACTCCATATGATTCACATAGCTATGCACATGAGCAACGCTGTCGTATACGTATACGATCAGTATATACATCGTGCATGCAAATGTAGTTCAAATGATTACGATACAGTCAACATGAATATGCTGATCATTCGCAACCCAACTCATTTAGGTAAAAAAAATTATTTTCTTTCATTATTTTTTTATTTAATTGATTTGTTTTCTTTAGTTTAGGTTTTTTTTACATATTTTTTAATAATCGTCATCTTGTTTGCAATTTTTTTGATAAATTTAGTTAAACCATGTTTTTTGCTATAATTACATTTTTCTAAAAAATCACATATCTTTTCTCTAAGATCCATATTTTCGAAGAAGATATATATACTTATCTTAGTATATTTTGCATATACGACTTACAAAAAATAGTTTTGTTTTTGATACGTTGATTTATTTTTAAAATAAAAAATAAAAAAAATTTAAGTGGAGTTTTTTTTAAGGATTAAGTTAGTTAGCTTTTTTTTTTAAAAAAGTAGATTTGTGAAATTAGATCTTTTTAGGTTTTCTTAAAAAATAATAAAATGTTAAATGAATGTAAATTTGACTCGATTTTCAAATAAAAATCCACTTATGAAATATTTTCTACAAAAGAATTATGTTGGTTTAATCTTGACTAGTGGGTATGTACGTACCTGAGGGGCAATCATATAAAAAATAAAAAAGAAAAATTTCTTTTTCTTAAAAATCCATAATAAAAAATACTAAAAAAAACTCATTTGAATTATATTTTTCATATCTATATATCTCTTACTGTTTTGAGAAAAATGTAAAACTAAAGCCTATTATTTTTTTTTATATGGTGACTTAGTCTTAATAAATTAACTCTCGAACTTATTTTTTTCTAGTTAATTTTCTAAAATTAATTTTTAAGAAAATTCTTGAATTAGTAGCTAAATTATTGTTTTCTTACTCAAAAACCCTAATTTTATTTTTTTGCTAGTTTAACTAATTGGCAACTCTAATTTTTTAAAATATTTTTTCAAAACAATTTTTTTAAAGAAAAAAATGTTTCCTTAATTTAACGTCAAGTAATTTGTACTAAGTAAGCTAAAATTAATATAAATTAAATTAAAGAAAAAGAAATTGGCCTCGATAGAATTGGTGACTCTACTAGGAACGTTAGTAAGCTAGCCATATAAAAATAAAAATTAGTTAATGAGTGTTAACACCTAACTTTTGCCCCTTTATTTTTATTTTTATTATTTTGTTTTTATTTCTTTTCTCAATAGGTCTAAAATTTAAAAAAAAAAGGGAATTAATGAAAAACCAAAATATTGAGAAATTTAGAAAAAATAAGAATTTTAAGAAAATACAAAAAATTAGAAGAAGCATAAAAAATAATAAATTGGGGTGAGAAACACAAAAATTGAGAAATTTAGAAAATAAAGAAAAAAATTTAGAAAATTGAAAAATTATGGTAAAATAAAAAAAATGCAAAAATAAAAGATGTTAGAAAATAACAATTTTATTAAGATAGTTTTTTTGTTTTTAAATTTGGTTCAGAAGTTGAGCCGTAGAACCTACGCTTAGATTTATATTTAGCTTAGGATGATCGAGTTAATATGTGTAATTTGATTACACATATGAACAAGGCACAATCTAACGGCCTAACAGATAAGCATTGAACAATGACATTGGATATTGAGTGTATGGTCTTGGGTTCGAATCATGGAAGAGACATATAATTTTTTTTTTTTTATTTCTCCTCACATCAAGGACTATCACGTGTTAGGATCTTATTATGCCATATGTCTTAACACATGATAGCATCAACTTAGATAACCTTAAGAACGTAACACTACATAACATATCATGTTGGTTACCACGTATCATGCAATGATACATGGTAAGGTCGGGATTGGTCAGGTTGGCTAATGTGGTGCCATGTTAACCCTTTCCCTCGTTTTCCCTAATTTTCTCCAAATTTTCCTCCACTTTCGTAATGAAGAATAGCCTACTCCCTCCACTTTAGCTTCAATATTTGCACAAATTTCACACACTCTTACCCAATCTCTTGCTTTGATTTTGTTTACTAGCCTACTTTGAATCGGACCCAATAATGCATCCAAATTCAATCAAATGAGCATTCAAATCAAGCTCCAAAATTTAAAAAAAAAAAAACTAGTTTTCTAGACTTATTCAATAAATCCAAATTTAAGCTTTCTATGTTTTTGGGTAGAATTTGAGTATAAATTAGGTGTTGGGAGAGATTAAGAACTTTAGATAACTACCCACCAACACTCACAAACTCTCTATCTCCCTCTAGCTCACCACCACCAACCACAACACTCACTAGCTTTCCCACACCATTAGCTACTCAACCTAGCTACCCTCAATTGTTTCCATGCTACCTATCAATCACCACTGAGTCATTGTCTCCAAACCTTAACTACCATACCCCCTCTCCCCAAACCACCACTTTTGACCCTTTTCGATCCAAACTAAGCCTACCATGTACTATGCCACATCCTTAAACCCTCGAATCAATAACCTTTGCATGCCTACTAACTTTTGAAATCATCCACCCTAGACCACCGCTAGCCACCACACCCAAACACCCTCAAAACCACCTCCATCGGCTAAGGCATCAATCCTACCCTCCCTAAACCCAATTAGATAATCACGAAAACCCCCTTTCCTGCTTAATTAGCTACCCAACACTCTTAGAATTGCCTTTCCATATTGCTACTAAAGAAGGAATTCGATAACCTGACCTGAATCTACGTAACCTAACCCGATGACTTGTGATTCGACCTAAAATCCGATCCAAGTCCAACCCAGGCACGCTTACTGCATCTGAAGTCCATTTTTTTTCTTTTCTTTAATTTATTTTCGTTTTTTTTTTTATTATTTAGTTGTTGTTGTTTTTTGCTTTTATTTATTTATTTATTTTATTATGTACATGTAAATGCAATTGTAATGTAGAAAAAAGAAAAGAGAAGGAAAAAGAAAAGAAAAAGAAAAAGTAGTATATTTAGTTTTTCTTTTAGTTTAATAAAAAGTAAAAGTAGATAGAATAAATAAAATAAAAATAAAAATAAATAAGTAAATAAAAAGAATGAATATTGTTATTTTTTTTTATCACTTAGAAAATCAATTTTTCAAAAATAAAAATAAGAAAATCTTTTTTTTTTTCAAATTAGGACATTTTAGAATTTTTTCTAAAAGATAAAGAGTCCAAATTTAGGACCTGTTTTTCAAGAAATTTTCTTCAGTGAACCTAATTAAGTAAAAAACATAAATCTACCCTTTTTTCAAAATTTAGAATCAAATCACCTACTAAAGTTTTCATAAAAGAACTACATATGTTTAATCCTGAATAGTAGGTACATAAGCGGGGCAATGATAAAAATGAAAAAAATCTAATTTCCCTTTTTTTTTTATAGTTTAGATTATTTGTTTATCCAATTGTAGTGACCAACAACTATGTTATATCTTTCAAAATTAAAAGGTGATTTTTAAGTTTAATTTTAATTTTGGAAAGTCAATGTTACCCGTAAGGGTTTAAAATTCCCAACCCTTGAACCTAAATATCTTGTTTTAAAAAACCGTTTTATAAAATTGATTTTAATCATTAAATTAGTAGCTAAGATATAACCAATTCACCCAATTGGTTATAACTTAACTATTTTTCCCAACTCCAATAGGATAGCAACTCCAAGGTTATTTTCAACACAAAAAGAAATGGTTATCTTTAAATCCTAGTTGAAGATCGGTATTAAATGGGTAAGGTGTAGTATTGATCAATTTAAAGAAGACTTAATTTTATAAAATAATCGGGAAGAAAAAAACCAGGCTTGAAAATAGGCTTTTTTTTTTATCTATATATATTCTAATATAGTTATACTAACTCATTTTTAGTGATGCAAGCCTTAAGAAAAAACCTAGCCTAATTAGCCCAAACTAGGGATTTAGGAGACCTTTATTTAATAATAACCATTTCATGCTTATATGTTGTCTAACCTAGGCTACCTTAGGAACATAGGATAGGTTGCCATTATACAATCCTCAGGTCGCTAGGGTGTTTACCCCTACCTAACAGCAATAGGTGAGCCCACTCAAGTTTTGATGTAGCTCACTATGTTTTTCTTCGAAAATCCTTAAAGCTACTATACTTAAGACCCATAGATTCTACCCTCTTGCAACATTCTTTTTAAAAAAGAGGTAATCGCTTTTTTAAATTATAGGAAAAGCTTGATTAATTCACGAGTGGTTCATCATTCCTTTTCCAAAAAAAAAAGAAGAGAAAATTAAAATATTAGTAAACCTTATATAAGTATTCACGAGTTTCATTTCTTTTTAAGTCTTATTTTGGATCCACTTATATATAATGGTACTCTTTGATCACAGGTTCATAATAATTCCTATAACTTATTAGTTGTTAGTCCCTATTGCATTACATGTTTGTGTAGCATACTGCATTTTTTATATTTGATTTTATTTGTGCTAATGCTTGTTTCTATTTAATCATTTTTATTTCTTGTATTATATGTGTTTTATTTTTATTGTCTATTAGTGAGTAGAAAACTATGTAATTTGAAAATTTTGAAGAAACTGTAAAATTACTAATATCATATATAGCTTGATTGTAAATTTAAGGGTCTCTTTGTAAATAATTGCATCATTTCATGTTTTATATAATATAGATGTAGAAAGTGAAGTTAGTATCAACCTCATAAAGCCCATCCTAGCCAGACCCATTGGCTCTTATGGAAATAGGATTTGATTTTTTTTTAGAAAGATTAGTTAGGAGTCTATTTCTTCTTCTTTTAGTTCATTGTATAGGTTTGATTTTATGATTATTAATAAATTTGTAGTTTCATTATATGAAAACCTCTATTGATTGTGCAGTCTTTTGCTCATTTTTTTAGTTGCCTATTAAACAAACAAAAAATAAAATGAAAAATGAAAAAACCAAAAAATAAAAAAAAATGAAAACAACAAAAATTTTAGTTAATGAAAATCTAAACTCAGGTCTTTGTAGGACTTTATAGATAGCGCCCAAGCGAGCAGACTCAGTTAGAAGCTCAATATTCACTAATTTCAAAGCAAGGATATCAACTAAGGGTAATGAAAACGTCAATGAAACTAAGCTCGACCTAAAAGTCATAACCTTGGAAGAAAACATGAACAAGATGGCTAAATAAATTCAAGCTCTCACTTGGGCTATTAGAATTCTCAACAATAGGCAGGCATCTTAAGTCAATCACAATCAGAATGCATAAACGACCCCTCCCCTTGAGGTTGTAGAATCAGTCCCTAATGCTGAAACATGGAGGAAGGAGGATTGAGGAAAAACATTGAGAGATGGAAAGGAGGTTTATGTCGAAGTTAACTAAGTGAAAACTTTAGAAATGGTTAATGGACTTTAGTAAATGAGAATGATGAATTTGCTGACATATGAAGATGATGATTTACCTAAAAATTTTAAAAATTCGGAGTTCGAGAAATACAATAGGATTGGTTGCTTGAAGCTCCACACTAGGCCATATATCAAAAATATGGGAAAACACACAAAATATAATAAGGTGATGGTCTAAACCTTTCAAGATAGCTTGACTGGGCTTGCCTTAACTTAGTATGCCCAATTAGCATTGAATGAGATAGATACGCGAGATAAGTTAGCTTGAGCTTTCTACAACCAATGTAAGTTCAATATCGAGGTAGCCCTATCCTTATGGGATTTGAATAATCTATGAAAGAAGGCCAAGGAAAGTTTTATGGAGTATGCCTAAAGATGGAGGGGCATGGCAGCTAGGGTTACATCACCCCTAACAAATTCAAGCCCATACTGTTGATAGTTAGTTTTCATTTACCTATCTTACTCATTCATTCGGTTGACGATAAGCTACATAATCTACATTCTCGACACTTCACTAAGTAATTGACATTTTCAACACAATGTCGAGTAACATAGATCTATGACTAATTTGAATTCAAGTTCATGGAATGAACAATTATCATAAGCACTGTTATAATTACATAGTTTCCTACTCTCCCTACATTTCAGGGAAGGTGTCTAATTGAGAAACTTCTACATGTCGCGATAATTATTCCGATAACTACTCTTCAAATATGATAATCTTCTATAAATACAAGGAAGAAACCCTGTAAGAGACATCTAAGAACTCCTAACCTCTAAACTTTACTTTTCCCATTCTTACCTACTGACTTAAGTATTGGATTGGTTGTACCGAACTAACCCTGGTACCAAGTATTTTTCTTATCTTTGCAGGATATCACCAACTCTAAAAATTCACCAACAACAGTTGGCACCATCTATTTTCTTCTTAAACATACTCATATGGCTAGAACTAGAATGACCAAAAGTGTAAGTGCTGGCACTTCTTCTTAATACTTTAATGGGGGGAGTCGGCATACTAATGAGCAACGACTGGCTAGACTTGAGAAACTTTTCCTCAGTTTGGCTAAGGAAAACTTGGGGTTAAACAAACAACATGAACAGATCCGTAGCTTCCTCCATAATAGTATTCATGCAAATCAAAACAAAGACCATGGTGATTACAATGCCAAAAATAGCGAGGATTCAATTTATTCACCTCTGTTGCAAAAAAAGAAAGCCAAGGATATGATGGGACCTTTAGCTTCTGCTTTAAAAAAATTGGAAAAGGCAAGCAACCGTAATAAGTGCAACATGTAGGGCCTTCGCATGTCAGCACCCCTATTACAACAAGTAAGCAATTCCAAGTTAAGAAGAGTCCCTTTATTTCAGAGTTTTTGGAGGAAGTGAGACCTTAACAGATTAAGCTACCATAATTTGAAACTTATGATGGGACAAAGGACCTTGAAGACTACTTAGAGTACTACCATACATTAGCCAAGTTGCATGGTTTGAGTGATGTAGTGGCCTATCAAGTTTTTCCCTTAACTTTGAGGAGTACAGCTAGTACATGGTTCAAACACTTAAAATAAAACACCATTTCTTGTTTCGATGAATTAATAGAAGTGTTTCTTTAACATTTCCTTACAAGCAAACTTCCTGTTAAAGATTCTTCAATCCTTAACATGATCAAACAAAAAATAGATAAGTCAATCAAAGACTACCTAGCTACGTTTATGGACGAGATGGTTCAAATCCTAAAATTGGATATGAGTATGGATCTCAATAGTATAATTGACAGAGTTAAGCTCCATGGAGACTTTTTAAAGTCTATTGTAAAGAATAAGCAGAAAAATTTCACGGAGATCAAAGCTAAAGCTACCTCATTCATTTGTCAGGAAAATAACATAAAGGCTTAGCAAGAAGCCGATTAAAATAAAGGAGATAGGAAAAATGATAAGAGAAAAAGTGTAAAGGACAAACTCGGCTCAACTGATGATCAAAGTTCGAATGCCAATAGAAAGGGACCAAGGATTCCAACATTTTCATCCTACATACCTATCAATGGTCCAATTTTGGACATATTGATCGAGATACGTGGGTAGAGAGGCGTTTTACAAAGGCTAGAATGAATGAGGGAAAATCCCTCAAGGAGAAATTCCAATAAGTATTGTAACTTCTACTATGATAAAGATCACAACGTAGATGAGCATATAGTCGAAGAATGAGATTGAAGATGCCATTCAATGTAGGAATTTGCGAAAATTTTTAGGACATGATGTTGAAAGTATCGAGAGACCGTACCAAAGGAGACATAATGAATAGGAGAATGATACTTGGCTAACTATGGCCAGGATAGATGTGGTCCTAATGAAGTGATCAACACTACTGTTAGTGGACCTATTATAGGCTAGTTAAGCTCTTTTAGCTTAATGAATGCCGAAAATTACATTTACAACATTCAAGGCAGGAAGGTTAGGATAAAAAACATAATTTCTTTTATGGAGGATGACTTTGAAGGCATCAAATGACCACATGATGATGCACTGGTTATCAGTGCAAGGGTCACCACTTCGAAGTCAAGAAGATTCTTGTTAACATAGGAAGTGTGGCTGATATCATTTTTCAACATGCATTCGACCAAATGAGACCTAAGATTAAAGTGCAGCTATGATCTTATAAGTATGATCTATAAGTAGGCAGAGCAATTTCTTTGCCGATATAGATTAGCAATGATGGGCATGTAGTGGAGGATAAAGTAGACTTCCTCATCGTCAAATGTTGGTCCCTATACAACATGATAATGAAACGGTTGTGTCAACATCTATTTAGCATTATCCCTTCAATAGCATATCATAAGGCCAAGTTCCCTACTTCCATGAGAGTTGGCGTATGAAAAGGGGATTAGCAGTTGGTAAGATTCTTATATATGAGGGTCTTAAGATGAGAAGAGGTATTTTAGGTGGAAACCTATCTTAAAGGCAAGTCGGTCGACATAGAGAATATTGAGAGTGATACTAAGGGAATTCCTTTGGGGGATGACCTTGGGAAAATAACAAGGATTGAGAAACCCTTGTCAACAGATATTTAGCAAAATTTGAAAAACTTCTTACAAGCCAACTCTAATGCATTTGCATGGTCTCCTTTAGAAATGTTGTGTATCCCAAGAGAAGTTATGGTACATAAGCTCTTAGTTGATTCGAATGTAAAGGTGGTCTAACTAAAGAAAAAGAATTTTGTACTAGAGAGACAAGCATCAATAGAAGAAGTCCAAAAGTTATTGAAGGTATGATTAATCCGAGAAGAGCCTTATTCGACTTAGCTAACCAATTGTGTGCTAGTCAAGAAATTTAACGGTAAGTGATGAATGTGCATAAACTTTATGAATCTCAATAAGGCCTATCCCAAAGATTTTTTCCCATTACCAAAAACTGATCAGATGGTAGATGCAACTACTAGACATGTGCTACTTTCTTTTATGGATGCTTTCTTTAATTACAACCTAATCAAGATGGACAAGGAGGATGAAGTCCATATGTCTTTTGTTACGAATTTTAGAACACATTATTACATGGTAATGCCATTTGGGTTGAAGAATTCCAGTGCAACATACCAAAGATTGATGTTTAAACCCTAGATTCATAGAAAAATAGAATTATATGCCAATGACATGATTGTGAAAAGTATGAAAGAAGATCAACATCTTGCTAACCTTAAGGAGACATTTGCTACATTGAGAAGATATAGCATGAAAATCAATCTACGGAAAGGCATCTTTGGCATAACATTAGGAAAATTTTTAGTATATATGGTTACTCAATGTGACATTAAAGCCAACTCGAGAAACGTTGAGGTGATAAAGAACATGAAATCCCTTCATACAATTAAGGAAGTATAGGAACTCATTGAGCAAATAGCCACCCTCAATAGATTTGTGTCAAGAAGTGCAAATAGGTACACAAAATTCTTTAAAATCCAAAACAATCCAAAAGAATTCAAATGGTCCGACAATTGCAAGAGAGCTTTTAACGTTCTTAAAGAATTCCATTCATCACTACCAATACTTTCGACACCTGTTTTAAGAGAGAAATTCTATTTAAATTTATCAATTAGCTATCGAGTTCTTTCTTTTGTATTGGTTTGAATTGACAACCAAGAGCATCGACTCATTTATTACATGAGTCATTTTTTGCAAGGACTAAAGCTTCAGTACATGAAAATCGAAAATTTTGTTTTAGCAATAGTTCTCTAGGTAAGGAAGTTAAAGTTGTATTTTAAGGCTCACCAGATCATAATGCTCACTGATCAGTCATTATGGTAAGTATTGCAACAACCTGACTCCTTTAGGAGGATGATGAAATATGCGCTAAAGTTGAGTACCCATGGTGTATAGTATAAACCTATAATGGTACGAAAGGCTTAAGTGTTGGTTGATTTTGTATCCAAATTCACTAGTAAGAAAAATTGTATAGAGGTTACCAAGAAACTTATCTGGTTTCTTTATGTGGATGGTTCTTCGATGGGAGAAGGAAGTAGTGCAAGCCTAGTTCTTTAAGGCCCCCATAATATCAAAGTTCATCACACTCAAAATTTAGATTCTTAGCCAGCAACAATGAAGCGAAGTATGAAGCTTTGATGCTAGATTGAAACTGACAAAAGAAATTGGCATCGAGAAAATCAAAGTGTTATCTGATTCACAATTAGTGGTGAATCATGTCATAGGAAGTCATGTAGTAAGGAAAGAAGAGATGAGTAAGTAACTATTGGTGGTATAAACACTCACAGAAGAATTTCAAACTTTCTCTATCCATAACATTCCGAGAAGTAAGAATGTTACAGCTGACAAGTTGTCTAAATTAGCTAGTATGGCATTCCCTAAATTGAGCAACAAACTTTTTGTCGATTTTCTTCCATAGAAAAGTTTATCTACTCTTTCATAGAGCTGTAAGTTAGCTCTCTGCTCGAAAGAAGAATCTTGAATGGATCCCCAAGTAGATTATTTGAGAGACAGTACTCTCTTTGACAACAAGAAAGGAGTATTGGCTTATCAAGTTATGAATTATATGCTAATTGATGGTCAGGTTTATAAACACAGCATATTACAACCCTATCTTCGATGCCTTCCTTTAAGAGATTCCTAGAGGGTATTATTCAAGCTGTATGGTAACATATGCAATAACTACGTAAAAGTATACATTGTATGTTTGAGCACTATAACTCAGCTATTACTAGCCGACTATGAGCAAAGATGTGAAAGAAGTTGTCTAGAACTATCCTTAGCGTTAGAAGCATTAGTCGTCGAGTCATGCGCTTGTAACTAAGTTATGTAACCTAACTAGCCTTTGGCCCTTCACTTAGTGGGGGCTGGATATTCTCTAACCCTTTCTAAAGTCTATTGGCTAGCGACAATTTTCCATTGCTGCCATGGATTACTTTACTAAATGGGAAAAGGTGGAGGCAGTGGCGAAGATCACCAAGAAAAAAGCTGAAGCATTCATTTTTAGTCCCATTATATCAAGATTTAGAGTTCCTTACATGATAATCAAGGACAATAGCCTATAGTTTGACAACAATAAGTTCCAGGTATTTTGCGAAAAGTATGGCATTCGCATCAACTATATGTTTGTCACACACCCTCAAATGAATGGACAAGTTGAAATCATAAACAAGATTATTTGCATGGTCTAAGAAGGAAAGTAGATCAAGTTAGAAAGAAATGGGCTAATGAACTACTGAATGTTTTGTGGGGGTACCAAACCACCCATAGAATTACGACTAGGGAGACGCCATTCAACTTAGCATACGGTATGGAAGCCATGTTGCCAATTGAGTTGGATTTACATAATCTACAAACGTAGAACTTTGATGTTATGGTTAATCAAGTTGGATTAACAATGAATTTAAACACCATAGGGTTATGGGATGTTAACATAAAGTAGCAAGGTATTACAATTATAAAGTGACGCACAAGGTTTTCCACCTAGAGAACTGGTCTGCTAAAAGACGGAAGCTACTGACGTATGAGTGAGCCAATGGAAGCTTAGCATGAATTGGGAAGATCCTATCAAGATCCAGGAAATTGTTGGAGAGATGGCCTATCTACAAGAAAGATTGGTTGGGATCTATCATCCCTTGAGCATGGAACACCAAGAATTTGAAATTATATTTTAATTGATTTGTTAAGATGATTTTCATCTCCACTCGTTTGACGACAGCCAACTTGCTTGTAATACTACAGTACTTTTTTTATGAGAATTATGTTTGAAGTCTCATTATGTTTCTTGTTCTTGTTATGATTGTTGAATTAATGAGCTCTCGACTGTACGGGAAAGGAACTGACCAAAGTTCTAGCCTATCACAGTTCCCAAACTATATAAATTAATCTTACAGTTGAGTAATGTAGATAGTCTTTGCCTCAAATAGCTAACAAACAATTTTTATAAAGATGCACGAATAGGGCGTGTGAAATAAAAGATGCTAAGAAACAATAGGGCATGTGAAATAAAACACCTTGAGGAACAATATGGAATGTGAAATAAAACATGTTGAGAAATACTTAGCGTCTGAAGTAAAACGTGCTAACGAATAAGAACGTGTGAAATAAAATATGTATATCATACATGCTGGGAAAATGCGGTGCGTGAAATAAAACATACTGGAAATGGTGTATATGAAAGATATTTCATTCAACAATGTAGTTATAAATACTCAACCCATTAAATGAAAGAAATTTCTTTCAATAGTTACACTGGAAAATTCAATGTACAAAGAATACGAGGAAAATCCTATTGCCTACTCTCGAAATCAATAGAAGTAATTTTTAGTTCAGAAGTTAGGGCTTTCTTTGAGCACTTTTCTTTTTAAGCATTTAGGGTCTAAAAACTAACAGGTTTCTTTCTTTTCACATTGGGAATTTCTTTTGATAGATATCACGACCCAACAGTATTGTTGTCGTAGTAGGTCACCGTGTATCATATAAAGGTCTATTATCAACCCTCTTGCTGATCATAGGCCTTTCATATGACACTCAAGGCTCCTTCTACTCTACGTTACCACTAGGCCCATAGACAAGTAATATAGATAAATTCAATTTAACTAAAATTACTTCTATATTATAAATTAGCTAATTGTGTGGGCTTGTGAAACCCACACCAAAAAAAATATTACAAACAAATGTAGTTCATAACGGAACTGCATTAAATCTATGTTACGAGTAAAAACATAAAAGTATCTAAACATCTATAAATCTATAACAAGGTGTCCTCTTCGCTCTAGGATCGCTTTAACCCGTCCTTATACGAGACTTATCACGGGCATGCCTCGGTCCAGATTAGTGAAGAGGTTTTTCTGCAACAACAAAAATTTATAGGGGTGTAAGCTTAAGCTTAGTTTGATAAATACCCTCGTTAGTACCATATGGCAGAAATTTATTAGATGCACAATCATATGAATGCATGAACAATCAGTATGCCAAACAATGCATACAGTGACCTAAGAACTGCATATGACTTAGAATTACGCCTCCTGACGTCAGGGTTTAGAGATAATTAACCGACTCAAACTAAACTCCAGGTTCTAGACCTTGGGTTTTATTTCATTTGCACTATCATATTTATACCAAAACAAAACTCTCTCTCTCTCTCTCTCTCTCTCTCTCTCTATATATATATATATATATATATATATGTATACTTCCTTTGCCGAAATTAAATCATAGTTTTTAAAATCCCAAGTCTAGCAATGTAGTGGTCTCTACAGTCCACAAACACACACCCTAAGCAGAAGCCATAAGACTCGCCCCCTCACTGACGGCTGGCATCTCCCAGCGCCTAGTAAGCCCATCAGCTCAGGACAAAAACTCAATATATATGATGAAATAGCTAGTGCCCAATCCTACAAGAGACACATACTCTTGTAAGTCCCTTCCGATCTTCTACATGAAGTGGTAGTCGGTGTTATACATATGCAATATGGGGAATGCATGATTCATTTTGATTTCCTAATCGTATAAGTGATTAACTCGATTTTCAAGGTGATCAGATAATTTCATTCCCTACAATTCACATGTATATATTAGTACAAACAATTCCCATTATTATATATATAATTAACAAGTCATCACATTCATCCATAAATCCATACACATGCATCTCCCATATCCTACAAGGATCCAAATTTATATATATAAGTTTAGGTACATCTATTCTACAAGCAAAATCAAGTAAAGAATCATCGGGAATTTACTCACTTTGCCATGTGGATCAATCAAAGTAATCTAGAGGCAAGTCATCTCCATGCATGGTATCTGCTGGTCATTGAAATAATATTTATAAGGTTTTGAAATAAACTTAGAAAACTAAGTAAATTTTCCTTAAGTTATACTCTTGACTAGTTTTCGTAATTTTTCCCGGTTTTTATTTAAAGTTCAATCACGTATAACTTTTTCATTTTAAATCCAATTCTTCATCATTTTCAAGTATACTTTAACATGGTCAGGTTAGATTTTCAAATGAGGCATACAATTCTATCCATGGGTTAGAACTGTAGCGTTCCTCATTTGTTGGAGTGCTTTTAGGCCTTGTATGGTAAATGAGCTTTTTGATAACTTGAGAAATCCTTTGGGCTTAGTCTTAAGATTTTATCCTAAGCTTAAAATACTCCTTGAGATCAGATTTACAACTTTGATTTATATTTCTAAGGCGAACAACCACTTCATGGGCCCTTTAGTGGGCTTAAGTTATCAAATGGGCTTGTTTTTAGTTCAAACTAAAGTTAGTGACTTTGGTGGGCTTATGGGGCCTTAGGTGGATTTTTTATGGGCTTAAAAAAACCTCTCTTAATGTTTTAAGGTGATGGTCATAATTTTATTGAAGGCCCAACTTAGAATTCTAGGCTTGTTTTGAGAGTTTTAGGCTTTGTATACTTACCATACTTGCTTTGGTTGATCTTTTCACTTTGTTCATTTACTTTTATCATATTTTTAAGCATCTTTTTCCTACGTTCCAGATCTGGTCGTGATGATTCAAAGGGGTTGTCGCTTGGTTTTTCAACTTATTTCATCATTTCCTTAAGTTTAGGTGTTTAATTATGCACTTAAACTACTTGCATCCAAATCTTAACTTAACTTTTCTTCCATAAGATGATTCTTTAACTCATGCTCCACACAAAGAAATAGAAGATCTTATACTTAATACAACTTCCATATCATAGCCCATGTCATACAAAGTTGGTTTCTTTATGAAACTCAATGTGATAGATTTTTCCTTAACTTAAGTCTATATTTGAGCATGTTTAACTTAACATAAATAAAATCAACATTCAAAGGGCTTTTGAATCATCACGTCCAGCATGTTCATCTTCCATTCAAGTTCTTGTTTCAAGATTTTCTTAACTTAAAATCTTCCTTTCAAAGTGTTACACAAGTATCTTTACAGAGCACCAACTTTACATGCTCATGTTTCAACTTCATGTAAAGGTTTCATGACTTTGTTTCTTAAAACGGTTTTTGGTGTTATAACAACTTAAAACTTACTTATATCTTCAAGAAATCAAAGCCTCCTAACATAAACACTAACCTACTAATCACAAGAAACACTTACTCATCCTTAAAGCAAAATACGGTGGTTGTGCACTAAGGTTTCACTTAAGCTCTTAACTTTGCTTCCTCCTTTTGCCACCTTTTGGGAACCCGAGTTGTTTGATCTTTTGGAATGGGGTTTATGCAAGGTTCTAATGGTTTTAGAAGAGCTTAGATGTTGGAAGAAAGTGACACAAGAACAGGAGAAGGAAATGCCGTAAGGGAAGCTTAAAAAATGGGGACAAAGTTGATTTTGTGGGGTAAGGTTGTTTCTCCTTTTTATGTTTGTTTCAAATGAGAGAAAGAAGATGTGAAAGTAAAATTGAAAGTGAGAGAAATAATGGAGAAAGTGGCCAGTTGGAATTGAGAGAGAATGAGTGGTTAAAATGTCTTGAAAGTGTTGTCTTGTAGCTTATACAAAAGTCAACAATTGCAACAATTGATGATGTAAGCATTAAAGGGGTGATTAGTGATGTGTAAGAGAAAATGATTGATAGTTGAAAGACAAGAGCATGGCCCCCCTTTCTTTCTTATTTAAATCTACCATTTAAAGTCCTTTTAGGTTATTTGATTATGTTAAGCATGTGAAATCTTGTGAAAATTTGTCCATATGTAGTATAAGTGAAGGTGTGATAAGGAAAATGTCTTATCACTATATTTTGATAAGTTATCAATTGATAAATGATTCCAACTCTCAATTGATAAGTTATCTAAAGTGATTGGTTGACTTACTTATTGAAGTGTAAGGCTTAGACATGAAGATAAGGGCATGGTCTTATAGAAAATTGTTTTAAGATTTTCATCTTGCATTGTTTTGTAATTTATGATTTGATTTTTGTAAAATTGTGAAATCTTCTAAAGTTGAATGAAATTATTAAAATTAAATTTTCAATTAATTACTTAGGGTTAAAATTCCTTAATGGTTTTAAGGTTTAGGGTTTTAAATGACTTTAGAGCTTGCAATTCTTCAAGCTTGAGTTTTATCGATAATTGGTTTTTGAGTTAGAAAAATTTAATTCGTTTCTAAAGATAAACTTAAGTTTTTTAGTTTAGCTGATCCTTAGGAATGATCGGAAAGTACTCTTAATCCAATCTTAGGCCCACTAAAAGTAGGGTTTACAATAGACATTCTTCATCTCTACTTAGATCCTCGACCTAAGCTTCATTATCACCCTTATTAGCAATATTAACACCTGCCTCATCGTAATCATCTTCATCAGCATTACTGATTTTGTTATCGACATTGATGAAGTCAAGGTAAGAGAGGCTATGATCAAGGTGAAGCTTCAGGATCTCCTCTCTTGCCATTTGGATTCCTTCCAACAATTTCTTTTGTGGAAGCCTCTTATTCTACCGACTAGGAGTGACTATATCAAGAGGCTCTTTAACTAATGGTCCTCTCTTCACAATCTCCTCCAATTCAATGATACAGCTTTGTAAGTTTGAGTTTTTGGTCTCTAACTCTTTAATTTACAGTTTGAGCTTATCTTCCTCATTACTCATCGTGTAAAGAGTTTGGCCTAAGCCCCAACACTCTTTTTTCTTCTTCCATAGCTCCTCCTTTAAGCCTTCAGACTCCCTGTACTGCTATTCTATTTTGGCCTTTAGGCTTAAGACTTCATTGGTAGTAAGAGTATATCCTAACATTTTGGTAGCAAGGTCTTCTTGGAGCTTTCTTGCCTCCATCTTGGCCCTTTTCCTCACATTCTTAGTAGCAGCATGGGCTCTAGATGTATTACATGCATCCTTAATTTTCTATAATAATTTCATTTAATATGATGAGTACTAGAAATGACTCGACCGAATACATGAGGACTACTATGGATCTTACCTTCTTAATTTGATTATCAGCCTCATCTAAAGCCATTAGAATGTGGCTGCTTATCAAAAAAATAAAAGGGAATATTAGCAACAATATAAATTCAATAGTTAAAAAGATGGATACAAACACTTACGTCATATAAATTGGCTGCGATATTTACCTTATTGCAACTGTTAACCCTATTGACATCCTTATTGGCAATCTCTGTCTTTTAGAAGAATGATTCCTTCTATTAAACCAATGATTTTGTTCTGTTGCCTATGGTATAGTCGGTATCCAAAATATTTTAGCTCTAGCATGGGACAAAGTACTTACCAACCTCCTTGTTAGGGATGAATTCAATGTTGCTGATGCCAAAAGCTTTAGACTGCATTGCCTCCTTTATCTTCTCATCCAAACCCTTAGACCTTTTAGAAGGTGGTTAGTCGGTGAGATCCTTTCTTGGTTTCTTATCAGCACTAGGCGTTGCCTCTAGTACCAACGAGGACCCTTTGACGATAGTGCCATTATCTACCTCATTACTGGTTTAGCTCTCTTAAACTACCTTTCTCGACTCGATAAAAGGTTGAATATTTATGATTGGAGGCTCTACAAGATGAGGGACCTTAGTCAGCATTGTTCATTCGCCTTCATTCTACTTATTAGATGGTCATGAGGTCTTATTCTATGCTACCACCTGCTTGGATGTATCTTCTTTTGTCGTTTTCTTCGTGACAGCAGGCCAAGTGGTGGTGGTTGTTGTAGCTACCCTCTTGCTCGCTTTTGATTTTTTAGCCTTAGCATAAGCTAAAAGCTTAGCAGGATTTACTTTGCTAGCACCTTTATCTGTAACATGAGCAAACAAGTTAATATTAACATGAGAAAAGAATAAACTTACATTCTTCATGCTGAATAAAGCTTAAAGGCAACAATTCTTCCCTTAAGTCAGTACAATACTAACTCATTAGCTTACCTTCTTTTTCAGAAAAGATTGGCTCTCTGCTATCATAAAACCGTATAATTCTCTTGGTGTCCTAGAAGAACATTTTGTTCTTCCTCCTTTCTTGAATTTTCTTCACCATTGTTGCATCATTTAACATCAAATCTATATCTTTTGTATGAATTGGCTCAATCTATTGAGTCCAGAAGTCCAGCTCATCATCGAATACTATCAACACAGATTTGTCATGCCACTTGTAGATCTTAGACTCTAACTTATCCATAACTTACATCCATGCCTTACAGCGGAAAAGTATCACCCGTTAAGCTGCCTCCTAATCATGAAGAAAAATCGAAAACGTTGAGGGGTAGCCTTGACTTCGACTTCTTCACAATCTATCAAAAGTCGCTAGAAGCTGGTATGTGTTGGGTGAGAATATACTCGATGTGACTCTAAAGTAGTTGAAGAAGCCCTTTACACAAGCTGAGAAAGAGAAGCACAACCTAAAATCCAAATATTTCAAGTATATGTGGAATTCATGCTCCCTTAGGAAACATACCCTCTCATCCTCTCTCGACCTCCTTAAATTCTACGTCTCAAGAAGATCTTGCTAGTACTTGTTATATTTCATGATAAGAACTCTATCGATAGATATAGCAGCTCCATTTGGAGAGTCATGGAAGTATACTATGTTGTTATATAGATAGCTATTTGAGGATCTTCCTTCTTTGTCCTCGAGATCATTATCCATAGAAAAATCATTTATTCGAGTGAGTTTATCCTACCTTTCCTAGATACTATAAGCTAAGTTGCTAGAAGAACATACTACGTCACTCCTTATTTAAGGGGCAAAAGTGACCTCAATTTTCATTGCTTTAGAATCAAAGAGGATAAGTCAATGGATGCGTTGCGAAACATACCAGAATAGTTATGAAGTGTGGTATCATAGAAGTTGAAGCACTTGAGAATGAAGATAAGAAAGCAAGAAAATTCGTTCGAACATAAATGAATTCTGATTTTGAAGAGTCACTTAAATACGAATAGCTTATCCTCATAATTACAAGTTTGTTTTTTACAGTAATGATGCACTGACTTGATAATGGTGTAGATTGTTAACGCATGTTTCGTGACAAAAATCTAATAGTTGGCGACTCCCAACAGTTATTAAGCTTGCGATGTATTGATGACTTAGGTGACAGGTGTCATACCACCTACTTTTTAGTTTCTTGAACAGGTGGGAATTTGAAAGTCATAACTTTTTGATCAGGATGCGAACGGTCTTGCTTCCTATGTCACTTAGCATCCAAATAACTGCTCCCCACTTAGCCTTTAGAGTAATTTGTATTACTCCCTTTGTTGAATTCTTAAACACGAGAGTTGAGGGGAAAATGTTGATAGTCAATTTTCATTCACCCATCTTATTTGTCCATTTAATTGTTCACAAGCTACGTAATCTATATTGTTAGCACCTCGGCATAATCTATATTATTGGCACCTTACTAAGTAATCGACATTCTTGACACTATGCTGAGTAACACAGATCCATTACTGATTTGAATTTAAGTTCATTGCACGAATAGTAATCATAAGTATGGTTAGAATTACATAACTGTCTGCTCTCCCTAAATTTCAAGGAAGGTGTCTAATAAAAAAGTTTCCACATATCTCAATAGTTATTCTAATAACTACTCTTCAGATATGACAATCTCCTAGAAATACAAGAAAGAAACCCTATAAGAGAGATTTGATAATTCTTAACCTCTGACCTTTACTTTTCCCATTCTTGCTTACTAGCTTAAGAATTAGAATGGCCACACCAGAATGACCCTAGTAACAAATATTTTTCTTATCTTTGTAAGATATCTCCAATTCCCAAAATTCACCAACAACACATATTACCAACATTTGGTAGGTCTTCCTGCCTCTAACTTTGCAAAGATTGTGGCTTTAGGATGCTAAATTGAGGAAGCTATTACTATTGGAAGGCTTCCTAATCTTAAAGTAGCTAAGAAGAAGACGCCTCTTACAAGATTTTCCAACAAAGCCAAAGAAGCTACCTCATCAAACCTATAGCACTAGTAGCCATGATAAGAGGATATAATTTGCCACCAAATCTAAAACAGAATAACCGCCTACAAAGAAGGTAATTCACTCATATCCCTATTCCTCTAAGCTAAGTTATTGTATGACTAAGGAAGGATAATCTTTTGTCATTTGAAATACCAAAGGAAGGATAAAGAATGAAAGATTACAACCTAAAGCTCCATTATGATTATCATTTAAGGTAAGTGGGGCATTCTAAGACCAGTGCTAGAGACTCAGACATAACATTCAAGACCTTATTGATGCTAAGTTGGTGTAATTGGACTTCATTTAGACTCTTGCTCCCAACGTAGGTAACAATCCTTTACTGGATCATAGACACTCAATCAATATGATCATCACCAAAGTCTTTGAACTAGAAAATGATTTAGATAGTCTTCCTATAACTATTGAAGAGATAACTTAGAATTTGAGGTAGGTTAAACACTTGCAGAATATGAATCTCAGAGAAAGAACCCGAACTAGACTAGCAATATATCAATTGCTAAAGGATAGGAAGATAAAGAAAACTAACATTATGGTTATGATGGTTCCAAAACTATGAAAGAGATATACTTAGAAGGAGCTTAGAGAAAGGTAAGAAGTCAAAGATTTGACGGTTGATACCCTAGGAGAGTCGTTAGGAAAGTTTGAGTACTTAGTCGATTATGCCAGTTCACTTGCAATATATGCTAATGAACCACCTACTGGATGGGGTTCCGAATTTGAGCAAGAAGACAAGCTTATTATAGAAGCTAAGAAGACAATTTAAATGGTGGGAATGATTAGAGGTAGGCATAAACCTTTAGGTTTTTAGCACCACAAGAAGACTAAGAAGGTTGAAGAGTTGGGTAAGCCCAAGAAAATAGCATTTAATGTTCTAATAGCCTTAGAAAATTACAAAGTAGCCTCTCTAGATTACCAAGTGGTAAATCAAACAACTAGGTCCCTATTACCGATGGTTGGTCAGCTTACTTGCTCGGGACAAGTATATGACTAGAATAAAGAGGCCAAGAGGAATATTACTATGGGGAAGGCTTCTTGAAGTATCTTTAAAGAAATGGATGAGAAAAATTAGAATGTTAGAAAGAAGATAGTAAATGTTAGTGAGTATAAGATTATGGATCAGCTAGCTATTGTCATGAGATACTCACTGAGAAGTTTTAATCAAAATTCTAAAAAATGTCAAAGTACCTAAAGGGATTTGCACTAAAAAGCTGGGATTGGTGGTTAATTAAATATTTGCAATAGATCAGCTTTCATTTTCACCAGATGAGTTAGGCAAAGAAGGAGACCGGCATATAAAGCCCCTTTTCATAGTGGCCAAGTGTATAAGGAAAGTGGTTGCTCAAAAGCTGATTGATAATGGTTTTTCATTGAATGTGTGTTCACTAGTGACACTGAATTTGCTTAAGGTAAATTCAATTGAGATAAAGCCTAGCTCTACTTCAATAAGGGCTTTTGATGGATCAAAGAGGGAGATACTTGAAAAAATTAGGTTATAGGTCGAGATTGGCACACAAATGTTCATTATTCCATTTTATGTCTTAGATATATCTTGAACCTTCAATGTTGTATTAGGAAGGTTGTAGATTCATTTAGTAGTGGCAATTCCAACTAATCTACATCAAAAGGTGAAAGTCCAAGCCAACGGGTAGTTGGTCACTATTCTTAGGGAGCAAGATTATGAGATTTATAAAGAGATAGTTATTTCGTATATCAGGAGTAAAGAATAGGAGGAACTAAGATTGCATATTTTTTATGAGGTCAGCATGATTGAAGTGTCAAGATAGGGGGCACGGGGTCATTTCAAACAACCTAAGTAGTAGATTGGAACATTCGGGCTCAAATATGAGCCCACTAAAGAAGAAATCTAAGAAATGAAGGCTAAAACCAAAGGGAAGAGAGGAGATCACCTATACCATGCTCATATGGATTTTCCAAACATCCATCTAACATTCCTAATACTAGCTTATATTCAAGAATCCAAAGTAGCTAGTTTATCCAACGCTTTGGCTCAACAATGCAGCAAAAGAGTAACATTAGATCAATTAAGAGCATTCGATTTCATAATTAGTTTGATTAGTTAGGCTATTTTCTTTCAGATAATTTAAATTCATTCAATAAAATTATTTCCTTTATTTCTTTCAATTCTTTTTTGTTATTTACTCGTTATCCTTTTGCCTTTTCCTTACTCTCAAATCCGGTAAAAATGATGAACATAATGGATATCTTACACTTGTAAATGATGAAAGCACCAATATCATCTTCGGCCTTGTGAGGCTAGATGTTAGAGATAATATTGAGACTATAAGCTAAATATAAGAGAGTTGGCGTTGATTTGAATAGGGGAGGGTGATTATTGATGAATTAGTAGTTGTAATTAATTTGGGGATAGAAGAGAATCTACGAAACTTGAAAATTGGGGGTAATATTGTAGATGATTAGAAGCAAGAGTTGTCATGATTATTATTAGAATACTTAGATATATTTACTTGGTCCTATGAGGATAAGCTTGGTTTGGATTCATCCATCATAGTTCATAAGTTGCCGATAAGAGAAGATATTAAATTGAAAAGGCAAAGGCTTAGGCAGTTTAGGCTTGATATACTCCTTAAGATAAAAGAAGAAGTGAAGAAATTACTAGAAGTCGAGTTCATAGAAGTATTAGATTACCTCAAATTGGTAGCCAATATGGTTAGAAATCATCTTTTCTTGTTCATGGATGGTTTCTTAGGATATAATCAGATGAAGATGGCAAAAGAAGATGGAATCAAAACTACCTTCGTTACTACCTAGGGAATGTTTAGTTATCATATGATGCCTTTTGGGTTGAAGAATGCTAAGGCAACTTATTAGCATGCTATGGTAGCTTTATTTCAAGATATGATGCATCGGGAAATTGAAGTCTATGTAGATGATATGATTACCAAATCTAAGAAAGATGAGAATCATGTTGTTGCTTTGCAAAAACTGTTTAAGTGGCTAAGGAAGTTTCAAATAAAACTAAATCTAGAAAAATACACCTTTGGGGTAATCTTGGGTAAATTGTTGGGTTTTGTAGTCAGTAGAAAGGGAATTGAAGTGGACCTAGATAAAGTTAAGGCAATCGTAAACATGCCTTAATCAAAGGTTGTCAAAGAAATTTAGGGACTATGAGGGAGGTTAAACTACATTACTCGATTTGTATCACAACTAACCGATAAATGCATGTCGTTATTCAAACTTTTGAGGAAGAATGCAGCGATAGAATGGTATGAAGAATGTGAACAAGCATTTGCTAAAATCAAGGAGTATCTCATGAATCCTCCAATACTGATCACTCTTACACTAGGATAGCCATTGATTCTCTACTTAATGATCCTTCTCGAATCAATAGGATGTATGTTGGGGTAAAAGGATGAAATAGGTAGAAAAGAGCATCTTGTATATTACCTGAGCAAGAAGTTCATAAAAGGCGAATAGAAATATTCAAAAGTAGAAAGAACATGTTATGCCTTAGTATGGGTAATGCATAGGCTTTAGCAGTATACTCTCTATTACTTAGTGGAGTTGTTGACAAAACATGACCTATTGAGGTATTTAGTAGAAAAGCCAACATTGATTGGGAGAATATCGAAGTGGTAGATATTGCTTTTTGAGTTTGATATCAAATACATAAGTCAGAGTTCAGTCAAGGGGTAGGCAGTAGTTAATCAATTGGCAAAATACCCACTAGAAGATGAAGATGATGGTTTAGAAGCCAAGTTTCCTGATGAAAATGTGATGATAGTAAATGAACTAAGTGGTGAGAAATTGGAATGGAGAATGTATGTTAATGGAGTAGTCAATGTATTCGAATGTGGGAAAGGAGTAGTACTGGCATCACCCAAAGGTAATCATTTCCCTATGGTAGCAAGATTAGCATTTCCATATACAAACAACATAGCAGAATATAAGGCTTAGATTTTGGGGCTCAATATAACGACCCAATAATATCGTCGTCGTGATAAGTCACCGTGTACCGTATAAAGGTCTATTATCAACCCCATTGCTGATCATAGGCCTTTCATACGATACACAAGGCTTCTTCCACTCTACGTTACCACTAGGCCCATAGACAAGTAATATAGAGCAATTTAACTAAAATTTCTTTTATGTTATAAATTAACTAATTGTGTAGGTTTCTGAGACCTACACTATCAATATTACAAACAAATGCAGTTCATAACGGAACTGCATCTAATCTATGTTATGCATAAATACATAAAAGTATCTAAATATCTATAATCTATTACAAAATGCCCTCTTTGCTCTCTGATCGCTCCAACCCGTCTCTACACAAGACTTACCATGGGCATTCCTCGGCCTGGATTGACGAAGGGGTTCTCCTTCACCAACAAAATCTATAGGGGTGTAAGCTTATGCTTAGTGAGATAAATGCCCTCATCAGTACCATACGACAGAAATTTATTAGATGCACAATCATATGAATGTATAAATAAACAGTATGCCAAACAACGCATGCAGTGACTTAGGAACTGCATATGACTCAGAATTTCGCCCCCTGAAGTCGGGGTTTGGAGATAATTAACCGACCTAAACCAAAATCCGGGTTCTAGACCATGGGTTTTATTTCATTTGCACTATCATGCTCATACCAAAACAAAACTCTACATATATATATATATATATATATATATACTTCCTTTACCAAAATCAAATCGTATATTTTAAAATCCCAAGTCTAGCGGTGTGGTAGCCCTCGCAGTCCACAAATACACGCCCTAAGTAGAAGCCACAAGACTTGGCCCCTCGCCGACGGTTGTCATCTCCCAGCACCTAGTAAGCCCATCAGCTTAAGATAGAGACTCAATATATATGACGGCATAGCTAGTGCCCAATCCGGTAGGAAACTCGTATTCCTATGAGTCCCTTCCCATCATCTGTGTGAAGCAGCAGTCGGTGTTATTCGTATACAATATGGGGAATGCATGATTCATTTTCAATTCTTAATATATATAAGTGATTAACTTGATTTTTAAGGTGATCAACCAATTTCATTCCATACAATTCACATGTATATATTCATACAAACAATTCCCATTATTATATATAATTAACAAGTTATCACATTCATTCACAAATTCATACACATGAATTTCCCATATCCCACAAGCATCCAAATTTATAAATATAAGATTAGGTGCATCTACTTTACAAGCACAATCAAGTAAAGAGTTATCGGGAATTTACTCACTCTGCCATATGGGTCAGTCAAAATAATCCTGAGGCAAGTCATCTCCATAAACAGTGTCCCCTGGTCATTGAAATAATTTTTATAAGGAATTGAAGCAAACTTAAGAAACTAAATAAATTTTCCTTAAGTTATATTCTTAACTAGTTTTCGTAATTTTTCCCGGTTTTTACCTAAAGTTCAATCGTGTATAACTCTTTCGTTTTAAATCCGATTTTTATGATCTTATAGTCAATCTTCATAGTTTTCGAGTGTACTTTAATGTGGTAAGGTTAGATTTTCAAAATGAGGTATACAATTCTGTCCATGGGTCAGAACAGTAGCATTCCTCATATGTTGGAGTGTTTTTGGGCCTTGTTTGGTAATGGGATTTTTAATAACTTAAGAAATTCTTTAGGCTTGGTCTTAAGATTCTATCCTAAGCTTAAAATACTCCTTGAGATCAGATTTACAACTTTGATTTATATTCCTAAGGCTAACAACAACATCTTGGGCCCTTTAGTGGGCTTAAGTTGTCAAATAGGCTTATTTTTTGTTCAAACTAAAGTTAATGACTTTGGTGGGCTTATGGGGCCTTAGGTGGATTTCTTATGGGCTTCAAAACAACCTCTCTTGGTACTTTAAGGTGCTAGTCAGATTTTTATTGAAGGTCATCTTAGATTTCTAGACTTGTTTTGAGAGTTTTGAGCTCGGTTTTGAGTTTTAGGCTTTATATGCTTACTATACTTGCTTTAGTTAATCTTTTTACTTTGCTCTTTCACTTTTATCATATTTTTAGGCCTCATTTTCCTATGTTCCAGATCTGTTCATGATGGTCCTAAGGGATCCTTACTTGGTTTTTCAACTTATTTTATCATTTCCTTAAGTTTAGGTGGTAGATTATGCACTTAATTACTTGTGTACAAATCTCAACTTAAGTTCATTCCATCAAATGATCCTTTAACTCATGTTCTATATAAAGAAATAAAAGATCTTATACTTAATACCACTCCCATATCATAGCTCATGTCATACAAAGTTGGTTTCTTCATAAAACTTCATGTGATGGATTTTTCCTTAACTTAAGTCTAGATTTGAGCATGTTTAACTTAATGGAAACAAAATCAACATCCAAATGATTATGGAACCCTCACGTCCAGCATGCTTATCCTCCATTCAAGTTCTCATTTGAAGATTTTCTTAGCTTAAAATCTTCCATTCAAAGCATTAAACAAATGTCTTCACAAAACACCAACTTTACATGCTCATATTTCAACTTCATGTAAGGGTTTTATAGTTTGTTTCTTAAAACGATTTTTGGTGTTCTAACAACTTAAACCTTACTCATATCTTCAAGAAATCCAAGTCTCCTTACATAAATACTAATCCATACATCACAAGAAACACTTACTCGTCCTTAACGCAAAGTGTGGTGGTTGTGCACTAAGGTTCCACTTAGCTCTTAACTTTGCCTCCTCCTTTTTGCTACCTTTTGAAACCCGAATCTTTTGTTCTTTTGGTATGGGGTTTATGGAAGATTCTAATCGTCTTAAAAGGTCTTAGATGGTGCAAGAAAATGGTACAAGAACAAGGGAAAATAATGTCGTGAGTGAAGCTTCAAAATGGAAAAATTTGATTTTGTAGGGTAAGGTTGTTTCCCCTTTTTATGTTTGTTTCAAAAGAGAGAAAGATGAAATGAAAGTGAAATTGAAAGGGAGAGAAATGGTAGAGAGTGTCGCTGGTTGGAAATGGAGAGAGAAGGAGTGTTTAAATGTCTTGAAAGTGTTGTCTTGTAGCTTACATAAAGTTAACAATTGCAACTCTTGATGATGTAAGCATTAAGAGGTGAATAGTGATGTGTAAGAAGAAGTGATTGATGGGTGCATGACAAGTGCATGGCCCCCCTTTCTCCCCTTTTTAGATCTGCCATTGGAAGTCTTTTTAAGCCATGGAGTGGTCTTGTCTCATTTATTAAAGTTAAGCTTATGAATGCTTGTGAAAAATTGTCCATGTGTAGTATAAGTGAAGAGGTGATAAGGAAATTGTCTTATCACTAGATTTTGATAAGTTATCAATTGATAATTGATTCCAAATCTCAATTGATAAGTTATCTAAGGTGATTAGTTGGTCTACTTATTTATGTGTAAGGCTTATACATGAAGATAAGGGCATAGCCTTATAGAAAATTATTTTAGGATTTTTATCTTACATTGTTTTGTAATTTATGATTTGATTTTTGTAGAATTATGAAATTTTATAAAGTTGAATGAAATTATTCAAATTAAATTATCGATTAATTATTTAGAGTTAAAATTCCTTAATGGTTTTAAGGTTTAAGGTTTTAAGTAGCTTTAGAGCTTGTAATTCTTCAAGCTCAGGTTTTATCGACAATTGGCTTTTGAATTGTAAACATTTAATTCGTTTCTAAATATAAACTTAAGTTTTTAATTTAGTTGATCTTTAGGAACGTTCGGAGGGTACTCTTAATAGAGTTTTAGGCCCACTAAAAGTAAGGTTTACACACAAAATGGCACTAGACATGGGAATACAAAGGCTTGAAGTGTATGAAGATTCTTTTATTATAATTCTTTAGATCTTGGGAGAATATAAGATGAAAGATGAGAAGTTGATGACTTAAGAAAGTTGATTGAAAGATTCCAAAAAATTTCAGTCACTTACATTCTAAGAACCTAAAATCAATTTGCCAATGTAGTCACCACGTTAGCATTGATTGTGAAAGTTATGGATGGGATAGAAATTTAGCCCCTAAAAATTGAGATAGAGGAAGGATTGGCTGTTTGCTTGATCGTTGAAGAGAAGGAATTGAAGAAGCCTTAGTATTATAATATAAAAAATGTTACTTCACACAGGTGTATTTCTTGATGAAGTTGATAGAAAAGATAGAAAAGCCTTAAGGAGATTGGTTGCTCATTTCCTGTTAAGTGGAGCAACGTTGTACAAAAGATCACATAATACGACATTGCTAAGATGTGTAGATGAAGAAGAAGAAGCCGATAAATTAATGAAATAAGTACATGAAGGAGTCTGTGGTCTTCATATGAATGGGTACATGTTGGCCAACAAAATCATGAGGATAGGATAATTTTAGATGATAATAGAATTAGACTGTATCAAGCACGTAAGGCATTGTCACCTGTATCAGGTATAAGCTAAGAAAATCAATGCTCCTCCCCAAGAATTACATATTTTGTTAGCTCCTTAGCCTTTCTCAATGTGAGGGATAGATATGATTGGTCCAATTTTACCAAAAGCTTTGAATGGGCATAGATTCATTCTACATGCGATCAATTATTTTACAAAGTGGGTGAAAGCAGCGTTATATGCTACGGTAACCAAAGGAGTGGTAGTTAGATTTTTTAAAAGAGACATCAATGCAAGAAATGGTACACCTGAGTCTATTCTTATAGAAAATAGATCAGATTTGAATAACAAGCTAATGGTTG
The DNA here is from genome assembly GCA_024138005.1 of Lumnitzera racemosa. Classification (NCBI taxonomy): domain Eukaryota; kingdom Viridiplantae; phylum Streptophyta; class Magnoliopsida; order Myrtales; family Combretaceae; genus Lumnitzera; species Lumnitzera racemosa. Next base: position 47,736,106 of record JAMXBC010000002.1, read on the forward strand.
AAGTATGTAGCCAATTTAAGATCAATCACAAAAATTCGACTCCATGTTGACCTTAGATGAATGGGGTATTTGAAGCTACTAATAAGAATATCAAGAGAATCATGTAGAAGATGGTGATCACTTATAAAGACTAGCATGAGATGCTTTCTTTTGCTCTCATGGCTTATAGAACCTTAGTCAGAACCTCAGTCAGAACCTTTATAAGTACAACACCTTATTCATTGGTATATAGAACTAAAGTGGTACTACTAATGGAAGTAGAAATACCTTCATTTTGAATGCTGGTGAAAATTCAACTTGATGAAGCAGAGTAGGTAAACTAAATGAATGGAGCATTTGAACCTCCTAAATGAAAGGAGGCTTGCTACGATATGTTATGGTCAGTGTTACTAACAGTAGATGATCTGAGCCTTTAACAAGAAAGTGCTTTCGAGGTATTTCAAGGAAGGAGATTTGGTGTTGAAGAAAGTATTGCCAAATGTAAGAGACCCTAGGGGAAAATTTGCTCCAAATTATGAAGGCCCTTATGTGGTAAAAAGAGTATTATCGGGAGGCCCATTAATGTTGACAGAGATGGATGGTTTGGAATTAAAGAGACTAGTGAATTCAGATGGGCCCTTTATTCCTTAGGCCTATCCTTTCAAGATAGGCCCTCTTAGTAACCTTTTGCCCTATCCTTTCCACACCCTTTCAAGATTGACTTCCTACTACTTCACCTTATCATTTTAAGATGGGTTTCCTATCACTTCACCCCATCCTTTCAAGATAGGCTATTTATTCCTTGTATTGACCTTTCAAGTCGGTATTCTTATTTAAGATGAGACAATCCTTAGCTAATCATTTAAGTCAATAATCCTAATTTTATCAATTCAATGTAGAGTTTGGCAAAAATAGATATTTCTTTTGTCTTTGTAGCAAAATTTTAATCGAACTTCACTACAAAGAGGGATAGTTTTAGACACCTTATTTTTTCCGTTTTTATTTTAGTATTGTTATTGGGCTAAGTTTAAAAAATAAATAAATAAAAATTAAAAAATAAATAATAATAATAATAAGAAAAAAATAGAAAAAATAAGAAAAAAATAAAGTGTCAAGTCAAGTCGACCAAGTCGTTAAGTGTTGAATTGGATAATAGTCTACGCTCAAATTAATAAATTCTAAATCATTAAAGAATCAAGCTTTATTGAAATATGTTTAGTTTAGTCCAATATAAAGTGGATTTTTATCTAATTTATATAGGGCTAAATAGATTTAGGATTTATGATTTATTAAATGGCCTAATGTGTTTTGGGCTAAATTAAGTTGGACTAGGTTAAGCTCGAAAGATAGAAAGCCCGAATCCATATAGGGTTTTTAGAATCTTTATTGAATCTTCAATAAATCTAAATCGATTATTATCATATCTTTTGTATATGAGATTTATTAAAATTGAATTTTCCTCCAAAAGATTGAAAAGATTCAATTGCATAGCTTATAAATAGGAATGCGACGGTAAAGTTTGGATATGTTTTCACAATCCCCAACATACAACACAAACGACTAACTTTACATATGCAACCACTAGAAAACTTACTACACGAAAGCTCCATGACCTAACACCCACTCTGACGAACATTATTGACCATTTATTGTACGTAGTGATCACTATTCATTCACACAGCAAGCTGTTTTCACACAAACACATACACATAATCACCCACTACTACAGGACAAAATAATATCTACGACTAATACTCATATGATACCACCTATGCCCATTCATGACGTATACTATAGCAGACTTCATTGCCTTACTCAATGATGCCAGCACTTGATCACACATTGCACTACACACGCCATTTACTCATCACCTACATACTGATTTCGCTCGATCATACTCATGCTATAAAATAGCACATTACAATCACTCCATGCGATTCACACAGTTACTTACACTACACTGCTACATGCTATATGTCATTTACAGCTACGTGCACAATTAGCACTACCATATATGCATACGGTCAAGATTTACACCAAGTACATAAACATGGTTCAAACGATCACGATATGGTCAACACAAACATGCTAATTACATGTGATTCAACTCGTTTAGGTGAAAAAAATTATGATTTTCTTTAATTATTTTGTTTTCTTTTATTAAATTTATTTTACTATTTTTTTTCCATTAGTGTAGGTTTTTTTACATTTTTTTTAATAATTTTCATATTGTTTACCATAATTTTAAGTAATTTCAATTTTTTTGAAAAATTTAGTTAAATGTGTTTATGGCCAAAATTGCATTTTTTTGAAAAATCACATATCTTTTCTTCGAGATCTGTATCATTAGAGAATATACATATACGTATCTTAATATATTTTGCATATAGGATTTAACGAAAATAGTTTTATTTTTTGAAACGTAGATTTTTTTTTAAAAAAAAAAAACTAAAAAAATCTTAATCAGAGCTTTCTTAAAAAAGATTTAATTAGTTTAGTTTTTTATTTTAAAAGTAGATTAGTGAAATTAGATCATTTTAGGTTTTTCTAAAAAGTAATAAAATTTAAATAAACATAAATCTAGCTTGATTTTCAAATAAAAAAATCACTTACTAAATATTTTTTATAAAAGTATTACATTGGTTTACATAGGCACTTCCGGGGAAACCGTATCAAAAGTAAAAAAAAAATTATTTTTCTCAAAAATTCATAATAAAAAATACTGAAAAATTCATTTTAATTATATTTTGCATATTCGTATATATCTTAGTATTTTTAGAAAAGTATTAAAATAAAGCTCATTAATTTTTTTTTTAATTTTTATATGGTTACTTAGTTTTAATAGATGAGCCCCTAAACTTAGTTTCTTTAGGTTAATTTTCTAAAATTATTTTTTAAGAAAATTTGTAGATTAGTAGCCAAATTAGGATTTTTCCACTTAAAAGCCTTAATTGCATTTTTTACGGTGACTAATTTTTTAAAATATTTTTTAAATAAAAAAATGTTTTCTTAATTTAATATCGAGTAATTTATATTAAGCAACTTAGGCTTAGTATAAATTAAATTGAGGAAAATGAAATAGGGCTTGATACACGCTTCGCATCTTCCCATCACCTTATGGACATTCTTAGCCAAATCAGGCCAGTAATAGTTTTCTTTCAATAGAATGGCTATTTTATTCTTTTTAAAGTGACTAAATAGTCTACCACAATGAGCCTCCATCACTAATAACTTATGCATATAATAGTTTGGCATACACAACTTCAGTCCTTAAACAGACAGCCATCCCTAAGATAATATCCTCCAACAGCAACTCTTTCTTAGCAATGCTCTGAAATAAGACCAAAATGAGAGTCATGAGTATATTGCTTGGTGATAAGTGAAAATCCCAGCAACTTTGTTTGTAAAGTGGTCAGCAAGGTTTTCCAATGTGTTACAGCATCAACAGCCATGTTGGTACTTCCTTCTTGTATTGGCTCACTTAAGAGAACCCTTCCATAAACTCAAGATACTTGGCTTACCTCTCTAAGAGTTTGTTTTGACTCTTAGGATACTTTAATGACTCATGGTTAGTATAGATCACAAACTTTCGTAGCAGTAAGTAGTGTGGCCAAATATTAAGAGTCCAAAAAAGAGAGCACAACTCTTTCTTGTACATAGAATAATTCAATGTGGCACCATTAAGCTTCTCACTATAATAGGGAACTAGTCAGTGTTTTTGCATCAGGATGGCACCAATTCCAATGCCTAATGCATCACACTCCAATTCAAATGGTTTGTCAAAATTTGGTAATGATAGGATAAGGGTAGAGGCAAGCTTCTCCTTAATCTACCTAAAGCTTTGTTTAGCTTAGTCATTCCATCAGAACCCATCACCTTATTTTGTCAACTCGGTCAAAGGGTTGTAATTGTATTGAATTTCTTAATAAATCACTTATAGAAAGAAGTAAGGCCATGAAAACTTCATACTTTAATAGCATTCTTCAGCGTCGACCACCATAAGATAGCTTTGACGTTCTCTTCATCAGATTAGATTCTTTCCCTTAGTATTAAATACCTAAGAAAATCCACTTCACCCTAACAGAATGTGTACTTTTTCGAGTTCCCAAATAACCTCTTGGCTTATAAGATTTCAAAAGCAGTTTGGAGATATTGAATATGGTTGTCTAAGTTGGCAGTGTATACTAATATATCATTAAAGTACATAACCATGCATTGTCTATTTAATGAGCGCATCATATGGTTCATAAGGCTCATGAATGTGCTTGATGCATTTATAAGTCTGAACAACATAACCAACCATTCATAGAAAGCATGCCTGATCTTGAAAGTAGTCTTCCATTCATCACTTAGTCTTACGTGAATTTGGTGGTTATCACCTCACAAATCAATCTTTCAAAATATTTTAGTGTCATAAAGCTCATCTAATATGTCATCAAGCCTCGATATTGGATATTTATAATTAATAGTAATTTAGTTGATTGCTTGGTTATTAGTGCATATGTGCCATGAGTCATCTTTCTTTGAGACGAGTAGAGTTGGTATAATATACGAGCTCATGCTCTCCATTACATATTCTCTCCCTATGAGCTCATCTACTTACCTTTTCAACTTAGTAGCCTGCTCAAGGTTCATTCTATAGGTAGTTCAGTTTGGTAAGGTAGTACCTAGTTGCAAATCAATACAATGCTCTATGCCTTAGACCGAAAGTAGTCCTTAAGGTAGCTCTTTAGGAAATAAGTTAGAAAATTCATTTATCAAGCTTTGGATTTGATTAGGAACATCCTCCAAATCTCTCATCTCCAATAATCTTCTAACTAACAAAAACATAGGCTCTTTGGCCTTCTCAATAGCTTAAAGCTTTCTTCGACTCATTACTTAGGCCTTCTTCTTACTAACTTAGGAGTGCTAATTATGAGCCTCATTTACATGGGTCAGTATCATGGGTTGTAGTATAATCTTCTTTCTATCTTTAGCAAAGGCATAGGTGTTTTTGTGTTCATTGTAACACGTTAGTTAAACAACTAAGGTTTTCTAAGCAACAGATGTGAAGCTCTTATGGGGATGACATCGTAAGGTACTTCATCCTTGCATACTTTCCCAACATGAACGGTATAGTTACATTCTCTATGACATGTAGAGCACCCATGTCATCACTTCTCCCTAGTTAGCATAAACACAAGTCTCCTCTTCCCCTTTAGCTTCAGTCCTTCCATCATTCTTATCCTTGTCGATCTCACTCATCGGTGTTATCCACTGAATGTCCTCGAAGCACCATGGCTCATTGTTTTGGACACTTAACAACCATGATTCCAAAGCCCAAACATTTAAAGCACTTCACCTCGCTTATCTTCTATCTAGAGGTCTATCCTCTTTCATATGTCCTCAAAGTTAGCTTAGCCTTAGGTTGGCTTAGCTAGCTTGCTTAACCCTACTAGCCTATTTGGCTATTGTCAGGTCGATCATTTCTCTCCTCAACTCTGCATAAACAAGATAGAGAAGAACTAGGACTTAGGAAAATGTTGGCCTAGGTCTGCTTAGAGTATTTCTCTTCTATTTTTCAACCCTCTTTGCTACCTTAATTGCTTCCTCTAAAGTATAAAACCTCTACACTTTCACAATGTTGTGAATCTCATATTTGAACTTAGAAATGAACCTCAATACCGTACAAGTCTCAAGTTCATCCACCTCGGCTTGGATCATAAGCATTTGGAATTCTCTTGTATAGTCATCAATAGATCGTCTTCCTTAGTAAAGTTCCTATAGTTTGGCAAAAGTATCCTATAAGTAGGTCTTAAGCATAAATCTATGCCTCATTAGTCTATTCGTCTCATCCTAGGTCCTTACTCTCCATCTTTTATCCCTTGCTCTAACTATATTCAGATTTTTCCACCATATAGTGGCATATCCAAAGAACTTAAGGGCAGTAAGTCAAACCTTGATAGCATTCATGTATCCATAACAGTCAAACACTTTCTCCACCTTCTCTTCCTACTCCAAATATTCATCTGCATCTCTACTTCCACTAAAGGATAGGATTTGGACCTTGACATTGTCTAGTTTTCGAGGAGCTCAACATCTTCGCTCTTTTGTTCGATAATAATTAAGCTCTTCTTCTTCTACTCCATACTCTTTAGCATCTATCTCCTCATCATCTTCTATATTCTCCTCCAACTCTAGCCTTTGCCAAATAACTCGGTCTACTACTCCTCCAGCTCAAAGGGATCGAACTGGACAATTAGATTGGTTACTTTGGCCATAGCGTCTCTTAAAAGCATTTTCTAGTGCATTATAATGCTATATACCTTAAGGTTGTTGTTTATTAACTTACATTGCAGCTACTAGACTCTCAATAAGATTAGTGAGTCCATAAAGCTTATCATCAACTAACCTTAGAGTATTACCACCATTATGACCACGACCAGGTTAAGCACCACTACTTCAATCACTAATAACATTATGAACATTTGAATTTGACATGGTATAATACTTCTTGATCAGATTAACAACATAATACATGGAAAATATTGCTACCTTACTACCCTAAACTTCAACTAACACACTTTAACAATTTTAACACCTAATAATCACTTAAACAAGATAGAAATGAACTTGCTCTATTTTTATAGTGAAAAATAGAGTAAAAACAAAGTAATAATGGAACCATACTTAGCAACATACAAATCTTTACTATATAACTCATAACTCCAAACTTACTCAACACGAACACAATGAAGTAGCTATGGAAGGAGCACAATAGCCACAAATAGTAAACATGAACCAAATCTTAACTGTAACTTTATACACTCCCTCTTAGAGCTATACTTTGATACTAGCGCAGCTGATGTATCTACGGAGTCAAACATATCAAGGAGTACCATAACGTAAATGAACCAAAAGAAAAACAAGAAAGCTAACAAAAGTCCAAGCAATTGTTGACTGGATATGACACACCAATCAATCCTACTTGGCCTATAATTTGCTAGATATGGCACACCAATCTGAATTATAGGCTCACTCATCATTACTCATTGTTAAAGGGAATAGATAAGAGTTAAGGGTAAATGAGAACACTTAGGTTGCTCAAAAGGGAAACCTACATATTTTGATGATCAGAGAGTTGTGTCAACATACAACAAATGGGGTATTTATATTAGCCCTACTAAGGTTACAGGCATACATGGAAAAGACAAAAGGATAATTTACAATAAAGATACATGAATGATACTAAAAAGGGTAAAAGAGACAATGAATAGTCTTACGGAAAAGTAAGGAATCCTTTTGGAATGTTGTACTAGAAGACATATTGTATAGTGGTTAGTCATCGATCGCTCTGAAATACAGTACAACTTAGATGAAGTGAGGAAAAAGAAGGCATGTTATTAGAGCTAACCTAATCTGGATTAGGTCGGTTCTCCGCCAATCAGTGATTAATGAATATTTGCCATGGATTAAGTCAAATCTTGGTCATTTGAAGAGCTTAGCTTTAGATAGTTGTTGAGGCTGGTATGCTTGAATGTTGCCATCATTATGGTACGATTGCTTAGTAGGTAAGCATGCTTGCCCAAAGGGTTAGCACTTATGCTTAATAATTCTAGAGACAATGTTAGTACACAAGAGAGCTTAGTACTTAGGTCTATAGTAGATTAAATTATGGGGTTGGAATAGGAATTCTTGTCTTGGATGAGGCTACAAGCCCTTATCCTCCTCATAAATCCTTAAAGTCCTCCAGCTTAGCTATATGTGATCAATTTGGAAGATTGATTCCTATCACATACCCTTTAAGGTTTTTAGTTGGGTTATAAGCCACTTTTCTTTCATCAATATTTCTTAGGTTTCTAGCTAACCCATGAGGTCACTTTTCCATATCTACCTCTTTTAGGGTTTCAGCTAGCTTGAGGAGTCTTTTGTCGTTTGCTTAGGTTAGTCAACTCGAAGGAGCATGACTAAGCTTCAATTTAATTTTTAGGGTTGCTAATGCTTTAGAGATACTATTACCTAGGTTAGCTAGCTTAGGGGGGCACTACTAGGTTTTAAATGTAGGGTTGCTAGTCCTGTAGAGATGCTCTACCTAAGTTAGTCAACTTAGAAAGGCACTACCAGATTTCTTATCGATTTCTCATTTAAGGTTGCTAGTCCCCTAAATATGCTCTCTCCTAGGTTAGCCAGCTTAGAAAAGTACAACTAAGTTTCATATCAGTTTTTCATTTAGAATTACTAGTCCCCTCGAGACCCTCCGACCTAGGTTAGTCAGCTTAAAGAAGTACAACCAATTTTCTATTGATTTCTCATTTAAGATTTCTAGTCCTTTAGAGATGCTCCCACTTTGGTTAGTTAGCTTAGAGAACTACAACGAACTTTCTCTTAATTTCTCATTTATGCTTGTTAATCCTTTAGAGACGCTTCCACTTAGGTTATTAAGCTTAGAGAAGCATAATTAGGTTTCTATTGATTTCTCAATTAGCATTGCTAATCCCTTAGTGACGCTTCCACCTAAGATAGTTAGCTTAAAAAAGCACTATTAGGTTTTCATATCAATTTCCCATATAGGGTTGCTAGTTCCTAAAGAGTTCTAAAGAGTGCCCTCGTCTAAGTAGGTCATCTTAGAGAAGTACTACTAGGTTTCATAGAGCATTATCCATTCTCAGTTCCCTCTAAGGATATAGACAACTCTTAGGACCATTATAGAAACCCACTCTTGAGTCTTAGCCTGCTCATAGATCGCATCCATTTTCTTTCACCTTGCATCAAATCCCTAGTAGATCAAGTCTATGATAGCTAACTATTTGTAGTGCTTCTTAGGACAAGCACATCTCCAGGACAAAAATAGTGTCTCTTTTGTTTTCATGATAAAGTTTTATTTAAACTTCACTACAAGGAGGAGCAGTTGTAGACACCCCCTTTTTGCCTCCCCTTATAGTTTAATATTTCCGAATTTTAAAAAAAATACAAAAATTAAATAAATTTAGAAATAATAGAATTTTCAAGATAATAAAAGCCCCAATTAATTCTAAATGTTGTTAAGTCACATTAAACAGGTTATTTTTTTTCTCTTTAAGGTCAAATTGCATACAAGTAATATAATGATTTTGGGTCTTTGAATTTAATGATTTTCAGTTGTGATATGCAATATTGTCTATCATATTGTCTATATTGTGTTGCATATTATCTACTTTCACTCAACCTCAGCAATTAAGGAGATAAAATGTTTTATCCTTAGGTTAACTATATCATGAAGGGCTTAACGCTAAGGGAGGATATATATATACTGAGAGCGTGAGTCAAAGTCAGCGACCTTTTTATGGAACCTGTAGCAAGTTAGGAATCCTATTATTGTGAAGATGACTAAGGAAATGGATGGTTCATGTTTTGATGTAAATATTATATTGTACACATAAGTTGTAATAGAATATCTAACTGAACTCTAATATAACAACCCCCTTTATTATCTAAACAATGTTATCTTTTAATGAATGAGCAGGTTGAGTTAAGTTTTCAACAGGTATTCTTGTGTGATGATGCATTATGTGCTATGTCAAGATGTGACATCCATGAGGTGATATGAGAGCATTAATTAGGGATCATAACCGTTAGGCACGTATGAGATGTGTGGGGTATTTAGGTAATAAAGAGTCATAGTTTAGTAAAAAAGCTATAGTAGTTATCCATAGAGTTTTATGTGATGTTTATTTAGAAAGATAATTTGTAGGGAATGTTGAATGTCACCAATGAGTTATGTATTTAAGGAGCAAAGAGAGCTTCTATCATGACAGCCTTAATCTAATCTTGAACAACCACAACATATGAAGGAATTAGCACAACGATTTACAGTTGCATTAGTAGGAGTTGGTGGAGATAAAGATAAGTTAGCTTAGGTATAGTGATTAATGAAACCATTCGATGAAAAGAATATTGATCCTTTGACGGCGGAAGAATGGATTAACTCCTTGGAGAAAGTTTTTGAAGTATATGAAATTGAGGAAAATAAGAAAGTTAAGATAGCTGTTATTTTGTTAGATGGAGATGCAAGTAATTGGTGGGAGGCCAAGAGATGGAATTTACCAAAACCAACTGGTTAGGCTATATTTAGAGATATATTTTTGGAACGATATTTTCCTAAGGGTGTAAGAGAACAAATGTGTGAAAAATACTATAAGTTAAGATAGCGGGGTAGGATAATTGACAAGTATGAGAGGGAATTTCATACATTATTAAAGTTTTCTCCTGAAGCTATGTAGAATAATGAGATTTCTAAAGTTGATTAGTTTAAGGCAGGGCTTGGTTTTTATTACTAGGTAAAGTTAAAGAGGAGTAGGGTGAAAAGATATAATGATGTTGTTAATGAAACTTGTCTAATTGAACAAGTTCGTAATCTTCAATAGGTTGCAAATGAGATTGAGAATGAGAAAAAGAAGTTAGATGTTGTATGTAGTAGTAAAAGTAATATAGCTAAAGGAAAGAAGTACATTCAATTTGCAAAAGGAAACAAAAAGCCTCTATTAAAAATAAAACCTTGTTGGCAGTGTAATGGTAAGCATCGAGCTTGGAAATGCCATAATTGAGAAGGAAGTCTTATAGATGTAGTGCAACTAGACATCTAGCTAAGCAGTGTTGTAACCTTGATCTAAGAAGTAAATATTGTTGCTGATGCCATTGCTGAAGGCATGTTGTTCAACATTGTATAAGACAGCAACAGGAGAGACTAGTTCAACAACAAAATCAAACTAATGAATCAAGACTGCATAATAGGAATAAACAACCTAAAAGGGAAGAAACTAAACCCAGGAAGCAAGATAGAATGTATCCTTATGCTGTTCAATGAGATGAAGCTAAAGATGAATAAGGTATAGTAGGTATGATCTTTAAACTTGATAACTTTAAGTATATATGTACATGGTAACTAATAGTAGATAAATGAGAAATTCTTGAAAGTAGTAATATAGTTATCATAAGCATGTTTTAAGATTGGTATGTATAGGAGATGGTTATGCCTATACATATACTATGTTTAATATTAGGGAAATTCACTTGTATATATCAAAAGAGTACGTTGAGAGAAACAAACTATTTGTAGAAACTTTAGAGTTAATAGTTACAACTCTTGTTGAAAGAAAACAAGCAGTGCAATATAAAGTGAAGGATAAGGTGTATGAATCTAGATATTCATGAGATACTAGTAGAGCTAGTAATCTTAGATATAAAAGGATTAAATGTAGTACTACAGTTAAGCATGGAGCAAATGTTAACTGTGAGGAAAGAATAGTGGCATTGAAGTAGCTTGATGAGAAGGGAATTGCAAAAGATTTATAAAAACTTAAATGTTAAGAGAAGTTGTGGAAAGAAAAAGAACTTATAAGAGGAAGTGATGTAGAATCTAAAGATGATTGTATGTTGCAATGATATAAGAAAAAGTTGTTATTGGAATGAATAGAATAGTAAGAAGTATTGAAGGTGGATGATCAGGATTGCACTTTGAGAATAAATCAAAATTTTATTTAAAGTATAATTGGAGACTAATTTAGGGATTGATCTTATGTTAAATGAAATTGGGATTCATAAGGAAATAGCTAATGATAAGATTAAGGGGTCAAATGACAATAAAGTATGTGAAGTCAATAGGATATATAATTACAAAACTTTAAGATGTATAACTTTCATATACCTTTGGCATATGTGATAAGCAAGAATAGTATGAGAAATCTATAACTTTTGTGACTCTTTCATTAAGCCTCATATGTATTATGAATCTCATGTTTTTCATGACAAAATTTCTTATCCTTGTAAGTCATATCATGTCAATTCTTAGTTAAAAAAGTGTCTAGTGTCTTTGTGAGTCTTCTTTGTTAAGAGTTGTATCGACTTATATTAGGTTTAGTTGAGTCTACTTAGTTTGAGTCATTCTCTATCTCTTTGATGTACAAGTTAGTGTAAGTTTAGATTTGCAAGACTCATTTTTGCTGATATATGTGTTAACTATAAGAAGTGCCTACGATCTTAATCATGACCATTAAGTGACAACTGTAGCATAAAACCTATAGGTGTGAAGAAATTGAATTCATTATGTTCATCCTAAGTGGAAATTAGGACTTGGACAATGCATAAGTGATAGTGATGAAGTGAAAGGACATGTTAACTAGTTGTGGGATAGATAAGGAAATAATGGAAGGAATGATTATGAATTCTATAGGACTAACTAATACAAGAGTCTGAACCAACTGAAGGGATGGAACAAGAATTGAGTGGAGATATTAGTTTGGATAGTGACAAAGGAATCATACAGGAACATACTAGTTCGATGTGAGTAGTGGTGAGGGTAAAAATTATAGATAATAATACAATAATTTGGTATATAAGATAAGAATTTAACAAAATAATAATAATGGACTAGATACTATTAGAAAGACGACTTAAACAAAAGGGGGGGGGGGGGGGGGGGTGAAACAGAACCAACTATATTAAGCTTAGGTAACAAAAGTTAATAACATAAGATGAAAGAAGTAATTAGATAAGTAAGTCAAACGAGAAAGGTCATGAGTTTATAAACTTAAGGTTAAGATATGAAAGTTAGTATTAAAAGATTTCACCTTTAATAATAGTTGATGATTGTGATGTGACATAGATATCAGAGTTGCACAAAAGCGTAGTATTAATTCATGAGCATAAATGTCCTTAATTGTGAAAGTTCTAAGGACGAAATTTTTTATAAGAGGGATAAGACGTTATACCTTAAGATTTCAAGTTAGTTCAATAATCCTAAGATCCGAGCTCCTAATAGCGTTGGACTAAGTTATCAATTTTATTTCAAACTTCACAGCAAATTTAAAAGAGTTAGATGAAGTAATTTAAGTAAAGTCAATTTCTTAAAATAAGTTATATAAAAATATTAACTTGAGAAAAATGTTAATTTATTGATAAAACCGATAATCGGGGTTAGAGCAGATATAATTTCTTTAACCTCATAGTAGACCAGATAATATTATGCGATATTTCGTTTGATTGATTACATTGTATTTTATCATAATTAATAACCTTGCTTGTGATTGTATGGTACTCTTCTGACTCCATCTATCTTACTGAGCTAGTTATGCTTACATCCCTATGAACTCTTTTGTAGGTACTGAGTGAGGTTAAGATATTTTGATATCATCGTTCTTAGGTTAGTGTGCTATTATTTGGGAAAGTGAGGAACGAGAAATCAATTAAGCTTGTGTTTTTTACTTTTTTTTTGTTTTTGAGGAAACTAATTGAGAATTCGCTAGGATGTCCAATAGTTTCCTAAATTTTGTGAATAGTTTGCAAACCTATGGCTTTTTAATAAACTTTGATTGTAAATTATAACTCCAATGCGAGACGTTTATGTCAGTACTGTTGTGTTTGAGATAACTGGTTATATAGAAAATGTATTTTGTAAACAAGTATTTTTTCAAGCTATAACATAGGTTTGATTACTCACAGGTATCAAAATGGATGCTTTAAGCTGGTTAAGTCGTGTATGCCTTATATGGACTATATTATGATAGCAATTGTGAGGTCAGCTACTATCTTAGGTTAGTTTACAAGATAGAACTATTATGACTCCTTCCATTCGGGGCGTGACAAGAGCGCTCTAAAATTTTCCAAAAAAATTAAACCAATTTTGGACCATTACAAAATTTCTTTAAATGAACTCAAAACGAGTAAATAACATAAACATGATCTTCTTTCAAAAATTAAAATCAAATCACCTGCTAAAGTTTACGTAAAATAAACTATTGAAGTTTGATCCTGAATAACTGGTACAAGGCATTTGTACATAAGTACAGGGTGACATAAAATATGGAAATTTTTATTTTTCCCATCTTTGTAGATATTTGTGTAACTTAATTAATTTAGTTACGTATAATATGATTAGTTGTTTAGAAATTCAATGGGTATATTTGAGAGGCAAAGTTAAATTTGGAAAGTTAAAAAAATAGTATCTGTTTAAGGTTTAATAAATTAGCTCTCAAATCTAGATCTCTAGCTTTCAAAAAACCATTTTAGCTACTAGTCTATTGATTAAACCATTTTATAAAATGGTTTAATCAATAGACCAATAGCTAAGTTATAACCAATCCACTTAATTTGTTATAACTTAACTCTTTTTCTCAACTTCGGTTTAGTGGAAACTCCAAAGTACTTTCAAAATGTAAAAAGAACTAGTTTTCTTTAAATCTTAGTCGATGATCAATATTAAATAGGTATAGGTTTAGTAATGATCAATTTAGAGAAGACCTAATTGAAAAAGAACTAGGAGGGTGAACTCAACAATAAGCCCTACATGTTTAGACTTTCAGGCCTTTAAGATGATATTTTGAACATTTAATTTTTATTCTAATTTTTAACTCACACATAAATTTGTTTATTTTCCTACTTTTCCATTTTTTTGAGCTAAAACTACTATTTTCATAAAAATATATAATAGTTTTAGTATAATTCATTGTTAATAATTAAACTACATATTTTTGTGAATCCATATGATTTTTCACGGAATTAATCGAGCCCGTATACTATTTATTATGTATTTCCTTAATATAAACCTATATATTAGTCTAATATAAGATATACTATTTAGTACTAATGTGATACTCATTAAATGTGTAAAGGATTTGCATTTTTAGTACGTAATGAATGCTAACCAACTTGGGGAATGAGGAATTTTATGACTTTTAATTTAGATTTAGGATTTATTTAAGTTAATTTCAAAGTTATAGTAACGTACGATTGAGTCGCTAACAAGAAAGCGTATTTTTGGAATTTCGATAAAAATTGATATGTTTTGATTCTTAAGATATCCTAATATTACTCAAAATAACAATCGTGACGATATAAAGTTTATCAAGTCGGATAAGAAAAGAGTAAGATAAGATCAAATAAAGTTTAAAAACGTAGAAATGAAAACTTATAACAGTTCTAGTCCAACTCATGGTTGATTTGAAGATTGTGTTATATTTTCATAGGTATCATATGTAAGGAAGGACCATGTCATGAAGTTTTAGATTTTACACTATTACTAAGCCTAGGTAAGTGATCTAACCCATGCTTATAATAGGTATATTGCTACTTATAACACTACATGCTGATTTATGCTGTGTTGATTGAATATGAATATATCTTAGGTGAATTAATATGCTCCTATAGAAGGTGTTGATGTGGTGATTTTGAATGATAATAACTGTATCTTAGTTTAACTATTGTGTGGCTATGTTAATTGATGATTTGTGCTTACAATTGGTTGTGTTAATTAGGAAAGTATTGTGATCTAACTCAATCTTCTAGGTGTTCACCTAAATGAACCCTAAGTGATATACTAAAATTCCGCTAGGGAGAGTTCAAAAAACTAGAATTAGATCACAAGGTTAAGTAAAACTAAAAGATTGATTGTGTTAATTGATATTCTTAAGTTGCTATTGCATATCATGGCATAGCATGACATAAAAAGGGACCTATTGGTTAAAAGTTTTAGAATGAGGCTTCCAAGTGATCACGGAAAGAATATGGCTTTATGAACTTAGTTTTTGGAAGCATATAGATGGCATTGCCTGAATATTGTAACTATTTTGATAGTCAAATCTGATAGACTACAATATATGGCCTAATTTGGTAATATTGCTACTTTGATTTGGTATACTACAGTGTGTGGTCTAATTTAGTAATGTTGCCACTTTGATTTAGTAAACTACAGTGTATAGTCTAATTTTGTAAAGCAAAGTAGGGGGTCGTACTTCCAAGCAGCTCCTTATTGCCCTTTTTGAAAATGGTAGACTACAGTAAGTTGTCTAATTTGGTGGGGGTCCTAATCCCAAGCAACTCCTTATTACCTTAGGTTCTTGGACATTGTATTTAAATGCTCAACTATGTCGACTAACCATAAGAAGTCTAGAGGGCATAAGTTAACCGATGCTTGCCACGTGCATGAGCATAGCATGCTGCATTACTAGCAATAAATGCCCAATTGGTCGAATGCATATGTAGAGTTGAACTTATGGGTTCTAATTGAAATGTTTCAACTATGATACGCACTATTGTCTATATTGTGTTGCATGTTATCTACTCTCACTCAGCTTAAGTAGCCAAAGGGATAAAATGTTTTATCCTCAAATTAATTATAACGTGAAGGGCCCAACGCTAAGGGGAGATATAAATATATACTGAGAGCATGAGTCGGATTCAACGACTTTTGTATAGAACCTATATTAAGTTAGGAATCTTATTATTATGAAGATGACAAAGGAAAAGTTGGTTCATGTTTTGATGTGAATATTATGTTATACACATAAGCTGTAATACAATATCTCGCTGAACTCCAATCTAGCAACCCCTATTATTATGTAAAAAATATTGTCTTTTGATGAATGAGTAGGTTAAGTTAATTTTTCAATAGGTATTCCTATGTGATGGTGTATCCCATGCTACGCTGAGATGTGACATTTACCTACTTGATAATAGAATAGTATTTCTCTTGGAGGCTCAAATGTGATCACTATGTTATGACAATCAATATTTGTATGGTGTCCAACCAACTAGTCTATTCCCAAGATTACGTTAAAGTTGGACATATCTGATATTAATAGATCAGCTAGTAAAATCCTTTCTTCTACAACAATCTCTACATCTTAACATATTCTATTTTGTACAATCTCACTTCTTAAGGGGGTATTTACAATCAAAGGAGTATCTAGAAATACAACATATAACATATACGCATTCACCAACAATTTAGTAATGCAAGAGCGGGAAGCTCTAGTATCAAATAAAACATGTACCCTCGTACTAAAGAAAATGAACATACCTACAAGAGTATCTACCTCCAAAGTGTCTTGACTCTAAGCTTACTATTGGAGCACAAAGAACCAGTGCACTTTGGTCGAGTCTTGGTTGAGGTTTGGTCACTTTGGCTATGTTCTAAGTAGTAACAAGTTAATTAGTCTACACAGGCTGTTTCCTTAACTCTCTACAATCTATTGCTTAGTGACCTTTTCTGACTATAACGAAAATAGAAACCTTGATGTAAAAGAGTTGGCTCTTTAGAATCCCTACTGACATGTCTAGTCTTACCATAAAGGAAATAGGCACCTAAAGTCCACTTACACTCTACAACATCATATGGCCTATAATAGTGGATATACCTAATCCTTATTAGTAAAGGTAGATTAGCTAGCACCAAGGCTAGCCACATCATTGGCTTAGGAGGTGCAATAGGTGGCCTTCTACCCTCTTTGATCACGATGCTTAGCACAGGTATCTTAAACTGTTCCAATGGTCCAAAACTCTGTATAAGCCTCTTCTCTAAGGCCATCCTCTCTTTATAGGTTAATAACTCTTCCTTCATCTTCATACCTTGCTCTATACTTCTAGCCTACTTTACTGTCTGTACATAAGTTCCTTTAAACCTTGCAATCCACTCTTATAGCTTAAGCTTTAACCCAAAGATGAACCATCCGGTGTGTGACCCCTCATCTTATCTTATTGACTATGGTAAGAAGAGGTTTAGGTAATTTAGCTTCACTTCATAATCTGATACTAATCTATTACCCTACTATAATATGTAGTAAGCTAACTGCATCTATTATCTAGTATTATTAGGGAAGTTAAAAAAATCAAGAGTCTCGAGTTAATAAAGACTAGGATGATTGACTCAAGAAAAAATTTCATGAATAAGACCAATTTTATTTTGTTTATCTTAAGAGTACTCTCTCGGCACTAGGCCATAGAACCCTTCAAGAAGACTGTAGCATATGTCACCTTCCTATTATCTAGTACTTCTACTATTGCAAAGGAATCCTTTACATCAATGATTTATTCCTTAGCTCTTATTAGATCATTTTGCTTAAGGTAGAATGCTTGAGTGATCTTAAAAAATCAATCAAAAGTAAACCCGCGTAGTACAACCACCTATACTAGCATCCGTTGTAACCTACCTTTCTTATCTCCAGATCTTAGCATTTGCTTGATTAACCTGCATGTCCTTCTATATCTACTACTACTACTGTACTAGTACCCTAATCACAACTTTCATCAAGTGTAGAACCTAAGTAGCAATCGTTGTGTTTAAACCCTATCCCTGATCATACTATGGTTGGGTTAGGTTTGGGGTAAGCATGCCCTAAGGAAGGTAGGTCTAGTTGTAGCAATGAGTTTGCTAAGCTTAAGGCTGGCTAAGGGTAAGTTGGCCCTAAGCTAGTGGTAGGGGTCACAACCCTTCAAGTGGTAAACCTACCTCAACTTGGTTCTAGGTTACAGTAGGAATGTAGTTTAGGTTGATATCCTTATCACCTTGAGGATAAGAAGAAAAACTACAAGTAGCATCATATCTAGGCATGCTATAAGAAAAGAGCACATGAACAAAGTCTTGTAAGCTGAATTCAAAGGAAGGACGTGGATATCTTAAATGTACTAGAAGCATAGGAAAAGAAAGGATTGCTAAAAACTTAACAAAATAAACTACTTCAAGCACGACTTCACATAAGCTTGCATTCTACTAAACCAATTATACAACTAGGTTATAACACTTTAATTCACACTAACTTCCGTTACAGTTCAAACCTAAGCTCTATAATTCAAATTTTAAACCTTAGTCTCTAATACCACTAAAGCTATAACACCCTAGATCCTCGGATATTACAACCTATTACGTATCCCTATAATATAACAACACGTTAGGAATCTAGAATCTTCTTGTACATAACTCTGCATATTTTAATCATCACCTATAACCTATATTAACTTCCATACAATAATTTAGGGATGTCTTAAATACATCTAAACTCTACATATATATATAGATCAAAATCTTACATTCCCTTATACAAAGGAAAGGATTTAACATAATGCAATTTCATATGTCTCAAATTACTAAATAACAAAAATCAATATCTCATGACTTTAATGCTTGTCAACTAAAATTGTTAATAAAACAAACTTGAGAAGCCTCATGTGACTTCTTTAGACGCAAATAACAATAACTAAATGAAAATAACACATGTTTGATAAACTATAACAAGTTTCATAAGCTAAATGATATAGATTTCATAGATGAACACATGAACCCAATATTACACATAACCAAAAGGATAAGTCTAAGCCATAAGATAGCTTAAAAAGTAAATGGTAGTTAAGGGTTGTATAGGGGTTCCCATGTATCGATGATGGATATGATGTGCCAATGCCTCATACGAGCTCGAACCACATATGATATAATGCACAAGCATGGTCAGAAGTCACTCGCCATTAGTCCACACTTAATGGGCAAGATAAGAGTAGCTTAAGAGTAAGCAGAAGAACAATTAGCTCAAGAGGGAACAAAAAAGTTTAGTGTATTCACTCTGTATCTATGTATGTGATTCTCTAAGACTATTATATTATGCAAGTATTTATAGTAACCAATTAGGGTAAGTGCTAAATTATAAAAAATTACAGAAATGGATCCTTACTTGCTAAACAAAAGGAGAATAATTTACAGGGGAAGTATGAAATTGTGCAAAAGGAACATGCTCTATTAGAAAGGACAATATAGATGTTAGAAATGATTGCGTACGTGCATTTCACTCAATATGTGGTCCTAATAACACTACAGGCTAAGCAGGGGTAGGTTTCTAATCAAGTTTGGTCAGCATCGGTAGCTTGGCACTCAAATTGCTGGGTTGTACAAGTGTTGGGTCAAGGGATGACTTACATTCAGATCGGCAATGGATGGTTGGTTCTTGACAATTCTCAACTCGACCTTCATACTGTGGAGATGGTTGTATTCATATGTAGTATTTGGACTAGTGTATAACGAAAGGTTGGGTTCAACATGTCGGTTAGTCACCTCAACAGCATCGTAGATGGTGTAGAGAGCAAAATAACTTAGCAGATCAAATTAGGGTAAGAACTACTCCTTGCAGCTTAACTTGCCTCGAACAACTCGGTAAACCACTTGAAAAAGCCCTTGAGCTCAGGATCACATGATCTGCCCTTGATCCTTATCATCCCTTCCAGTTTGTTTAAGATTTAGGATCAAATCTAGTTCAACTTTGGGTAACTTGTCTTCGAAAGTGTAAGGTTGGAGATCTGTAATGTTGAAGGAGTCTGAGATTTTATATCCAATAGGTAATTCAATCTTATAAGCATTAAGGTTTATCCTTTCAAGCACTTTGAAAGGTCCGTCGGCTATAACTTGCTCTTCCTTAAGTTTGGGAATCATTTCTTGTTGAGATGTATCCAGACCAAATCACTTAGTTGAAACTTTCCCTTCATCCTTAGCTTCACTTCTCAAGCTTAGTACTAGCTCAGCTCAATTGTTCTCTAACCTTCTGGTGCATGACTCAAATGGCCTCAACTCTTTCAATGGCTAGCCGGTCATCATCAGGCATTAGGTGAGGTACTTGGTCTATTGGCAGCTTCAGGTTAAACCCATAGGCGACCTTGAATGGAGACATGCTAATTATACTATAGGCAATCCTATTGTAAGCGAACTCAATGATTGGCAAGCACAGATCCCAGCTAGCTATGTTTCATTCGACAGTAACCTGCAGCGAAGTTCCCACAACTCTATTAACAACTTCAGTTTGTCCATTGGTTTATTGATGGTAGGATATACTATACAATATCTTGGTTCCCATTTACCTCCATATTGTCCTCCAAAAGTAGCTCATGATCTTGGGGTGTTCGTCCGAAACAATGGTTCTAGGCATGCCATGAAACTTGATCATCTCACGTAAGAAAAGAAAAGAGATAGCTGAAGCATTGTTAGTTTTCGAATAAGGCACAAAATGTACTATTTTGCTAAATCGATCCACAACTACCATGATGGAGTCCTTCCCTCAAGACATCCTCGGTAATCCTAACATGAATCCATACTTAGCTTGGACTATGGTTTGGTTGGGATAAGTAAGAGTAGATAATGTCCTTGCTAAACTTAGCTCATTGCCTTCCAATAAGTCGTATACCATTCCAGCATGGACTATACGGCTATCATCACTTTCGGCCAAAATAATCTTGCAAACAGTACTTCATGGGTTCGGTGTTAGCTAAAATGCCTTGTTGGTCCTTCTCCATGTGCTTTGCGTACTAGCAAGTCACTCATGGAATAGGTCGAGATACAAAGCCTCCTCTTCTTGAATAAGTATTCATCTTCCCTATGATAGTCGTCTAATGTCCATCTTTCCTCACATCGGACATAAACAAGACCAAAGTATGGGTCTTTAGCATACAAACCCTTTATGGTTAAAAAACTAAGTAGCTTTGTTTGTAGCTTGATCAGGAAGGTATGTTGTCTTGATAGGGCGTTAGCCACTACATTGTTCCTTCTATTCTTGTATTTTACTACATAAGAAAAACCCTCCATGAACTCAACTCATTTGGCTTTTATTCAGGACAACTTTGGTTATCTCATTAGATATGTCAAGGATTCATGATGGATATAGATCACAAATTCTTTAGGTAGCAGATAGTATTGCCATACTATTAGGGCTCGAATTAAGGAGTAGAACTCCTTGTCATGGACAGAATAGTTGAATGTTGTTCCTTAAAGTTTCTCATTGAAGTAGGTAATAGGTCGGCCTCCTTACATCAACACAGCACCTATGCATAGTTCGGATGCATCATACTCTACTTCAAATACCTTATCAAAGCTCGTCAGAGCTAAGACGGGGGTTGTAGTTAGCCTTTCCTTTACTTCCTTAAAACTCCTTTACTCTTTCTCTTCCCATCTAAATTCAATATTCTTCTTTAAGAGTTTAGTGAATAGGGCTACAATCGTACTGAAATTCTTCATGAATATATGATAGAATGACACCAAGCTATGGAAACTTCTCACATTGGTAGAACAGGTCAACACAAGCTATTATAGGATCACTCTTATCTTCTCACCAATGAATTGAATTCTACCTCCACTCACAACAAACCCCATGAAGGTCACCTCGAGTCGACAAAAGTTGCACTTTTTCAAAATGGCATAGAGCTGTTCAGCTTGGAGTTTTGCAAAGATTGTTTGAAGATGTTCCTTGTAAATCTCTAGGTCATAGCTGCATACCAAAATGTCATCAAGCATGCTCTATTAGAAATGGATCCTTACTTGATAAACAAAAGGAGAATAATTTATAGGAGAAGCATAAAATCGTGTAAAAGGAACATCCTTTACTAGAAAGGACAATACGGATGTAAAAAAGGATAGCACGTGCGCATTTCATTCAATTTGTGGTCCCAATAGCACTGTTGGTTAAGCAAGGGTAGGTCCTAATTAGGTCTAGTTAGCGTTAGTAGTTTGGTACTTAGATTGTTAGGCTAAACAAGGGTTGGCTTGGGGGATGACTCACATTCAGATCGATCTCGAATGGTTGGCTCCTAACAATTCTTAGCTTAGCTTCGATATTATGGAGATGGATGTATTCAGATGTAACGTTGGACTGGTGTATAACGAAGGATTTGGTTTAGTACATCGGCTAGTCACCGTGGTAACATCCTAGATTTTATGGAGAATAAAGTAGCTTGGTAGATTAGACTGAGGTAAGCACTACTCCTTATTGCTTAACTCGCTTCGGACAGCTTGGCAAACCACTTGAGAAAGCCCTTAGGCTCGGGATCGCATAATCAATCCTTGATCCTTAATACTAAATTTGCTACACAAAATTGTCTCCAAAATTGTAATAATAATCATAATAATCGACTTCATCATCGTAATACCCGTAATCACCATAACACTCCTCACAATCACCCATACGTATACTTATATCTAAAAACATGATATCTAGGGGTAAGCAAAGCTTAGTATAAGATGTCAAGCATAGGGGCATGATCATAAAGTAACACATAAGTATATACACATTAACTAAAGATTAAAACTAAATGCAACAATCACCAATTACTATCTTCTTTAAGTTTAATAAGTATCACAGTTCTGGAATCTCGGAACTTGGAGCGACTCAAGACTTCAGTACATGATATATAATATACATATAAATATTAGTATTAGATCCTCCCCAACACCTTCGTAACCATTGAATATCCTAAATTTACCTAGATCATTTTTAAGCATGACTCCAATCATGATACCATGGCTCAAGAATCATCAAGGTGCTACCTTAAGATCTAGTCTTCCAAGTCCCTTAGGCCTAGCCAAGTACAAACAATAAACTTATTTAAGCTAAGTTTTCGTTAAGTCCATTCAACATTACTAAATCCTATGCACATACAAATACCATTCAACACTATACTTGATTGTACCGTTTGCTTAGAAGATGATTCAAAAGCCTGATTGCTTATTCAAATGAGAAACAATGCACTCACTTAAACTTAGAACCAAACTAACAATATCCTCAACACAATAACTCAGCTGGCTAAAGTTAACTTTAGGAACCACAAATGCAAACCAAGATCACTAGGTTGTTAGTTTGATTTAGTAAACTATTCGGGTGATGATTCTTAATTTGAAAAGGTTTATGAAGGTTTAGAATTGATAAACACCCACTAAAAACCTTGATAAGCATTAAAGGAAAACTTGCTACATGTAATAGGGGTTAGGCATCTAGATGCTAGCTTATCTAGCATCTAGACAACATGCTCAAAGGAGCATGGTCTTAACCTTGGCATTCAAATGCTAAGGGGGAAAGCGTTTAGATGCCTACTATAATCTACAGATTGCAGCAACATGTTTCCTCCCCTAAAACACCCAGCTCTTCTCTATTCTTATAAATCAACACTCCTAAGTCAATTTCCTAATAGAAAAAAAATCACCACAACAATTCTAACACCCACTTAATCTACAACATGTCCACAAATTTAGATCTAAGTAGTTCATAACAACAAAACTCAAACACGGAACATACATATATTTTAACCACATCACTTACCTATTATAATCTATCAAAAGTTCTTTTACCACTAGAAACACGTCATAAGATCTCCAAGACAACATACAAATTCGTTTCCTATAGTACCTCATGTTTACAAACAAAAGATCATAAGAGCTTTAACCAAAATACATTAGAAACCACTCTAAACCTCCTTAGCTTAATGTCTCCTACCTTATACTTTGTCAGACCACCAAAGATCCATAGTAGAGCTCCCCAAATACCCTTCCAAATTCATTTTTCGTATTGCCTTAAGTAGAAAAACGAATTTTCAACATTTTTTTATTAGAAACTCTTATAAGAAAATGGACTCATACACTTACACTTTGTGATTGGTTTCTCATGAAATGCACAGAATCTACCTAGGTTGAAAACCTTAGCACATATAAAAGGAGGTACATGAGAAGTTTGTAAGAAAATGGTTACACGAACCCTAAGTATTCTTAGGGTTCGTGAACATTTTCATATACTCAATATACCCCTTATAAGTATGATTAATACTAGATTTGCCCTAAAAAATAAAACATCTTACTCTTATTTTCTCTTTTTATTTTTTAGTTTACAATGATGCATATGATAAGCAAGGCTACATTGCTTATTACTGACTATCCTTAGGAATCTTTGTCAAATAAGGAATTAGATGTATTTCTTAATGCTTATGAAGGTACACAATGGTTGTATTGTTATTTTTTATTTTTTGTAAAGATTCCTAACTTGTTAAAAAGCTCATAAATTATTAGATTGTTATGCCCCTCTTGATGGATTGAGAGACGGTTAGAGGTAAGATTAGAGCTCAAGTAAGATTGCGACCCCAGGATAGAAGGTTGAAATTCCTAATGGAGAAATAAGATTCCTAGTGATATAGATATTAAAGCTAATATAGATTTGGATTTTAAGCCTTGAAGTACATGTACTTTGTTACTCATGATATAGTTATTGAGAGAATCTATATGGCAATGTTTCCTATTTGTACACTTGCTTTTAATTGCTTAATTGGCTTAGTTTGTTGACTTCTTAATGTTGTATGCATTTTTTAGCTATTTGTGCTTAATGGTTTACCAAAATATATATGATATTACAATAGACCTATGGAAGTTGCTTTGATTCCTTTGAAACTTACCCTTCTTTATAGTCAAATTATATGATCTACATGTCTAGGAACAAATGTTATGACAAAATGCAAATAAGAGTTTACAACATAGTTAGCACTAGCCATGGTAACTACTGGATCATTTTGACCTTTGGCAACTTAGGATCACTTTAATCCCTTTGAGTAGAGTTATACATAGCTTTGATGCCCATTTTATGCTTGGAGTCTATGATCTTAAAAGGCAAGAATAGCTATTGTGAGAAGATCACATTGATCTTTAACAAATGAGAATGCCTCAACCCTAAAAAGAAGGAAAAAAAGAATGTTATAGATGTTAAGCCAATTGTGAGGTCACTTCAATCTCTCATAGTAGAGACTACTTCGATCATATGATTTATAGAATGCAAAAGGGTGTTATGCCTATCATGTGGAAAGGAATAAGTACTTCAACTAAGTTACCATAGCTACTATGATAAGAGTGCTTCAATCTTTCACAAATGAGGTCACTTCAACTTTAGACTTATGGAAGAGGTGTTACAATTACAATCCTACTATAGGAACGCTTTGACTTTGAAAGCACTTCAATCTTGCAATTAAAAGTTATAGAAGGGATGTATACCTAATGTAAGCTTATGAAAAAAGCTTCTATTTAGTAACACTAACCACTGTAATAAGACTTTTTAGAGTGTTTCCTTAAATAATTTACTATGAAAGTCACCAAGTAAGATCCTTAAAATTTACAAATAAGTTTTAGGATAGGTATGAAATAAGAAGCATAAAGTTGAAAATAAAATGAGAGAAGAGTAAGTTACCAAAAGCTATAACATAGAAGCTTAGTTGATGGAACTAAGAAATTAACTACGTCTTATTTTGATCTACCATTGCATAAAATGGTTAAACCATAAGCCAGTATACATTTTTCAACTAAAGTAGAGCTTTGATCAATTAAGCTTCTCCTTGACTTCATTTTGGCTAATCGAATGTATCTAAAAGCACTAGTTTCCACATTATCCAAGGATTTATAAACATTAAAGAAATTCCAAATCAACAACACTAAATAATTCAAGTCTCCATCAACAAAGCATAAGAAAATTCTTTTTTTATTATTAATCTACAAAACTTTAAAACCTACTTTTACGAATGTCCTAAACCCATAAATGAATCTTTGTGAATCGTATCCTAAAACTATATCCGTTAAATTGGGAGAGCTAAAGTTCATAGCATTTTACTTTTGACAATATGCACACAGACACACACACATGCACATACACCTATATTGAGTGATTCTATTCAATCCATTTTGTTGCCTAAAGAAAGGAGATCTTCAAATAGTGACCATGCTGCATAAGCCAAAGAGGATTATGATTCTAGTTAATTAATTACATAAGGACCCTTGCAATTTGTGATCATACAAAATTATGCAAATGCTAATGATCCAATTCATTTCCTTAAGATAGAGGAGTTTTCTAATTAGATAAGTATAATTTCCAAAACTTATGGGAATGTAGGTGAAATTATTGTGGCACATGTTCCAACTCTAGCTCCAAATACGGTTGTCAAGACTTAAGTTGATACCCTACTATATTTGGGTACTTATGATGTGGATATTCTACATGGTGATAGAGATATTCTAGCTTGGACAATAGGTTCTCCATATGTACTCGCTTACATATCGCATTAAGATAGGTAAGCAGCTCTAACAATGTCCACTCATTTAGAGGAGGAGAGGAGATTCCTTGGAGTCAGTTTATCTCTATACCTTATGCCCCCTTTGAATGTCCATATGCTTCAAACAATGAGTTTCTAATAGATTCTTCTTTCGTATGCATGCCACTATGTGGCATTATGATTGTTATCCTATGTAAAGATATATTACTTAATGATTATCCTTGGGAATCTTTGTCAAAAAAGGTATTGAATGTGCTTTTGAATGCTTATGAAGGTACATAGTAGTTATATTTCCATGTGAAGACTCTGCAACTTGTGGCTAAAAAGGCTTGTAGATTATCATGTCATTACACCCCTCCTAAAGGATCATGAGAAGGTTAGAGGCAAGGCTATAGCTTTATGAAGAATGCACCTCTAAGATGAAGGTTAAAGTTTTTGATGGAGAGATAAGATTCATGGGGATATAGATATAAAAGCCAATATTGATTTGGATTTTAAGCCTTCTTGTACATGTACTTTGTTCTTTATAAAATGATTAATGAGAGAATTTGAATGGCATTGTTTCTTATTTGTATGCATGCTTTTAATTGCTTAATTGTCCTAGTTTATTGACTTCTTGATGATTGTGGGCATTTATCAATTGTTTATGCCCAAGTGATTAGTAACATATTTATTGTAAAGTAAAACATCTATTAAAGTTGGTTTGATTCCTTGTAATCTTAACCTTCTAAGGAGTAAAAGTAAAGGATCTACATGTCTAGGAACAAATGATATGACTAAGTTCCAACAAGAGTTTTCTAAGGCCATTTATACTAGCCTTGGCAATCACAGGATCATTCTGACCTTTGGTAGCTTAAGATCACTTTAGTCCCTTTGAGTTAAGTTATACAAAATTATGAGACCCAGTATACTTAAAAGTGGTGATCTTTTAAAGCAATAGTTGCTACTACATGAAGATTACTTCAATCTTTCACAAATTAAATTGTTTCAACCGTAAAGGTAAAGAAAAAAAAAAGAAAAAAGAACATTACAATTGTTAAGCCAATTATAGGGTACTTCAACCTCTCACAACCAAGATTGCTTCATCTTATGATTTATAAAAACAAAAGGGTGTTACAATCATTGTATGCTAAGAAGCGAATACTTTCACTAAGTTACTATAGCTAATGTGATAAGAGTGCTTCACATTCATAAATGAGGTCACTTCAACCATAAGCTCTACGAGAAGGTATAATGGTTATAAGCTTATTGTTGGAATGCTTCGATTTAACAATTAAGAGCACTTCAATCTCACGACTAAAGGTCATAGAAAGGTTATAAGCCAAACATATTCTAAGGAACAAGACCTGTATTAATCAATAGAAGCTATTATAATAAGACTTTTAAGAGTGTTTCCATAAGCAATTTAATATGTAAACTACCAAGTAAGATTGTTAAACATGATAGATAAGTTATAGATTGGGTATGGATTAAGAACCATAAAGTTGAAAATGAAATGAGAAAAGAGTGAATTGCCAAAAGCTACAAGGAAGTTTGGTTGATGGGAATAGGAAATTATTTAACCAAGTCCCATTTTAATCTGCCATTTCATAAAACTATTCGGTCAATGTGCATATTTTAGTTAAAGTGGAGCTTTGGTCGATTAATATTCTACCCCCATCCACTTTAACTGACCGAATGTGTCTAGAAGCATGAGATTCCAAACTGTGCTAAGATTTATAAACATTAAATATACTTCAAATTAGCAACACTAAACAACTAAAGTCTTCTTTAACGATGCATTGACAAAATTGTTTTCGTTTTTTAACCTATAAAATATTAAAACCCACTTTTAAGGAAGTTCGAAATGAATGGAATGAATCATAAGAGAATCATAAGAGAATCACATCCCAAAACTATATTTGTTAAATTGGGAGGCCAAAGTTCATAGCATTTCATGCATGCTTCATTTCAATTATACCATTCCAACAATAGTTACAAAATGGATACATTTCCACCAATTAAGCTTGAGTGGTAGGGCACTCAACATGTTCAAATGTGGTGGCTATGTAGCTTATACATCATAATTTAGAGACATTAGATATTGCTTTACAGTTCTTAATGTGCATTTGATCATACTTTCTTGCTTTCTCAAGTGAAGAGGGCCTAATTGATTGTGAGTAATCACTGCATGAATGTTTAAGCTTTTCTTATCAACAATATAACATTGCGTATGGTGATTTAGAAAATCACCAACATAACCAACTTCTACTTCTTAGAATAAAAGGGAATGATGGAATTAGAAATATGAGAGGATTGCTTACCTTACATTTCTCATAAAGAGAAATGTTAAGAGAGAAGAGAATCTCTGTAATGACCTGATCGAAGTCCCCTTTACCAAGATATTATTTGCTTTAGTCAGTAATACTATACAGTTTTGTCTCCTAGTGTAGTAGCTTCTTAAAAGTTCATCCATCCACCTAACCCAAGCATACTTAACCTTGGAGTTTTAATGAACTTTAAGTCACTACACTAAAAGGTACCATGATTATTAGAATTTATTCATCTAGAATTTAAGGGGTATTACAATTCAACCCCCATATGGAGTTAATGTCTTCATTAATTTTGTTATACAGGTTCAAAACCATCACCAGGTATATACCCTTCAAGCTAATGGACTGTTATAATACCACATGTAACAACCTGATCGGAGCTCTTTCTATTGAGATATTGTCTACTTTGGTAAGGAAAGCTGGACAATTTTGTCCATTGGTACAACAACTTCCTAAGAGGTCGTGTATCCACTAAGCTCAAGCGTACTTAACTTCAGAGTTCTAATGAAATCTAAGCTACTATACCAAAAGATATCTCAATTATTAGAATTCCATTATCTAATATTTAAAGGATATTACAATCTCTAAAAAGATGAAATCTCCTATTGAAATATTTTTTTTTCTTAGGTTATTTCAATATGATTTACCATAGTTACTAATTGTATCTTGATCTTATACTAGAATATAATTTTTCAACTATATGTAGTACTTATCATGGATTTTTCATTATATAATTTTATGTATCATAATACCTTATCTATTTGCTAAAACATAAATATATTATTTAGTTTCTCAAGTTCTTAAAACTTCACGAGCTGCTACTTATATTAATTTATATGTGTACATGTATATATATATATATATGTGTGTGTGTGTACGCATGTATATATGTGTGTATTATTTGTAAAAAGTTATACATCCTTGTTATTGACTATCTTTTTGTTAACACAATTAACTCTTCATATTTCCTTTTCATAGTTATACACTTTAACGTTAAATCTATACATTGTAATTGAATTCCTAATTTTGGAAATTTGACAAACAAAACCGTAGTCCATATTTATGAAATCTATGTAACTTATAATAGAACATATATATATATATATACATGATTGTTAAAATTGTGAGTAAAAAATACGTTTCTACGAATATATGATTTTATAATGTTTTCTTAACTAAAATGAATGTAAAAAATTTATATGTAGACTTTTAGTGAAGTTATGAATTTTTATATACGATTTTATAAGTTTATGATTTTATCGGTTTTATATAATTTTATATGATTCTATCAGTTCTACATTTTTAAATGAATAGTAAAATCATGATTTTGACAATCCTATATATATATATATATATATATTCCATTATAAGTTACATATACATATAGTGTGTGTAGAGACATCATTTAATTGATTTATTTTTCGCTACAATTTGGGTAAATATATCTTTATTAACATGGCATGCTAGCAAGGTTTAAACGAGTGGAGAATATGAATACTCCGGTGAGCCAAAAATATGAATACTCTAGGCAATGTACTATATTCTAAGATACCAGTACCTTGCTCCATGTTCACTATGGAGGTCTAATTCTTCGTAAACGGTCTTATTAGAATATTTTTCATCTTCGTTTTTATCTCAATAATTTTCCTTCCTTTCCTTATTAATCTCGGATACATATAAGGTCGCCATCCTTTCTGCATTTACGTTTCGTTACTATCAAATATCAACTATGGCAATTGCGTGCCCTAACACGTATCATGCACCACATATGGACACCTCCATTTGGCATGGAAAAGCTAAAATCTTAAAGCAAGAATTTCCTATCCATCATGACAAGCAAAAAACATAGCTTTCCCTTAACCGATGCAAGGAGTGGAGAACCCTCCACCATTTGTGTATTAGAGTTACGTATCGTCGTCATTTTCATTTACTTTAGGACACCTTTTCTTGCATATTCCCTTCGTCCTTTATATGTTTTTCGTTTTTCCTTCGTCATTTATAAGTCAGTGTTCTCTTTTTATTCTCTTTCGATGCAAACTGTGAATGCCATGACGCAAGGTGTTCACAAAGTAGTTTCTTCACTTTGATTTTGAATTAGATGATAAATTAGAAGGATAGATTCTAAATTTTTAAAATAGGATATATAAATTTGTTAGAACAAATTGATATCAAAAAAATTCTCCTCTAATAAAATAAGTCAGTTTTCTACATACATTTATCATTGTCATTATTTTTTAGATTGATTCATCATCTAATTTAAGGATCTTCATGCCTTAGCAAATATTTTACAGATAATACGTATGAAATTGATAAATATTTGACTTCGAAAAGTTATTAATATTCATAGCTAACTTTGTATTGTATAGTGTATAGAAAGAAAAGTTTCTCATATTAATCTTTTTCAAGGAGTATAATGCTGCTTTCTACAAATAAAGGATCTTCCAGTAATTTTTGTAATTTTAGGAGGTTATTGCTATTATTTACTAAAAAAAAAATTTATTTTTCTTTGGAATTCTTGACAAATAAAATCTGATCATCCAACTTCTAAAAACTTGTTCATTTCCACGACTTCACGGTCATCCAACTTCTGGGAACTCTCATTTCTTGATAAAAAGGAGGTCTACGTAATCTCATTCAAAATTAAACAGCCTAGTGGTGATGCCTTTACTTTATCCAATAAAAACACAACACAAGAGATCAAAATAATTGAATATGGATGTTGCACAATCGGACAAGGAAGCTGATTCATAATCGCCTCTGGAATGGGAAGTATATACTGGCAATTGTTGATAGTGTTGACAAGGGACATTGGAGTCCGAACAAGAAGATGTAATAAGCCAAGAAAAACGCATAAATTCTTAGGGTCATGGGAAGCTTCACGGAATTGGTGGATTATCCTTTTCTTGAGTACTGATCAATTAAATGCCCCGTAGGATTTATGCTGTGTCCTAGTCAAATTTAAGAAATTTTCTTTTCCGATAAATTTAATTGTTCTTGAAATGGAAGAATATAACAGCTTAGTGGTACACTGATCTTCTAATGAAATATATTAAATTTAGATCTCCTCTCCCCCAAGTTGTAACATTAGATAATAAAAAAAAAAAAAAGGGGGAAGAAATGGAAGAGAGGAGGATGCGGATCATCATATCATATGTAAAGAGTGGTAAGTCGACCCTAGTGCTGGAGTGAGCAAGTGGAATTTAATATAATAATTAGATGGAAGATACTATGACATATGTGCAAAAGTTAAATATAATAATGTAATCAAATTTCAAATATAAAACAATTATTGAATAAACATGTATGCATGATTGATTATTAATTAAAAAATAAATAAATACCATTGGAAATATGATTAAAAACAATGCAACTTTTGATAAAACTATGAATCAATTCAATGGTGAACTTTTGAATTCTAAAAAAGTTGAACACACACAAAAAAAAAAAGGAAAGAAAGGATTGTGAAAAATGGAATGATATGTTTATGATAAGAAATCTATAAGACGGAAATGGATAGAGGTGCAAGCCTTGACTATGTAAGGAAAATAAATAAATTGTTCAAATCGTAAATGGAATATAATACAGAAGAGTGATATGAATTCTTTTCTTACTACAATACTAACCAATATTGTAGTCGTAAATAGATTCATCCCCTTTATCAACTTCTTCCAATGGACTTTGATTAATAATTGAATCATGCTATTGTCTGTTGGTCGTTGCATGTATAATACTCGGTAAATCATACCTAGTATCACGATAATATTGGGCCAATATTTAGTGGAACAACCTAAAGCTCTATATATTTATATTTATGTGTGTGTCTATATATATATATATATATATATATTCAATTTCTAATATGAAATCAACCCAACATGATAATAAATACAAATATTTTTTAAGCGCTAACACAAACTCCAAATACAAAACCAAAAACGTAAAAAACCCAATTGGAATATCGTAAGTTCTTTGATGTCGCTTAGTTGCTATAGATGTAAAGGATAAGTATAATGGCTAAGTTCGACAACTTTATCTTATATTAAGATGTGTCATGTCATTGATATAAAGGTAAGGAAGGAAATATTACATCCCTGATCAATTAGAAAGAGTCGCTAGCAAGTAAAAACATATGCAGTAAACTTTATAGCGAGAGATCCTAATGGTAACTTTCTCAAAAGTATCAGATTGCAGGTAGAAGCAGCAAAAGATAGTGGTTAGTCTAGAGATATCATAAAAATAGACTCCTCAATCCTTTACAATGCCTTATGCCTTAAATCTAAATGATGGATCATTACATTTATAGCTCATTATTTTACAGCTTTTAGGTCTGAGTTTGGGTCAATATCCATTGGTTTGGTCAATAGAAAAGCAAACTTTTGTACTGATTGGGTTCTGTTCCAAGATAAAAAGGCCATAAATGCAGGTTTTTACTGCCATAATCCCTCTCTTATGTTATTTAAACTTCTATTAGATGATCATGTCTCTAGACCACCTAACTTACCAAGAGCAATGATTTTCTTTGAAAATAAAGTGTCTTTCTTAGGGAAAGATAAAAAAAAGAAAAAAGAAAAATGAATCATAGTTCGTTATTTAGGCAATTTCAAATTGCTTTCTACTTTCATAGTGACAAACAATGGAGTTTAAAAACTATTTACTAAATTAAGCTAAAAAAATGTTTCACATGAGAGTAAAAAGCCTAATGCCCTTAACTATCCAAGATGTTATGTACAAAAAAGGAGTAGAACAATTTCTACTTAACTACATGTAAGAGGAAAACAAAGTGCCTATAATACAAGTATCTTGAAAATTGATCATTTTCTATTAGCCACCTTTCTAAAGTTACCATAAATTTGCATCCTGCTATTATAATAGTGTTATTTTATCATAACATAATATTATTATTTGCAATTTCATATAAAACTTTTATAAAATATTAGAATCATCAAAAATCACAAATTAATTAAATTATAAAACTTCTTTTGGCTACAAAAATTAGGACACAATGTGAAATTATGCCATGAAAATAATTGAAGATGATTGAAACCAACTATAGTGGAAAATAGACTTAAAATGGTATATGAATCTAACAATTTAAGTTTATAAACTAACCATGTGCTCATAAATTGGGAAGGCATTAAAATAGCTTAGGACATTTAGATGGAAAAAAAGACAATTAGAAAATTAATCATCAAATTTTTATAAAACAGTAAATGTTTCACAATCAACATTGAATAATAGGAGCAGCATTTAATCATTAAGTTATTTTATGTTGTAAATAAAACATGATAGCAACACTTAAAAGAGTGTATGTTTTAAATAAAATATGAAAGTTGTTGATGGGTCTTTTCTCAAAGGCACAAAGCTAATTGCTTAGAGCTATTTCCTATGTCTTATTAGATCACTCCTCCTATTTTCTTTGCTCCCAACCTCTTAAAGCTTTGATCAATAGTGTTTGTTTGGTCAAGAAATGCAGCAACTTGCACTATGAGACTAGTTTAACCAAGGAAGGTTATACCAACCTTCTTCAAGTTAGAACAACTATCTTTAGGTTAACTCTTAATCCAGTCAGCTCTAAAGAATTCAAACTCTAACATTGGGTACGAGCAATTAGCTTTCTTATTTGGATAACTATTCATTAACAACCATGATTTTAGCCATGTCCCTTAAAATCAAGAGTGGTCTTAAACTTGAATCAAGCACATATGTTACGATTGGAGGGAATAGTTATATTATTCAAAATGATCTTGTAGCAATAAAAGGAAGGCCAAAAGTGATGGGTAATTTCTTTTAGCCTCTAGAACACTCTTTCTTTATTTTACCCATCTCTTTTAATTTTACTTAGCTTATGCATTAAAGTGACAACACCGAAGTTGACTTAGCTACCCCATAGCCTAATCTTTTCCATTTTGCAGAATGGTTTGAGAGCTTAGAGAACTAATTCCAACTCTTTCCAAAATCTGATATCAACAATCGGTGCCATATGTTTTAATTACCATGACATAGTAAGAACTAAGATGTGAAAAATGCATATAGTAAGAGTGAGTAGGGCCCTTCAAATTATTCAAGAGTAGCAATCACCTTAACTTCATACTCCTGAAGTACATCAAGTTGAGGTACCCACTTAGGTTCCTCAAAACCAATAGCAACAGAATGATGATCCTCGGATAGCATAGTTAGAGGTATTATGTGCTAAGTTTACGAAGGAATTAGAAGACATTTAGGCCATTAATAGAGATTTATGCCAAAGGCTTAACGAGTAACATGCCACCTTCTCTTCTACTCCTTCCCTATAATAAGTTGGATAGTAAGTTGATCCCATGGTGCATGAACATACACAATGGCAATTGTAAGGGAAAGCTCCTGCAATAAACAAAGATGATCTCTAACAAGTACAGCAGTTACGATTAGGGGAGAATGGTCAACCACGAATGCCATTACAATCCCATGCAATACCATGTGTGTAAACTCTTCCAGGTGGAAGATTAGAGAATGTGGTTGCATGCTTAACGCAAAAAGCTATATTAGACATGAGCCTATAAGATTTAGTGTATTACATTAAGAAGTTGGATACTATGGAAACTTCTAGAAAAGAGATAGGCATGAAAGGCAGAAAATCTAGCCTATTCATACAAAGTGTAGCAAATAAGGTCCTATAGTTATGTGTTCGACTACCTCAATTCAACACATATGACAAAAGGAAGGACCAAAATGACTACTTGAATACATTTCGGACTCAAAAAGAGTTTTATAAACTATTAGACACTATTGCTTGTAAGGCTTTCCCATCTACTTTAAGGAAATCTACAAGTAATTGGTTCAATTCATTAAGAGCAACTTCTATCCCCTCCTTTGATAAGTTAGTAAAGGAGTTCCAACTATACTTTTTGGCTAGTAAACCTCAAGCCAAAGAATCCTTACTCCTAACATCAATCATATAAAAACAGGGGGAATCAATAAGAGATTGTATGCATAGATTCAATCAGTTGATGATCTAAATGACCAAATGTGATAAGAGTATGGCATTGCATTCCATTTGTAGAGGAGTTAGGAAGGACTCAAACTTCTTCAAGTCCTTTGCTAAGCATCCTTCAACCTCCTTGAATGATTTTATAAAGAGGCCTAAAAAGTCTATTTAGCAAGAGGATTAAATGGAAGCAAGAAGAGAGTTAGAACATAAAAAACATGAGAAGAAACTACACAAAGGTAAAGGATCTAAGGGACAGACTAAGATGAACTTTTGATGCACATAGCAAGCTCAGCTAACTATTGGGAGATTGGAAGAGACCAATATTTACATTTGTTAAACATACTCCCCTTAACCAACTTATGTTGAATATTTTGATGGAAGTACGAAACCAAGGATTTTTAGCTTAGCCTGTGAAAATGAAGAGTCAACTAGTTAAAAGGAATTTAAATAAAAATTGCAACTTCCATGGAGATGGGGGCCATACTATGGACAAGTGCATACTTTTGAAGAATGTACTCGAGTGTATAAATCTAAAGAATGCACTATGCTGCGTAAAGGGGGTATTAGAGGAAATGTATAGCAGATTAGGAGGATTGAATTGAGTGACCTAAGTAAAGAAGAAGGGTTAGACAGTAAGCTTGAAATGGGGAAACCTAACCTAATAATTAGGACCTAAAGGCATATGACCATAAGAGAGGAGATAGCGAGCCCCTTAAGGAGTGATATACATGAGTTTTGGAGGACTAGGAAGAGGAGGTCTATCGCTTATATGAGCTTTTCAAATGAAGTAAGAGACCATATGTTGAATTTAAGAGGCAAAAGGCATAGGGTTGATGACATGGTCACCTTTTTGGATAAAGATATAAAGGATTCTAATTTCTGCATAATGACGCTTTAGTAATTATGACCAAAGGGGTAGACTTTGAGGTTGAAATGTGATGGTAGATACAAGGAGGTCCATCAATATAATTTTCAATTGTACGTTCTATCAAACACATTCAAAATTTGAGAATATTAAGACACAGGCATATAAATTTAGTTTATGTGGATTCAATAAGCAGCCAACAAAGGTACACGGAGTGGTCACTTTAACCTTATAGATTGGAAATGTTAAGAATGTGGTAGATAAGGAAGTCCATTTTGTGATCGTAGATTATTTTTCACCATACAATGGCATTATGGGTTGACCTTCTATCAATACATTCAAGATGGTCATATCCATAACCTACCAAAAGGTGAAGTTTCCCACTCTAATTGGGATAGGGACTTATTATAGGGACTAGCAATTGTCTCGAGTTCTATACCTAAAAGCTATGAAGAGGGAACGGGTTTACACAGTCGAGCAATCAATTAATGATCAAAGGAGAGCCTATAGTGGAGATATTGACAATTCAGCTCAGTGACAATCTTAAGCATGTGACCAAGGTTAAGCCTTCTATGCAAGCTAATCTAAGGGACAACATCATACACTTCCTCCGAGCTAATAGACATATATTCGCTTGGTTTCCCTTAAACATGTCAAGCATACTCAAAGAGATTATTACCTACTAGTTAAACATCAATGTGGACATGAAGGTCGTGCAGCAGAAGAAAAGATACTTTGCATTAGATAGATAGGTCACAATTGAAGAAGAGGTGTAAAACTTATTGAAGGCTAGATTCATTAGGAACAGCCATATCTTATGTAGCTAGCAAATCATGTGTTAGTGAAGAAGGCGAATGGGAAATGGAGGATGTGTATCGATTTCATTGATCAAAGTGAGGCATGTCCAAAGGATTGCTTCCCTTTGCCCAAAATAGATTAGATGGTCAACTCAACTTTAGGGCATGTGTTACTAAGTTTTATGGAAGCATTTTTTGGGTACAGCCAAATTAAGATGCGTCCCTTTGATCAAGTATACACATCCTTCATTAGAAATTTTGGAATTTACTATTATAATGTAATGCTATTTGGATTAGATAATGCAGGAGCTACATTTCAAGCATTAGTCACCAAAGTGTTCAAACCTTAGATACATAGAAATATCAAGGTTTATGTTGATGATATGATAGTG
The DNA here is from genome assembly GCA_024138005.1 of Lumnitzera racemosa. Classification (NCBI taxonomy): domain Eukaryota; kingdom Viridiplantae; phylum Streptophyta; class Magnoliopsida; order Myrtales; family Combretaceae; genus Lumnitzera; species Lumnitzera racemosa. The sequence goes on from JAMXBC010000002.1 coordinate 47,774,025, forward strand.
AAGAGTATGATGAACAATGACCATTCAGCTAACCTTTAAGAGATTTTTAACAGTTTAAGGAGATACAATATGAAGCTCATTCCCTAAAATTGTGTGTTTGTACTTCCTCAAGGAAGTTCTTAGGGTATATGGTGATATAGCATGGAATCGAAGCTAATCTGAAAAAGATCCAAGCTATGCTTAATATGGAGTCACCAAAATCTAGTAAGGTGGTCCAAAGGCTAATTGGTAGAGTTGCAACATTAAATAGATTTGTCTCTAAAAGTGTAGAAAAATTCTTGGAGTTTTCTATAGTTTTAAGGAGCCCCTTTGAGTTCTGATAAAATAAGGAGCTTGAGAAGGCTTTCAAAGCCTGTAAAAGGGGAGATGCTTTACTTATACTTATCTATTAGTGATCCGGCCCTCTCCTATGTTTTAGTGTAAGTAGAAAGATGGATACACTGACCAATTTATTACATGAGCCATGTCTTGTAAGGACCTAAATTGGAAAAATTTGTCTTTACCATAGTAGTTGCTGCAAGGAAGCTCTCACCATACTTTGAAGCTCATCAAGTTGTAGTACTGATTGACTAACCCCTAATGTAAGCCCTACATAGGCTTAATGCTTTAGGTCATATGGTTAAGTATGTCTTAGAGCTAAGTGCCCTTAGTATACAATACCGAGCTCGAGAAGCATATAAGCCACAAATTCTAGAAAAATTTATTGTTGAGTTTATAAGATCAAAAGTTTATGACCTAAATAAAGATTAGCTAACTTAGATATTATACGTAGATGGCTCATCAACTAATGAAAGGAGTGGAGTAGGAGGTGATCTTTATAGGTTTGATGAGAGCTTGAATTTGTTATGCTTTGAAGCTTAGTTTCCTACTTAATAATAACAAGTTAGAATATGAGGCCCTATTAGCTGGGATGAGGTTGGCAAAAGAGGTTTGAGCAAGGCATTTGAATGTATTCTTGATTCTTAATTAGTGGTAAATCAAGTTATAGGAAATAGTAGGGCTAAAGATGAGAGTATGATCAAGTATTTATAGTTGGTGAAAGAATACAAACAGAATTTTGAGGATTAGCAATTGACAATGATATCGAGGATGGAAAATTATGTGGTGACAAGTTGTCTAAATTGGCCTCTATAGGCTTACTAAACTAGGAGGATATAATTTTTATAGAGTTATCTACCCAAGAGAAGCATGAAGATGCGAACATAAGAGTTCTTAGAAATTTAACAATGTGATCTAAAAGTTGTTGGATGGATTTGATTATGGAATACTTGAAGGAAGGATCTCTACCTCAAGACACCAAAGAAGCTAGGTACCTTATTTATACAAGAGAGATATGGGTATGCCTTATTTACAATGTCTCTGACCATAAGAGGTGCAACAAGTGTTATCTAATTTGTATGTAGGAGTGTATAGCAATTATATCTAAGCAATGGCACTTTATGTTCAAGCTTTGAGATTAGGATACTAGTGGCCAACAAGGACGAATGATGCTTTTTGTTTAGCTCAAACCCACTATCATTGTCAAATGAATGCTTTGGTCAAAGAAGCCCCAAGCTCGTATTTGATTCCCTTTACTAGCACATAGAATTTTGCTCAATAGGGATTAGATATACTTAGTCCCTTCCCAAAAATAGCTAAACAGAGGCAGTACATCATTATAGCAATAGAATATTTTATGAAATGAGTAGAAACTAAGGCTGTGTGATGTACCTCTAAGGTCGAACATACAGAGAAGCACCATAATGAAGTGGACCAAAAAGAAATAGGGAAAGGTTAGCAAAGTTCAGATAACTATCGAATGGATATGATGCAACACTCGATCCTACTTAACCTATAATCTACCGGATATGACACATTGATCTGAATTGAAGGTCATTTGCCACTACTTCTTACTAAAGGGACTAGATAAGAGTTGAAAGATAGTGAGAATAATAAGGCTGCTCAATGAGAATAATTCTATGTTGATTAGTTAGTTGTTTGGGTACAAAAAAGTAATGGTTTATATACCCATCCACTAAGGTAACTTTACATGAATGAAAAGACAAAAGAGTATTTTACAACTAGGTTATATAAGACATACTAAAATGGGTAAAAGAGAAAGAATATTTAGTAAGAAAAAGCGAAGAATCCTTCGGGAAAGATCATGCCAGAAGATACATATTATGTGGTGGATGGAAGTTAGGACTATGATATAAAGTAGGTGAAACTGTCATGACCCTAAAAAGGGCCTAGTAAGATTACCTCAAATTTTCATATCATATGTACCCATGATTTAAAAATCATCTTTCAAATTAGAGATTGCAAGATTTTAAACAATTAGTCACTAAAGTTTTTATTTAATTAACTTACGACCACATATATGTGACTATGGATATCTGATAAGCTACAGTTCAATAGAATTGTGGAGAATCGGCATCCCTTACCAAACAATAAGATTAGGTAATAAAGTTATAAAACTAAAACTTACTAAAGTCATAAAATTTAAATGTAGTATACAATAATTCCAATGAACCATATAGTTTGTCCTCAAAGTTTAACTTCTATGCATCTTGATGTTGATACTCAACCCTCAGTTCTTAACCCATGCCCGATCATCTAGCATGAATAAGCTACAAAAGCTTAGTGAGTTAACCCTTTACTATACCAACAATCAAGTTATCAAACAGTTTATTACCAAACATATAAATGCATGAATAAGTGGTATGCCAAACAGTATATATGTAGTTGATTAGTACTGCAGATTACATCGAATTTAATGCCCTCTGAAATAAGGGTTGGAGATACATCGGCACCAATCACAACCGAACTTTATCACCTGGGTTTTTTACCCTTATATCATTATATATATATCAATTCCCCGTTTCACTAAACAGGTTTCTATTTCTATTAGTCAATAGTATACAAATATCCAAGTCTAGCAATGAGCGGGCTCTCATAATCCATGCTCACACCCTACTGTAGTGGTCTCTAGATGCGACCCCCAGCCACCCATGGTTAGCATCTTCGGCGCCAATAGAACCCACGAGCCAAGGGTAGGGTCTTGTTGTACCAATGCTCCTGCACCGTACTAATTAAATCATATGGGAATCCATCCCTCCAAGGCCCTTCATTACTAACCACGTGAGGTGATAGCCGGAACACTATATGCAATGTTCGTGCTTTATGCATGAACCGTTTAATTTTAGTTGGGTTGAATATGATTAAGTCAATTTATGAGGTGGTCAAACATTATCAACAAATCATTTAAATAATGCAATAATCAATTATCTCACATTTAACGGTACTTTGTACAGTAATCAATCAATAGTAGTTGCATGCATAACCCAAAACCCTATGCATCAAGTTCTTAATATTTAATTCATGTGCACTAACTACAAGCATAAAACAAGTATAGAGTCATCGAGAGTACTCACTTGGTCATAAATGATGTCAAGGATTGTAATAGTCCAAAGGTAAGTCAGTCTCGATCTTAAGATCACCTAATATTAGGGGAATATGGGAAGTAATAAGTTTGGGAAGTAAATAACTAAACTAGCATGCTAAATTGAATTGTTTACTTAAATCGATTATTGACTTACGTGAAATGATCGATTCGAGCTTTTTATTGAATCACGTATAACTTTTTCGTTTTAGCTCGGATCATAATAAATTTATAGTCCATTTTAATCGTTTTCGAGCATATTTTCTCGTAACGAGATCCGTTTTGGATGTTGTGACTCGTAATTTGAATTGTGACATAAAAATATCACAAAATTTATTAT